>JALAZF010000439.1:0-722500 GCA_022829125.1 Lathyrus tuberosus
GAATGTAGCCTTGTTTACCTTCATCTAAAGCCATTATTAGATGCTCTGGTTTTACCTTCATTCAAAACCATTATTGAATGTCCGGTAACGTTTTCTTGGATCCCACTCTTTGCTTATCTTGTCTAAAGCCATTATTAGACATTGTGATTTTGTACCTTCTATCCAAAGCAAGTCTTGGGTATCTGGTTCTTTTACCATCTGATGCCTTTCCAGATGGGTCTCTCTTTCTGATTGTTTCTCAGATCAGGTCTCTTTATCCAGGTTATCTAAATCAATTATCAGATATTAATTTGTACTCTTTATTCAAACCTTTCATTCAAAGCCGTTATTGAATAACCGTTTTATTCAACCGGTGATCAGATCTTCTTTCTGGATTTCATGCCTTGAGAAGTGTGGGTTTGTCTTCCCAGTAGTCTATCTCCTCGTTTCTTTTCCCAGTCTCCCTGGTGAGTCCCTTTCGTTGGTTGGCTTGTATCCCCATTGAGTTTGCTTCTCATGGATGCTGACTTGTTTCCTTCCCCAGTGAAGCTCTCTGGTCTTTTTGCTCCCTGTTTTCCCCCTTGGTGTCTTGTTGCGTTTGCATTCTTGCACCCTCTTGGCATCATGTTTGCTGCATTGCATATGTGTGCATCTGAGGGTAAAATTTTCGGTTATCTATATTTAAATATCTCACACTGTTGATTACATAAGGATTTTCATTTCTCATGTCATCAGGCGAAGATATTTAAATAGGGGCAACTGTTGCACCCCAAATTTTACCCTCATTTCTTGCTAGTTGATGTTTTATTTATTTTTCTCTATATTTAAATTTAATATTTATTTCAATATTTTCATTTGTTTTTATTCTAATTTAATTTCAATATGGCTTATTTTATTTATATTTTAAATCGTCCTATCTTTATTAATTCAATTTAATCTCAATTTAATTTAATTGTTCCAATTATTAGTTTAATTAAATTTGATCAATTGTTAATTTGGTTTAGTGTTTAATTATTTGATTAGAATGTTGATTAATTATTATTTATATTATTAATCCTTTTATTAATCCATTTAAGAAGAAAAGAAAAAGAAAGTTATTCATTGCCAATTGTAACTGGTCCTTCGTGGCATTTGATTTGCTTGTGATTGGAGAATTTGTCTCACCATCAACCAATGAGAAATCATCATTTCTCCTTTGACTTTTCAACCTTGCCATTAGCCAATGGATAGACGACGTATGGCATGCCAAGAAACAAAATCACCCAAATGTTCCATCTTCTTCATCCGTGTGTGTGAGCTGCAGATTGGAATTTTAAACCTCAAGCAATTTCAATTAAACTCAATTCTTTTCAAATTCATCAACCTTGGCGCGAAACCATCAAATGGTTGATCCCAAAACTCTTTTCCTCTTCAAGCTTCAATTGAAATTCATTTGAACAAAGTGGATGGTGATGTGTTCTACTCTCGTCTTTCTTCTGCGCAATCTGAGCACAAGCAGAGTAATGTCGCTCTCACTTTCCCAAAATTATACCCACTTTGGCTTGCAACAAAAGAGAACCAAGGAGGCAGTATTCATTTTGGTTATTCAATCCTGTGATACCTGTATGTGGTCAGAGGGAGGGAGCGTATGTCTCCTCAAGGTTCAACGGTTGAATTAAAATTTCAAAATCCTAGGTGCTCACAGATGCCCACCAAGTGTTTGAAGAGTTAGCCCGGCCCAATCTCCTTGCCTATATAAAGAAGCTCAATTTCAGTTCCTCATACTAAGAACCATTCACAGAAACACTCAAAAATATCATCAACAATTCTCCTTACAAACATTTAATATTCTCGAGCTTTGGGTGAACGGGGCAAGGGAGTTTCTGTGTAGAGTTCAGAGTACTCAAAGTGTTAGCAAAGCTTCTGTGTGGTACCATTCCTACTTCTCTCTCATTTTTATCATGCTCATTCAATGTTTTCTTTTCTTGCTCATGATCGTATGAACACTTGCTTTGAGTAACTTGATGATTTTGTTATTTTATATGTTGTTTCCAATGTTGTTATACTACTTGCGTTGTTGTTGATTCATTATATGTTCATTCCTGTTGAAATATTGAGGATGACTATAGTCACAAAACTTGATCTTTTGGATTGATTTTGCTGCTGAGGTATCGTATTTTATTCATAACCTACTTGACAAAATGTAAGCTTTTGGTTAACTAATCTTAAACTGACTTATGGTTCTTGGCTCTTGTCATATGCTTGCTAAGTTCTATCATATTGAGCTTTGCACTGAAATCAATAGAACAAATAATCTTGTGTGCACTGTCATGTTTTTTTCTTTTTGAAGTGGGTTTAAATGTATGACCATAACTTGATTACAGTTTGCTTTTAAACTTGTGTTTGCTGTTAAACTGATATAAGTTGCTGACTACTACATGTATGTGCCAAGTCACTCTGCTTTTTTGTTTGACACATGTTGTTTTCATTTGCCTCGTTGAAGTTGCTTCCTTCCCATAAAGTTTTAATTGTGGTTTATGGTTTATATGTTGATTGATTAAGATATATCCACTAGTTTCCCTAAGTTTCACTGATGTATGTATTGTTTAAGTTGGTATTCTAACCTTGTCCTGTTTAAACACCACTGCTATACCATGAAACCATGTTTGGTCATGTTGATATTATTTGATATGCTCATCATATGCATTATGCTTGGGGTATGTTTTAAATTTCTGTAAATCATATACAATGTTCAGGTTGCCAAATGCTTGATTTAGACCTATATGTATGTGTGCTGATTTTTTTTAATCCATGTTTGCTTTGGATCACATCATTTGCAATACTTTGACCATACTTTTTGATAGAAATATCATCTGCTTAACACATGAATCGTATCTATCACTTTTTGCAGTCTTACATACTTGCTCTACTTGTTACTTTAATTAATTTGCTGCTCATAAGCATTGAACATGATGTATGTTTTTGGCCGTGTCTTAGTTATGTACCAGTTGAGCTTATTGATTTCTAATATTTGAATTACCTTTGTAAAATGTTGATGATGATTGTGTCTCATTATGTATTGTAGCTTTTTTTAAGAACAACAGTCTTTCCCCTTGACTTGTTAGCTTGGAGATTAATTGACCTTTTTTTTTCTGTGATTTAGCATGCTCTAATGATATGTCTACAATTTGCCAAACTACTCTTGTTTGTGTGTTTACTGTTTCATAAGACATTGTTGTCATCCCATGATATGCAGCTTGGTTAACATGTTTATATGCTATTTATACTGATGTTATGCGCACCATAGTATGTATACATGCCTGGCAAATATATGCTCTGCTCATTTATGTCAATTGGGCTGTTTGTATGCTATGCTTGAGAATCTTTAGACTTGTGCTTCGTAACATATGCCTGCTTTTACTTGACTATCATGCCTACCCTTGTACCACAAATGCCATATCTTTACTTGTTTTCCCTTGAAAATGGTCTGCATTGATTCCTGCTCTTGTGAACTTGCTAAACTAGTGTTCTATCCTTTTGGTAGCTTGAGTTTTAGATTGGCCATGAGATATGAATTACCAAACTTTGTTTTGAACCAGAATATTCGCAATCCGCTTGGTTTATTCTATAACCCACATGTCCTTTCTGCTGCTTCTGATAATGTCTATGGCTTTCGGAATATTTGATCTTTGATATAGGTTTAAGATTGTTTTTTTATGATTATGTGCGCACTTAATCTTCTTGAAACACCCTCCTTTACTACTGATTCATGGTTTGTGTGTTTGGAATTAGGACACATGATTACCATTATCCTGTTTTATGATCTTTTCTGTCCAGTTTTGATTTTTGTTTCATTAAGTTTGGTTAAGAATCGTGCATGTTATACCTGTGAGAATCTGCTTGAGCAAAATGAGATTTTGGTTGGAGATTGGCTTGGGCATGGTGCACGCATGTGGTTTGTCTAAGATTTACCAACTTGTTCGCCTTATATGTTTATTGAGTTGTATATTGTTTGGATGAAACACGCCGTCCCAACGGTCACACACACTAGCACGCCTTCGCCTTTCACTTGCCTTGCACGGGTTCGATCCTGCGGATCAACCCTTTTGGTTTTTGATTTTCCATTTCGCCTTGTTATTTTTATATATTTGCGTTTGCACGTTATGATCACCACACGCGCGCAGCTCAGATGGTTGAGGTTTTGGCCATTGAACTTAAGGGCATGGGTTCAAATCCTACATGTGGCATTTCTCTTCTTTTTCACTCTAAATCACTTTCCTTTATTTTAAGTTTAATAAAAATGCAAAAACAACTTATTTATTTTTTAGAAACTTTAGTTATTTTCAAACTCCAAATATCCATTTTATTTAACAATTTATTTGCTTAAATAATTTATTTAAGTTAATATTATTAATGCAAATTTTATATCTCTTTTATCTTGATAAAATTGTTAAAACTTTATTTATGACATTCTTAATACTCGAATTGGATCACTCATGCTTGATTTAATTCATTTTTTTTTGTCTTATGATTACCAATTTAATTTGTGATCTTGGTTATTCAAATTAAATCACATCCTTGCTTGAATTTTATTCATAATCATAGTTTTGACTTTATAACTAATTGTGTGACATATTTATATGTCTTTGATTCATCTTTGACCTTTATCTTCATTATCTATCTGAAAGCATAATGCAAATCTTATGCTTACCTTTACTTCACCTTACCTTTATTTATTTAAGCATAATGCTAATCTTATGCTTATTTTTCATTATCTTTATTTATCTTATATGTGGAGCATAAAGCTATTATTATGCTTGTATTGTTTGTCGCACTTACACCTTACCACTTCACTTTCGCTTATCTTTTATCGCTTGAGCATAAAGCTATTATTATGCTTATATTTACTTTTATATCAATGCTTTACCTTGTATCATTACTTATCCTCATCATGCTTTATCATGTAACTTTTCTCCCCCATTCCAAAGGAAGGTTGATAGTGTTGACTCTTAAAGTCATAAGCCCCCATCTTAACCTAAGTAACCTCTTAGGAAGAAACTCCATTTCTTGGCCTTATCAAGAGCCATGGAATCACAATTAGATTTAGGAAGAGTTCTTAAACTCTTAGTGATATTCATCATAATGAATCATCATTTTCCCCTACTAACTAAACTTCAACTTAGGTCCATCTCAACTAGACCTAGAGAGTGTTAGACTCTATTCATCCCCTCTGAATATTGACCATAGTCAATCATTCAGTAGAAGTAGAACTACGCATACTCTGATTCTATCCCCGAGGATACGTAGGCGTAAAGTGCGATGCTTTATCGAGTATACTTAGATACTAACCCCTAGGGTTCTCAGCCTTTAGCATAGAACCTTTAGCAAGCATAAGATAACATTTAACAAGAGGTTCCCGTAGAGTACTGCGGACGCTTAGGGTGCTTATACATTCCCTAGGCGTAACCAACCCCCGAACCTTAGATCTTTCCCTTTTAGGTTTTTCTAACGATCTTGAACCTTTCCTTTGGATAAATCAAAGTCAGTTGTAAAAGAAATATGATGCAAATTTAATTAATAATTTGTTATCCGATTTTCACCGCAACAGAAATGGCGACTTCACTGGGGAAAGTTAGACCTATTGCTGGTCCTTTCCTAAGAGGGTTAAGCCTATCTTGTTTTATGTTATTCGTGTTTGCTTATCTACTTATATGATTGCCTATATGTCATATCTGCTTGTATATCTGTTCTATGTTTTGATTATCCTGTTTGATTTGGGTTGATACCTTTGAGTGAGATAAATCCTATACCCGGATTTGAGAACACTTATTATAGGACGATGGTATATTCAAGGAGGCTTTGAAGGAGTCGATTCCTGAAAAAGTTAACTTGAGACACCATCACTCAGCTTAGGCCCTCTTGAGAGTTTAGTCATGTTGAACGATCCTTTTTGTGAAAGCGTGCTACTCTCAATGTATATGCCATTGAGGATGAGAACCGTAGTTTCCAAACCCCACTAAGCCTTTTAGATGTAGTGCGGAGACCATGATGGAGTCTATTTCTGAATTGGTTGTCACGCGATACTACACTCAGACGAGGTTCTCTTGAGAATTTTGTTGATTACCAAGTCATCTGGGAAGTCGACAAAATCCGAAAGATGGATCGTAGACTCTGGGAACCCATTAGAACCTTGTTCGTCAGGTGAAAACCCATAGTACACACCTTTTGGGATGGGCAGACCAGACTCCATTCTGTGACCTTGAACCCTTGATCCTGTTGCATGTGTTTTTGCATCCTGTTTGCATTGCATATCATGTGCATCTTCGCATGTTTCTTTGCATATGTCTGTTTGTCTAGTTCTTCATTTCCAGTTATCTCTATCTTCCAGAGATTGCTTGTGAGTCGTCAAGCTGATTCCTCGACACCGATACCGGACCCGAGATAACTACAGACGAAGAATGTCAGAACAAGAAGCGCACAATGCTGAGATCAGAATGGAGATTGATGACCTTAAGTCAAGTATGACCAAGCTTACTGAGATGCTTCAAGTTTTGATTGCTAGAGGAGAACCTCCTCAAAGAACTGTCATTCAAGAGGTTTCAAGTGATGATCCTCCACCTGTTCAGATACCATCCACTTGGCCAGAGTTTGGTTTACCTCCCAACTACACCCCACCAGTTGCATCTACTGCTATGATTGGTCAGACCACTATACCTATTTTTTAGATGCCTATCTTCGCAGAGGCTAGACCTGAGGTCTATGCCACTTCACAACCCGCTCGAGCTTCATTTGGGAACCCCCTCTTTGAGTACAATGCTGCTAGTGCTCAGGATGAAGGGCCTGAATATTTTGCCGAACCTGAAATCACTCATGAAAGGTTTCAAACTTTGGACAAAATACTCAAGGCCATTGAGGGTAATGATTTCTTCAACTTGGATGCTGACAACTTGTGCTTGGTGTCTGACCTTGTTATGCCTGCAAAGTTCAAATTACCAGAATTTGTGAAGTACCAGGGGCATTCTTGTCCAAGGGCTCATTTGGTCATGTATCTTCGAAGAATGACCGCTTATGCTGATAATCAAAAGTTGCTTATCCATTACTTTCAAGATAGTTTGAATGGAGCTTCACTCAAATGGTACATGAATCTTGAACAAAATTCCATCCGCTGCTTTCAAGATCTTATTAATGCTTTCATGAAACAATACAAGTATAATCTGGACATGGCCCCTGATCGCCGTCAACTTCAGAACATGTCTCAGGATGATAAGGAATCTTTCAAAGAATATGCTCAGCGCTGGAGAGAACTCGCTTCTCAAGTTGAACCTCCTTTAGGCGAAAAAGAATTGACTGGTTTATTCATGGATACATTGACTCCATTTTATTGGGAAAAGATGATTGGAAGTGTTTCATCCAACTTCACTGATTTAGTTACTATTGGCCAAAGACTTGAGGAGGGCCTCAAGAAAGGAAAAGTATCCAGAGCTGCTGAACCCTCAAATGCTGTGAAAAAACCCTTTGGGAACTTCCATAAGAGGAAGGAGGATCAAATCAACGCTGTAATGTTTGAAGTGAAAAGGCCTTGTCCCCAACCTCGATATAATACTCACCCTACTGTCGCCGCCATCACCCCTGTGGTTACTGCTCCACGACAAGCTCAGGCTACCCAACGTCCACTTGCAGGACAAAGCCAGTACCGTAATAGGGGTCAATTTGATCCCATTCCCATGACATACACCGAACTTTATCCTGGCATGGTGAAGAAAGGGTTGATTACTACAAGACCTCTGCCTCCTCCTCCAAATCCTCTTCCAGCCGACTATAGGGCTGATCTCCATTGTGAATACCATCAAGGTGGTGCAGGTCACGATTTGGAAAATTGTTATGCACTGAAGGCTAGAGTATAAGAGTTGGTGAGAAGCAAAATCCTCTCCTTTAAGGATAATCCCAGTGTCCAGAATAACCTTCTGCCCGGGCACGCCAAGTAAAGCTTCAATCGACGCCATAATATTATTCTCCTAAAAGCCAGTGTTTCGGACAGGACAACTCATCTTTGTTTCTGATTAGTCACTAGGCCTTTGTTTCTTGTTGGTTGCATTTTTTTTCTTTATCGCTGTTTGCCTTCAATTATGTTTGTACTTTCACAATTAATGAAATGAGCATTTTTGCAACTTTTGATTCAATTCAATTGCTATTTACTCTAAATACTTTCAAATATATATATTTTCTTTGCCGCTTTATTCTGCAAAGATTGGAGAATGATGATTACCTCATATACATAACTACAGTGATATGCTTTCAACTAAACCTTGCCAGTGATATAAGGCATTGTTTCAATTCCCAAACACTTCGAACCTAGAAGTAGGAACCTTTCTTTCATCACATGCAATACCCTCAAAATCTCAATGCTGGGGTAGGGTATTTCTCAATTTCAACTAAGACTATGATTGCAATCCATCATAAATTCTAGGGTGGGCACCAATAAAACTTTGAGCCTATACTTTTTTTTGCTTCATAAACCAGAAATCGAATCTCATTACAACCCTTCAAAAGACCTGATTGAGATAAGGTTACTTTGAAAACATATTACAACAGGGTTGTGTGACCTGACTCCCAAGGATCTTTGCAAATCATTTATCTCGCTTAAACCTTTCACTTTAATGTCTTGAACCGCCATGTTCTGACCAATGATTTGCTTTACTGTGCATCTTTTTCAAAATAATTTTTGATTTCAAAAGTTGCATGAACTTTTCATTTACCATGTTTATACAAGAATTTTTGTTTGCAAACTAGCTTTCTTCTTAAGGAATTTTCAAACAATTGAGAAACTTGGGCAAGTTCCTATCATATCCTGTCAAGGATCAGTTCAAGACTTATGGTCTAATGACGACTTCTCAGATTTGGTTTATCCATACAACTTTTCAAGACTCAGGCTGGGGCAAGCTTTCCCAGTGTACAGTCATCTTTCAAGACTCAGACTGGGGCAATCTTTCTAAAAGCACCATGGAACATTCGTTTTCCAGAATCAATCAAGCTGAAGCAATTATCAGTTCATCTACAACATTCAGCTAATCTGGGGCAGTTTACCTGAGCAACTATTCATCATTTATACAAGTACTATCAACTTGATACAACCTACTAGTGTGGCAGCGATATTCGTGTTGAGGAATCAGTTTTCCAGTCTTGTCTTCCTACCGAGAGTCAAGCTGTGCATATTTATATCTATCATGAGTGCTTCATCCTCATTTACATTTTCTCTCAAGTTTGCGTCGTTATCCACGTCTTACTTTACAATTTTATATATCCTCCTATTCAGTGCCATTCCTGAATATTGTTGTTTCATACCGGTGCTATTCCCAGGCTTTTATGTTCATCCTCAGTACATTCCAAGATCTTTGCCTTTCCTCCAGTGCTATTCCCGGATGTGTTCCACGCTATCATTCAGTGCTAGTCCTGAACATAGTGACTTGCCTTTACTTTCAGTGCCATTCCTGAAAGTTCACGTTTTATGTCCAATGCTTTCTTGGATTACTCTCTTATCTCATTCCCTTCTAATGATATTATGAGTTACATCCTTGTCTAAAGCCATTATTAGACATTGTGACCACCTCCATCCAAAGCCATTATTGGATGACTGACTTCTTTAACTCATCACCTTATCTAAAGCTATTATTAGATATCGTGATTCATACCTTTTGTTCAAAGCTATTATTGGATAATTGGTTCTTTCCATCTGATGCCGTTCCAGATGTATCTCTCTCTCTGATATTTTTCAGATCGAGTCTTTGTTCGCTTTTATCTAAAGCCATTATTAGATATGAGGTTTTCATTCACTTTCATCCAAAGCTATTATTGGATGATCGGTCCCCTCGCATTCAAAGCCATTATTGAATGTAATCTTTATCCACTCTTACCTAAAGCTATTATTAGGTATGGTGATATTGCTCACTTTCATTCAAAGCCATTATTGAATGATTGTTTTCTCTGCATTCAAAGCCATTATTGAATGTAGCCTTGTTTACCTCCATCTAAAGCCATTATTAGATGCTGTGGTTTTACCTTCATTCAAAACCATTATTGAATGTCCGGTAACGTTTTCTTGGATCCCACTCTTTGCTTATCTTGTCTAAAGCCATTATTAGACATTGTGATTTTGTACCTTCTATCCAAAGCAAGTCTTGGGTATCTGGTTCTTTTACCATCTGATGCCTTTCCAGATGGGTCTCTCTTTCTGATTGTTTCTCAGATCAGGTCTCTTTATCCAGGTTATCTAAATTAATGATCAGATATTAATTTGTACTCTTTATTCAAACCTTTCATTCAAAGCCGTTATTGAATAACCGTTTTATTCAACCGGTGATCAGATCTTCTTTCTGGATTTCATGCCTTGAGAAGTGTGGGTTTGTCTTCCCAGTAGTCTATCTCCTCGTTTCTTTTCCCAGTCTCCCCGGTGAGTCCCTTTCGTTGGTTGGCTTGTATCCCCATTGAGTTTGCTTCTCATGGATGCTGACTTGTTTCCTTCCCCAGTGAAGCTCTCTGGTCTTTTTGCTCCCTGTTTTCCCCCTTGGTGTCTTGTTGCGTTTGCATTCTTGCACCCTCTTGGCATCATGTTTGCTGCATTGCATATGTGTGCATCTGAGGGTAAAATTTTCGGTTATCTGTATTTAAATATCTCACACTGTTGATTACATAAGGATTTTCATTTCCAATGTCATCAGGCGAAGATATTTAAATAGGGGCAACTGTTGCACCCCAAATTTTACCCTCATTTCTTGCTAGTTGATGTTTTATTTATTTTTCTCTATATTTAAATTTAATATTTATTTCAATATTTTCATTTGTTTTTATTCTAATTTAATTTCAATATGGCTTATTTTATTTATATTTTAAATCGTCCTATCTTTATTAATTCAATTTAATCTCAATTTAATTTAATTGTTCCAATTATTAGTTTAATTAAATTTGATCAATTGTTAATTTGGTTTAGTGTTTAATTATTTGATTAGAATGTTGATTAATTATTATTTATATTATTAATCCTTTTATTAATCCATTTAAGAAGAAAAGAAAAAGAAAGTTATTCATTGCCAATGTAACTGGTCCTTCGTGGCATTTGATTTGCTTGTGATTGGAGAATTTGTCTCACCATCAACCAATGAGAAATCATCATTTCTCCATTGACTTTTCAACCTTGCCATTAGCCAATGGATAGACGACGTATGGCATGCCAAGAAACAAAATCACCCAAATGTTCCATCTTCTTCATCCGTGTGTGTGAGCTGCAGATTGGAATTTTAAACCTCAAGCAATTTCAATTAAACTCAATTCTTTTCAAATTCATCAACCTTGGCGCGAAACCATCAAATGGTTGATCCCAAAACTCTTTTCCTCTTCAAGCTTCAATTGAAATTCATTTGAACAAAGTGGATGGTGATGTGTTCTACTCTCGTCTTTCTTCTGCGCAATCTGAGCACAAGCAGAGTAATGTCGCTCTCACTTTCCCAAAATTATACCCACTTTGGCTTGCAACAAAAGAGAACCAAGGAGGCAGTATTCATTTTGGTTATTCAATCCTGTGATACCTGTATATGGTCAGAGGGAGGGAGCGTATGTCTCCTCAAGGTTCAACGGTTGAATTAAAATTTCGAAATCCTAGGTGCTCACAGATGCCCACCAAGTGTTTGAAGAGTTAGCCCGACCCAATCTCCTTGCCTATATAAAGAAGCTCAATTTCAGTTCCTCATACTAAGAACCATTCACAGAAACACTCAAAAATATCATCAACAATTCTCCTTACAAACATTTAATATTCTCGAGCTTTGGGTGAACGGGGCAAGGGAGTTTCTGTGTAGAGTTCAGAGTACTCAAAGTGTTAGCAAAGCTTCTGTGTGGTACCATTCCTACTTCTCTCTCATTTTTATCATGCTCATTCAATGTTTTCTTTTCTTGCTCATGATCGTATGAACACTTGCTTTGAGTAACTTGATGATTTTGTTATTTTATATGTTGTTTCCAATGTTGTTATACTACTTGCGTTGTTGTTGATTCATTATATGTTCATTCCTGTTGAAATATTGAGGATGACTATAGTCACAAAACTTGATCTTTTGGATTGATTTTGCTGCTGAGTTATCGTATTTTATTCATAACCTACTTGACAAAATGTAAGCTTTTGGTTAACTAATCTTAAACTGACTTATGGTTCTTGGCTCTTGTCATATGCTTGCTAAGTTCTATCATATTGAGCTTTGCACTGAAATCAATAGAACAAATAATCTTGTGTGCACTGTCATGTTTTTTTCTTTTTGAAGTGGGTTTAAATGTATGACCATAACTTGATTACAGTTTGCTTTTAAACTTGTGTTTGCTGTTAAACTGATATAAGTTGCTGACTACTACATGTATGTGCCAAGTCACTCTGCTTTTTTGTTTGACACATGTTGTTTTCATTTGCCTCGTTGAAGTTGCTTCCTTCCCATAAAGTTTTAATTGTGGTTTATGGTTTATATGTTGATTGATTAAGATATATCCACTAGTTTCCCTAAGTTTCACTGATGTATGTATTGTTTAAGTTGGTATTCTAACCTTGTCCTGTTTAAACACCACTGCTATACCATGAAACCATGTTTGGTCATGTTGATATTATTTGATATGCTCATCATATGCATTATGCTTGGGGTATGTTTTAAATTTCTGTAAATCATATACAATGTTCAGGTTGCCAAATGCTTGATTTAGACCTATATGTATGTGTGCTGATTTTTTTTAATCCATGTTTGCTTTGGATCACATCATTTGCAATACTTTGACCATACTTTTTGATAGAAATATCATCTGCTTAACACATGAATCGTATCTATCACTTTTTGCAGTCTTACATACTTGCTCTACTTGTTACTTTAATTAATTTGCTGCTCATAAGCATTGAACATGATGTATGTTTTTGGCCGTGTCTTAGTTATGTACCAGTTGAGCTTATTGATTTCTAATATTTGAATTACCTCTGTAAAATGTTGATGATGATTGTGTCTCATTATGTATTGTAGCTTTTTATAAGAACAACAGTCTTTCCCCTTGACTTGTTAGCTTGGAGATTAATTGACCTTTTTTTTCTGTGATTTAGCATGCTCTAATGATATGTCTACAATTTGCCAAACTACTCTTGTTTGTGTGTTTACTGTTTCATAAGACATTGTTGTCATCCCATGATATGCAGCTTGGTTAACATGTTTATATGCTATTTATACTGATGTTATGCGCACCATAGTATGTATACCTGTCTGGCAAATATATGCTCTGCTCATTTATGTCAATTGGGCTGTTTGTATGCTATGCTTGAGAATCTTTAGACTTGTGCTTCGTAACATATGCCTGCTTTTACTTGACTATCATGCCTACCCTTGTACCACAAATGCCATATCTTTACTTGTTTTCCCTTGAAAATGGTCTGCATTGATTCCTGCTCTTGTGAACTTGCTAAACTAGTGTTCTATCCTTTTGGTAGCTTGAGTTTTAGATTGGCCATGAGATATGAATTACCAAACTTTGTTTTGAACCAGAATATTCGCAATCCGCTTGGTTTATGCTATAGCCCACATGTCCTTTCTGCTGCTTCTGATAATGTCTATGGCTTTCGAAATATTTGATCTTTGATATAGGTATAAGATTGTTTTTTTATGATTATGTGCGCACTTAATCTTCTTGAAACACCCTCCTTTACTACTGATTCATGGTTTGTGTGTTTGGAATTAGGACACATGATTACCATTATCTTGTTTTATGATCTTTTCTGTCCAGTTTTGATTTTTGTTTCATTAAGTTTGGTTAAGAATCGTACATGTTATACCTGTGAGAATCAGCTTGAGCAAAATGAGATTTTGGTTGGAGATTGGCTTGGGCATGGTGCACGCATGTGGTTTGTCTAAGATTTCCCAACTTGTTCGCCTTATATGTTTATTGAGTTGTATATAGTTTGGATGAAACACGCCGTCCCAACAGTCACACACACTAGCACGCCTTCGCCTTTCACTTGCCTTGCACGGGTTCGATCCTGCGGATCAACCCTTTTGGTTTTTGATTTTCCATTTCGCCTTGTTATTTTTATATATTTGCGTTTGCACGTTATGATCACCACACGCGCGCATCTCAGATGGTTGAGGTTTTGGCCATTGAACTTAAGGGCATGGGTTCAAATCCTACATGTGGCATTTCTCTTCTTTTTCACTCTAAATCACTTTCCTTTATTTTAAGTTTAATAAAAATGCAAAAACAACTTATTTATTTTTTAGAAACTTTAGTTATTTTCAAACTCCAAATATCCATTTTATTTAACAATTTATTTGCTTAAATAATTTATTTAAGTTAATATTATTAATGCAAATTTTATATCTCTTTTATCTTGATAAAATTGTTAAAACTTTATTTATGACATTCTTAACACTCGAATTGGATCACTCATGCTTGATTTAATTCATTCTTTTTTGTCTTATGATTACCAATTTAATTTGTGATCTTGGTTATTCAAATTAAATCACATCCTTGCTTGAATTTTATTCATAATCATAGTTTTGACTTTATAACTAATTGTGTGACATATTTATATGTCTTTGATTCATCTTTGACCTTTATCTTCGTTATCTATCTGAAAGCATAATGCAAATCTTATGCTTACCTTTACTTCACCTTACCTTTATTTATTTAAACATAATGCTAATCTTATGCTTATTTTTCATTATCTTTATTTATCTTATATGTGGAGCATAAAGCTATTATTATGCTTGTATTGTTTGTAGCACTTACACCTTACCACTTCACTTTCGCTTATCTTTTATCGCTTGAGCATAAAGCTATTATTATGCTTATATTTACTTTTATATCAATGCTTTACCTTGTATCATTACTTATCCTCATCATGCTTTATCATGTAACTTTTCTCCCCCATTCCAAAGGAAGGTTGATAGTGTTGACTCTTAAAGTCATAAGCCCCCATCTTAACCTAAGTAACCTCTTAGGAAGAAACTCCATTTCTTGGCCTTATCAAGAGCCATGGAATCACAACTAGCTTTAGGAAGAGTTCTTAAACTCTTAGTGATATTCATCATAATGAATCATCATTTTCCCCTACTAACTAAACTTCAACTTAGGTCCATCTCAACTAGACCTAGAGAGTGTTAGACTCTATTCATCCCCTCTGAATATTGACCATAGTCAATCATTCAGTAGAAGTAGAACTACGCATACTCTGATTCTATCCCCGAGGATACGTAGGCGTAAAGTGCGATGCTTTATCGAGTATACTTAGATACTAACCCCTAGGGTTCTCAGCCTTTAGCATAGAACCTTTAGCAAGCATAAGATAACATTTAACAAGAGGTTCCCGTAGAGTACTGCGGACGCTTAGGGTGCTTATACCTTCCCTAGGCGTAACCAACCCTCGAACCTTAGATCTTTCCCTTTTAGGTTTTTCTAACGATCTTGAACCTTTCCTTTGGATAAATCAAAGTCGGTTGTAAAAGAAATATGATGCAAATTAATTAATAATTTGTTATCCGATTTTCACCGCAACATAGAGATTAAGTGATGATGGAAACAAGCTTACTTGAGTCCTTTTATAGTCGTATTACATTTATTATCTTGAGTTTAATATTATTTAAGTACTGATTAAATCAACATTTTAATAATGACTCTTGGTAATGTAATATAATCTATTAAGATTCTCTGAATTAGTATGAGTTTATGACTGATATGTTATAACTTCCGTTTCTGTGTCAGTTTCACTTGTGTACCTTCAAATTATCTAAAGTAAAATTCTGGAATGTAAATGCGTGATAAAGAAGTATTGGTCTGAAATAAAATTTTCATTAATTAAATGAGGATTACAACTTTTTAACAACAAAAGGGGTACAAGATATGTCCTAGAATTCATCTCTGAGCCTTCAGTAGTTTAGATTAAGTCTCCTGCTATGTGCTAGAGCAAAAAGACTTCTCTCATTGGGATTCAAGCAACAAGTCTTGAGCCAAGATGCTTAAGCCACGTAAGTCTCATTGCTTAAGTGCGTGAGTTGTGAAAGTCTTATTTAGCTAGTATGATTGAGAAAAAGTAAAGTCTTAGACATGTGCTCTAAGCAAAGGTAAGTCTCATCTAGAAGACAGATGACCATGCGGCTCAGTCTGATGGTGTGAGCAATGGAAAGTCTTTGATATGTGCTCTAAGCAAAGGAAAGTCTCAGCTAGAAGACAGATGAGCAGGCGGCTCAGTCTGATGGTGTGAGCAACGGAAAGTCTTAGACATATGCTCTATGCAAAGGAAAGTCTCAACCATAGAGCCGATGAGTAGGCGGCTCAGTTTGATGGTGTGAGCAAAGGGTAAGTCTTAGACATGCGCTCTAAGCAAGGGAAGTCTCAGACAGTTGGTCTGAGTAGTTGTAAAAGTCTTATGCAGAAGCATAAGCGATTGTAATCATGAAGTGGCTATAATGAAAAGATCTTGTGAGGCAAGGGGACTGGGCTACTCTCAGTTAGGGGAGGAACCAATATAAGTCTTGTGTCTTCTGCTGTTATTTTAATTACTTCTGTTGTATCCGCTGCCAACTGAATTAACTCAGAATCTGAACATCAGTTCTGATTCTGAAACTCCGATCAGAAGCTAAATAATATGAAAACGTGAAACACAATTCAACCCCCCTTGTGTACTTTTCACACCTTCAGCAACCATTGTCAGGGTTCAGAGGTCGATTATGCAAGGGGAAAGTATAAGCACCTCTCACATCTGTTGTACTCAACGAGAACCATCTAGGTTGTCTGCGCATGAAAGAGTGTCGTTTATCTAAAGGTTTATCTGCTAAAGGGAAAAAGGATGTTTTTTTCTTAGGGTGCTCGCCTCAGCATTAGCTTCGTGCCTACGTACCCTCATGGTGCAACGAGAAAGTCAGAGCTTCGGAGTTCAGTCTAAAAATGATTGTTTGTTAGTTGATTTTACCTTGAAAATAGATTTTTGGAGTGAGGCCCTACGGTGCAAAAAAGAGTTTGAATGAGTTGATGTTGTTTATATGATTTTTTGAAGAGATTGTTCTTAATTAGGATTGCACTAAACACTATGGATAGAGGTGATTATTTCAAGTAACCAAGTCGAACGTCTTGTATCAAAATAATCAGAATGAGTGTAGGGAAGCCGCATTCTCACCCCTTCTCCACCACTTAAGGCTCGTGGAGTACAATCCCAATCATATCTTATTGTGTTTTTAAATTTACTTAAGAAAAAGCCACTTGATGTTGGATCAAGGGTTTGTTGGAATGATTATGAAAATGTCTTGGTCGATGGGAAGGTTGATGGTAATGCACAAGGCAATCGACTTACAAAGGGTGAATGCAAAGTGGAGTGTAGTTGGTTGAAGGTTTGATGGTGATGGAAACCCTATTGAATTGGTTTATTATGAAAAATACCTCATGTTGGATCAAACTTATTTATGATCTTTTGAAAAGGTGTGGTTGATTTTATTCTTGAATTAGAAGCCTAAGCAACTAGCAAGCAAAGAGAAAGCGGTAAAGTTATTACACGTCATGGGAGTGGGGATACATTTTCTAAAATGGGGATGAAATAAGCTACACAACCAAAATTATAAACTACACGTGTACTAGAAAAATGGGCTAGTCTTTTAGATGACCAACTAGAAGTAATTGATTGAATAAGTCTTATTGCAAGAAAGCCCAAGAGTAAGCTATAAATGATGTGCAAAATGGGCTAGTCTTTTATCATGTTTTTGTGTTTTTTTAATGAGATAAACAAAGACGAATAAGATGACAATATGATATATAAACAAGGATATAAATGAACAATGATATAAGTTACGAAAAAGTAAATGATGGAAAGATAAAGAGCAGAAATTAAAGTTAGACGTTAGTTGTTAATTGTCATTGATCGGAGATCACTTTTTTGAATTAGGACCAATTTAGCGCTACATTAAGCAATCGTAACACAATATACGAGGAAAATCATACTATAGGAGGTAGGTCAATAACAATGTTTGTGTTAAAACACAATAGAGAAATGGTATGTAGATCATTCTCCTAAAGTCGTGCCACACGAAAAGAAAAAGAGAACAGTCTCGTCTTAATCAAGAACTTCCATCGATTAATCAAAGGTAACCTATCTGTCATACCCCAAATTTTGACCACTAAGATTTCCCATCATTGTGCAAATCATCATCACAATATGGAAGAACCATCATACTTCATCAGTCTCCCCAAAGATGGGTGAGCATTCACTACAATCAAAATTAGGGTTTTAAGCCCTCTCAGAGCCTTAGACAAAAGATCAATCAAGGAATGACATGATCTTCAACTTGTATAACCTCTCAAGCATCCACAAAGGATCAAAAGGACTCCCACTCCAAGGATTAAACACAAGGATGCTCCCTTCCAGGTGGATCAGGCCTCAAGATCAACAGTGTCACCAAATTAGGGTTTTGGTCGACCAGGGCCTCCAGATGGAGATTTTTCATCTGGGCATGAGCCAATGATCCAAAACACAACCTAATGTACTCCATGGAACCTCATGGACCCATTCATCAAGTCAATTTTGCTTCAGGGGTTGCACTCATAAAAAATCAGGAATTAGGGTTTCTTGACCTAATTCACCCCTAAGTTGACTTTTGGGACAAATCATGAACCAAGACCTCAAGAGAGGGTTTGAGGGTCTCTAATGAACTATATTGATCCATTTGGAACAATGGATTAATCCAAGAAGCTTGAGCAACAAGTCTCAATTTCATCTGCACAACAATTAGGGTTTTAAGGAAAAAGTCAATTGTAACTTTGACTTTTGACCAGGACATGCTCCCAAGCCCTAAGACATGATTCAATATGCCCTATGACACCCATGGAACATGTCCATCAAGTTTGATTTAGGTCAAGGACATGATTTCCTGAAGAATTGCACAATTTGGAATTCATCTGATAAAAAGTCAACTGTGCACAAAAGTCAACTTAGACTTTTTGAGATTTTTCACCAAAATGGTTTTTTAACCCTAAAATGATGTTAATGTATGATTTAAATCATCATTCATAAAGAAAAATCAAGAAAAGTTGGATAACTTGTAAAAGGGGTAACCATAAAAACTTAGAAAATTTTCTAAGTTAAAAAATAAAGTGACAAGGGCACCAACTTTGAAGGATCATAACTCCTAAACCACAAAGCCATTTTTTTTCATCCAAAGATGGATTTGTAGCCCTCATTACCCTCTACAAAAACTTCAACTAGACCTAAGTCCAATTCATTAAGGATTTTGAGTTATGGAATGATCAAAATCAAGAAAAGTCACTTTGTTCCAACACTTAGTGAAAATTTCACTAAGTCAGATTTTACCCTACTTTTTACCAAATGTAGGGGGATTTTTCACTTGGATTCAAAAGAGATCAAAATCAAATATGTTCAAACAGTTGTTGTATCATGTAAGGGCTTTCCAAAATGACCAAGAACATTACCAAATTCAATTTGAGTCATGAGATATGACATTGGAAAGTTGCCTTGCTGAAATCTGTCAAAGGCAAGGCAGAATTTGCAACTTTGCTCGATTTGCCAAAATCAGCCATATTCAAATGCTCCTATCCACTTGGACACATCTGAGGATTGAATCTAAAGGGGACAATCACTGAGCCAAGCCTCCAAAGTCTATGGAACAAGAAATAGCATGTTGAACCTAGAATAGCCAAAATAAGGACAAGACTCCAAATTTGGATTGAAGCATTCAATGGAAGCATCAAGGTGGCATGGACTGAGCCATTCTCATCTGAAATCAGTCAAGACTTATCCAAGACCAAGGGAACCAAAGCTCTGTGCCCTAACCTCTAGTCAATGGCTATAGGAGACTTGGATTTTCATTTGCCAACATTGGCCAAACCTACTTACCAGTTGCCATTCACTATTCCTTGCAAAACAAACTTGCTCTACTATAAATAGAGCTCAATTGTGATCAGTTTGAGTACACCAAAGCCATCTAACAGATGCTTTCCTCAAAATCTCTTTCTCTTGGCAAAAATGCCTTTCTTAGCAAGGTAGCTATCGGGTTTTGAGTTTGAGAGCTTTTCCAATCAAACCAATCACTCACACACCTCACATACATCATATAGAAGTGATCCAAACACTCACATAACATCTGGAACACAGATTTCACAAAATCACCAGCTGGTTGCTCAAACTTTCAATCAAGTTGCAGCTGAGGTACCACAAATCGTTCCAGCCATTTTCAATCAAGTCCAGGCATTCAAACACACTCCATAGGGTGTAAGGAAGCTGTTCAGATCATCACCACTCATCTGTAACACCTCCAAATCAAAAATCACACTGCACTTGCTGTCACGGCCTAGAGGTAAGCATACACTTGGTCATCTCTCAATCTATGCATATTTCCTCGCACAATAATTTGGCCATATGTTCATAATCATGCATGGAATGTTTTCCCTCAATTAATTGCATTGTTTGAATCGTGTATAAAAAATCCTAGCCTTCATGCA
Source organism: Lathyrus tuberosus (assembly GCA_022829125.1). Taxonomy (NCBI): domain Eukaryota; kingdom Viridiplantae; phylum Streptophyta; class Magnoliopsida; order Fabales; family Fabaceae; genus Lathyrus; species Lathyrus tuberosus. The sequence continues at coordinate 20,467 of JALAZF010000439.1, forward strand.
GAAATTAGGGTTCTTGAGGTTTCTTCGTGATTTCATGTTTTATGTTTAATTTAAATGAAATTAAGTGTTATAAACATGATCGTGAGGTTGAGACGAGCATAATGATATGTGGATTACATGATATGATTAAGTATTCAGTGAGATTGGATGGAAAACGCAAATCAGCCAAACCCAGAAACGCGCGTGTTCTTCAGCTTGTTCTTGGCGCCTTTTTTCCAAATTCAAATATTTGAATTTTGTGATTTTGTTTAATTGATTCAAAAATTAATTTCTCTCTGAGTTTTAATGATTTTGAGTTGATTCTTTTTTTGATAATTCAGAAAAATGTTGAAATATTTTATTTTATCAAAAAATCCCAAAAATATTATTTATTGCATATAATTGATATTTTTGCAAAGAATTAATGTTTTAATTTTTTTTGACATTTAAAATATTTTTTCCATCTTGATTTTGCAACTTTTAATGCTTTCTAATTATTTTGTAGGTCAATACTTAATTTTTAAAGCATTAATCCAAGATCACAATTTGGTTTCCATATGTTAAACAATTTTGATAATTTTAATTGAATTTTTATTCAATTAAATACATTTTTGAAAACGTATTAGGGTTTTTGGATTAATTCAACCCTCATAAATCATTTTCAAAACACTTTGGGCCTCTAATAGAGTGTAAGACCCAATCCTTTTTTGACCAAATCATTTTTGGGCCTCATTGTATTGTATAAGTCCCGATACCGTCAAAAACAAATGGCGCGATCGTCGCCTTTTGAAAAATAACCTTTTGGGCCTCTCCTCGAGCTATAAGACCCATTAAAAACTTTTGGGCCTCTAATAGAGTGTAAGACCCAACCCCCTTTTAACCAAACATTTTGGGCCTCACTTATTGTATAAGTCCCTCCGCGTTAAAAGAAAACCTCGGCGCGATCGCCATTTTTAAACGGATAAAACCCTGGGCCTACCCTCGTGTTATAAGCCCCACTCTTTTTCTTTAAACTTTTTGGGCCTCTTGAGAGAGTGTACGACCCATCCCTTTGTACAAAAAATCTTTTTGGGCCTCAGTCACTTGTATAAGTCCCTCTGTACAAATTTAAACAGTGCGCTCACTGATAAAACCCTGGGCCTCTCCTTGAGCTGTAAGCCCCAAATCTTTCTTTTTCAAAGCACTTTCTCCTTTGATTTTGAATATACTGTTGTTTTCAATCTATCTTTGTTGAACAACTAACCAAACAACATGGAAGCTCTACAACCGAGTAAGTGGTTATTGCTTTCATTTACCGCTTTCATATACATATAACTGTATTGTGGGGCTGTTTCACTGTAAGTCTTCTTTCATAAACTCATATCAACTGTGTAATAATAGTATAGATATTTCGAGTTTCCCCGGCAACTACGTCTAGAACTAGGTGACGCCGTTTCGTTTATTCATAGAAATAGACAACTAGATCCCCAATAGGATCACCAGATACAGTCTTTTCTTCGGTTGTCCTCATTAGGAATTATCAAGAAACTCTACTCCCAAAGATGAATGTATTCTCCGTGAATGGCATCTTTGAGTTTCTTCCAAATTCTCAAACTTTCCTGACTTGATCTATTCCTTGTGAATAGCTTGCCTTGAATTTCTCGAGGTTTGGGGACCCACGGGCTTCTTAAAAGCATTGGGCTCCTCTTGGGCATCGTACAAGGACCCACAGGCTTCCTAAAAGCAACCCAGCCTCCTCTTGGGCTTAGTACAAGGACCCTGCGGCTTCTTAGAAGTATTCACAGCCTCCTCTTAGGCTTCGTATAATGATCTCTTCCTCCGGGAATGATAGCCTTCTCTTGGGCTTCGTACAAGGACCGATCGGCTTCTTAAAAGTTTCCAGCCTCCTCTTGGGCTTCGTACAAATTGTCCCGACGACCTCCTAGAGGTATAGGAACATAACTTAATCATTTGCATAGAACAGTCCTTTCAAAGAGTCTACTACTGTTTCTCAAAGCATGGTATAAAATATGAAACTCTAGACTTGGACAGTCTAATATCCTTGAGTCTCAAAGACATTCTCAAGTACCCTTCAAAAATAGGAAGAAAACCCGCAGACTCGGACAGTCTCAATACCCTTCGGATTTCCCGCTTCCTTAAAGAACAGGAATAACCCGGATCCTTGAATCAAATCCTTGAGTACTGTGTTGCTCATATAAGAACTGATTTTCTCTTTTAAAATCAGTATACTGGACCTGTCACTTAAACTGAAACAGTAACCATAGCCTCCTCTTGGGCTTTGTACAATGATTCTCCCCAGCGGAGTCAAACAACGTTTAGCCTCTCTCTCGGGCTTCGTACGAGATACAAAAAACTCTCTTGTTAAGTCAAGTAGCCTCTATCTCGGGCTTTATATGAGATACCAAAAGACTCTATCGTCGAGTCAAAAACCTTTTAGCCTCTCTCTCGGGCTTTGTACGAGACACATATTAGCCTCCTCTTAGGCTTTGTATAAGAAAACCACTGGTTGATCCAATCAACCTTTTAGCATCAAAGCTGTGCCTCGTTCACAGTACACAAACATCAACAACTTCTTCCCCTTCATCTAATCGCTGTAAGCGGCAAGCCTCTGGATCATCTACATCCATGCCACTGTCCCTCTTTTAGCATGAGAAATTCCAAAGGAAAGATGGCATTGCTCTACACTGAGTTAAAGTCTTCTCCTTCAGGTTAAGACCCCTTATAAAGGAAATTATGGCATTGCTAGGATCCGCGTATCCCGGTTAAAGTAATCCTCCTTTACAGTCAGTCACCCAACAGTTGTGACAAATAGACTTTTCAGCTTCACATCTTGGGCTTTGAACAAGATACGAACGCTCTGATTTCCCTGTTTCGGTAAACGGGAATACGTAGGCATAAGATTGAAAGAAAAATCTTAGCGAGCACACTAAACAAAAAACCCAAATCCCATATCTCCATCAATCAAAATCGGTAATTCAAAAAGCATCAGTCCTAACATCCTAATCCTTGTTCCCCGCCAGAAACCTTCTGCCAAGAAAAAAAGAAAGAAAACCGTATTCGCGAAAATACAAATAACCAGTACAAGGGCCCCCCCCACATTGATAGCATTCATAACCTAACAGACCGCTGTTTAAACTCAGTATGCAAAGCAGGGTTAATTAGAGACATCTATTTCCCTTCCTTATTCAGCTCACAATAGGATAAAAAATGAATCGACCTGTAGTTTAAGCTCAACCGTAGAGAGCGACCAGCGCTTAAGAACCGCGTCCAAAATCGTTCGCTACACTATCACTATCCAAAAGTATGAAGAATGATCCAAATGATCATTTCCCACATATTTTGAATAATGAAGGTTAAACAACTTAAATAAGCGGCAATCCATGATTTTTTAGACTTCATTGACCAAAAAGAAACAAGAATCAAAATGGAAATGAAAAAGTTATGAAATAATAAATCAAGAACAAATTATAACATTACAAAACAAGTATTTAAAAATTTAGATAAAATAAAAAAAAGAAAATAAATAAGAAAAATAGAAAGAGAAAAAGAAAAAGAAAATAAGAAAGAAGGGAGAAGGATGGCGTGAGTGAATCATGGGTGTGGTATGTAAAGTAAACGACATGGGCTTGAAAGCCCACTCGGCCAGGAATGAAAGAGGGGCTTTAAAAAAAACCAACACAATTTTTTTTTGAAAAAGCAAAAGGATTTATTGATGCAAGGCATAAGATATGCCAAAAGTCTGATACAACAAGGATCATAGCAAAACACCAAAATTTGTCACCTCTCCAAAAGAAATAGCTGCTAAAGAAACTTATAGCTAGAAACTAATACAAAGAACTAGCTGAATGAATAACACCAAATTAGCAGGAAACCTACTGCTGGAAGCAATGCTAATGCAGCTGCAATGCAAATAGAATAACAACTCCATACTCAACTCCGAACACCAAGATATCAAAACAAACATGAAGCACCTCTAACTCCCGATGAAATCCTATAGTTAACAGATCCATAGCTGAAAAAATGGTCATCCTGCTAGAGCACTCTTGCAGAGGCGCAGGAGCTAAAACACAGGCCTAAGAAACTCCGCTGAAGGCAGCTACCAATAACACTCGGCATTGCCCAACTGATCTGAGATCACCTTGAGATAGCAATGCAATAGAAATAATCAATCCAAAGACTCCCTGGGGCCTTGCCACTAATGAATCCGCAGTTGATCCAACTTGGGAGCCTGAACCACCGAAGCAGCGGCGAAAGACCGACCAGGCCAAGGTGTGAATGCTGCAGTGTGGACCAGGTAACATAAGAGACTATTCCAACTCTCCTGCAAACAAAACGACAAGCAACCCTATATTGAGCCATCATGAAATTAAAAGTCTGCCAACGACTGATTGCTGAACATCAAAGTCTGGCATGATGCAGACAGAATCCTGCTATAGAGGCTGCAACAGCTTCTGAATCTGGTTTGGAGTTCTGCCGCCACCATGAGAGGCTTGTGCAGCGGTAGTTCTGAAGGCAGATTAATTCTTGGCATCATTTTGAGTCTGTGTATCCCAGGGCAGTTCTGGGATTCCAATACCAAAGGAGGAAAATGCAGTCTATATTGCTAGATTTTACTTGTAACCAGTTCCAACTTTAACGCTTCACGGATTCAACCATATTTCCTATATCGATTTCCTTATTTTTGAAGACTTTATTATTTCTTGTCCTCCAAATGCACCAGATGCAAGCAAACCATATGGTTCTGACTCTCTCGGAGATCACTCGTCTGCTTCCCATAAGACATTCGAATTGGGAGAGATGGTTCATCCCCTCCTTATGCAGAACTTGTGACGCCTAACCATTAGGAGATAGAGTACCAAATACCTGCAAAGATTGGACATTTAAAAAACAGGTGGGAGACCGATTCTTCAGTCTTGCACCCGCTGGAGCATAATAAAGAATCGTGACCAATGGCTCCTCTTTTGAACAAGTTATCTTTGGTTGCAATTTTCTTTTGCAGTAGCCTCCAAACTAGGCAAGACACTTTTAACGGACAGATTTATTCCAGACCTTCGTCCACGCGAAGTTGGACGAGCTAAGTCTATTCTCCATGGTTTTATTGCATGTTTCCTTGACCGAATGTTCATCGTGGATAACTTGTTCTCTTAATTCTACTTTGTTTATATCTGTCCACCAAAGTGAATTAACTCTCCCTCCCTAAATACCTGACCTAATATTCGTACCATATCTATTGACTAAGGCTTTATACCATAGGCCCTCTCTATTCGATCTAATTTTCCAAGTCCATTTGCCTAATAAGGCATCATTAAAAACTCTCAGATTTTTTAAATTCAAGCCCCCCTCCTCAAGAGGTCTGCACACCCTATCCCAATTGATCCAACATATTTTCCTTTCTTCCTCTTTCCCACCCCATGAAAACTGTTTAAATAAAAATTCGAGTTTCGAAATGATACCTGTCGGAGCTTTGAAAAAGGAAAGGTAGTAAACTAGGATGGCAGACAACACTGATTTGATGATAACCACTCTTCCCCTATTGACAGTTGATTATGTTTCCACCTTGATAATCTGGTTCTCACTGTGTCTATCACGGGTTGCGATGTCGACATTCTTCTCGGGTTTGCGCCTATAGGTAAGCCAAGATATTTGAAAGGGGTGGATCCCACTTTGCATTTCAGGATGTTTGCCGCCTCTTCTATCCAAGGTTTTGGTATGTTTATCCCAATCAAAGAGCTTTTGTGGAAATTTACCTTGAGTCCCGACGCCAGCTCGAATAACTGAAAAGTTGCCTTAATTGTTCGTATGTTCCCCCACCCTTTTTTTGCCTATGATTATGGTGTCGTCGGCATATTGGAGATGAGAGAAACACTCTGCTCTGCCTTCGAACTTGTATCCTGAAAAGTCCCCCGATTCCACCTCCTTCTTCATTAATAAGTTGAATCCTTCAGCAGCTAATAAGAAAAGGAATGGAGATAGAGGGTCTCCTTGTCTCAGCCCTCGACCCATCGCGAATTCTTTTGTGGGACTACCATTCACTAGTACTGATACAATGTTTGTTTTCAGGCATTCTGAGATCTAATTCAGCCATTTCTCATTAAATCCCATCTTTTGCATGACTGATAATAGAAAGTTCCAGTCGACGATATCAAATGTCTTTTCAAAATCTACTTTAAACATCATCAATTCTTTTTTCTCCTTTTCCCCTCGTCTACGATTTCCTTCGCAATGAGGATTCCGTTGAGGATTTGTCTGCCTGATATGAAAGCTGATTGAGATTCAGACACTACTGTCCCAATGACCTTCTTCAGTCTATTTGTAAGGATCTTGGAAATTACTTTGTATATGCAACCAATTAAGGATATTGGTCTGTAATCTAACACTTTCGATGATGATTTCTTCTTAGGAATTAGGACTATGAACGATCAGTTTGCCCCCCTCACGATCCTCCCGTTGGTATATAATTCTGTCGGAATGCGGTTGAAGTCGCTTTTAATATCTGCCCAAAATTCCTTTATGAACCCAAAATTCACTCCATCTGGCCCCAGACTTTTTGAACTATCGCATTCCCAGATTGCTGTTTGGATTTCCTCTTCACTGAATTCTTTGATTAGCTCATCGTTGTCCATGTTGTTTAGTCTCTTGAAATTCATATTGGTTGGTGTTGGTCTCGACCCCCTGGCGGAAAAGTGAGTCTGAAAGTGGTTGGTAATTGCATTTTTTATGTCTTCCACCTCATTTAAAGTTCTCCCATTTACTTCCAAGCTTAATATTTTGTTCTCCCTTTTTCTCCTATTGACGTAGCCATGGAAGTACTTGGTATTTGCATCTCCATCCCTTAACCATCTCACTCTTGATTTTTACCAATGTATACTGAAATTAAGGTTCGATAGTTTGAATAGTTGATCCCATCTTTGTCTCTTGATAAGCCATTCTGCTTCAGTTAAATCTTCAGTTTCTTCCTTTTGCTCAAGGGTGTTGATCTCCTTCTTAGCTTCTTTGATTTTGACTTCGATATTTTGCATATGATTTTTGTGCCAAAATCTAAGTCTCTCCTTTATCATCTTCAGTTTTTCTTTTAAGACGAACATACCCCAGCCTTCGACATTCAGATCTCTTCATTGATCTCTAACGAAGTTGTGGTAGCCTTCTATGTTCTTCCAGCAACTTAACATTCGGAAAGGTTTTGGACCCCAGTTTTTTTGGATCTCTCCAAGCGCTATTGGACAGTGACCAGACATGCCTTTTTCAAGGCACCACTGCTTGCTAGATGGCCATTCTTTGAACCAGTAATCTGAGAGGAGAAATCTGTCAATCCTGCTCGAAGCAAAACTGCCAACTCTGGACCAGGTAAACTTTCTGCCGTGTAGAGGGAGGTCGATTAATTCTGACTCGCTAATGAATGCATCGAAGTCTTCGATCTCTTCTGTGCGAGAGACTTCACTAGAACCTCTTCTTTCAGAAATGTCCCTTGTGGCATTAAAGTCTCCTAGCAGACACCATGTTTCATTTTTCCTTGGGATGATTATTTCTTTTAAGTCTGCCCATAAAGCTCTTTTTCTTCTTGTGTCACATGGGGCATACACGTTCAGTATGTTGATATTCCACAAAATTAGCAATCTGCCAGACCTACCTTCAGATGCTTTGAGTGCAAAGTTGAAATTTAAGTTTCCCCACATATGAAGACACTGGCTTTTCTCCAAGGATTCCAGTTTGGTTTCTTGGATACAAATGACATCGGGACTTTGATTTTGTATTAACTGCTGAATTTCTTTTTTTTTTGGCTAAACCCCCTAAACCCCTGATATTGTAACTTATGAGCTTCATTATTACGTATGTAGTTTCTTCTCCAGCTCCCGGTACACTCCAATCAGGAAGTTTCTTCGTCGTTCTTCCCCCTTGACACCAACTCCTAAATTATTTCTTCTTCCTCCCCTTTGTGCACTAAACCATATTCTTTCCCCAGGTCCAATACATCTTTTTCTACTTGTTTGGCTTTCCCATGTAAAAGAACCCACATTTTTCTATCATGATCATTTTAAGTCAAGACAAAATTGTCTTTAGCTTGTACCTGTGTTTTCCTGGATCTTTGACTGCAAGAACATCTGGATGTCTCCTTACTCCTTTTTTTGTTGATATTTTCCTCTTTTCCTTTAAGATTTCAATCATCCTCTTCCTTATGTCTTTTGGGGTTTGTGATGTCTGATTATCTTTGTTTGACAAGTTTGGTTCTTCTGTTGTTGATGTGATTTTTCCCTTGCACTTGTCCAAGTCACAGTTGTTGCTGTTTTCCATGTCCATGTCGTTGCACCCTTTTTTGCTTTTGTCCAAGTCAGAGTTATTACTGTTTTTCGCATCCACGAGGTTAAGGGCTTCTTCTGGATGAGTTTTGTCTTCAAGTTTAGTTGGGTGGGCCTAGTTGGGATTAGATTGGTCTGACTCTTCTTTTGGTGATGCATCCCCAAGACTGATTAGGTGCCTCTGATTGTGAGTGGGGCTCGTGTTGTGTGGGGTCCCCAGTCTATTTTCTCCATTGACCATGCCTTCATTACTGTTGTTTTTTATGTTAGGATATGTGTTATGACACGTGGCTTCTGGGGACTCTAAAGTAACTGGTCTGCCGTTTGTGTTTGGATTTTGTGGAGATTTTGCTTCATTTAAAGGTACAATGCTCTTATCGATGTTATTATTAAAATTTGTGTCTTCCGCATTGTCATACCCCAAATTTTGACCACTAATATTTCCCATCATTGTGCAAATCATCATCACAATATGGATGAACCATTATACCTCATTAGTCTCCCCAAATATGGGTGAGCATCCACTACAACCAGACTTAGGGTTTCAAGCCCTCTCAGAGCTCTTAGACAAAGGATCAATCAAGAAATGACATGATCTTCAACTTTTCTAGCCTCTCAAACATCCACAAAGGATCAAGAGGACTCCCACTTCAAGGATTAAGCACAAGGCTTCTCCCTTCTAGGTGGATCAAGCCTTAAGATCGCTAATGTCACCAAATTAGGGTTTTGTCGACCAGGGCCTCCAGATGGAAATTTTCCTCTGGGCATGAGCCAATGCTTCAAAGCATAACCTATGATGCTCCAAGGGATCTCATGAACCCAATCATCAAGTCAATTTAGCCTCAGGGGATGCATTCATCAAAAAATCAGGAATTAGGGTTTCTTGACCTAATTCACCCCTAAGTTGACTTTTGGGACAAAACATGAGCCAAGACCTCAAGAGGGGATTTGAGGGTCTCAAATATATCACATTGATACATTTGCAACAATGGATTGATCCAAGAAGCTTGAGCAACAAGTTTCAATTTCATCAGAACCACAATTAGGGTTTCGCGGAAAAAGTCAACTGTATCTTTGACTTTTGACCAGGACATGCTCCCAAACCCTAAGACATGACTCAATACACCCTATAACACCTATGAAATCAATCCATCAAGTTTGATTTAGGTCAAGGACTTGATTTCATAGAGGATCGCACAGTTTGGAATTCATTTGACAAAAAGTCAACTGTGCACAAAAGTCAAACTTTGACTTTTTGAGATTTTTCACAATTATGGTTCTTTGACCCCAAAATGATGTTAATGTATGATTGGAATCATCATTCATCAAGAAAAATCAAGAAAAGTGGGATAACTTGTAAAAGGGGTAACCATAAAAAACTTAGAAAATTTTCTAAGTTATGGAACAAAGTGGCTAGGGTACCAACTTTGGAGGATCATAACTCCTAAACAACAAGGCCATTTTTTCCCATCCAAAGCTGGATTTGTAGCTCTCATAGCCCTCTACAAAATCTTCAACTACCACTCATTCCAATTCCCCATGGATTTCAAGTTATGGAATGATCAAATTCAAGAAAAGTGAAAATGTCACTTTTTTCCAACACTTAGTGAAATTTTCACTAAGTCAGAATCTGCCTTCACTTTTTTCCAAATGTAGGGGCATTTTTTCACTTGGATCCAAAAAGTATTAAAACCAATTATGATCAAAAAATTATTGTATCATATGAGGGCTTTCCAAAATGGCCAAGAACTCCATCAAATTCCACTTGAGCCATGAGATATGACAATGGAAATATGCCTTGCTGAAAACTGCCAAGGCTAGGCAGAATTTTGCACTTTTGCTCGATTTGGCAAAATCAGATAATTCCAAGCCTTGTCATCACTTTGGACACATATGAGGATCAAATCTAAAGGGAACAAACACTGATCCAAGCCTCCAAAGTCTTTGGAACAAGAAGTAGCATGCAAAACCTAGAAATCCCTAAAAGAGGGACAAGACTCCAATTTTGGATTAGAGCATTTAATGGATGCTTAGAGGTGGCATGAACTGAGCTTCCTCCAACTGAATTCAGTCAATATTCATCCAACAACTAGGGAACCACAACTCTGTGCTCTAACCTCTAGTCAATGGCTAGAGGAGACTTGGATTCCTATTGATCAACATTGGCCAAACCTCTGCTGCAGTTGCCATTCACTGTTGATCCCAAAACAAACTTGCTATACTATAAATAGAGCTCATTTGTGTTTAGTTTGAGTACACCAAAGCCATCAAACAGATGCTTTCCTCAAAATCACTTTCTTTAGGCAAAAATACCTTCTTTAGCAAGGTAACTCTGAGTTTTTGAGTTAGAGAGCATTTCCATCATAGCTCATGATCCAAACACATCCAATATGTCATATCTAAGCTGTCCAAACTCACACAAGTGGCCTGTAATCCTTAAATCTCAAAGTCACCTCTCAAAACCTCAAAAAAGGCTTTTTGTACATTTTTCAAGCCATGTCTTGATTCAGTCACTTTCCAAACCAGATAAAGCCTCAAACACACTCCAAATATCTTCCTTGAACTATCCCAAATGGTTCCCCCCATCTGGAACACCATTTGAGAGAGTTGCTATTTTGGCCATTTTAACCCTTTTGCAAGAAAGGGCCAGTTTTTGTTTTTGCAGGTTCCAGCTGATTCCAATCATCCTAAAAGCTTCTAAGGGATCATTTGAGAGTGTCCAAAGCATTAAACCATTTCTAGAACAAGAAACTTGGCATATTGCACAAAAAACTCCGAAAGCTCAAAAAGAGGTAAGCATCATGATTTGAACTTTCCAAAATATGCATTGCTTTGAAGTCCACTGATCATGCATCTCTTCTACATGTCATATGTGTTGTGTTTGCATCAATTTATCATGTAATTCATACCTGTACCAAGATGTAGCACAGAAAATGCAAAATATGGTCTATTTCAAAACCACTATCGGATTTTGAGGAGGGATCATGATCTGAAAAAAATACCACCACCATTGGATTCCTTGTGAAATTTTAGGCCAGATGCATATAAATTTTGCCCCCAACCATGGAGAAATGAGAAAGTTATGGACCTTCCCGTTTCTTGTCAAAACTTGCCTTGCCTTGCCTTAGGCCAGGCCAAAAGCAAGGCAAGCCTTGTATATTTATGGTTGTGTTTCAATCAACAGATGTATCACCACCCCAGTGGTAACGCGCGCGCCCTATACACAAGAGGTCTGGGGTTCGAATCCCCCTCACCCCAGATCCTCTCTTTGCTATTTTCCCACTTTTTGTTATTTTCCATATTATTTTTAATAGTTTGAAAAATTAATAACTCCCTCAATTTTAATTATTTTTTATTGGTTCTTTTTGCAAAAAATCACAAAAATGTTGAAATATTTTATTCCCCAAAAAAATTAGATTTATATTATTTATTTAATATAATTAGTATTTTTGTGAATAAATGTCTTTTATTTGTTTTTAAACCTTTTAAAAATAAATATCCATTTTGGAAAATCAAAACCAAGTAGGTTTTAATTCATCTTGTGATGAAAGCCTCAATTTTCAAACCTAAAACCAAAATCACAAGTTGTTTATTCAAACTTATTTGGAATTTTTATCATTTGCATGAATGTTCTTTGAATAATTATATTAAAAAATGATGAAATTAGGGTTTTATTGATTTTCACCCTAACAAACTTTTCCGAATACTGATGGGCCTCTAATAGAGTGTAAGACCCAATCCTTTGTAAATACAAACCTATTTTGGGCCTCAAATGTCGTATAAGTCCCGTTGTATTTCAAAAGTTCGGCGCGATCATCGCCCGTTTAAAACAAACCATCTGGGCCTCTCCTCGAGCTATAAGACCCATTCAAAATCATTTTGGGCCTCTAATAGAGTGTAAGACCCAATCCCCTTTTAACCAAAACCTTTTTTGGGCCTCAGATATTGTATAAGTCCCTCTGTGTTAAAAGAAAAATCTCGGCGCGATCGCCAATTCAAAATAAAATTATTTTTGGGCCTCTCCTTGAGCTGTAAGCCCCATTTTGTTGTACAAAAATACTTTTGGGCCTCTAATAGAGTGTAAGACCCAACCCCTTATTTTTTAAACCAAATCATTTTTGGGCCTCAGATATTGTATAAGTCCCGATACGAAAAATCTCGGCGCGATCGCCATTTTCAAACTGAAAATCATCTGGGCATCCCCTCGTGTTGTAAGCCCCATTTATTTTCCTCAAATACACTTTGGGCCTCTAAATAGAGTGTAAGACCCATTCCTTTGTACAGAAAACCTTTTTTTGGGCCTCAGTCACTTATATAAGTCCCTGTACAAATTCAAAACCATAGTACAATCACTGTTGAAACTTGGGCCTCTCCTTGAGCTGTAAGCCCCAACCTCTTTTCAAAATACTTTCTCCTTTGATTTTGAAATATACTGTTGTTTTCAATTTTTCTTTGTTGAACAACTAACCAAACAACATGGAAGCTCTACAACTGAGTAAGTGTTTATATGCTTTCTTTACCCGCTTTCATATATATAACTGTATTGTGGGGCTATTTCACTGTAAGTCTTCTTTCATAAACTCATATTAACTGTGTAATACTAGTATAGATATTTAGAGTTTCCCCGGCAACTACGTCTAGAACCAGACAAAATCTCGTCTCCTTACATCCGATGTTCTCCCGGATATTTCAACATAGCTTAAACAATGAGAATTTTCTTTTACAACAATTTTAGATAACTAGATCTAAGAAATCTCCCCCTTGAACAATTCATATACAGAAGGCCAATGTTCCAAGTGAAACCCCTTTTTGAACTGTTCATCAGCCTCCTCTTGGGCTTAGTGCAAGGACCCACAGGCTTCCTAAAAGCATCCCCGCCTCCTCTTGGGAATTGTACAAGGACCCGTCTGCTTCTTAGAAGTTTTCACACCCCCCTCTTAGGCTTCGTATAATGATTCTTCCTCCGAGAAGATAGCCTTCTCTTGGACTTCGTACAAATTATCCCTTCGGTTTCTTAAAAGTTTTTCTCGCCTCCTCTTGGGCTTCGTACAAATTATCCCGATGACCTCTTAAAGGTATAGGAACATAAATTAGTCATCTTAATAGAACAGTCTTTCAAAGAGTTTGGATCTTCCTACAACGAACATACTGTCTCTTGATCTGTCTTAAGGATAGTACAAAAGATAAAAATCTAGACTTGGACAGTCTAATCTCCTTGAGTTTCGAAGACATTCTCAAGATCCTTTCAAAAATAGGAAAAAACACCCGTAGACTTGGGTAGTCTCAATACCCTTCAGATTCCCCGTTTCCTTAAAATACAGGAAATAATCCTAGTCCTCAGATCAAATCCATGAGTACAACATTACCCATATAAGAACTGATTTTCTCTTTTAACCAACATACTGGACCTGTCACTCAACTGAAACAGTAACCCTAGCCTCCTCTTGGGCTTTGTACAATGATTCTCCCCAGCAGAGCAAACCTTTGCAGCCTCCATCTCGGGCTTCGTACGAGATACAAAATCACTCTCTTGTTGAGTATAAAAGGCTCTCTTGTTGAGTCAAACATTTTTTAGCATCCATCTCGGGCTTTGTACGAGATACAAAACACTCTCTTGTTGAGTATAAAAGGCTCTCTTGTTGAGTCAATCCACTTTTAGCCTCTATCTCGGGCTTCGTACGAGATAGAAATCACTCTCTTGGTGAGTATAAAAGACTCTCTTATTGAGTCAAACCCTTTTAGCCTCCGTCTTGGGCTTTGTGGAATGCGGTAAAGCGGCAAGCAAGCAAAAAGATTTGGAAGTATTTTTCCGGGAATTTATGGTGTCCACAGAGATCGGTTCTACCAAACTGCCGTTCGACAATATCAAAGTTTATGAGTTTGGGTTTAAATGGTTTTAAGGGTAAAACAGAAAAGTAAATACTATCATAAAAACTAGTTCATTCTTCAAATAGAAAAGACTTATCAAGCGTGTATATATTCCACTCGTCACAGACTTAAACTTATCGACCAGTTACACTCAACTTACAATACTCCTCAATATCACCCGGTATCGCTCATAACAGTGTCCATCTCTGCAACACTGAGTTGAGAAATCACCCGTATCACTCTCTTCGTCACTCTCGCACACAAAGCCTCGAGACACGGACGTCATTAAGTTTCGACACCCATATGGATTGTTAGCACTAAATCTATCTCTAGCATCCAGAAACTAACAGATAATTATCCTTAATCGAAGTTTGTGAAGTTTATCTCTACAACGACCCAAACCCCGCGCATAAAGCAAAAAATCAAGAACAATCACCAATAGAGATTTGTAAAGCAAATTAAATATAACGCCATGATCAACAAATATACATAAGATCAAAGTAAAAACATATACAAACCCAACAAAGAGAGATTACAAAGAGAAGAGAAGAAGAAGAACCAAACATTTCTTGGTTTGTCAACACCAATCGACGAGAGATTCGACTCTGGATCTTCCATATGCAAGCTTCCATGATGTTTTCTAAGCTAATCTAATGAAAAAATGAAGTTTGATGAAGTTGGGAGAAAGTTCCCCCAAAAACATAACCTAAAAAATGATGAAAAATGGCTAAAATAGGCAATTCTGCGTTGCCAGGTTCGCCCCGCGAACTTATCCCACCTCAGCTTGGTGTTTTATTCACAATTCTGGCACTTTTTATTCTCTACAGTTCGCCCCGCGAACTTTGTTCGCCCCGCCAACATGACAGTAACCAGAATTTTGTTTTGACCACAACTCTTGAACCGTAAATCCGATTGACGCACGGTTTGAAGCGTTGGAAAGCTTATTCAATGCTCTTTATGAATGTGGCAAGATCCCATTGCTGGAACACCTACAAAAATAAATGAAAATCGATTAAACTCAATGATATTTACACGATAACGCACTATACACACTAAAACGTTAAGTAAACGTATTTATACATAAATTGGGGTTTATTCAACCAATTTTAACACAAAGTAATGATAAGTGCAACAAAACTTATATACAAAAATAGGTACATTTTGCACTTATCAAACTCTCCCCAACTTACATAATTGTTTGTCCTCAAACAAGAATCAAACAACTCAACGGAACCGAGTGATAACCAAAGAATCACGAATCAACTAGTTTTGAAAAACGGAAAACAAATGTATGGTTCAAATGAAAAACGGTACACACAAAGTAAATACTTACCACTAAACTACAACGATAACATAGTCACGAAACAAATGCAAAATACAAAAATCATGCCAAACATCCTAAAACAACACAAGTTCAAATGTGAATCACACCTAGCAAAAACAATCATCGGTAAATGAAAAACACAAAATGAGGTTCTTTTCACTCACACAACAATCTTGCAAACAAAAGACTAAATTATGCATTCATCCAACAATTCACATTGAAAACATACAAGCAAGAATCACAAGGACTTTCAAGGTTGTAGCGTGGTCGGGTAAACAAACAAGGGGCAATTTCTAAAGGTAATTGAAACAAAAATTTGCCTAAACCTAAGGGAGTGATAAACTCAAAAAAGTTCAAACACAAAAATTCCAATCAACTTCTTCCAAAATCCCAAGTGTTACACAACACACCACTTATTTAGCACAATTACTAGAACTCTTTTTGTTTCCTTTTTCAAGGATTTTTCTTTTTCTTCCTTTTTCACTTCTTTCTTTTCTTTTCTTTGTCATATTTTTCGCTTTTTTCTTTTCGTTTTCTTTGTCATCCTCATAGAAACCAACCAATGAGTACACAACCAATCTCTCCCCAACTTGAATTCAACCACATCATTATGTGAATACTCCCTACTTTCTAAGGCAAGGTAAAAATTCATACAACAACACAAAGTTGAGGGTCCAAGAAAAAACAAAATCCATTCAAAAATAAATGAACTAAACACTCATAGACAAGCATTAAGTTCAAATAAAACATGGATCAAAAAGCTCAAAGGGGTTACGAAAGATCACACGCTCACAAGGTGAATGACTATTTGGCTAGGTAGTTGTGCTCAAAATGAAACAAGTGCCTTGATCCTTTTCATGCTTTCATATAATCAACACAAATGAAAGATTAAGCATAATAAAATCCAGTTAGAACAAGAATGTTGGTACTCCGCGCATATATGAACAATAGAAGGCTTCCTCACAAAAAGGTTGGGAACTAAAGTGATTCACAATAAGAACAAGTATACAAAAGAATGAATGACATGGAAGTTTGTAAAAAGCCTAAGTATCATGAATATGCTAAAGTCAAGAAAGCGATAAACACATACCTTGGACGTGTACAAAACTTAATAATATCATTACCATACATCCGCAAGTTGAAACGATCAAACTTGGAAAATCACCAAATTTCCTCAAGCTACTCAAAACAAGCTCATTGACAAACACAAAGACCATAAATATTAACAAACTAAAAAAACCGGTAGAAAATTCATTAAACAAGTTGTAAAGTGAAGATTTGAGAATTTTACGAACAATCCGAGTACAACTTGTTTAATAAAAGTTCACAACACTACCTAAGCTAAACAACAACAAAAGAAAGTAATAAAACATACTTGTTTTACGTCGTAAGCTCGACGCCTTTACGGTGCTTAGCTAGCAACTTCCTCTCTTTATGCCATGGTGATGTCTCACCGCGCAACCAAAAGCAAGCGTCCTAACCAAACACTTGAACAAACGTAACACTTGAACAAACGTTAAAATACACAAGTATCAATATAAACAAGTGAAAATATACAATATGTACGATATCTACAAATCTCAAAAACAATGAAACTATCGCAATGCAAGAACAATAAAAACCAATCCCCGGCAACGGCGCCATTTTGTTGAATGCGGTAAAGCGGCAAGCAAGCAAAAAGATTTGGAAGTATTTTTCCAGGAATTTATCGTGTCTACAGAGATCGGTTCTACCGAACTGCCGTTCGACAATATCAAAGTTTATGAGTTTGGGTTTAAATGGTTTTAAGGGTAAAACAGAAAAGTAAATACTATCATAAAAACTAGTTCATTCTTCAAATAGAAAAGACTTATCAAGCGTGTATATATTCCACTCGTCACAGACTTAAACTTATCGACCAGTTACACTCAACTTACAATAATCCTCAATATCACCCGGTATCGCTCATAACAGTGTCCATCTCTGCAACATTGAGTTGAGAAATCACCCGTATCACTCTCTTCGTCACTCTCGCACACGAAGCCTCGAGACACGGACGTCATTAAGTTTCGACACCCATATGGATTGTTAGCACTAAATCTATCTCTAGCATTCAGAAACTAACAGATAATTATCCTTAATCGAAGTTTGTGAAGTTTATCTCTACAACGACCCAAACCCCGCGCATAAAGCAAAAAATCAAGAACAATCACCAATAGAGATTTGTAAAGCAAATTAAATATAACGCCATGATCAACAAATATACATAAGATCAAAGTAAAAACATATACAAACCCAACAAAGAGAGATTACAAAGAGAAGAGAAGAAGAAGAACCAAACATTTCTTGGTTTGTCAACACCAATCGACGAGAGATTCGACTCTGGATCTTCCATATGCAAGCTTCCATGATGTTTTCTAAGCTAATCTAATGAAAAAATGAAGTTTGATGAAGTTGGGAGAAAGTTCCCCCAAAAACATAACCTAAAAAATGATGAAAAATGGCTAAAATAGGCAATTCTGCGTTGCCAGGTTCGCCCCGCGAACTTATCCCACCTCAGCTTGGTGTTTTATTCACAATTCTGGCACTTTTTATTCTCTACAGTTCGCCCCGCGAACTTTGTTCGCCCCGCCAACATGACAGTAACCAGAATTTTGTTTTGACCATAACTCTTGAACCGTAAATCCGATTGACGCACGGTTTGAAGCGTTGGAAAGCTTATTCAATGCTCTTTATGAATGTGGCAAGATCCCATTGCTGGAACACCTACAAAAATAAATGAAAATCGATTAAACTCAATGATATTTACACGATAACGCACTATACACACTAAAACGTTAAGTAAACGTATTTACACATAAATTGGGGTTTATTCAACCAATTTTAACACAAAGTAATGATAAGTGCAACAAAACTTATATACAAAAATAGGTACATTTTACACTTATCAGGCTTCGTACATGACACATATAAAAACACTCTCTTGTTGAGTCAACCCTTTTATCCTCTATCTCGGGCTTCGTACGAGACACCAAAGCATCCTCTTGTTGGGTCAATAGCCTCCTCTTAGGCTTTGTATAAAGAAATCCCCGTTTGATTCAATCAACCTTTTAGCATCAAATCATGCTTTGGTCACAGCATACAAACATCAACAACTCCTCTTCCCTCGTCTAATTGCAGTAAGCGGCAAGCCTCTGGATTATTTACATCCATGCCACTGTCCCTCTTTTAGCATGAGAAATTCCTAAGGAAAGATGGCATTGCTCTAAACTGAGTTAAAGTCGTCTCCTTCAGGTTAAAAATCCCCTATAAAGGAAATTATGGCATTGCTGGATTCGCATATCCCAGTTAAAGTAATTCTCCTTTATAATCAGTCATCCAACAATTGTGACAAACAGACCCCTTTAGAGATGACAAATTCTCTCTAAAGTCAACACCCTTTTAGCTTCACATCTTGGGCTTTGAACAAGATACAAACCACTTTTAGCTTCATGTCTTGGGCTTTGAACAAGACACCAAAACACCATTTCCTCCCATAGAATAGGAGGAACTATGATCGCTCTGATTTCCCTATCCCGGGAATACGTAGGCATAAGATTGAAAAAGAGTCTTAGCGAGCACACTAATCAAAAAACCCCAAAGTCCGCTACCTCCATCCAATATGGCGCAGGATCCCAACAAATTTCCCTATGAACAATCCCGGTATTTCGTTTTGAACAAAATAAGCAAAGAGAGGCCCACGAACTAAAACCGCATCTGTAAACCAACAATTTTGACTGTTTAACCTCAGTTTGCAAGCAGGGTTAGTTGGAGACATCTATTTCCCTTTCTTCATCAGCTTCAATAGGATAAAAAATGAATCGACCTGTAGTGCCCCAGAGCGACGGTGCTTAAGAACCACGTCCAAAATCGCTCGCTACAGAAAAATGGCGCCCTCCGTGAGGCCAAACAAAGGAATCTTGTCTCTCTCTCTTATCTCTCTGGATGAAACCTTCTCTTAGGACGAGTCCTTGGATTCATAAGGTATCACCGAATGACGGTTCCATCGGGGAATGTCATTATTGCTAGGATCGACCATCACTAGGATCTTAGGTCAAAAACCTTTAAGTTGGGAAGATACCACATAATGGCGACTCCGCCGGGGAGCCATTTTCTGTTAGGATCATAGGATTCATAGCTCTTAAAAAGTCTCGGACATTAGGACAAATATATATACTGCTTTTCCTGATTGATATATGTGTTTATTTTTCTGCTAATGGGAATGCGTGTGATGCCGTATGTGGAAAGATTGAGTATACACCTAGGAAAAACCTCTTTCAGTAGTGCGGAAGCTATCGGAAATAGTTGTCACGTGATACTACCCTTTTCTGAGATTCTTCGAAATACATCACCTAGCACGGTTCCTGACCCGCTGATGTTATCTCGACAAGAATCAATGATTTTGAGAGACAGGTACAAAAATCACTAGTATAAACCTTTGGGATGGGTAGAGTCTTGACTTCATGACACCGACCCTTTGACCCCATATTTTTTCTATGTTTTTGTGTGCTGCATTGATGCATTCATTAAAAAAAAACATTAAGCAAAGAAAAATTTTCTCTTCTAGTCTCTCTTTTTTAAATTAAACTAAGACAATGATTGCAAATGTCAGAGAGAAAAGGATTGCGCTAATGGATTTCGGTAGAAGAAAAACCCACAAGTATACCTTCAAGGTTCCAAAACTAGGGGATTTGAGAGGATTAGCAAGGATGATTAATAACCCTGACGTTTTCAGAGCCAAGTACGGAGGTCTGCTACCTCTGTTAAGGGTCCATGTAATTGAAGGAATCCTAGAGGCACTCGTTCAGTTTTACGATCCGGTCTATCAATGTTTCACATTCCCGGATTACCAGCTCGCACCAACGCTGAAGGAGTATTCTCATCTGATTGATCTACCCATTAATGATCAAGCTCCCTTTTCTGGACTGGAAGAAATTCTAAAGGATCAAATCATTGCAAGAGCAATCTATTTGGATGAGTCAGAAATCAAGACTCACATGACCACCAAGGGAGGAATCCCAGATTTACCAGCCAAGTTTCTGGTAAAGAAGGCTTTGTACTTTGCTAGTATAGGGAACATGACTGCTTTTGAAAGCATCTTTGTTTTACTCACCTACGGGTTATTTATGTTTCCCAACATTGATAACTTCGTCGATATCAACGCCCTTAAGGTTTTTCTCATTGGAAACGCCGTACCAACCTTGCTCGCAGATGCGTATCATTCTATACACTTAAGGAATTTATACAGCGGAGGAATGATCACGTGCTGTGTACCCCTGCTATATAAATGGTTTATCTCCCATTTGCCTAAGTCTGCCGCTTTTTGGGATCATAAGAGTGCCTTACGTTGGTCGCAGAAAATCATGTCTCTTACCAACTCTGATATAGATTGGTACAATAGGATTTATGACGGGATCAGAATCATTGACCGTTGTGGAAAATTCCCCAACATACCCCTCATAGGAACTAAGGGAGGGATCAATTACCATCCAATTTTAGTCCTTCGTCAATTTGGATACCCGATGAGGCATGTCCCGCGTAATGCTCATCTGGAAGGTCTTTTCTTCAAGGAAAGAAAAAATGTCAGAGCACTAAAGATGGAAATAGTGCACGCTTGGAAACATGTTCATAAGAAAGGACGGGAGTCTCTAGGAAAACCGGACTGTGTCTCGGTGGAGCCTTATCTCCACTGGGTACAAACTAGAGCTCTCAAGCTAAAGATGCCTTATCCTTGTCACGGAGTTCTTCCGCCAAAGGAATCTGTCATGTACCTCATGACTGAAACGGAAAAACTTTAGGTTACTCTCAACAAAGTTTAACAGGAGAGGAGGTCTTGGAAGAACAAGTACCACATTCTCAATGTGGAGTGTACCAAAATACAACAACTGCTGAAAGATAAGGATGCTCTAATTGAGATTTTGGAGCAACATGCTGTAGAAAATCAGGATGACCAAAGGAATTTGCTTGCTCCTTCCACTTGGAAAAGGAATGACAACCCGACAACGGCCCAAGAGCCCCAGTCCAAGAAAAGGAAAGTACCAGAATCAGTACCCGAGATCTCCTCAGAGAGGACTCGGGACCCATTAGCTTAGGTTTCTATTTCCGCACCTTGTAATTTACTGTATTTCCATTTCCGCAATCCTTTGAATTCAATAAAACGGGGGTTTCCCCACTGTTTGATATTTGCAATCTAATTGTCGAAGTTTATTTTGATTAAAACAAAAAAAACAATTAATATAATCATTGCATTCATCATTCTCACGTCACGTATTCTTCTTACCTACGAATCTCATGTTTGTGTCTCGGTTCTAGAGTCAAACTGTCTCATTCGTACAATACTCGGGCCAATCGTCAGAAAAAGATGGATGATCTCGAGGAAGAGAACTGAGAGTTGAAAAAAGAGATCGACGCTATGAGAGAGGATACGAGAAAGCTTCGTAACGACATGCAAGCCATGGCAGAAGCTCATCTACAAAGAACTGTGATCTCAGAGATCACCTCAACGCCCATAGTAGAGAAGTATGATCCTAGGTATCAAATGCCGAAAGATCGTCCCTGGGGCATGCCTGTTAACTATATCCCAGAAGGATATGTTCCGACGATCACTGAAGATCAGGGAATCATAGCAGAAGCCGCTGGGCCTGAAGGTTAAAAACTTCGGGAAAGCGAGGATGCCAGAGGCATAATGAGGACTCCTGAAGGTTACAAACTTCGGGAAACGCCAAGATTCACTGCCGTAGTAACGGTACCACCCCCTGTGGTGCACACTGTCCCGGAAGGACAGATTCCACAGATACCTTCTAGTAGAAAGGAAAGTATGTTCGATAGAATGGATGAATTCCAGGAACAGTTCCTGGAAATGCAGAAGGAACTGCAAGCTATTCGCGGTCAGGATTTATTTGGAAAGGACGCCGCAGACCTTTGTTTGGTCCCCAATGTGAAAGTCCAGCACAAATTCCAAGTAGCCAATTTTGAAAAGTACAAGGGTAACTCTTGCCCTCAAAGCCATTTGGTGATGTACGCTCGGCGAATGTCAGCTCAGACAGAGAACCAGGATCTGCTGATTCACTACTTTCAGGATAGTTTAACCGGTGCCGCATTAAAATGGTACATGGGTTTAAACTGCGCTACGATTAGCACTTTTAGAGATCTTGGCACTACCTTCGTCCAACAATATAAATACAATTTGGACATGGCACCAGACAGAGATCAACTCAGATCAATGTTGCAAAAGGACAAGGAAACCTTTAAGGAATACGCTCAGAGATGGCGTGAAATTGCCGCTCAAATTTGTCCACCTCTTGAGGAAAAAGAGATGACAAAGATTTTCTTAAAGACCTTGAGCTCATTTTACTACGATAGAATGGTTGCCAGTGCGCCCAGCGACTTCACCGAAATGGTCGGTATGGGAGTGCGTCTCGAGGATGCCGTTCGAGAAGGACGTCTAGTCAAAGACACTGGGTCGACAAGCGGTACTAAAAAATACGGTAGTGCTCTCCCTAAGAAAAAGGAGCAAGATATTGGGAATATCTCTCTCGGAAAGCAAAGGCGACAGTACCAACCAGTAGCAGCTGTAACTCCTGCTATCAACCCTGCGCCTGTTTCTACGTATCAACCTCAGGTTGCTCAAAGCCAACCGCATTCGTTGCAATTTCAGCAAATGACACAACAACCTCTTCAGCAGGCTCGTCCTCAATACAACAACAACCGTACAACGCGGCCACCAAGATTTGATCCTATACCCGTATCGTACACAGAACTATTTCCGTTACTACTGGCCAAGGGGTATGTCCAGACTAAGTCTCCTCTTACAGTACCGGAAAATCCGCCTTTTTAGTTTAAGGTGGATCAGACTTGCCCTTACCATCAAGGAGGACCAGGGCATAACATAGAAAACTGTCTCAGTTTCAATTCCGATGTGCAAAAGCTTGTTAGGAGCGGGGTCTTATCTTTCAAAGATACGAATCCGAATGTTCTCACGAACCCGCTTCCTCAACACGAGAAGGCTACAGTCAATTTGATAGAGGGAGAGTCTAACAACATCTATCAAATTCATGATGTACTCTTGTTAAGGGCCAACTTGGTCAAGATGCATTGTAGACAAAGTGGATATGGCCATGTGCCACCTCATAATTATCACCAGTGTGATATTTGCTCAAAAAGCAATCAAGGATATTCTGTGGTGCAATCAGCTCTACAGGAACAGATGGATCTCGGATGGATCCAAAAGCACCGAGTTCGTGGAGTTAACATGGTTTATACGAATTCCAACATCATTCAAAACCACGATATCCGTGTGGTGAATGTCAACCCGGTGGCAATGCACTCAAGGAAAAGCCAGTATCATAATCTGCCGCGTCACGATTATAATTCCTGTCTGACTTGCTCGGTAAACAAACAGGGATGCTCTTTCATACAAGAGGCCCTCCAGCGTCTGATGGATCTTGGATGGATTCAAGACTACCATGATAGGAATCATTATCAAATCAACATGATTCAAATCTTCGATATTCGCTTGATGAATACCAGCCTGGTGGAGTTACATGCTAAACAGGTCTGGCTCGGGTTCCTGGTATCACATGATTATCAGAGCTGTAAAGCGGGTTGCGAAGACGATCAGGGCTGTGCCCTTGTCCAGGAAACACTTCAGCACTTGTTGAACCACTGGTGGCTTCCAATCTATATGGATGAAGACACCCAACAAATTAGTATCACTAACGGGAATCCTACTAGATATCAAAGTCAGGATGTTCGGTCGATGGAAACAGATCTAGTAAGGTTACACTGTATTCAAAGTGGATGTGGCCAGGTGCCACTACACAACTATGAGCGGTGTGGAGTTTTCTCAGTGGATAATCAAGGATGCTACCTCGTGCGAGCATCCCTTCAAAGTCAGTTGGACCGCAAAGAGATTCAACCATGGTCAAGTTCTGGATCAGTCAACTATTTCGCTGATCAAATCGAGGACGTCGTCGTAATCTCTGATCATCAGAGGGCAAGGGATGTTTGTGCCATCATCCCTCTACTTGACGAATCAAGAGTTCCCAACCAGGAACGGATGAAAATTACTTACGATGGTCAGAAAAATTAGAAGGCTCCCATAGTCATCTATCTACCGGGACCGCTACCGTATGAATCAACTAAAGCTATCCCTTACAAATACGGTGCAACAATAATTGAGAATGGAAAGGAAATTCCGTTACCCTCCGTCGTGAATATTGCAGACATCAGTCGAGTAACACAGAGTGGTAGAATCTTCAACAGAGGAGTTGGAGAACCCAGCAAAGAAAAGGAACCTCAGACAGAAGTTCCCAATCCACCAGTCGGTCAATCCAGTAATCCTGACCTTTCAAAAAATGATGATGAGATGCTAAAGCTCATCCAAAGGAGTGAATACGACATTGTTGATCAGCTGTTGCAAACTCCTTCAAAGATCTCGGTATTATCACTGTTACTTAGTTCAGAAGCGCACATGGAGGCTCTACAGAAAGTCTTGGAGCAAGCCTTTGTGGAACAGGATGTAACAATTAGACAGTTCGATAGCATTGTCTCTAACATCACTTCCTGCAATAACTTGGGATTTAGTGATGAGGAATTACCTGAAGAAGGTCACCATCATAACATGGCGCTCAACATTACAGTCAACTGCCAGGATGATGCTTTAGCCAGCGTACTAGTAGACACAGGATCAGCCCTGAATGTTATGCCAAAATCTACTCTAATGCGACTATCATTTCAAGGATCTCCGATGAGAGGAAGTCAGGTCATCATCAAAGCATTTGACTGATCCATAAAAACGGTTATCAGTGAAGTCGACCTTCCCATAACTATTGGTCCTCACACTTTCCAAGTCACTTTCCAGGTCATGGATATCCGGGCAACATACAGTTGTTTATTAGGAAGACCTTGGATACATCAGGCTGGGGCGGTCACTTCAACCCTCCACCAAAAGCTAAAGCTCATCCAAAACGGCCAACTCATCACAGTCTGTGGAGAACAGGCCTTGCTCGTAAGCAACTTATCATCATCCACTTATGTAGAACTGGAGGGGGTAAGCGGAATCCAGTTCCAAACGCTTTCGCTACATAAGGACAATCAATCCGAAGGGGGAACTTCGATTTCTTCGTACAAAGATGCTATCAAAGCGGTCGATAATACCAATACAATAGGATGGGGGCAACTTGTCATTCCTACTGACAATAAGAAAAAGAAAGGTCTTGGCTTTTCCTCAACCTGTATTCAGACGGCTGCGAATAATAAAAGTTTTCATCCCATTTAGAACTTCTTCCACAGTGGAGGCTTCCTTCAACCAGTGACTCAAGAAGTGCATACCATCAATAAAGATGATTCCTCCGATATGGAGGAAGAATGGAAGTCCTATCTCAACGAGGACGGTTATACATCTCAGGGCAAAACGCAGACTCCCTTTTGCTTTCCTGCATAGAGCCCGAGATTTATACCAAGGTCAGATGTCAAAATGATGTACGGAGATTGTGATCCGAAAGGATGCCGCGCTCCCCCAAACTCATTAGAGGAGGACACTCTAACGAAAGACAGCTTTGACCCCGACTACTATGGCCCGATGGATGGCTTGCCAATGTGGCAGCCTTACCCAGGAGACTTGGGGCAAGAAAATCAGCCGAACAATCAGCTGAGCATCATTGAACAGAATACCTGTGTCCCTACCATGTCATGTGATCAACACTCAGGTCATTCAGAAAATATCTTGTACAACGATGAATTGGCAAAGCTTGTCAGACTAGAATTCATCAACTATGTTTTTCTCGAGGTCAATGTCATCGAGAGAGATGACTCCTCCAGTTCCAGAGAAGTGTGGGACACCTTGGGACAACCAAGTGGAAAATTTGACTTCATGGTCAAGTACACCGCTCCTGAAAGCTCTCGTATCAGGCTTTAAGACATCCAGCCAACTGGATGGGGAGATTTACCTGAGAGAACAAATACTCTGCAAAATACAACTGAGGAATCCTCCTACGACAACTTTGCCTGGGAGACAGATTCCAATGATCCTGCTCCACCAGAAATCAGCATCATTTCTGAAGACAAATCAAGGAAGGTATCGGACTTTGTGATTCACCGAGGAGTTCGCCGCCAATGGGTTGCTGTCGATGTTCCGAAGATCGTTCATAAGTCAAAGTAACGACCATATTTAGTTTAACCTTTCACCCTGCCCAGGTGAAACAGATGTTTTGATAGGGCTCACTTTCTGTAAATGTCCCTCTTCGCTTCGCCCAAAGCGACAGAGTTTTGTTTTATAGGGCTGTAGTTTCAAGAATCGACAAGATCATAAATAAAATAAACGTCGTTATGTAATTTCCGCATTTATTGCTGTTTTCTCTTTTCGCTTTTTCAGAAAATGGTAACCCTAAAAAACAACAAATAATAAAAACAAGCAGTTTTCCAAAAAAATTTACCTGCACGCACTCTTGCATTTTATCTATCTATTCTAAAAAGTAATCATAACGTCATGCATATTGCTTATTTTAAACCCCGTTGAAACATACGATCCGATGCCTTCTCCCAACTTTGAATTCTCGATATTTGGGGCTGAAGAAGAAAATGACGACGAAATTCCAGAGAAGATCTCCCGACTACTCAAACAAGAGGAAAGGTCCATTGAGTCTCACAAAGAGCCGTTGGAAACGGTCAACTTGGGTTCAGAAAAAGAGAGAAAAGAAATTAGGGTTGGGGCACTGCGCAGTCCAACTGTTAAAGAAAGTTTGACGAAACTTCTCAAAGAGTTTCCCGATGTATTCGCTTGGTCCTATCAGGATATGCAAGGGTTGGATACCAGCATCGTGGAACATCATCTACCGTTGAGATCAGAATGTCCGCCGGTAAAACAAAGGTTGAGACGGACTCATCCAGACATGGCTGTCAAAATCAAAGAGGAGGTACAAAAACAGATTGACGCGGGTTTCCTCGCTACGTCAGAATATCCTCAATGGTTAGCCAACATCATACCAGTTTTGAAAAAGGACGGAAAGGTCAGAATGTGTGTCGATTACAGAGATCTAAACAAGGCAAGTCCAAAGGACGACTTTCCCTTGCCACACATAGACATGCTGGTAGACAGTACAATAAAGTTCCAAGTCTTTTCCTTCATGGATGGATTCTCGGGCTATAATCAGGTCAAAATGGCGCCGGAAGGCATGGAGAAGACCTCATTCATTACCCCATGGGGTAATTTTTGTTACAAGGTAATGCCATTCAGTTTGAAGAACGCCGGGGCAACCTATCAAAGGGCTATGACTGCTCTATTTCATGACATGATACACAAAGAAATCGAAGTGTATGTCGATGACATGATTACCAAATGTAAAACAGAAGAGGAGCATGTGACCCACCTGTCAAAACTATTCGAGCGTTTGTGAAAGTACAAACTCCGCTTGAATCCCAATAAGTGCATGTTCGGTGTCCGTTCAGGGAAACTCTTAGGATTCATCGTCATCCAGAAAAAAATTGAGGTTGATCCTGACAAGGTCAAGGCCATTCAAGAAATGCCTTCTCCAAAGACTGAAAAACAAGTCAGGGGATTCCTGGGACGTTTGAACTATATTTCCAGATTCATATTCCTCATGACCGCGACATGTGCGCCAATTTTCAAATTACTCAAAAAGAATCAGGACTGCATTTGGACAGAAGACTGCCAAACCGCCTTCGACAGTATCAAGGAATACCTGTCGAACCCGCCGATTCTATCACCTCCAGTGGAAGGAAGACCGCTGATCATCTATTTAACAGTCCTAGAGGACTCAATGGATTGTGTGCTTGGCCAACAAGACAAAACAAAAAGGAAAGAGTCTGCCATCTACTATTTGAGCAAGAATTTCACCGACTGCGAGACTCGGTACACTATGCTTGAGAAAACTTACTGCGCTTTGGCTTGGGCAGCCAAACGTCTTCGCCAGTACATGATTCATCACACCACTTGGTTAATCTCCGAAATGGATCCAATCAAGTATGTCTTTGAAAAACTTGCTCTCACGAGAAGGATTTCCCGTTGGCAGATGTTGTTATCAGAATAGACATCGAGTACCACGCTCAGAAAGCCATTAAAGGAAGTGTTTTAGCCGATCATTTGGCTCATCAACCGATTGATGATCAGGAATCAGTCGGATTTGACTTCCCAGACGAAGATGTCATGTATCTAAAAATGAAAGACTGTGATGAACCGCTACCCAGTGAAGGGCCAGAACCAGATTCCCAATGGGGACTTATCTTTGACGGAGCTGTCAATTATTACGAAAACAGAATTGGGGCAATTATCATAACACCTCAGGGTACCCACATTCCTTTCACCGCTAGACTTACGTTCAAGTGCACAAACAATGAGGCCGAATACGAAGCTTGTATCATGGGTCTCAAGGAAGCGATTAAGTTGAGGATCAAGAACTTGGATGTATATGGCGACTTAGCTTTGGTCGTCAATCAGATCAAAGAAGATTGGAACACATACCAATCAGGATTGATTCCGTACAAAGATTACGCAAGAAGGTTGTTACCCTTCTTCAACAGAGTCGAGTTTCATCATATCTCTCATGAGGAGAATCACATGGATGATGCATTAGCCACTCTCTCTTCCATGATTAGTGTAGGTCAATGGAATGACTTACCTAAGATCGACATAATGCGCCTTGAACGGCCTGCTTACATCTTCACGATTGAAGCAGTCATAGACGACAAACCTTGGTATCACGATATCAAATGCTTCCTTCAGAAACAAGAGTACCCACCTGGGGCATCCAAGAAAGATAGAAAAACCCTCAGAAGGCTAGCAGGCAGTTTCTTCTTGAGCGGTGATACACTCTATAAGAGGAACTTTGACATGGTCTTGCTTCGATGCGTCGACAGACCAGAAGCAGACATGATGATAAAAGAAATTCATGAAGGGTCCTTTGGCACTCATGCCAACTGATATACAATGATGAGAAAAATTCTAAGAGCAGGGTACTATTGGTTTACAATGGAATCTGACTGCTACAAGTACATGAGGAAATGTCACAAGTGTCAGATATACTCAGACAAAATCCATGTACCGCCTACACATCTCAAAGTTCTTTCTTCCCCATGGCCTTTTTCCATTTCGGGAATCGACACAATTGGCATGATCGAACCTAAGGCTTCGAACGGACATCGGTTCATCCTGGTAGCCATTGATTACTTCACCAAATGGGTCGAAGCAACGTCATATGTTAATGTAACCTGACAAGTGGTAGTCCGATTTATCAAAAATAATATCATCTGCCGTTATGGTGTTCCGAGCCAGATCATTACCGATAATGAATCCAACTTGAACAATAAGATGATGAAAGAGTTGTGCACAGAGTTCAAGATCGAACACCATAACTCGTCTCCCTACCGACCCAAGATGAACAGAGCGGTAGAGGCAGCTAACAAGAACATCAAGAAGATTGTTCAAAAGATGGTCGTAACCTACAAAGATTGGCACGAGATGCTACCCTTTGCTCTTCACGGTTATTGTACATCTGTCCACACTTAAACAGGGGCTACCCCTTTCTCTCTAGTATATGTCATGGAAGCAGTGCTCCCCATCGAAGTAGAGATCGCATCAATCTGGGTATTGATGGAAGCTAAGCTTAAAGAAGCTGAATGGTGCCAAAGTCGGCACGATGAACTGAATCTGATCGAAGAAAAGCGAATCACAACAATATGCCATGGTCAGTTGTATCAGCAAAGAATGAAAAAGGCGTTTGACAAAAAGGTCCGACCTCGCGTCTTCAGGAAAAGAGACCTCGTGCTCAAGAAGATACAATCATTTTTCACTGATTCTCAGGGCAAGTGGACTCCGAATTATGACAGCCCCTATGTGGTCAAGAAAGCTTTCTCAGGCGGCGCCTTGAGACTTGCAACCATGGACGGAGAGGAATTTTCCTACCCCACAAATGTTGACGTAGTCAAGAAATACTTCGCCTAAATTAAAAATAATAATAATAATAAAAAACGTCTCGGTGGATTGAAAACCCGAAAGGGCGTTCCAGGCAAAAATTAAAGACATGATCAAAGATCATCCCGGTGGATTGGAAACCTCAAAGTACAATCCAGGAAAAAATTAGGGATAATGGCAAGTAACTACGTTCGACAAAGGGGCAAGTCCCTCGGCAGCAGTTACATCATCCGTCAGGAAAACTCCAGTCAAGGTCATCTTCGACAGAAGCGCAGGATGCCCCGAAGTCAAAGTTGGTAGAAGGATAGTGATCGTTATGTTTCAATGTAGCCCTTTTCCCTTAAATTACCATTTTCTAACTTTGTAAATACTCTATGGAATCACGCGTTTGGCTGATTTCCATCCTATCAATAAAATTTGAGCCCTTGTGCTTTTGTTTGCAATTCTTATTTGTTTTAGCTTTATAGGACGACATTTTAACATGATCAACGATTCTTGAAATAAAACAAAAACGAATTTACTTGTAAAATTTTTCTGCTTAAAATAAAGATGGCAATTTCTTTTGACTGTTGAACATCGAAAGAACATCGATCGCTTCTCCAGAAGTAAGCGAGCTTCAAAGTACAGAATCAAAGTACTCCCTCTAAACCAGTGCACCTGAATGAAGGATCAGCTGTGTCAGAGACCATTTTTTCATCTGATACCCTCAACAGAGTTCTTATCTCCTAAGCCCAACCAACGTAGCTCCCCACGAGGACTACTTCTCCTAAGCAAGGCAGAATTACTATCTTAAACCAGCGATACCTCTTCGTCCCCAGCAGTGGCCGAGTATCCAGTCGTGTTCATCTATTAGTTTGTATGTCGTGTCAGTTTTGTCAGCATATACACACATACATCATACATTACTACTTTGCGTTCATATTCATGTTGCATCACTATCACTCTGGTCGGTCTTATCCCCTAGTGATAACAGTCCTCTCAATCGAGTTGTCAGTTCTTTCCTCGTCAGGAAATGTTGCATCTGAACTATCTCTCTCCTCCAGTTTATTTCTGGGATGAAGTTGGCCTTTGACCACTTTGATAACTCGAACCTCTGAAAAACCAGAGAACCCTCGGCCGGCATCACTCTTCGCCATGGAAGATGATATCTTCGCTTTCCCGGATTAAGGAAAATCCCTAGAGAAAGCCTCTCAACTAAAGACTTTCAGCAACACATTGGTCCTTCTCTCCAGAATGTCAATGTCAACAAAGTCATCGGCACCTCAAAATTGGGGTACATCGTATGGCATTTCTCTGAGAAGATCCCGAGAAAAGTATGATGTAATATCCCCAAACGAAAGCAGACTCTCAAGAAGACTCGTTTTCCCTAGTAGAGTCGACAAATGGCGTCTCAAACAGAAAAGTTTGTGCTTCTCTACAATCAAAGCTTTTTCCATCAAATGGCATCTCCCCAGGAAAATTCGGCGAGAAGTTTGAGGAGAACCGCTACAAATAGCGTCCCTTGTCAATAAAGTTTATTGACAAAAGAAACCAAGACCAGATCCTTGGTAGGAAACCAGGATCGAGGGGAAGTTTATTTCAGAAATTGAGACCAGTTCCTTGGTGGGAAACCAGGATCGAGGGGAAGTTTAAATCAAAAACTGAGACCAGTTCCTTGGTAGGAAACTAGGATCGAGAGGAAGTTTACCTTTTCTAAGCATCATTGCTTAGCAAAAGAGGAAGGATACGCGAACTGCCATTCATAACCACCATTAAAATTTTGGGTATTCCGATATTTAATCCTCTTGCACCCCGAATGCCCGAATACCTTCGCCATTCACACCTTCGGGGACAAGAAGATTAAATAGGGGCATCTGTCATACCCCAAATTTTGACCACTACGATTTCCCATCATTGTGAAAATCATCATCACAATATGGATGAATCATCGTACCTCATTAGTCTCCCCAAAGATGGGTGAGCATCCACTACAATCAGACTTAGGGTTTCAAGCCCTCTCAGAGCTCTTAGACAAAGGATCAATCAAGAAATGACATGATCTTCAACTTGTCTAACCTCTCAAACATCCAAAAAGGATCAAGAGGACTCCCACTTCAAGGATTAAGCATAAGGCTTCTCCCTTCTAGGTGGATCAAGCCTTAAGATCGCCAGTGTCACCAAATTAGGGTTTGGTCGACCAGGGCCTCCAGATGGAAATTTTCCTCTGGGCATGAGCCAATGCTCCAAAGCATAACCTATGATGCTCCAAGGGATCTCATGAACCCAATCATCAAGTTAATTTAGCCCCAGGGGATGCATTCATCAAAAAATCAGGAATTAGGGTTTCTTGATCTAATTCACCCCTAAGTTGACTTTTGGGACAAAACATGAGCCAAGACCTCAAGAGGGGATTTTAGGGTCTCAAATACATCACATTGATCCATTTGCAACAATGGATTGATCGAAGAAGCTTGAGCAACAAGTTTCAATTTCATCAGAACCAAAGTTAGGGTTTCACGGAAAAAGTCAACTGTATCTTTGACTTTTTACCAGGACATGCTCCCAAACCCTAAGACATGATTCAATACACCCTATAACACATATGAAATCAATCCATCAAGTTTTATTTAGGTCAAGGACTTGATTTCATAGAGGATTGCACAGTTTGGAATTCATCTGACAAAAAGTCAACTGTGCACAAAAGTCAAACTTTGACTTTTTGAGAATTTTCACAATTATGGTTCTTTGACCCCAAAATGATGTTAATGTATGATTAGAATCATCATTCATCAAGAAAAATCAAGAAAAGTGGGATAACTTGTAAAAGGGGTAACCATAAAAAACTTAGAAAATTTTCTAAGTTATGGAACAAAGTGGCTAGGGTACCAACTTTGGAGGATCATAACTCCTAAACCACAAGGCCATTTTTTCCCATCCAAAGCTGGATTTGTAGCTCTCATGGCCCTCTACAAAAGCTTCAACTACCACTCATTCCAATTCCCCATGGATTTCAAGTTATGGAATGATCAAAATCAAGAAAAGTGAAAATGTCACTTTTTTCCAACACTTAGTGAAATTTTCACTAAGTCAGAATCTGCCTTCACTTTTTTCCAAATGTAGGGGCATTTTTCACTTGGATCCAAAAAGTATCAAAACCAATTATGATCAAATATTTATTGTATCATATGAGGGCTTTCCAAAATGGTCAAGAACTCCATCAAATTTCACTTGAGCCATGAGATATGATAATGGTAATATGCCTTGCTGAAAACTGCCAAGGCTAGGCAAAATTTTTCACTTTTGCTCGATTTGGAAAAATCAGATAATTCCAAGCCTTGTCATCACTTTGGACACATCTGAGGATCAAATCTAAAGGGAACAAACACTGATCCAAGCCTCCAAAGTCTTTGGAACAAGAAGTAGCATGCCAAACCTAGAAATCCCTAAAAGAGGGACAAGACTCCAATTTTGGATTAGAGCATTTAATGGATGCTTAGAGGTGGCATGAACTGAGCTTCCTCCAACTGAATTCAGTCAAGATTCATCCAACAACTAGGGAACCACAACTCTGTGCTCTAACCTCTAGTCAATGGCTAGAGGAGACTTGGATTCCTATTGATCAACATTGGCCAAACCTCTACTGCAGTTGCCATTCACTATTGATCCCAAAACAAACTTGCTCTACTATAAATAGAACTTATTTGTGCTCAGTTTGAGTACACCAAAGCCATCAAACAGATGCTTTCCTCAAAATCGCTTTCTTTAGGCAAAAATACCTTCTTTAGCAAGGTAACTCTGAGTTTTTGAGTTAGAGAGCATTTCCATCATAGCTCATGATCCAAACACATCCAATATGTCATATCTAAGCTGTCCAAACTCACACAAGTGGCCTGTAATCCTTAAATCTCAAAGTCACCTCTCAAAACCTCAAAATAGGCTTTTTGTACATTTTTCAAGCCATGTCTTGATTCAGTCCATTTCCAAACCAGATAAAGCCTCAAACACACTCCAAATATCTTCCTTGAACTGTCCCAAATGGTTCCCCCCATCTGGAACACCATTTGAGGGAGTTGCTATTTTGGCCATTTTAACCCCTTTTGCAAGAAAGGGCCAGTTTTTGTTTTTGCAGGTTCCAGCTGATTCCAATCATCCTAAAAGCTTCTAAGGGATCATTTGAGAGTGTCCAAAGCATCAAACCATTTATGGAACAAGAAACTTGGCAGATTGCACAAAAAACTCCAAAAGCTCAAAAAGAGGTAAGCATCATGACTTGAACTTTCCAAAATTTGCATTGCTTTAAAGTCCACTGATCATGCATCTCTTCTACATGTCATATGTGTTGTGTTTGCATCAATTTATCATGTAATTCATACCTGTACCAAGATGTAGCACAGAAAATGCAAAATATGATCTATTTCAAAACCACTATCTGATTTTGAGGAGGGATCATGATCTGAAAAAATACCACCACCATTGGATTCCTTGTGAAATTCTAGGCCAGATGCATATAAATTTTGTCCCCAACCATAGAGAAATGAGAAAGTTATGTACATTCTCGTTTCTTGTCAAAACTTGTGTTAGTTCTAGTATGGGCTGGAATTTTGGTAAAACAAAGTTGAACAATGTTGATGTCATATGTCTGATGTCATAACATTGGTTCCTAACATTAGCTGTTGCAGGGTTGAAGTTTTATATGCTGATGTTATAAGTGATGTCTTGACATCAGTTTATCAGAACATCAGAACATCAGGTTGTGATGGTTTAGGGCTGCGCGTGTTAGTGTCTTTTGAGGAGATCTGTTAGAGAGATTGGATGCGAATATCTTGGAGAAGATATTTTCAATTTACAGATCATGGAGCAGATCATATAACTAACATTAGGGCTGATTTGAAGAGATTTAAAAAGATTTGAAGATCAAATCTGTTTTAAATTCTGGTTTTAAAACCAATCAAATCAGATATTTTTGGAGAGGTCCAAGCCCAAGTCAGAATTCTATAAAAGCAGCCTCAACCCTTGTTGGAAAAGGACGAAGAAAGAGAGCTAAAGACTGAGTGTCATTTGTGTCTTCGTGTGAGTTTTGTAAACCATTCGTGTGTGAATTGGTGTCACTATTTTTGAGTTGTTAATTGTTCTTGATCAAAGCTGTTATGCAGAATCAAGTAGTGTGTTTAATTTGAAATCATTGGATTGTATCATTGTGGTGATTTAGGGAGTGAGTGGTTTCTCATACCTAAGTGGTTTCTTAGGTAGAAGTGTCATTGGGTAGTGATTAAGTTAGGTAGATGTCAACTGGGATTGTTGAGTCTATAATTTAATACTGCTAATAGTGAATTTCCTCCCTGGCTTGGTAGCCCCCAGACGTAGGTAGTTAGACCAAACTGGGTGAATAATTCATTGTGTTATTTACTGTTGTTATTGCCTTGTTCATATAGCAGATTGTGTTGTTGTGACATCACACTTAACATCACACATCTGATACCAAAATTTCAATTGGTATCAGAGCAGGCATCCTGCTCTGCATCTGGGTGAGATATAGGGCTGATACTTTCTGG
The DNA here is from genome assembly GCA_022829125.1 of Lathyrus tuberosus. NCBI lineage: Eukaryota > Viridiplantae > Streptophyta > Magnoliopsida > Fabales > Fabaceae > Lathyrus > Lathyrus tuberosus. The sequence continues at coordinate 56,410 of JALAZF010000439.1, forward strand.
TGCAATGGACAAGGAGACTGGTGGATTTGTGAATAGACCCCCTATTCTAGATGGCTCTAATTATGACTATTGGAAATCACGGATGGTTACCTTCTTGAAGTCATTAGACAACAGGGCTTGGAAGGCTGTCTTAAAAGAATGGAAATCACCTGTTATTGTTGAAAAGGATGGTACAACTAAGCTAAAACCTGAGGAAGATTGGACAAAGGAAGAAGATGAGCTTGCACTTGGAAATTCAAAAGCCTTGAATGCCATCTTTAATGGTATTGACAAGAACATCTTTAGGCTGGTAAACACTTGTGAAGTAGCTAAGGAAGCTTGGGATGTCTTGAAAACTACTCATGAAGGAACCTCCAAGGTCAAGATGTCAAGACTTCAACTGCTGACCACAAAGTTTGAAAATCTGAAGATGAAGGAGGATGAAAGCATTCATGATTTTCACATGATTATTCTTGAGCTGTCCAATGCTTCTAGTGCTTTGGGAGAAAGAATGACTGAAGAGAAGCTGGTAAGGAAGATTCTCAGACCCCTTCCCAAGAGATATAAAATGAAGGTGACTGCCATTAAAGAAGCTCAAGACATCAGCAAGATGAGGGTTGATGAGTTGATTAGTTCTCTTCAAACCTTTGAGTTGGGATTGAATGAGGAGCCTGAAAAGAAGACCAAAAGCATAGCTTTGGTGTCCAATACTGAAGATGGTAAGAAGGAGTGTAATTTTGAAACTCAGGAGGAACTGTCAAATGTTGTTGTGATGCTTGGGAGACAGTTTAATAAGGTGTTAAAGAGACTGGATAAAAACTATAGACCTAATGTTAAGAACATCACATCTGACAACAACAGGTTTAGTGATCAAGTGAAGAAAACAAGAGATGAATAAAAGTCCAATCATGACAAAGGAGTTCAATGCTATGAGTGTGAAGGTTATGGTCATGTCAAGAAAGAATGCCCTACATACCTCAGAAAGCAGAAAAAGGGGTTATTTGTTTCCTGGTCTGATACAGATAGTGAAAGTGAAGAAGAGAATGCCAAGCATGTTAAGGCATTGACTGGACTATGTGCCTCTGATGGAGAGTCTAGTGATGGTGAATTGACCTTTGAAGAGCTGGCATCCTCTTATCAAGAGCTGTGTCTGAAAAGTGAAGAGGTCCTTCAAGAAGGGGAGAAGCAGAAGAAGATTATTGTACAGCTTGAGCCTGAGAAAGCTGAACTTAAGAATGAAGTTTTGTTGTTAAAATCCCAGCTTGATCAAATGTCAAAATCCATCAGAATGTTAAATAGTGGAACTGACACTCTGGTTAAAATACTTGATGCTGGAAAAGGTGCAAGTGATAAGACTGGTCTAGGATATGAGGGTGAGAAGAAGATATCTGCAGAGGCTAGTTCTTCTGGGGTTAAACAAAACATTCCTCATCAGCATGAAAAAGGACATGGTTCTGGAATTAATAAGGTTGTCCCTCACCTTGGGCAACAAAATAATGGAAAGGGCTATGATCCTGTTCCTAAGAAGTTTTTGTCTCAACCTCAAGGAAAGCCTCAGTTTTCTGGAGCTAGACAGTATATGCCTCCCCAATACCATAGGAGTATGCAGGCTTATAGTCTCAAACATAACATGTTCCATCCGATGTCTCAACATCAAGGGAAAATGTATGGTTTTGGACCTAATAATGTTGTGCCTTATGGTTATGGCAGAATAAGGCCACATCATCATGGTAAAAGACAGCCTAAGCACTACAGAAGACAACATCAATATTTTGACAGATGGCAGCCTCAACATTATGACAGAAATCATCATCAAGGTGGGAGACATTTCAATCACTTCAGAGAAGAGGTTCAAAGAGTGAGATGTTACTATTGTGGAAGACTTGGCCATATACAATATTCTTGCTTTAAACTACATGATTATCCCAAATTTGTTCCTCAACCTAGACAGAAACAGGACAGGCCTCAGACTGTTAAACAATGGGTTCCTAAAGCTGCTGTCACATGTGTATTAGCTCACTCATCTGTTAGAACCCCAACTATGGATGGTTGGTATTTTGACAGTGGTTGCTCTATGCATATGACTGGTTTCAAGAATCAGTTGGTGGATATCAGGACTTACTCCACAAACGATGTAACTTTTGGTAATGGAGAAAAAGGGGAAGTTAAAGGAATTGGAAAATTGAATTGTGAGGCTGGACCTAATCTTGAAAGTGTACTTCTGGTCAAAGGATTGACTGCTAATTTGATTAGCATAAGTCAGTTATGTGATGAAGCATTCAAGATTAGCTACACTAAAGATGAATGTTTAGTGACTAATCAGAAGAGTGAAGTCGTTATGAGGGGAGTTAGATCCACAGATAACTGTTATTTATGGGTTCCTCAAGAGTCCAGTGTATCATGTAATGTCGAGGATGATGTTATGACATCTGAATGTAACATTAGAAGGATCACCAAACAACCTAGTGTTAGGTAACTATTCAGAGGAAATATTGAAGAAATCAAGGTAGTAGAGGTTGATCATTCAGGTATGAAGGGTAATGACGATTTCCCTAAAGATATGTGTGTTGAAATTTGTGAAATGTTAAGTAGAAATTTAGGCATGTGGAAAAGGATTCAAAGGTTAGTGAATTATGGTGTGCATTTATTAAATTTCAAAAATTTAAAAGGAAATTTGTTTTGGTGGGGAAAATACATTTATTGGCCTTTAAGTGACCAACAAAAGCAGTCCCCTCACCTTAGGCTATCATTCCCTATTATTACTCTCACACGCTACTTCACTCTCCACACTCCAACTCCGTTCATCTTCCCCCCTAAGAACAGAAATTACAAAACAACTTTGTTCATAAGTTGTTACACAGAAACGATGTCTAAACAAGAGTCATCTCCATCCAAGAAGGCTGCGTCCAAAAGTTCCACTCATGCAAATTCTAGGGTTTCGACAGAAGAGGTATCTTTGTATGAAGCTATGGACATTGCTCCTATCTCTATAATTCCAGCTTCAGAAAAGACAAGACCTGAGAAGTATCAACCTAAGAGGCCTTCAAAAGGTAATACTTCTAATCAATCTACGGGTAAGAAATTTGATGATAGCAAGAGTAGAGCGTTTGTCACTAGTGTTTTGTTTGGAGACAAACCTACCCCTAAGACTACCACCCCTCTTCCTCAAGCTGTTGAAGAAAAAGGTAGATGTGGACAAAAGCATTGATTAGATTGTCACAAAAATATTTGAGAAAGGGATGTTTGTGAAGGGAATTACTAGACCTCGGAGTCAACTGCCTGCTGATCAATCCGTTAGAGAAAAGGGTGACATTGAAACTTCTTAAACAAATCTTCACAGATTGGCTGTTTCAGTTATTGAAGATGCTGAAGATGAAGTTGAAGCTGAAGCTGAAAGAGAAAGGGATACTCATGTTGAAGATGTGGTTGATGTTGAACATGATGTTGGAACATCACCTGCTAGGGATGTTACTCCTAGTCCCAGAGGGAAGAAGAATGCTGATGTGGTGGATGTTATTGACTTATCTGATAATGAAGTAATTGGTAATGTTGTTCCTGGGATTGCCAATAGATTGAAGACTAGAAAAGGAAAGACTGTGGAATCTTCTCCTAAGATGACAGCTGAAGGTAAGAAGAAAAAGACATCTGTAGTTGGTCCAACTAAATCTTGGAGCAAGGTTGCTGTGACTTCCAAAAAGAGAAAGATTAGAGAAGAATCTGAATCTGAGTATGATGTTGAGGAAGATGTTCAAGACATCACCCCTGTCAGAAAGTCCATTTTGAAAAGAATTTCTGATAAGGTTCCTGAAGTGCCAGTGGATAACATATCCTTTCATTATGCTAGCAGTGCTCAAATGTAGAAATTTGTGTGTCAAAGGAGATTAGCTCTGGAAAGAGAGCTGGGCAAAGATGCATTGGAGATGAAAGAAATTATGGAGCTCATTCATGCTGCTGGCCTGTTGAAGACTGTGACAAAATTCTCTAAGTGCTATGGTGGACTTGTTAAGGAATTTGTTGTTAACATTCCCATAGACATTTTTTATAAAAGAAGTGTGGACTTCATGAAGGTGTTTGTTAGGGGTAAGTGTATTAATTTCTCTCCTAGTACCATTAATAAGTATCTGGGAAGAGATGCTCAAGAGGGTTGTGAACTGGAAGTGACTGATAATGATGTGTGTAAAGAGATCACAGCCACTCAAGTGAAGGTTTGGCCTCTGAAAGATAAATTGACAGCTAGCAAACTCAGTATCAAGTATGCTATTTTGCATAGAATTGGAGTTGCTAACTAGGTACCTACTAATCACAAAACCACCATAGCTGTGGGATTAGGAAGGTTTATCTATGCTGTTGGGAAAAAGGTCAAGTTTAATTATGGAAATTACATATTTGATCAAGTTGTGAAGCATGGTGCCACTAATGCTATCAAGATGCCTATAGCATTCCCTTCCCTTGTCTGTGGAATGATCTTAGATCAACATCCTGAAATTTTAACTAGTTCAGATGTAGCATGTAAGAGGGAGTCAGCTTTATCCTTGCATCCCAAGCTGTTTGTTGGGAATCATGTTCCAGACGTTGTTGTAACATCAAGTTCTGGTGTTAAGAAGGCCAGTACTAAAACTGAGATGATTGAAGAATTGAAGGCTGTCTACAAGGATCTTGATATGGTGATCAGTACTAGCACTGCTAGGAAGATGAAAATTGAGCAGATGATCAAATCCTTGGAATAGGGTGAAGATGATGTGAGTGCCAACACTGAAGATTCAGGTTCAGAGGAAGGTGAGGAGAATGATGCTGATGGTTTTGATGCTAATGAAGATTGAAGTGCTGCTTTTGCTGTTTATTGCTTTTGTAGTTTACAGTTTTTTTTTTGTTTTTGCACATTACGTGCATCGTGTGTAACTTGGATAAAAGTACTTTTATGCTTATCTTGGTTTTGTTCTATGATTTGTCTTGTCTTGTGGTGCTGACTTTAAACTGACAAGGAGAGCTAGTAGGACTAACTGTTGTAGAGTGTTAGGGTATAACTTGTTGTTAGTTGGCCAATTGTGGTTAAAAAGGGGGAGAGCCTATGTGTTGCCTAGTTGTCTGATGTGGCTCTAGGCTTGAGGGCTTGAGGGGGAGTGTGCATGTTTGAACAGCTGGTATGCTGGTTCTTGTTTTGAGGGGGAGTTTAGCTTTGTGCTTTCTTGTTATGTGATTGCTACTGGTATGAAGTTTTTTTCTGCTGCAGGTACCTCTGATGATGGCAGAGATTGTTTTAGCCAAAATTAGCAAAAGGGGGAGATTGTTAGTTCTAGTATTGGCTGGAATTTTGGTAAAACAAAGTTGAACAATGTTGATGTCATATATCTGATGTCATAACATTGGTTCCTAACATTAGCTGTTGCAGGGTTGAAGTTTTATATGCTGATGTTATAAGTGATGTCTTGACATCAGTTTATCAGAACATCAGAACATCAGGTTGTGATGGTTTAGGGCTGCGCGTGTTAGTGTCTTTTGAGGAGATCTGTTAGAGAGATTGGATGTGAATATCTTGGAGAAGATATTTTCAATTTACAGATCATGGAGCAGATCATATAACTAACATTAGGGCTGATTTGAAGAGATTTAAAAAGATTTGAAGATCAAATCTGTTTTAAATTCTAGTTTTAAAACAAATCAAATCAGATATTTTTGGAGAGGTCCAAGCCCAAGTCAGAATTCTATAAAAGCAGCCTCAACCCTTGTTGGAAAAGGACGAAGAAAGAGAGCTAAAGACTGAGTGTCATTTGTGTCTTCGTGTGAGTTTTGTAAACCATTCGTGTGTGAATTGGTGTCACTATTTTTGAGTTGTTAATTGTTCTTGATCAAAGCTGTTATGCAGAATCAAGTAGTGTGTTTAATTTGAAATCATTGGATTGTATCACTGTGGTGATTTAGGGAGTGAGTGGTTTCTCATACCTAAGTGGTTTCTTAGGTAGAAGTGTCATTGGGTAGTGATTAAGTTAGGTAGATGTCAACTGGGATTGTTGAGTCTGTAATTTAATACTGCTAATAGTGAATTTCCTCCCTGGCTTGGTAGCCCCCAGACGTAGGTAGTTAGACCGAACTGGGTGAACAATTCATTGTGTTATTTACTGTTGTTATTGCCTTGTTCATATAGCAGATTGTGTTGTTGTGACATCAGACTTGACATCACACATCTGATACCAGAATTTCAACTCGCCTTGCCTTGCCTTGGGCCAGGCCAAAAGCAAGGCAAGCCTTGTATATTTATGGTTGTGTTTCAATCAACGAATGTATCACCACCCTAGTGGTAAGGCGCGCGCCCTATACACAAGGGGTATGGGGTTCGAATCCCCCTCGCCCCAGATCCTTTCTTTGCTATTTTTCCCACTTTTTGTTATTTTCCATATTATTTTTAATAGTTTGAAAAATTAATAACTCCCTCAATTTTAATTATTTTTGATTGGTTCTTTTTGCAAAAAATCACAAAAATGTTGAAATATTTTATTCCCCCAAAAAATTAGATTTATATTATTTACTTAATATAATTAGTATTTTTGTGAATAAATGTCTTTTATTTGTTTTTAAACCTTTTAAAAATAAATATCCATTTTGGAAAATCAAAACCAAGTAGGTTTTAATTCATCTTGTGATGAAAGCCTCATTTTTCAAACCTAAAACCAAAATCACAAGTTGTTTATTCAAACTTATTTGGAATTTTTATCATTTGTATGAATTTCCTTTGAATAATTATATTAAAAAATGATGAAATTAGGGTTTTATTGATTTTCACCCTAACAAACTTTTCCGAACACTCATGGGCCTCTAATAGAGTGTAAGACCCAATCCTTTGTAAATACAAACCTATTTTGGGCCTCAAATGTTGTATAAGTCCCGTTGTATTTCAAAAGTTCGGCGCGATCATCGCCCGTTTAAAACAAACCATCGGGGCCTCTCCTCGAGCTATAAGACCCATTCAAAATCATTTTGGGCCTCTAATAGAGTGTAAGACCCAATCCCCTTTTAACCAAAACCTTTTTTGGGCCTCAAATATTGTATAAGTCCCTCTGCGTTAAAAGAAAAATCTCGGCGCGATCGCCAATTCAAAATAAAATCATTTTTGGGCCTCTCCTTGAGCTGTAAGCCCCATCTTGTTGTACAAAAATACTTTTGGGCCTCTAATAGAGTGTAATACCCAACCCCTTATTTTTTAAACCAAATCATATTTGGGCCTCAGATATTGTATAAGTCCCGATACGAAAAATCTCGGCGCGATCACCATTTTCAAACTGAAAATCATCTGGGCCTCCCCTTGTGTTGTAAGCCCCATTTCTTTTCCTCAAATACACTTTGGGCCTCTAAATAGAGTGTAAGACCCATCCCTTTGTACAGAAAACCTTTTTTTGGGCCTCAGTCACTTGTATAAGTCCCTGTACAAATTCAAAACCATAGTACAATCACTGTTGAAACTTGGGCCTCTCCTTGAGCTGTAAGCCCCAACCTCTTTTCAAATACTTTCTCCTTTGATTTTGAAATATATTGTTGTTTTCAATTTTTCTTTGTTGAACAACTAACCAAACTGCATGGAAGCTCTACAACCGAGTAAGTGTTTATATGCTTTCTTTACCCGCTTTCATATATATAACTGTATTGTGGGGCTGTTTCACTGTAAGTCTTCTTTCATAAACTCATATCAACTGTGTAATACTAGTATTGATATTTAGAGTTTCCCCCGAAACTACGTCTAGAACCAGACAAAATCTCGTCTCCTTACATCTGACGTTCTCCCGGATATTTCAACATAGCTTAAACAATGAGAATTTTCTTTTACAACAATTTTAGATAACTAGATCTAAGAAATCCCCCCTTGAACAATTCATATACAGAAGGCCAATGTTCCAAGTGAAACCCCTTATGGAACTGTTCATCAGCCTCCTCTTGGGCTTAGTGCAAGGACCCACATGCTTCCTAAAAGCATCCCCGCGTCCTCTTGGGCGTTGTACAAGGACCCGTCGGCTTCTTAGAAGTTTTCACAGCCTCCTCTTAGGCTTCGTATAATGATTCTTCCTCCGGGAAGATAGCCTCCTCTTGGACTTCGTACAAATTGTCCCTTCGGCTTCTTAAAAGTTTTTCTCGCCTCCTCTTGCGCTTCGTACAAATTGTCCCGACGACCTCTTAAAGGTATTGGAACATAAATTAGTCATCTTAATAGAACAGTCTTTCAAAGAGTCTAGATCTTCCTATGGCGAACATATTGTCTCTTGATCTCTCTTAAGCATAGTACAAAAGATAAAACTCTAGACTTGGACAGTCTAATCTCCTTGAGTCTTGAAGACATTCTCAAGTTCCTTTCAAAAATAGGAAAAAACACCCGTAGACTTGGGTAGTCTCAATACCCTTCGGATTCCCCGTTTCCTTAAAGAACAGGAAATAATCCTAGTCTTCAAATCAAATCTATGAGTACAACATTACCCATATAAGAACTGATTTTCTCTTTTAACCAACATACTGGACCTGTCACTCAACTGAAACAGTAACCCTAGCCTCCTCTTGGGCTTTGTACAATGATTCTCCCCAGCAGAGCAAACCTTTGCAGCCTCCATCTCGGGCTTCGTACGAGATACAAAATCACTCTCTTGTTGAGTATAAAAGGCTCTCTTGTTGAGTCAAACATTTTTTAGCATCCATCTCGGGCTTTGTACGAGATACAAAACACTCTCTTGTTGAGTATAAAAGACTCTCTTGTTGAGTTAATCCTCTTTTAGCCTCTATCTCGGGCTTCGTACGAGATACAAATCACTATCTTGGTGAGTATAAAAGACTCTCTTGTTGAGTCAAACCCTTTTAGCCTCCGTCTTGGGCTTCGTATAAGACACATATAAAAACACTCTCTTGTTGAGTCAACCCTTTTAGCCTCTATCTCGGGCTTCGTACGAGACACAAAAGCATCCTCTTGTTGGGTAAATAGCCTCCTCTTAGGCTTTGTATAAAGAAATCTCCGTTTGATTCAATCAACCTTTTAGCATCAAATCATGCTTTGGTCACAGCATAGAAACATCAACAACTCCTTTTCCCTCGTCTAATTGCTGTAAGCGGCAAGCCTCTGGATTATTTACATCCACGCCACTGTCCCTCTTTTAGCATGAGAAATTCCTAAGGAAAGATGGCATTGCTCTAAACTGAGTTAAAGTCTTCTCCTTCAGGTTAAAGATCCCCTATAAAGGAAATTATGGCATTGCTGGATTCACATATCCCAGTTAAAGTAATTCTCCTTTATAATCAGTCACCCAACAATTGTGACAAACAGACCCTTTTAGAGATGACAAATTCTCTCTAAAGTCAACACCCTTTTAGCTTCACATCTTGGGCTTCGAACAAGATACAAATAGACCCTTCAGCTTCACATCTTGGGCTTTGAACAAGATATAAAACACCTTTAGCTTCATGTCTTGGGCTTTGAACAAGACACCAAAACACCATTTCCTCCCATAGAATAGGAGGAACTACGATCGCTCTGATTTCCCTATCCCGGGAATACGTAGGCATAAGATTGAAAAAGAATCTTAGTGAGCACACTAATAAAAAAACCCCAAAGTCCCCTACCTCCATCTAATCTGGTGCAGGATCCCAACAAATTCCCTTATGAACAGTCCCGGTATTTCGTTCTGAACAAAATAAGCAGAGAGAGGCCCACGAACTAAAACCGCATCTGTAAACTAACAGTTTTGACTGTTTAACCTCAGTTTGCAAGCAGGGTTAGTTGGAGACATCTATTTCCCTTCCTTCATCAGCTTCAATAGGATACAAAATGAATCGACCTGTAGTACCCCAGAGCGACAATGCTTAAGAACCACGTCCAAAATCGCTCGCTACACGCATGCCCCATGCTATTGATGTCTTTTGACTCCCCCGCCGCCATGAATAATTACTCGTAATTATCTTCTACTTTCTTCCACATCTCTTCGTCTTCTATTGATGCCATTGATGAAGGAATGAGAAAAGCTTCCGAGTTGACAGAATTGTACTCCTCCTCTTCAGCCATAGTTGTGGTTTCCACGATGTCCATCAAGCTTTCATCCGGATTACAGTTACATAGTTCCTCTGTTAATCTTATGGAATATATATCTTCATTTACCTGTACTTTTATTGTCTTATACATGAATTCCATGATGGGTGTTCTGATGTATAATCTTGCCACATCTAGTCTTCTTCTTTCTTGAGTTGCAGAGTCAGTTTTGATAAGTCTGCCAAAGGATATTGGTAACATTGAGAATGTTTTATTGTTCCAAGCATGGATCGAGATACCCAGTGCGTGAATCCACACATATCTTGCTCCTCCCACGTCTCGATGTTCCCATTTTTTGATCATTGAGAATTCTTGCTGAAAGAAATCCATTGATTCTTTTGCTAGGCTGTTAAGGTCTTCATTCTCATCCACTTTCAGGAAAACTCTTTCACCTCCCATTGGAATTGCTTTCACCATCATAATTCCTTCATTCTCTAATCTTTGTTGTAGTGTATTTATCTCTTCCATCTTCCTTGCGAACCCGATGAATCCTTCTTTCACCCAGTGCATTTCTTCCTCCTTGATGCATATGATTAGGCCTGCCATATCCTTGATTCCGCCTTCTTGATTGGTAGCTATGGTATAGTCTTTCTTGCCTTGCTTCACATCTTGGTAAACCAGTCTTGGTTCTTTGTTTCTTATTGCGTCTGCATATGTCTTCCCGTCCTTTCTTATGTTGCTCCATTTTTCGTTTTTCCTTATTTTTTGGTTATGCACGACGTGTCTCTCCTCTCTTGTTCTTATCTGATGCTCTTCTATTCTATTATGAAATTTATGTTGAGGTCTTTTGTTTTGTCTTTGAAATCTTGAGATGTTTACCCAAACCTTGTAAGAGCCGAACCAAACATCGTTGAACTGATTCGCTAACCATTTCTCGTCTTTGATGTCTACGTATCTGTGAAGGATCTGTACCAAAGAATAGTTAGTCAAATCATCAACAGATAGACCAAGACAATGTAGAAGATAAAGGAGAACCCAATGGGGATCCTTCCTCAAAGGATCAAAATAAAGAAATAGTTGAAAAAAATGCTACTGGCATGACATCCAATCCAGAAAAACAGCTAAATGTCATGCTAGAGGTTGACAAAGTCCAGAAGTTTGTGCAAGAAAGACCTGCACCTCTTTTTCCTCACAGGATTAGGATGGCAAATGAAGAGCAACAATTTGGCAAGTTCATGGAAATTTTAAAACAGTTTCACATCAACATACCATTGATTGATGCGATCCAAAAATGCCAAATTATTTAAAGTTTATGAAAGATGTGCTCACTAAGAGAAAAAAAGTGGGTGAGTTTGTAACTGTTGCACTAACTCAAAAGTGCAGCCGATTGGTGCAAGGTGAGCTCCCTCCAAAATGGAAGGACCTTGGAAGTTTTACCATTCCATGCACCATAGGAGATACTTTTTGTGGAAGGGCGTTGTGTGATCTTGGAGCTAGCATAAATCTTATGCCCTTATCCATCTTCAAGAAACTTGGGATTGTAGTTGCCAGACCTACAACAATCACTCTCCAATTAGCAGACCAAAGCATTTGTTATCCTTAAGGGAAGATAGAAGATGTGCTAGTAAGAGTTGACAAGTTTGTGTTCCCTGTTGATTTCATTATTATGGATTTCAATGGAGATAAAGAGACTCCCATTATGTTGGGAAGGCCTTTTCTAGCCACAGACAAAACTTTAATTGATGTGGAAAGAGGAGAACTCACTATGAGAGTTAATGAGCAACAAGTTTGTTTAATGTACTCAATGCATTGCAATATCCTGAAGATGTAGCTGACAGCTCCATGATATCAATTTGGGAAGGAATCATCCACAAGAATTTACTTAAGTTTAATGATGTGTTAGAGAAAGAGCAAGGAAATTTGAAAAAGGAAAAAGTTCCACATGAAGGTATCATTAGTGGACCCTTATGCAACCCAAATATCCCTGAAAATACTTGTAGAAGTTTAGAATTGTCCACTAGGCTAACGGATCAAAATTTACCATCGGTAGAAGATCCCCCTGAGCTGGAACTTAAGCACATGCCTGCTCACCTGCGGTATGCCTACTTAGAGGCAGAACAGAAGTTGTCAATCATAGTGGCTACTGATTTTTCTGCTGAACATAAGGGCCAACTGCTAACAATTCTGAAGAAGCATAAGAAGCTATGGTTTGGCAAATCTCTAACATAAAAGGGATCAATCCTACACATGCATGTATAGAATTTTGCTAAAGAGAATTCCAAGAATAACATAGAAAGCCAAAGAAGATTGAACCCAATTATGAAGGAAGTGGTTAAGAAGGAAATCATCAAGTGGTTAGATGTTGGCATTATCTACCCTATTTATGATAGTGTATGTGTGAGGCCCATTCAGTGTGTGCCAAAGAAGGGTGGTATGATAGAGATCAACAATGATAAGAATGAACTAATCCCTACAAGAACAGCTACAAGTTGGAGGATCTGTATGGACTATAGGAAGTTGAACAAGGCCACAAGAAATGACCACTTTCCTCTAACATTCATTGATCAAATGCTGGATAGAATGGTTGGTAAAAAGTATTATTGCTTCTTGAATGGGTATTCTGGATACTATCAAATAGCCATTACACCTGAAGATCAAGAGAAGACTACATTCACCTGCCCATATGGTACTTTTGCTTTCAAAAGAATGCCCTTTGGACTCTGCAATGCTCTAACCATATTCTAACATTGTATGATGACCATTTTTTCATATATTATTCAGAGTTCGATGGAAGTTTTCATGACTTCTCTGTTTTTGGAGAATCATTCAAGAAATGCCTTGACAACTTGGATTTGGTGTTGACTACATGTGAAGAGAACAACCTAGTGCTGAATTGGGAAAAGTGTCACTTTATGAAAGAGGATATTGTTATTGGGCATAAAATTCAAAGGGAGGCTTAAAGGTGGATCAAGCAAAAGTGGAAGTGATAGAGAAGCTACCACCACCAGTAAATATCAAGGGAATCAGAAGTTTCTTGGGCCATGCTAGATTCTATAGAAGATTTATCAAGGATTTTTCCAAGATAGCTAAGCCAGTGTGTCAGCTGCTGCAACATGATGTGCCTTATGTCTTTCGTCAGGAATATATGGATGCTTTCATGTTACTAAAGGAAGCTTTGATCTCTGAACCAATTGTGAAGACTTCTGATTGGACAAATCCCTTTAAACTGATGTGTGATGCACTGATTTTGCTATTGGAGTTGTGCTTGGTCAAAGACATAACAAGGTGTTCCATACCATTTATTATGCTAGTAGAACATTAATTGAAGCATAAGTTAACTACATAACAACTGAAAAAGAGTTTCTAGTTGTTTTCTTTGCTTTTGATAAGTTCAGATCTTTTTTGGTAGGAACAAAAGTCATTGTATACACTGATCATGCTACCATAAAGTACCTTATTGCCAAGAAGGATGCAAAGCCTAGATTGATAAGATAGGTACTATTATTACTAAAGTTTTACCTGGAGATAAAAGACAAGAAAGGTGTAGAAAACTTGGTAGTTGATCATTTATCCAGACTACCAGAGGAAGTCTAAAACAAGAGCAATGCAGTTATTCAAGAAAGTTTTCCTGATGAACAATTGCTGCTCATTACCTCGGGTGTGATGCCTTGGTATGTTAATATTGTTAACTATCTAGTCAGCAGATACATTCCACCAGATTTTAATTCTCAGCAAAGGAAGAGGTTCTTCCGTATGACCAAAAGATTTTTTGGGATGAACCATTTATGTACAAGCAATATGCTCACCAACTGCTCAGAAGATGTGTGGACCAACCAGAGGCACGACAAATCTTGTCTTCCTGTCATGAAACACCTTATGGAGGACACTTTGGAGGAACCATAACTGCTGTTAAAGTGCTGCAATTAGGTTATTTATGGCCCACTCTTTTTAAAGATGCTAATGAGTTGGTAAAAAGTTGTGATAGATGTCAAAGAGTGGGAAATATCTCCACGAGGAAAGAGATGCCTCTCATAAACATCCTTGAAATAAAACTTTTTGATGTGTGAGGCATTGACTTCATCGGGCCATTTCCCCAATCTGTTGGAAATATGTATATTCTGGTAGCTGTAGATTATGTCTCTAAGTGGATAGAGGTTGTAGAAACTCCAACTAATGATGCTAGGGTGGTGACCAAATTTTTGATTAAAAATATTTTCACTAGACATGGCACCCCTAGAACAATAATCAGTGATGAAGGTACCCATTTTTTCAATTAATTATTTGAAAATATGATGGCAAAAAGTTGTGAACTCTTCAAGAAAGAACTGGTCTAAACACTTGGATGATGCTCTTTGTGCTTATAGAACAGCCTATAAAACTCATATAGGCATGTTCCCTTATAGACTTGTCTATGGTAAGGCTTGCCACTTACCAATTGAGTTGGAGCACAAAGGATTTTGGGATGCCAAAGCTTTAAATTTCAACTTAGTCAATGTTGGCTAAGCCTGAATGCTTCAACTAAATGAGATAGAGAATCATATGCTATTCTCTTATAAGAATGTTGAGTTGTATAAGGAAAAGACTATGAGGTGTCACGACAGCAAATACCAGAAGAGAAAACTAGTAGAAGGTCAAAAAGTTATTTTATTCAATTCTAGACTTAAGCTATTCCCATAAAACTTAAGTCTAGGTGGTCTTGCCCTTTAAAATTGATTAAAACTTATCCTTATAGGACTTTGGAATTATTGAATGAAAGGACAAACGCAAAGTTTAAAGTGAATGGACAAAGAGTTAAGGCTTACCTTGGTGAACCCTTAAACAACACAAGGGTCACCATGGATTTGCAAGAATCTTCTTAATCTTGTTGAAGTCAGGCTATAAGACTTTAAAATAGTGCTACTAGGAGGCAGTCCAACTTAGCTTTATTTTGTTGTTTTTGTTAGTTTTTTAATTTTTCAGATGATTGCGATTTATGAGAAAAAGGGAAAGGATCATAATCAAGTGTTGTCATGTCTGTAAGCTAGGGATTAATCATGAAAAAGGAGACAACTGGTATCTCTTTGAATTCAGTGAAATCAGACAAGTGGCAGTTTTCTAAAAAAGGAACGTGGGAATAAGAGAAAAATTGATTGTAGGAGAGAGAAACTGGCAACACGCGTGAAGATAGGCTATTGAGCCATGTGCATGACGTCTTGCATGAACATACTCATTAAATGTGATGTTCACGAACCTCATAATTAAGGGTGCAACTACAAGTAACCTCTCAATTACCCTAAATCGGTTCCAATTCCCTCACTCTAAAGCGATTAAATTTTTTTCATAATTGTACCATTATTTTTCCGTCTCCTTCTCTCTCTCTCTCTCTCTCTCTCAACCTTTTTGAGCGTGCAATCACCACCATCATCATCATCATCATTATTCTACTCCTTCAGTTCCCAAAACTTCATAACCTCCCGTCCTTCTCTCAACCATCTTCAGAAAATCAAGTGTTCTTGTTTACTTTACCCAAATCTCAGAAATTTCCCCATTTGTCCAAACCCTAATTTCCCTATGAAACCCACATACACCCAAGGTAGATACAAAACAGATGCTCGCAAAAATTCCTTGCCAACTATGGACTACTCAGATGAAGACATGTCCAATGCAAAAAAATTCATCAACAACAATGCAACCCATCACTTCACTAATTACTTCTAAAAAATGAGTGTGTTTTCTGAGAGAGGCTTCATCCTTGACATGTAGGCTGAGAGTTTTGGTCTTCCAGGTGACATGGGTAGGCTGACTGAGAGCATGAAGTGGGCAAAATCCTGTCAGCGACCAGAACCCTACAACATTCAAATTATTAAGGAATTTTATTTAAACCTAGTGGACACCAACAATAAGAAGGATGAAGTTGTGGTTAAATGAGTGAAGGTGTCGTATTCTGAAGGGATAACCAACATGTTGTTCAAGTTGGGGCCTGTAGAAGATAGGTATCAAGAGTTGCTGCTGACATCTGATGATGTTGATTTTGATGTGTATATGGAGTCCTTGTGCAACCCATACAAAAAATGGGTAGAAACTAGAGGAGAGAATACTGTCAAAAGAATGGTCTTGAGGGTTGAATCAAAGATTTGGTACCAGTTCATCAAACACTCGCTTAAAATAACAACACATAATGAAACTGTCAATAGAGCAAGGTTGGTGTTGATGTATTGCATCACTTGTGGTGAAGGAATCAACATGGGGAAGATCATTTTGCAAGAAATACATGTCTGTTCCAAGAACAAGGAAGGAATTCTGTACTTCCCTTGCTTGATCTCCAATCTTTGCAAGAGGCATGATGTGCCTCAGAAGGCAACTGATGAGATTTGTCTCCCTTAGGAAGCCTTTGAAAAGACTACCATTCAGACATTGATGAAACCTAAGGGTAGAAGAAGGCAACCGGAGGCAAGACAGGAGTCACCATGCGAGGTAACTTTTGAGACAAACCATGTTCTGTGGAAAGTGTTGTTGCAGAAGCAGAAAGACCAGAGAGATTTCTTCAAAGTCTCAAAGGAATAGTTTGAATGAGAAAAAAAGCTGAATGAATGGAATTATAATGATGAAGTTGTTCCACTTTTTCCATATCACATTCTGAGAGAACTTAATGACAAGTCTGACCAACCTCTGAAAGAAGACAAGGTGATGGAAGAAGAAAAATTCAGTGATAAAGAGAAAAAGGAGGACAATGAAGAGAACAAGAAAATTGACAGTGAGGTAG
This sequence comes from Lathyrus tuberosus, assembly GCA_022829125.1. NCBI lineage: Eukaryota > Viridiplantae > Streptophyta > Magnoliopsida > Fabales > Fabaceae > Lathyrus > Lathyrus tuberosus. The sequence continues at coordinate 73,122 of JALAZF010000439.1, forward strand.
AATGCAGAGTTGAGGCTGGAAGTGGCAAGGATAATGAAGAAGCTGTTGAAGAGGAAGAAAAGGTTGTTGAGGAAGAAAGAGATTTGACTACAGACTCACAGAAATCCGAGTCTGCAGAAGAATCTAAGGAAGAGACTAATGATGATGTGACACCAGTTGTCACCCCTGAAAAGATGAAGAAGTCATCTTATCCTAGCACGCCTGCCCCAACAAATGTGACTCAGAAAAAGAAATCCTCTGCAAAGACCAAGCCTCATGCGAAGCCAAAATCTCCTCCCAAGAAAGTTCAGACCAAACCATTGAAGGAACATGCAGTTGTCATGATAAAAGCTATCTCTGAGACGCCCAAAAATTAAAAGGAAGAAGTCGTGCAAAAACCTACCCAGAAGGAGGCTAGGAAAAATAAAAATGAAGATCATGCTTTGAGGAAGAGCAGCGGGCTTAATGCCAAGCTGTTATTTCTCTTAACCCTTTTGATGGTAGATTATGGCCCGCCCCATCTCATCAAGTGATAGTGAGGACCCTGTCCTTACTCTATGTTTGGGGGAGTGGCGGACTATGTCATGACCTTGCTCTTCAACCCACCTACTCTCAATTATCAATTGCTGCTGCTTATTAAGATCTACTAATTTTTAGGTTGTTATTGTGATGTTTTGTGTTAATATGGTTTGGTTGGAGTCTGCCACATTTTAATTAATGAAAAACTTTGTTTGTGTTGGTTTCAATTTCTTAATGTTTTTTTAATTTTTAAAAAAGATAATAAAATAAAATAATACAACGAAAACAAACTAACTGCAGCCCCTTGAATGAAAACAACTCTAAGAGACTTAGGAAAAATATAAGAGGACTATGACATTTTTGGAAACAAAGCCTTTCTGTCATGCAATTGCACCCTCTTGTGTTTCTGATAACCCCTGTCATGCCTTGAGCAGTTAGAAAAGTAAATAGCCTTGTGATATTTTGAATTATTTTAGAATATGGAATAGGAATTCACCAAAAGATTTAGATAGGGGATGGGAGTACTGCTGTTTAGGATCTAGTACAAGATGACACATTGCTTATGCATAATAAAAACACCAAAGTGTGTGAAGGAAGTAAGCCAAAGTACGCTTCCTAAATAAGTTCACGTGCCCGAAACTGGAGGAACAAAAGCCTTAAATAAGTTCTTGTGCCTGAAACTAGAGGAACAATGGATGCTCCCACAATTAGTACTAAGTTGGACTCATTACAAGTGAGATCCCGTTAAGGAAAAAGGTGGAGCATCTACTTAGCTTATAAATAAAAGAGTAATTGTGTCCCTAAGTGCAAAGATTCTCAAACTAGTTAGTCAAGACCCCCTGTTGAAACTGGAAGTAGAAATCTTGGACCCTAGGGCAAAGTAAACAAGGTTGAAATTGGGCTAGTTATCTTAACTGAAGAGTCCTGGTGTGACATTTAGCATCGGTAATGCACGTAGCACACACACTTAAGATGCATCTTCAAGGATGAGTTGTACCAATATTTGAAAATAAGTCTTTTGAGATTAATTCTCAGTTGATGATGAGTTATGTTGGCTGGAAAGATGGTTGTATGAAGGGGAAGTTTTTCTCTCGTTAACTGTAGTATCACCTGAGGACATGAAATGATTTATGTTTGGGGTTGTGATAACCCACCTTTTGTGAGTTATCATTGGCCCTAGTTATTTCACTTTCTTAGTTTATTGAACTTTTTATTAGATTGTTTTTAGATCATTTTAATTTTTTTTGTAGTATTTAGCATGAAGCATAATAGGTGTTCCCTTTTGTTGGTTTATTGTTTTTGTTGATTGAATTAAGGATATCTTTGATGAGTTAAGGCAAGACTATGCCAGACAACACCTGAGAGTGCTAGCTGAAGCAAGAAGATGAACTTTACTAAAAAGTAAAAAGGAGAAACAACTAAGTCCTCGGGAAAGCTCAAAAGGAGTGGAGTGCTAGAGGAAAAATGTGCTCGTACTGAAGGAATTTCATTTGAATTTTTCGAAAAGATCAAAGAGGCCTTAAAAAACAAAAATAGTACAAGTCTACAACCACCACTCTCCGCAATCTTCCAGAAAGGGCAGTACCGCCTGTAGCCTGCTGTAGCATTCTGCACAGGGATGCTTTTTCTCCCATAAATGTTCCTTTGTACCTGATTCCTTGAAGGCTGAGAATATTGAGGACAACGCTGATTTGATTATTGGGCTTGATATGATTTCCTTAACATTGGCCCATAATTCAAGTTTCCTCAAGAAACCCTAGATGAAGGTTATAAATAGACCTTACTGAAGATTAGAAAAAGATTTCACCATTTTGAGGTTACTAGACAGAGCATAGAAGTGTGAGGTTAGTGGAAAGAAAGAGAGTTATTTTTCTCACCACATTTGGTTCCAGCTACTGAGCATTTGGTTCTTCTTCTCACCACATCTTAAAGTTACTCTTAGGTTTATATTCCTTTTTCAGTATTTGTTTAAGAATGTATCTTTTGAAAACCATGTCTGTAGTTTGTACTAAGTTATTATGAGCTAAACCTTTTGTATGTTGAGAAATGGAAAATTAATGTTATGATGTTTTTTTGTTATATGAAGTGTGTCTAGTGCCTTGTTTTATTAAGTGTTAACATATTTAGAAATCTGAGTCTAGGAGTGATCAACTTCAAAAAAGATAATAGATTGTTGTTGTGAGAGATCCAACAACAAGTGGATTTCATAATAAAAGTAGTTGAAAAAGTAGGATAGAGATATTCACTTGATTAGTTCACTTAGAGATAAGAAACTACATCTATAAAGGATTACAAAATGTAATAGACGTATTTTATGGTTATAAGTGTGACATAGAGATTTGTTCCCTTGCCTTAATAATACAAATTTTGATGTTTTAGAAATACACTTTTCACTACTGTACTTCATGAACACATTGTTGAATCATTATCATTAATGGACCTTAGCTCAGCATGCACTCTCTTGATATTATTCCACACTTTGCATTATTTATAGATCTGGTCTGTAAAAGAAATATTGAACTTGTGACATCCATCTATTATTTTTATCCTTGCTCATGCTTATGATCAAAAGATAAGAGAGTACAAAATCAATATTAGTAACATTCACTCCCTGTGGGTACGATATCCTTACTTTCTATCACTTGCTACTTTTAAACAAACATGAATATTTGCATGTGACACATTTACAAGCAACAATTACCCTCTAGGTAGCTGCTTCTCAAAATGAAGCTGAGGAGTTCCTTTAAATTATCAAGAAGAGCGATTATAGAGGGTGGATCAGCTGAACAATAGTCCCTCCAAGATCTCAATATTATCCTTAGCTCTAAGCTCAGAGCCACACTGAGAGTCACTAATGAAAGTCATGGGCGCTGCCCATGTGACCAACTATATTAGTGTAAATCAATTTGATGGGGGTCGTTGCTAACATTAAAGCCGGAAGCTGTCTGGGCTTCAGCGATGATGAATTACCATCGGAAGGGAGAGCATGAAATATAGTTATACACATTTCAATGAAATGACTAAATACAATCTTATCCAGAGTGTTGGTAGACACAAGATATTCATTGAATGTGATGCCAAAGACCACCTTATTGAAGTTGGCCTTAGAAGGAGTTGCAATGAAGCTTAGCGCTTCGATGGTAAAAGCTCAGAGGCAAAACTTAGAAAGAGGTTTGTGGCTTCTTGGGGGAGATTGAACTATATCGCTATATTCATATCAAATCTCACAAACACATGCAAACCAATCTTCAAATTATTACGTAAAGATCAAACTATTGAGTGGAGCGGCGACTGCCAAGCAGCCTTCGAGAAGGTAAAAGAATATTTGAAACAACCATCGATCTTGATACCCCTATTTAGGGGAGAAATTTTATCATGTACTTGATAGTACTTGATGAATCTATAGGTTGTGTGCTGGGGCAGTAAGACAAAATAGGTAGGAAAGAGTATGCCATCTACTACCTAAGCAAGAAGTTTAATGACTGTGAGACCAGATACTCGCTGCTTGAGAAAACCTATTGTGAACTTGCATGGGCTGCTCGACGCCTCCGGTAATATATGCTTACCCTCACCACGTGGTTGATATCCAAGATGGATCCAATCAAATACATCTTCAAGAAGCCAGCTCCCACAAAGTCTCCCATTAGAAAATGCTTTTATCAGAGTATGACATCTAGTATGTTACATAGAAATCCATCAAGAGTAGTGTGCTGGAGGATCATCTTGCCCACCAACTAGTGGAAGGCTATTGACCATTGAGGTTTGATTTTCCTGATGAAGATATTATGGCCATGAATGATGAAAATATCATATGCGACAATGAAAGACTCAAACTAGGGGAACGATGGATGTTTATCTTCGATGGTGCCTCTAATGTAATAGGACATGGCATCGTGGTAGTACATATGTATCCCAAGAACTATCACCTATCTTTCACTATAAAATTATGCTTTGAATGAACCAACAATATTTTTGAGTATGAAGCATGCATAATGGGAATTGAAGCATCCATTGACTTAATGATCGAAATCCTTGAAGTGTATGGAGACTCTACTTTGGTTATACACCAGATAAGATGCTTTGGGAACCTTGGCGTCAATGTAAAAATTAATTTGGCACAATCACCATCCAGTTATCATAATCAGGCATTTTGATCGACTCGCGCATTGCTTGGTATCAAAAGAAGAATCAGATGACAAACCCTGGTTCTACGATATTAAGCATTATATTGAGAAGCAAGAATACCCGACAAATGCTTCAATAGTAGAAAAGAAAACTCTGAGGAGTTTAGCAACAAAGTTCTTCTTGAATGGAAATGGGTTATACAAGAGAAATTATGACATGGTCCTTCTCAGGTGTGTGGATAGACACGAAGTAGACATGCTCATCAAGGAAATCCATGAAGGATCCTTTCGTACTCATGAAAACGGTCATGCAATGGCCAATAAAATCTTGAGGGAAGGGTACTACTGATTAACTATGGAAATTGATTGTTTCCGTTACGCCAAAACATGCCATAAATGCGAGATTTACGCTGATCAAATGCATGTGCCACCTACTCCTCTGAATGTCCTGACAGTGCCATGGCCATTCTTCATGCAGGGAATAGACATGATAGGGCTCATCAAACCGAAGGCTTCGAACAGAAAAAGATTCATACTGGTTTCTATACACTAATTCACCAAATGTGTCGAAGCCGCGTCTTACACCAATGTCACAAAGCAAGTGGTTGCACACTTCATTAAGAAAAACATCATATACCATTACTGAGTTCCCAATAAGATCATTATTTATAATGGGTCAAATCTCAACAACAAGATGATGAAAAAGTTATTCGAAAGCTTCAAAATTAAACATCACAACTCATCACCATACGAACCGAATATGAACGGCACCGTAGAAGCAGCAAACAAAAACATAAAGAAAATAATCCAAAAAATGGTGATAACATACAAGGACTGGCATGAAATGCTTCCTTTTGCATTGCACAACTGTCGGACGTCATTTCACGCTTCAATATGGGCAACTGCTTTCTCTTTAGTCTATGGCATGGAACCAATACTTCATGTTGAAGTTGAAATGCTCTCGCAGAGAGTCTTGATGGCGACTAAGCTAGAAAAGGCGGAATGGGTTTAGACAAGGTTATACCAACTCAACCTTGTAGAGGAGAAGTACATGAAAACATTATGTCATGGTCAGCTATATCACAGGCATCTCAAGAAAGCATTTGACAAGAAGGTCTAACCTTGAGAGTTCCAAGAAGGCGGCCTGGTGCTAAAGAAGATCCTGCCAATTCACGAGGATTCATTGGGCAAGTGGGGACCAAACTATGAAGGTCTATATTTTGTGAAGAAATCCTTTTTTGGACTTGATATAATTCTCACAACTATGAGTGGTGAAGAATTTCCACTACCAGTGTCTTGACACGTGTTAGGACATCTGTTGTCTGCATAGGACAGAATTTCAATTGGTATCAGAGCAGGCATCCTGTCTGGTTCTAGATGAGATCTTTGGGAGATACTTTCTGGCGTTTAAACAAGGAGGAGTTTTGAAGATCAGTTCAATCAACTCAGATATACTCAAGGTTATTAATGGATGAGATGGATGTTCTGGATCGAAGGGAGCAACCCGGAGGTTGTTCATGTTGCTAAGGAGATTCTACAATAGCTACATGAGAAATGGCTAGTTCTCTTGGTGGTGTGTCTTATAGGATGTTGTGACATCTTATTAGGGCAAGCAGGATATGTTGCTTGGTGGTTCCGCTGCATGTGTTTTTGATGGAAGAGCTCAAGAATTATGGGATTCTGGAGTTGTTACTGAAGACTGTTGGTGGAAGGTCTCAATCGTCGGCCTCTATATTTGACGATATTTGCATTCTTTTATTCCAAAGTCGGGAGCGATGGAGTGAAAGGAGTTGTGGTTAGATATCCGGTATGATGACTTGGTACTTGGAAGCTTGGTTTCTTGGTGCAGTTAAAGTCAGTTGAAGAGAAGAGAAGTAGAGTTTAAGTTTATTAGGTTCTTGCTCTAGGAGTTTGATAAATTATTAGTCGGCTAGGTTGTCAAAGATACTTGAGAATGCTCTCAAGTCCACTCATAAAGGCATCTATGTCGTGTATCTGAAGTCTTCTAGTTACTCTTCTGACTAGAAGGTGTTTCTTTGAAACACAATCTGAAGAAAGTGGAGGTGATTTATTTTCACCATCCAAAAACAACAAGGAAGGATTCATCTCTCTTGACCCTAAGAGTGGATCCAATCTGATTGAAGAATTATTGAGATAAATAAGATTTGTTCAGAGAAATTCTTAGTTACTTGAGTCAAGGGTGGCAGCCTTGGTATCTCAACATTGTCCTTGAAGAAGATACTTGCAAAAAGATTGAATACTTTATAAGTGTTCATGACATGGTCTGGTGGAGCTCAGCTACAGTAGTGAAGAAGGGTTAGTGAACAAGGATTTAAGATCAATTTCTATTTATGGAATCCACAAGTATTTAATTGATTATCCTTGAAAGTCAAGATTACTAATGTTCAAAAAGATGTTGGAACATCTCATAATCAGAGTTTATGCAGAATCATGGGAGGGGTAATGCATACGCTTTAGCATATGTTTTAGTCTTAGGTGTTGACCTAAGAAGTGGCTTCAGTCGGGTGTGATAGAAGCATGTGTTCTCTGGAGAGTTTCCTGGCAAGAAACTAGTTTGGACTTTGATGTTGTTGAAGATGAAGATGAAGACATCATAATCTTGATGGTTACAGCTTGGATCAGTTTATTTCTGATCTAAGTGCTTTGGAGCATGGATCTTGCCCTGTTTGTGAAGGTCGAGGATAAGTGGCAGTTATCTCTGGCTTTCTACTGACGACTCTACTTAGGAAAGTGGTATTCTTTGGTATGGCTATGGGGTAGTCTTGGACTACTTATTTTCTGAAGATTCAAACGTGGCAGGTTAGAAGTCTTTGGAGTTTTAAAGTAGGATGAAGGTTGCCTACTCAAACTTGGTTGTTGAGTCAAGTCTATAAGAGCATGGAACTCTTGTTCTGCGAAGGGAGGAGGTTCTTCTAAGTGGAAGAAGGAGGAGCTGAATTCAACAATTGGATGTCATATCAGAATGTTCTGACATCTAGCTTAACATCAGAGGTCTCAGCTGGTGATGTGGCACATCAGCTTAAGATACGGTGATCTACAGGAGAATGGAAGTTATGGATTCTTCAAAAAGGTCTATCTCATGCAGTTTATAGGAGCTGTGGATGGGAAGATGTTACATGACTAAGAGGCTTGGTGGATCTAAGATGTCTTGCTATGGGGCAAGTAGTTCATGTGACTTGAAGATCTAATTTCATTAGTGGATCAGTGTATCTTGTAGGAGTTCTGAAGATGAATGAGGTCAATCAAAAGGTGGCATTTGGTTGATTTGACAATGTGCATTCAAGCAGGATGCTTGAAACTGATTTCTCTTGTGCAGAAGAGTAGTTAGTTGAAATTGTAAGGAGGTTCTGGTTCTCTGGGAGCTTGTGGCAGAAGTTCTGGGTTGAGAATGGAAGCATACATTCTTTGGTGGATGAGAGTTTATTTCTCTCCGGGTTTCTGAAGTTCTCTTTGTTCAAGCTGGTGGCGCAGTGTTGTGTGAAGATCTTCAGTTTTGATTATTATGCAGATAGTAAGTCCAGTGGTGGAGCATATCAAGAACCATGGTGTGTGGTGTCTATGATGTGTGGCGGATGTCCTAACTGATGTTAGAACATTCTTGGGTTGGTTATGCTTGGAGTATGATACTAAGTTTTGAATGTAGAACTTGACACTCACATCTTGTCAAAGAAGTATTTATCTTATCATACGGGAGAATGATAGGTAAAGGATTGTCTTGGAAGTCTGATGTGAATGGGACATGCTAGAAGTAAATCAGTTGGTGCTTGTGGAGAAAATTGGCTGAAGATTTATGGAGCATGTGTTTGACGTTCTTTAAGTGCGAAGAATATCTGGGTGAGCTAGCAAACTAAGGGGCCCTAAACGTCTCTTTGAGGAATGTGAAGCATTCTGATTCAATTGGGTTGTATCTCAGGGAACAAGGAGATTCATACATGGGAATTCAGAAGGAGTTCGTGCGGTGTATGGATGGTTTCTAAACGAGAGGGGTCAATGGAACTTTGATCTCAATCCAAGAGTTTGTTGGTTGTGGTACACAGATGCGTTCTGGGTATTCACAAACTATATGATCATGAAGTTGTCATGGGATATCATGTAGCGGTTTTGGGTGGTTCTTGATGAAGAAGCATCTATTGAGAGAGATAGGGGGATAACTTCTCTCTGATTTTTTTGTACTGGTATGATACATGGTTTGCTTGGAGGTTAAGTAGTAGGTGAATATGTTCAACAAGTGTGTTGAACTGAGGGTACGCTCTTGAAGACATGAAGATGCGCCTTATATTTTCCATTCATTCAGGGTGTTTTTCTTGCGACGGAACACTGGTTATCTATGATAGGGGACGTAGTGTAACCTGTCAGGCTGTACAAGCTTCTAAGATGGATGTGTTCTGCTACTGACTTGCTTGCTTTTGGAATGATTTCCCTTAAATGCATAGTTGCTTGGTTTGGAATATTATGGCTAAAAAGGGGGAGAAGTAAGTAGTAGTAGTGTTCTTTGGTTGTATCCATAAGGGGGAACTAGATGTATTATCCAAAGGTTATTTTAGCCAAAATTTGCCAAAGGGGGAGATTGTTAGGTCTTTGATTCGCTACATTTTCTCTAAAACAAGTTTACAGCAAGATGTTGGGAAAAATGTCCTTACATGGTTGATAAGACATCAATACATATATGGTTATAATACTTGGCAAGATGTTAAGTAAGATGTTGAAGCATCTTCATCAACTATCATGACATCTTGGTCTGGTACAGCAGGTACTGTTGTTATGTGCTTCAGACAGATGTTGAAGACAGATGTTATGACATCTTAGTCTGGTACAGCAGGTGTTGCTGTTTTGCTATCAAGTGATTTTTAATCAAGATGTCGAAGGAGATCTCACGACATCTTTGTCCGGTACAGCAGGTGCTGCTGTTGTATATCTCTTGACAGATTTGTTTTGATGAGAATATTTTGGATATGTCTCATCATTAGACGCAGGTCAAGGAGATTTATTAGGAACAAAGTGCAAATTTAATTGGATTTCATAAAAAGGATCTTGGAGACTTTTTAGGAAATTATTTGGAGATTTGTTCCTATTTTTGTGGAGGAGATTCTGCAGCTGATTTAAAACGAGAAGATTGGATCTAATTGAAGAGTCCAAGCCCATACTACAGGAGTCTATAAATAAGGACTTGCTAGACCTAAAATAGCAAGTATACACAACAACAAGCCGTCGGTGCAACATAAGGGTTTAGGTTTTTGAGAGTCTCTTATGTAGCATGTAAGTCATTCATGTATCTTTTGATACTATGTGGTCGACATAGGTTGTTGTAAATTGTTCTCACTCGAAGCTTTGAAGCAAGAGTTGAGTATTGTTCTTGGTTGAAGATTTTAAGCAAAACTGAGTATTGTTGTTAGTCAAGGATGCTTGACTGAACTTTGTATTGGATGGGGTGTCTTTCAATAGGGTAGATACAGTTATGGTGTAGTAACTGTTAGATAATCACAATTTGTGATTTAGGAAGTGAGAGGGGGTTCTCTTATGATTTAGATGTGACTTCTAATGATAAAGTCTTCATTGGGTAGTGAAAGGTTAGCGTGGGTGCTTCTGCAAACCTGAGGTTGTTTGCATAAAACTATACTACTGATAGTGATTACTTCTTCCTGGATTGGTATCCCCCAGATGTAGGTGAGTTGCACCGAACTGGGTCATCATATTCTGTGTTGTTTATCATTCTGCTATTTTCAGTTCAGTCTTGATTAACATGTTGGATCAGATGTCGTGACATCTGTGATTGTGCAGTTCTGATATTCAAGGTATCAGTCTTCTGTTGCACCTCTGAGTTTAAATGATTATGTAGCACAATGTCTTGACATGTGTTAGGACATCTGCTGTCTGCATAAGCCAGAATTTCAATTGGTATCAGAGCAGGCATCCTGTTTGGTTTTGGATGAGATCTTTGGGAGATACTTTCTGGCGATTAAACAAGGAGGAGTTTTGAAGGTCAGATCAATCAACTTAGACATACTAAAGGGTATTAATGGATGAGATGGATGTTCTAGATCGAAGGGAGCAACCCGGAGGTTGTTCATGTTGCTGAGGAGATTCTACAACAACTACAGAAGAAGTGGCTAGTTCTCTTGTTGGTGTGTCTTATAGGATGTTGTGACATCTTATTAGGGCAAGAAGGATATGTTCCTTGGTGGTTCTGCTGCATATGTTTCTGATGGAAGAGCTATAGAATTATGGGAATCTAGAGTTGTTATTGAAGACTGTTGGTGGAAAGTCTCAATTGTCGGCCTCTATATTTGAAGATATCTGCATTCTTTTATTCCAAAGTCGGGAGCGATGGAGTGAAAGGAGTTGTGGTTAGCTATCCGGTATGATGACTTGTTACTTGGAAGCTTGGTTTCTTGGTGCAGTTAAAGTCAGTTGAAGAGGAGAGGAGTTGAGTTTATGTTTATCAGGTTCTTGCTCTAGGAGTTTGATAAATTATTGGTCGACTAGGTTGTCAAAGATACTTGAGAATGCTCTCAAGTCCACTCATAAAGGCATCTATGTCGTGTATCTGGAGTCTTCTAGTTACTCTTCTGACTAGAAGGTGTTTCTTTGAAATACAATCTGAAGAAAGTGGAGGTGATTTATTTTCACAATTCAAAAACAGCAAGGAAGGATTCATCTCTATTGACCCTAAGAGTGGATCCAATTTGATTGAAGAATTGGTGAGGTAAATAAGATTTATAAGTGTTCATGACATGATCTGGTGGAGCTCAACTACAACAGTGAAGAATTGTTATTGAACAAGGATTTAAGATCAATTGCTATTTGTGGAATCCACAAGTATTTAATTGATTATGCTTGAAAGTCAAGATTACTGATGTTCAACAAGATGTTGGAACATCTCATCATCAGAGTTTGTACAGAATCATGGGAGGGTTTCTTGACAGAAGCATGTGTTCTCTGGAGAGTTTCTTGGCAAGAAACTAGTCTGGACTTATTGAAGATGAAGATGAAGACATCATAATCTTGATGGTTACAGCTTGGATCAGTTTATTTCTGATCTAAGTGCTTTGGAGCATGGATCTTGCTCTATTTGTGAAGGTCGAGGATAAGTGGCAGTTATGTCTGGCTTTCTACTGACGGCTCTACTGAGGAAAGTGGCATTCTTTGGTATGGCTATGGGGTAGTCTTGGACTACTTATTTTTTGAAGATTCAGACGTGGCAGGTTAGAAGTCTTTGGAGTTTTAAACCAGGATGGAGGTTGTCTACTCAAACTTGGTTGTTGAATCAAGTCTATGAGAGCATGGAACTCTTGTTCTGCGAAGGGATGAGGTTCTTCTAAGTGGCAGAAGAAGGAGCTGAATTCAACAGTTGGATGTCATATCAGAATGTTCTGACATCTAGCTTAACATCAGAGGTCTCAGTTGGTGATGTGGCACATCAGCTTAAAATAAGGTGATCTACAGGAGAATGGAAGTTATGGATTCTTCAAAAAGGTCTATCTCTTGCAGTTTGCGGGAGCTGTGGATGAGAAGATGTTACATGACTAAGAGGCTTTATGGATCCAAGATGTCTTGCTATGGGGAAAGTAGTTCATGTGACTTGAAGATCTGATTTCATTAGTGGATCAGTGTATCTTGTGGGAGTTCTGAAGATGAGTGAGGTCAATCAAAAGGTTGCATTTGGTTGATTTCACAATGTGCATTCAAATAGGATTCTTGAAACTGATTGCTCTTGTGCAGAAGAGTAGTTAGTTGAAATTGTAAGGAGGTTCTGGTTCTCTGGGAGCTTGTGGCAGAAGTTCTGGGATAAGAATGAAAGCATACCTTCTTTGGTGGATGAGAGTTTATTTCTCTCTGGGTTTCTAAAGTTCTCTCTGTTCAAGCTGGTGGCACAGAGTTGTGTGAAGATCTTCAGTTTGGATTACTATGCAGATAGTAAGTCCAGTGGTGGAGCATATCAAGAACCATGGTGTGTGGTGTCTATGATGTGTGAAGGATGTCCTAACTGATGTTAGAACATTCTTGGGTTGGTTATCCTTGGAGTAGGATACTAAGTTATGAATGTAGAACTTGACACTCACATCTTGTCTAAGAAGTATTTATCTTATCATACGGGAGAATGATGGGTTAAGGATTCTCTTGGAAGTCTGATGTGAATGGGACATGCTAGAAGTGAATCAGTTGGTGCTTGTGGAGCAAATTGGCTGAAGATTTTTGGAGCTTGTATTTTACGTTCTTCAACTGCGAAGAATATCTGGGTGAGCTAGCAAACTAAGGGGCCCTGTGAGTCTCTTTGAGGAATGTGAAGCATTCTGATTCAAATGGGTTGTATCTCAGGCAACAAGGAGATTCATACATGGGATTCATAAGGAGTTTGTGCGGTGTATGGATAGTTTCTAGACGAGAGGGATCAATGGAGCATAGATCTCAATCCAAGAGTTTGTTGGTTGTGATACACGGATGTGTTCTAGGTATTCACAAACTATATGATCATGAAGTTGTCATGGGATATCATGTAGTGGTTTTGGGTGGTTCTTGATGTAGAAGCATCTGTTGAGAGAGATAGGGGGAGAACTTCTCTCTGATTTTTTTTTGTAATGGTATGGTACATGGTTTGCTTGGAGGTAAAGTAGTAGGTGAATGTGTTCAACAAGTGTGTTGAACTGAGGGTGCACTCTTGAAGACATGAAGACGCGTCTTATGTTTTCCATTCATTTAGGATGTTCTTCTTACGAAGGAACACTGGTTATCTATGATAGGGGGAGTATTGTAACCTGTCAGACTGTACAGGCTTCTGAGATGGATGTGTTCTGCTACTGACTTGCTTGCTTTTGGATTGATTGCCCTTAAATGCATAGTTGCTTGGTTAGGCATATTATGGCTAAAAAGGGGGAGAAGTAAGTAGTAGTAGTGTTCTTTGGTTGTATCCATAAGGGGGAGCTGGATGTATTATCCAAAGGTTGTTTTAGCCAAAATTTGCCAAAGGGGGAGATTGTTAGCTTTTTGATTGGTTACATTTTATCTAAAACAAGTTTACAACAAGATGTTGGGAAAATGTTCTGACATGGTTGATCAGACATCAGTACAAATATGGTTATAATACTTGGCAAGATGTTGAGTAAGATGTTGAAGCATCTTCATCAACTGTCATGACAGTATTACTGACATGACAAATGTCATGACATCTTGGTCTGGTACAGCAGGAACTGCTGTTATGTGGTTCAGACAGATGTCGAAGACATATGTCATGACATCTTAGTCTGGTGCAGCAGGTGTTGCTGTTTTGCTATCAAGTGATTTTTAATCAAGATGTCGAAGAATATGTCATGACATCTTTGTCTTGTACATCAGGTGCTGCTGTTGTATATCTCTCGACAAATTTATTTTGATGAGAATATTTTGGATATGTCTCATCATTAGGCGCAGGTCAAGGAGATTTATTAGGAACAAAGTGCAGAATTATTTGGATTTCATAAAAAGGATCTTGGAGACTTTTTAGGAAATTATTTGGAGATTTGTTCCTAATTTTGTGGAGGAGATTCTACAGCTGATTTAAAACAAGAAGTTTGGATCTGATTGAAGAGTCCAAGCCCATACAACAGAAGTCTATAAATAAGGACTTGCTAGACCTAAAATAGCAAGTATACACAACAACAAGCCGTCGGTGCAACATAAGGGTTTAGGTTTTTGAGAGTCTCTTGTGTAGCATGTAAGTCACCCATGTATCTTTTGATACTATGTGGTCAACATAGGTTGTTGTAAATTGTTCTCACTCGAAGCTTTGAAGCAAGAGTTGAGTATTGTTCTTGGTTGAAGCTTTTAAGAAAAATCGAGTAATGTTGTTAGTCAAGGATTCTTGACTGAACTTTGTATTGGATGGGGTGTCTTTGAATAGGGTAAATACAATTATGGTGTAGTAACTGTTAGATAATCACAAGTTATGATTTAGGAAGTGAGAGGGGGTTCTCTTATCATTTAGATGTGACTTCTAATGATAAAGTCTTCATTGGGTAGTGATAGGTTAGTGTGGGTGCTTTCTGCAAACCTGAGGTTGTTTGCATAAAACTATACTACTGATAGTGATTACTTCTTCCTAGATTGGTATCCCCCAGATGTAGGTGAGTTGCATCGAACTGGGTCATCATATTCTAGGTTATTTATCATTCTGCTATTTTCAGTTCAGTCTTGATTAACATGTTGGATTAGATGTCGTGACATCTGTGATTGTGCAGTTCTGATATTCAAGGTATCATTCTGCTGTTGCACCTCTAAGTTTAAATGATTATGTAGCACAATATCTTGACATGTGTTAGGACATCTGCTGTCTGCATAGGCCAAAATTTCAATTGGTATTAGAGCAGGCATCCTGTTTGGTTTTGGATGATATCTTTGGGAGATACTTTCTGGCGATTAAACAAGGAGGAGTTTTGAAGATTAGATCAATCAACTTAGACATACTAAAGGGTATTAATGGATGAGATGGATGTTCTGGATCGAAGGGAGCAACCAGGAGGTTGTTCATGTTGCTGAGGAGATTCTACAATAGCTACAGGACAAGTGGCTAGTTCTCTTGTTGGCGTGTCTTATAGGATGTTGTGACCTCTTATTAGGGCAAGCAGGATATGTTCCTTGGTGGTTCCGCTGCATGTGTTTCTGATGGAAGAGCTCTAGAATTATGGGATTCTGGAGTTGTTACTGAAGACTGTTGGTGGAAGGTCTCAATCGTCGGCCTCTATATTTGAAGATATCTGCATTCTTTTATTCCAAAGTCGGGAGCGATGGAGTAAAAGGAGTTGTGGTTAGATATCCGATATGATGACTTGGTACTTGGAAGCTTGGTTTCTTGGTGCAGTTGAAGTCAGTTGAAGAGAAGAGGAGTTGAACTAAGTTTATCAGGTTCTTGCTCTAGGAGTTTGATAAATTATTGGTCGACTAGGTTGTCAAAGATACTTGAGAATGCTCTCAAGTCCACTCATAAAGGCATCTATGTCGTGTATCTGGAGTCTTCTAGTTACTCTTCTGACTAGAAGGTGTTTCTTTGAAATTCAATCTAAAAAAAGGGGAGGTGATTTATTTTCACAATCCAAAAACAGCAAGGAAGGATTCATCTCTCTTGACCCTAAGAGTGGATCCAATTTAATTGAAGAATTGGTGAGGTAAATAAGATTTATTCAGAGAAAGTCTCAGTTACTTGAGTCAAGGGTGGCAGCCTTGGTATCTCAACATTGTCCTTGAAGAAGATACTTGCAAAAAGATTGAATACTTTATAAGTGTTCATGACATGATCTGGTGGAACTCAGCTACAGCAGTGAAGAAGGGTTATTGAACAAGGATTTAAGATCAATTGCTATTTGTGGAATCCACAAGTATTTAATTGATTATCATTGAAAGTCAAGATTACTGATGTTCAACAAGATGTTGGAACATCTCGTAATCAGAGTTTGTGCAGAATTATGGGAGGGGTATTGCATGCGCTTTAGCATCTGTTTTAGTCTTAGGTGGTGACCTAAGAAGTGGCTTCAGTCGGGTGTGACAGAAGCATGTGTTCTCTGGAGAGTTTCCTGGCAAGAAACTAGTCTGGACTTTGATGTTGTTGAAGAAAAAGATGAAGACATCATAATCTTGATGGTTACAACTTGGATCAGTTTATTTCTGATCTAAGTGCTTTGGAGCATGGATCTTGCTCTGTTTGTGAAGGTCGAGGATAAGTGGCAGTTATCTCTGGCTTTCTACTGACGGCTCTACTGAGGAAAGTGGCATTCTTTGGTATGGCTATGGGGTAGTCTCGGACTACTTATTTTTTGAAGATTCAGACGTGGCAGGTTAGAAGTCTTTGGAGTTTCAAAGCAGGATGGAGGTTGTCTACTCAAACTCGGTTGTTGAATCAAGTCTATGAGAGCATGGAACTCTTGTTCTGCGAAGGGAGCAGGTTATTCTAAGTGGCAGAAGGAGGAGCTGAATTCAACACTTAGATGTCATTGTTGAAGCGGTATAGTAGCAAGCAACAAACATTTTGGAAGTAATTTTCTGGGAATTTATCGTGTCCATGGAGATTGGGAATGAACTACCATTCGACGATTTAATTGTTGATGAGTTTGGGTTTAGAATGGTTTTAAAGTATACAAACAGAAAAGTAAATATTAACACAAGAAAATTCATTCATCAGAGAGAAAAAACTTATCAAGCATGTATATATTCCACTCATCACAAACTTAAACCTATCGACCAGTTACACTCAACTTACAATACTCCTCAATATCACCCGGTATCGTTCACAGCACATGTCCATCTCTGGCACACTCAACCATGCTACCCTCATCGACACTCTCGCACCCAACTCAAGACACGGAGGCATTAAGTTTCGACACCCATGCGGATTGTTAGCCCTAAATCTATCTCTAGAGTTCAGAAACTAACAGATAATTATCCTTCATTGAAGTTTGTGAAGTTTATCTCTAACACGACCCAAACCCGCACATTTAAGCAAAAATCAAGAACAATCACCAATAGAGATTTGTAAAGCAAATTAAATATAACGCCATGGGAGACAAATGTACATATGATCAAAGTACATACATATACAAACCCAACAAAGAAGAAATACATGAAGAAAATATGAAATGAACCAAACACTTCACGGATTGTCAAAGTCGATCGATGAGAAATCCACCCCGGATCATCCAAATACAAGCTTCCATGATGTTTTCTAAGCTATTCTACCAAAGAATGAGGTTGATGATGTTGGGAGAGAAAAAATCACCCCCAAACAACATAGCCTAACAAAAATGAAGTAAAATGAACTAAATACCAAAATTCTGTCTCAAACGCACCACCCGGCGCAAAATGTACCGCCCGACACAACACTTTATTTTACTCATGCTAGCTGCGTAATTTACAGCCTGGCCATAAATATCTAGCACCGCCCGGCGCTGGAAGTACCGCCCGACGCTAGCAAAAATTCTAAGAAAGCTACTAGAAGTCTTATTTAAATTCTCTTAAGCCGCCACACCGCCCGTCGCTCAAAACGCACCGCCCGGCGCTGCTTCGCCCGACCCTGCTAAGGCTCAGCTGACATCAAAAATTCTGCATTGTTTTATTCGTAACTTTTGAACCGTAACTCCGTTTTTTGCCCGGTTTGAAGCGCTGGAAAGCTTATTCAATGTTCTATACAACAATGCTCCAATATCAATGCTCAAATATCTACAAAATGAATGGAAAAGTATTATTTGTTACATATATAAACAAAAACACGAGTATACATTAAATACACACTTTTACAACAAAGTGGGGTCTTATTAACAAAAAGAACTGATAAGTGCAACAAAACTTATATACAAAAATAGCTACAATTTGCACTTATCAAACTCTCCACAACCTACCTAATTGTTTGTCCTCAAACAAAAATCAAACAACTCAAAGAAACAGAGTGACAACCAAAGAATCACGAATCAACAGGTTTTGAAAATCGAAAACAAATGTATGGTTCAAATGAAAAACGGTACACACAAAGTAAATACTTACCACTAAACTACGACGATAACATAGTCAGGAAACAAATGCAAAATACAAAAATCATGCCAAACCATCCTAAAACAACACAAGCTCAAATATGAATCACTCCTAGCAAAAACAATCATCGGTAGATGAAAAACATAAAATGAGGTACTTATCACTCACACAACAATCATGCAAACAATAGACTTAATTATGCAACCATCCAAAAATTCACATTGAACATACAAAGGCAAGAATCACAAGGGCTTTTCAAGGTTGTACAGTGGTCGGGCAAAAAAAAAAGGGGCAATTCCTAGAGCTAATCGAAACAAAAACTTGCCTAAACCTAAGGAAGTGATTAACTCACAAAAGTTCAAACACAAAATTTCAATCAAACTTCTTACAAAATCCCAAGTGTTACACAACACACAATACTTATTTAGCACAATTATTTGAACTCTTTTTGATTCCTTTCTCAAGGATTTTCTTTTTTCTTTCTTTTTCACTTTTTTCTTTTCTTTTCTTTGTCATATTTTTCTCTTTTTTCTTTTCTTTTTCAATCCTCATAGAATTCAACCAATGAGTAAATAATCATTCTCTCCCCAACTTGAATTTAACCACATCATCATGTGAATACTCCCTACTTTCTAAGGCAAGGAAAAAATCCATACAACAACACAAAGTTGAGGGTTCAAGTAAAAGCAAAATCCAATAAAAAATAAGTGAACTAAATACTCATAGACAAGCATTAAGTTCAAATAAAACATGGATCAAAAAGCTCATAGGGTTTACAATGATCACACACTCACAAGGTGAATTGACTATTTGGCTAAGGTAGTTGTGCTCAAAATGAAACAAAATGCCTTGATCCTTTTCATGCTTTCATATAATCAACACAAACAAAAGATTAAGCATAATAAAATCCAGTTAGAACAAGAATGTTGGTACTCCGTGCATATATGAACAATAGAAAACTTCCTCGCAAAAAGGTTGGAAACTAAAGTGATTCACAACAAGAACAAGTATACAAAAGAATGAATGGCATGGGAGTTTGTAAAAAGCCTAAGTATCATGAATATTCTAAAGTCAAGAAAGCGATAAACACATACCTTGGACATGTACAAAACTTAACAAAATCATTACCATACATCCGCAAGTTGAAACGATCAAACTTGAAACATCACCAAATTTCCTCAAGCTATTCAAATCAAGTTCATTGACAAACACGAAAACTATTAATATTAGCAAACTGAAAAACCGGTAGAAAATTCATTAAACAAGTTGTAAAGTGAAGATTTGAGAATTTACGAAAAATACGAGTACAACTTGTTTAATGAATGTTCACCACACTACCTAAGCTAAACAACAACAAAAGAAAAGAATACACCATGCTTGTTTTACGTCGTAAGCTCGACGCCTTTACAATGCTTAGCTAGAAACTTCCTCTCTTCATGCCATGGTGATGTCTCACCGCGCAACCAAAAGCAAGCATCCTAACCAAACACTTGAACAAACATTAAAAATATACAAGTATAAATATAAACAAGTGAAATATACAATATGTGCGATATCTACAAAATTCAAAAACAAAGAAACTATCGCGATACAAGAACAATAAACCAATCCCCGACAACGACGCCATTTTGTTGGAAGTATTTTTACGGGAATTTATCGTGTCCACAGAGATTGGAATTGAACTGCCATTTGATGGTTTAATTGTTAATGATTTTGGGTTTAGAATGGTTTTAAAGTATACAAACAGAAAAGTAAATATTAACACAAGAAAATTCATTCATCAGAGAGAAAAGACTTATCAAGCATGTTTATATTCCACTCATCACAAACTTAAACCTATCGACCAGTTACACTCAACTTACCATACTCCTCAATATCACCCGGTATCGTTCACAACACATGTCCATCTCTGGCACACTCAACCATGCTACCCTCATCGGCACTCTCGCACCCGACTCAAGACACAGAGGCATTAAGTTTCGACACCCATGCAGATTGTTAGACCTAAATCTATCTCTAGAGTTCATAAACTAACAGATAATTATCCTTAATCGATGTTTGTGAAGTTTATCTCTAACACGACCCAAACCCCGCGCATTTAAGAAAAAATCAAGAACAATCACCAATAGAGATTTGTAAAGCAAATTAAATATAACGCCATGGGCAACAAATATACATATGATCAAAGTACAAACATATAAAAACCCAACAAAGAAGAAAGACATGAAGAAAATCATAAATAAACCAAACACTTCACGGATTGTCAGAGCCGATCGATGAGAAATCCACCCCGGATCATCCAAATGCAAGCTTCCATGATGTTTTCTAAGCTATTCTACCAAAGAATGAGGTTGATGATGTTGGGAGAGAAAAAATCACCCCCAAACAACATAGCCTAACAAAAATGAAGTAAAATGAACTAAATACAAAAATTCTGTCTCAGATGCACCGCTCGACGCATCACTTTATTTTACTCATGCTATCTGCGTAATTTACAACCTGGCCATAAATATCTAGCACCGCCCGACGCTGGAAGTACCGCACGGCGCTAGCCAAAATTCCAAGAAAGCTACTGGAATTCCTATTTCAATTCTCTTACGCCGCAACACCTCCCGACGCTCAAAATGTACCGCCCGACGCTGCTTCGCCGGGCCCTGCTAAGGCGCAGCTGACAACAAAAATTCTGCATTGTTTTATTCGTAACTTTTGAACCGTAACTCCGTTTTTCGCCCGGTTCGAAGCGCTGGAAATCTCATTCAATGCTCTATACAACAATGCTCCAATATCAATGCTCAAATATCTACAAAATGAATGTAAAAGTATTATTTGTTACATATATAAACAAAAACACGAGTATACATTAAATACACACTTTTACAACAAAGTGGGGTTTTATTAACAAAAAGAACTGATAAGTGCAACAAAACGTATATACAAAAATAGCTACAATTTGCACTTATCAAACTCTCCCCAACTTACTTAATTGTTTGTCCTCAAACAAAAATCAAACAACTCAAAGAAACAGAGTGATAACCAAAGAATCAGGAATCAACAGGTTTTGAAAAACGGAAACAAAAGTATGGTTCAAATGAAAAACGGTACACACAAAGTAAATACTTACCAGTAAACTACGACGATAACATAGTCACGAAACAAATGCAAAATACAAAAATCATGCCAAACCAACCTAAAACAACACAAGTTCAAATATGAATCACACCTAGCAAAAACAATCATCGGTAGATGAAAAACATAAAATGAGGTACTTATCACTCACACAACAATCATGCAAACAATAGACTAAATTATGCAACCATCCAAAAATTCACATTGAACATACAAAGGCAAGAATCACAAGGGCTTTTCAAGGTTGTACTGTGGTCGGACAAACAAATAAGGGGAAATTCCTATAGCTAATCGAAACAAAAACTTGCCTAAACCTAAGGGAGTGATCAACACACAAAAAATCAAACACAAAATTTCAATCAAACTTCTTCCATAATCCCAAGTGTTACACAACACACAATACTTATTTAGCACAATTATTTGAACTCTTTTTGTTTCCTTTCTCAAGGATTTTCTTTTTTCTTTCTTTTTCACTTTTTTCTTTTCTTTTCTTTGTCATATTTTTCACTTTTTTCTTTTCTTTTTCAATCCTCATAGAATTCAACCAATGAGTAAACAATCATTCTCTCCCCAACTTGAATTCAACCACATCATCATGTGAATACTCCCTACTTTCTAAGGCAAGGAAAAAATCCATACAACAACACAAATTTGAGGGTTCAAGTAAAAACAAAATCCAATGAAAAATAAGTAACTAAATACTCATAGACAAGCATTAAGTTCAAATAAAACATGGATCAAAAAGCTCAAAGGGGTTACAAATGATCACGCACTCACAAGGTGAATTGACTATTTGGCTAAGGTAGTTGTGCTCAAAATGAAACAAAATGCCTCGATCCTTTTCATGCTTTCATATAATCAACACAAACAAAAGATTAAGCATAATAAAATCCAGTTAGAACAAGAATGTTGGTACTCCGTGCATATATGAACAATAGAAGGATTCCTCACAAAAAGGTTGGGAACTAAAGTGATTCACAACAAGAACAAGTATACAAAAGAATGAATGGCATGGAAGTTTGTAAAAAGCCTAAGTATCATGAATATGCTAAAGTCAAGAAAGCGATAAACACATACCTTGGACGTGTACAAAACTTAACAAAATCATTACCATACATCCGCAAGTTGAAACGATCAAACTTGGAACATCGCCAAATTTCCTCAGGCTATTCAAATCAAGTTCATTGACAAACACAAAAACTATTAATATTAGCAAACTGAAAAACCGGTAGAAAATTCATTAAACAAGTTGTAAAGTGAAGATTTGAGAATTTACGAAAAATCCGAGTACAACTTGTTTAATGAATGTTCACCACACCACCTAAGCTAAACAACAACAAAAGAAAAGAATACACCATGCTTGTTTTACGTCGTAAGCTCGACGCCTTTACAATGCTTAGCTAGAAACTTCCTCTCTTCATGCCATGGTGATGTCTCGCCGCGCAACCAAAAGCAAGCGTCCTAACCAAACACTTGAACAAACATTAAAAATATACAAGTATAAATATAAATAAGTGAAAATATACAATATGTACGATATCTACAAAATTCAAAAACAACGAGACAATCGCGATGCAAGAACAATAAACCAATCCCCGACAACGACACCATTTTGTTGAAGCGGTATAGCAGCAAGCAACACACATTTTGGAAGTATTTTTCTGGGAATTTATCGTGTCCACAGAGATTGGAATTGAACTTCCATTCGACGGTTTATTTGTTAATGAGTTTGGGTTTAGAATAGTTTTAAAGTATACAAACAGAAAAGTAAATATTAACACAAGAAAATTCATTCATCAGAGAGAAAAGACTTATTAAGCATATATATATTCCACTCATCCCAAACTTAAAACTATCGACCAGTTACACTCAGCTTACAATACTCCTCAATATCACCCGGTATCGTTCACAGCACATGTCCATCTCTGGCACACTCAACCATGCTACCCTCATCGGCACTCTCGTACCCGACTCAAGACACAAAGGCATTAAGTTTCGACACCCATGCGGATTGTTAGCCCTAAATCAATCTCTAGAGTTCAGAAACTAACAGATAATTATCCTTAATCGAAGTTTGTGAAGTTTATCTCTAACACGACCCAAACCCCGCGCATTTAAGCAAAAATCAAGAACAATCACCAATAGAGATTTCTAAAGCAAATTAAATATAACGCCATGGGAGACAAATGTACATATGATCAAAGTACAAACATATACAAACCCAACAAAGAAGAAATACATGAAGAAAATCAGAAATGAACCAAACACTTCACGGATTGTCAGAGCCGATAGATGAGAAATCCACCCCAGATCATCCAAATGCAAGCTTCCATGATGTTTTCTCAGCTATTCTACCAAAGAATGAGGTTGATGAAGTTGGGAGAGCAAAAATCACCCCAAACAACATAACCTAACAAAAATGAAGTAAAATCAACTAAATACAAAATTTTTGTCTCAAATGCACCGCCTGGCGCAAAATGTACCGCCCGACGCTGCTTCGCCCGGCCTTGCTAAGGCGCAGCTGACAGCAAAATTCTGCATTGTTTTATTCGTAACTTTTGAACCGTAACTCCGTTTTTCGCCCGGTTCGAAGCGCTGGAAAGCTTATTCAATGCTGTATACAACAATGCTCTAATATCAATGCTCAAATATCTTCAAAATGAATGGAAAATTATTATTTGTTACATATATAAACAAAAACAAGAGTATACATTAAATACACACTTTTATAACAAACTGGGGTTTTATTAACAAAAAGAACTGATAAGTGCAACAAAACTTATATACAAAAATAGCTACAATTTGCACTTATCAGTCATATCAGAATGTTCTGACATCTAGCTTAACATCAGAGGTTTCAGCTGGTGATGTGGCACATCAGCTTAAGATACGGTGATCTACAGGAGAATGGAAGTTATGGATTCTTCAAAAAGGCCTATCTCATGCAATTTGAGGGAGCTGTGGATGGGAAGATGTTACATGACTAAGAGGCTTGATGGATCCAAGATGTCTTGTTATGGGGCAAGTAGTTCATGTAATTTGAAGATCTGATTTCATTAGTGGATCAGTGTATCTTATGGGAGTTCTGAAGATGAGTGAGGTCAATCAAAAGGTGGCATTTGGTTGATTTCACAGTGTGCATTCAAACAGGATGCTTGAAACTGATTGCTCTTGTGCAGAAGAGTAGTTAGTTGAAATTGTAAGGAGGTTCGGGTTCTCTGGGAGCTTATGGCAGAACTTCATGGTTGAGAATGGAAGCATACCTTCTTTGGTGGATGAGAGTTTATTTCTCTCTGGGTTTCTGAAGTTCACTTTGTTCAAGTTGGTGGCGCAGTGTTGTGTGAAGATCTTCAGTTTGGATTACTATGCAGATAGTAATTCCAGTGGTGGAGCATATCAAGAACCATGGTGTGTGGTGTCTATGATGTGTGAAGGATGTCCTAACTGATGTTAGAACATTCTTGGGTTGGTTATCCTTGGAGTAGGATACTAAGTTTTGAATGTAGAACTTGACACTCACATCTTGTCTAAGAAGTATTTATCTTATCATACGGGAGAATGATGGGTAAAGGATTGTATTGGAAGTCTGATGTGAATGGGACATGCTAGAAGTAAATCAGTTGGTGCTTGTGGAGCAAAAGGGCCGAAGATTTCTGGAGCATGTGTTTGACGTTCTTCAAGTGCGAAGAATATCTGGGTGAGCTAGCAAACTAAGGGGCTCTGTGTGTCTCTTTGAGGAATGTGAAACATTCTGATTCAATTGGGTTGTATCTCAGGGAACAAGGAGATTCATACATGGGAATTTAGAAGGAGTTCTTGTGGTGTATGGATGGTTTCTAGACGAGAGGGATCAATGGAGCTTTGATCTAAATACAAGAGTTTGTTGGTTGTGGTACACGGATGCGTTCTAGGTATTCACAAACTATATGATCATGAAGTTGTCATGGGATATCATGTAGTGGTTTTGGGTGGTTCTTGATGAAGAAGCATCTGTTGAGTGAGATAGGGAAGAACTTCTCTCTGATTTTTTTGTACTGGTACGGTACATGGTTTGCTTGGAGATCAAGTAGTAGGTGAATGTGTTCTACAAGTGTGTTGAACTGAGGGTGCTCTCTTGAAAACATGAAGATGTGTCTTATGTTTTCTATTCAGTCAGGGTGTTCTTCTTGCGAAGGAACACTGGTTATCTATGATAGGGGGAGTATTGTAACCTGTCAGACTGTACAAGCTTTTGAGATAGATGTGTTCTGCTACTGACTTGCTTGCTTTTGGATTGATTTCCCTTAAATGCATAGTTGCTTGGTTTGGCATATTATGGCTAAAAAGGGAGAGAAGTAAGTAGTAGTAGTGTTCTTTGGTTGTATCCATAAGGGGGAGCTGGATGTATTATCCAAAGGTTGTTTTAGCCAAAATTTGCTAAAGGGAGAGATTGTTAGGTCTTTGATTGGCTACATTTTGGCTCAAACAAGTTTACAGCAAGATGTTGGGAATGATGTCCTGACATGGTTGATTAGACATCAGTACAAATATGGTTATAATACTTGGCAAGATGTTGAGTAAGATGTTGAAGAATCTTCATCAACTGTCATGACAGTATTACTGACATGATAGATGTCATGACATCTTGGTCTGGTACAGCAGGTACTGCAGTTATGTGGTTCAAACAGATGTTGAAGACAGATGTCATGACATCTTAGTCTCGTATAGCAGCTATTGCTGTTTTGCTATCAAGTGATTTTTAATCAAGATGTCGAAGGAGATGTCACGACATCTTTGTCTGGTACAGCAGGTGCTGCTGTCGTATATCTCTTGACTGATTTATTTTGATGAGAATATTTTGGATATGTCTCATCATTAGACGCAGGTCAAGGAGATTTATTAGGAACAAAGTGCAGATTTAATTGGATTTCATAAAAAGGATCTTGGAGACTTTTTAGGAAATTATTTGGAGATTTGTTCCTATTTTTGTGGAGGAGATTCTGCAGCTGATTTAAAACGAGAATATTGGATATGATTGAAGAGTCCAAGCCCATACTATAGGAGTCTATAAATAAGGACTTGCTAGACCTAAAATAGCAAGTATACACAACAACAAGTCGTCGGTGCAACATAAGGGTTTAGGGTTTTGAGAGTCTCTTATGTAGCTTGTAAGTCACCCATGTATCTTTTGATACTATGTGGTCGACATAGGTTGTTGTAAATGGTTCTCACTCGAAGCTTTGAAGTAAGAGTTGAGTATTGTTCTTGGTTGAAGCGTTTAAGCAAAACCGAGTATTGTTGTTAGTCAAGGATGCATGACTAAACTTTGTATTGGAAGGGGTGTCTTTCAATAGGGTAGATACAATTATGGTGTAGTAACTGTTAGATAATCACAAGTTGTGATTTAAGAAGCAAGAGGGGGTTCTCTTATCATTTAGATGTGACTTCTAATGATAAAGTCTTCATTGGGTAGTGATAGGTTAGCATGGGTGCTTTCTGCAAACCTGAGGTTGTTTGCATAAAACTATACTACTGATAGTGATTACTTCTTCCTAGATTGGTATCCCCCAGATGTAAGTTAGTTGCAGCGAACTGGGTCATCATATTCTATGTTGTTTATCATTCTGCTATTTTCAGTTCAGTCTTTATTAACATGTTGGATCAGATGTCGTGACATCTGTGATTCTGCAGTTCTGATATTCAAGGTATCAGTCTACTGTTGCGCCTCTGAGTTTAAATAATTATGTAGCACAATATCTTGACATGTGTTAGGACATCTGCTGACTACATAGGCCAGAATTTTAGGAGACTTAGGAAAAAATGGGTATCCTGGTGGACAAAAATATCATATAATAGTTTAGGAAAAAATTAAGGAGAAAAAAAAAAGAATTTAACCCGCTAAATTGAAAACCTGGAAGGGCGACTTACGCAAATATGGGTATCCCGGTGGAGTGAAAACCCGAAAGGACGGTCCAAGAAAATGTTAGGGATTCTTTCTAAAGGCAAAAGACTACGGTCCGTGAATCTATATTACAATGGAAAACTATAGAGAGAAGAATCAATCCAATTACTATCCTCAGAAGTAAAGTGTTATGATCTTCAAAGAACATAAAGAATATAAAAGTTTTGTAATTCGATGGAAACTCAAAACAATTGCCATTGTCATTTTACTTCTTTCTAGCACAACAGTTACGTCTTTTAGGAATTGCATCCTTATGTATTATCACCCATTGACTGGTCAATTCATTTGAACAAAAGAGGATTTCTTCATCAAAGCTTGCTCAATTATTTTTATTTTATCTGATTGTTTGCGAAATGTCAATTATTTATTTTATAAACATTGCATTAAAACTTTGGAAAAGAATAAAAGAATTTGAAAAGAATAACAAATTCTTTTGATTTTAAAATGTCTGAAGGGAGATCAACATCTCTAGGTGATGCGCTTGATGCATAAAGACATAGAATCATTTGCAGGTCACCATGGCATATCAGGCATAATAACCAGAGTTCTCTCAGGAACAAACACACAGTTTTCTAACAACGAATCAAACTTGGGGCACCAAGAGCATCCACGTCTACCTTTTAATAATCACATTGCCAAGATTTAGAGTATCAGGAAGTCATACCCTTTCCACTTACCAAACCCCAATCTTTCATTGGCCAAAACAAAATATTCTGATCTTTCATTGGCAGTCAAAAAATTAAAATCCAGTCTTTCATTGGTAACTTAAGAAACTAAAATCCAATCTTCCATTGGAAATTCGAAATCAAATTCCAATCTTTCACTGGCCACAAAAATCCAATCATCATTGGTATTCCAAAGACCAATCTTTCATTGGCATATCAAGAACCAATTGACATTGGTACACTAAGATTTTAGCTTTGCTTTACCTTTCCGAGGAAATAAAATCAATCCCCACAAAATTCAGTCATTCATTTACATTTCTACATGCATTAATCATAACATTTCATGCATCATGCGTAACATTTTCAACAAGGTCGATCATTACGCCATAAGAAACCAAACATGCATACATGAGATAAGTTAGGATCCAAGACCAATCATGAGAGTCCAAATCATCCCCAGGTGAGTCAGTGGTATTTCTCTGAGAGATTTCTTACTCTTCACACTTTCTCATTGGGTATTCCCCAGCGAGTCTTTCCCTTTTGTTGTTGATGATGATAATCCCTACGAGTCTTACGTATTAATCTTTTGTTGATTTCAATACCCCTTGGCAGGTGTATTCTATCAATCTTTTGTTGATCTTTTTATTCCCCAACAAGTTCTTACCATCATCCTTTCTTTGATGGGGATCTCTGTTGTTATGATTTTACCAACAACCTTTCGTTAATGGTGATCATTGCCATTGTCATCTTACCATCATCCTTTCGTTGATAGCGATCTTCGAAGTTGTTATCTCACCATCATCCTTTCGTAGATGGAAATCTTGGCAACTTGATATCACCATCATCCATTTGTTGATAGAAATCTTTGAAGTTATGATATCACCATCATCCTTTTGTTTATAGCGATCTTTGCTATTTGATCTCACCAGCATCCTTTTGTTGATGGCGATCTTTGTAGTTGTGATCTTACCATCATCATTTTGTGATGGCGATCTTTGCAGTTATGATCTTATCATCATCATTTCATTGATGGAGATCTTTGTAGATATGATCTTACCATCATTCTTTCATTGATGGTGATATTTTAAGTTGTGAACTCATCATCATCCTTTCATTGATGGCGATCTTTACAGTTTGAACTCACCACGTTGATGCCGATCTTTACAGTTGTTATCTTACCATCATCCTTTCATTGATTGGCGTCTTTACAATTATGATATTACCATCATTCTTTAGTTGATGGAGATCTTTGAAGTTATAATCTTACCATCCTCCTTTTGTTGATGGCGATCTTTGCTGTTTGATCTTACCATCATCATTTTGTTGATGCAAATCTTTGCACTTTAACCTTACCATCATCCTTTTGTTGATGGAAATCTTTTCCGTTGTGGTCTTACTATCATCCTTTTTTTGATGGTGATCTTTGCAGTTTGATCTCACCATCATCCCTTTATTGCTGTCAATCTTTGAAGTTGATCTCACCATCCACCTTTCATTGACGGTGATCTTTAATGTTGTGATCTTACCATCATCCTTTCGTTGATGGCGATCTTTACAGTTTGATCTCACCACCATCGTTTCATTGATGGAAATTTTTGAATTTGATCTCACCATCATCCTTTTGTTGATGGCAATATTTGCAGTTGCGATCTTTACAGTTTGATCTCACCATCGTCCTTTCGTTGATGTCGATCTTTGAAGCTGTGATCTCACCATCATCCTTTTGTTGATGGAGATTTTTGCAGTTCTCTCTCACCATCATCCTTTCGTTGATGGAGATCTTTGAAGCTGTGATCTCACCACACTACTACGAAAAACCCATTTAGCAATGGTTGGGAATGACATATAATGACGCGGGCGAAGGCGTTGTTATGTAGACTGTGTTGTAAGTTCGCCGTTTCTACAACGATCTGGAAACCGTTGTTGTATTCTGGAAGCGCACGATATATTGCAACGGTTAGGTATTTTAACCGTTGTAATATATATTAACTATCACAACGGTTATCAGTATCAACCGTTGTTATATATATTAACTATCACAACGGTTATGTATTTCAACCGTTGTGGAATGTACCCTTAGTTTATTAAATACAAATGTATATTGCTTGTTTTACCATCCACCTAATTAAAGAAATACAACCATTAAAATTGGTAAAGAACTATATAATCTGAAAATTAAACTGTTCTCGAAAACCAACTTAAACACGCCACTGTTTTCCGAATTGTATCCATTTCATTCGGCACATTTTATGTTCCTTAACATAAAATTTATGGTTCAATGGTCGGTTTCCTTCAATCCATCGATATCTTTTATTATAGTTTACCTCATCATCGCCAAAAATCATCGCGATTTTATCATTATAACAATCATGATCTTAACAACCACGATGATTAGTGACAACGATGAGGTAAACTATAAGAAAAGATATTGATGAATTGAAGAAAACAGACCATTGGACCATAAATTTTATGTTAAGGAACATTAAATGTGCTGAATGAAATGGATGCAATTCGGAAAACATTGACATGATAAAGGTTGGTTTTCAAATACATCCTAATTTTCAGATTATAAGTTTGTATATCAATTTAACTGATTGCATTTTCAATAAAAGGATAGTGAAACAAACAATATACATAGTATATAATAAACTAAATTTCATATACAATATCAGAATGAATTCATATATATGTACCTTATCAGAATGAATTCATATGTATGTACCACCATCATCATCACCATGTGAAACAAACCCTAAGAAGTGGGAAGCAATGAAGAAAATTAGTTAGTATTAAATTTAACTATATACAATATACATAGTATATATATATATAATAAACTAATGTTCTATATCAATTTAACTGATTGTATTTTCAATAAAAGGATAGTGAAACAAACATTATACATAGTATATAATAAACTGAATTTCATATACAATATAAGAATGAATTCATATATATGTACCTTATCAGAATGAATTCATATATATATGTACCACCATCATCATCACCATGTGAAACAAACCCTAAGAAGTGGGAAGCAATGAAGAAAATTAGTTAGTATTCAAAACAAAACAACCAAAAGTTGAAACAAAACCCTAAGAAGTGGGACTGTACCATTACAATGAAGTTCACCTTGCTTGTGAAGCATTGAAATCGAATCTGCACAAAATGAGAACAATCAACAAAAACAACATGAAGCAAACGAGATAATGAGAACTATCTAACAAAAAGTTTGAAGTAGAAGACTACCTTATTTTCCATAAACAATATGTACATTACGCTTGCTACCGCCAGCATCATCACCATGTTCATCTAGTTTTAGATTCTGCAAGAAGAACTACAAGGAGGAAGAATCTTAAATCAAAAGCTTCATACTTCTTGTATTTCTTCTCGCAGATTCTATAAAAATATAAACTTTGGGTGCTAGGATTTCGCTGTGAAGGAAACGGCGCGGCTGTCAAAAAGGGAAAGTTAATTCCCTTATATAGGTAAATTTTTCACAACGGTTTTCTTAAATAACCGTTATGATAGATTATATATTAATTTAATAATATCACAACGGTTAGTAATAATAACCGTAGTGATACCCCTTATACGTGCTACAAGGTTCGACACCAAGCAACAACATTTTCCTAAAATTACGCCTGGATTATAAGTGATATCGCTACGGTCATTACTGATAACCGTCGTAATATTATTAACCGTTGCACTTCCCAACATATGAACGGTTTACAAGAAAATATCGTTCCAGAATATGAAAGGTTTACAAGTTATCATCATTACAAGCATTAAACTATCAGTCTTTTCATCTTCAACCTCATCTATAAATAGACAATTTTACATATCTAAATAATATATTCTTCGTAACAATGAGTTCAACAAATAAGAATCCTAGAAACCTCAATGAGGAACGTCAGGCGCCAATCCAGGAGGTCGTCCAACCAGCAACTGCCAACTTCAGGGATGCCTTAAGGGTAAGGAAGGATAAGAAGAAGAAGAAGAAGAAGAAGAAGCCAAAGAAGAAGAAGATAAAGAAGAAAAGGAGGCCTGTATATTATGATTCCGATGAGGGGCGTGAGGAGAGATGTCTAGATTATGAAGATGCATTTTATGCTATGGGCTCTGACAATGATCTTGATATGTAATATGTTTATCAATGTACTCTCAATGGAATATTAAAAAAAAATTATCTCTATATATGTTCATCTCTTACAGTTTTATTTTTAAAGTTATATATATACTCTATTGCACTTAAAAATACTAAAAAATACATTGCTGGGAATATACATCATACATTACATGGCATTAGACATGTTTAAAAAATTAATACATGTTTAAAATCTAAAAATATGACAAAAAATACATTGCTGTGAATCGAAGCGTGATACATGTATTACAACGGTCTTCTAATACAAGCGTGTTAAAATGTAAAAATATGGAAAAAATAATATAGTAGCTGGGAATCGAAGCTTGTTACACAGCTTATATTACAACGGTTATGTAATAAACCGTCGTTAAATATGGCGTTATAAATTTTTAATCCTGTTACAACGGCGGATACGAAACCGTGGTAAACCTGACGTCGTTAAATGGGGTTTTCGTAGTAGTGCCATCATCCTTTTGTTGATGGAGATTTTTGCAGTTCTCTCTCACCATCATCCTTTCGTTGATGGAGATCTTTGTAGTTGTAATTATACCATCATCCTTTTATTGATGGCAAGATTTGCAGTTTGATCAGTGTCTACTCACAAGTTGATGTTGATCTAGTGGCATATCTTAATAAAAAGGTTTTCCTAATCTTGCTAGTTTTCATATTTTCAAGACAAAATTTAGGTCTTTTTGTATTTAATTGACTTCTACCCTAGTAGATATGAAAATTGTGCTTGTTCATAATCCTAGGTTTAAGGCAATTAAATAGAGGTGGTTGTCATGCCCTAGTTTTGTCCCCATAATTTATCTAGTCTTTTAAACTTGTTTTGCATTGCATTTTTGTTGTTGCATTTTTTTAAAGCCTAGATCAAGTTGGAACTTTGGATCATTTGGACCATGGCTACTCATTTCATCCATTTTGCATTTCATTGTTATTCATAGACCATTTTGCATGTCATCATTCAAATGGGAATTTAGAAATCATTTCATTTAAAGCTAATTTTTTTCTTTTATTAAAACATTTCATATGGTCATAAATGTATGCTTATTTCATGACTTCATCTCTATATCATTTTCTATTTATACATGAATTTTTACTTTCTTAAAAAAATCATTTTTGCATGCTCAAATCATAATAACTATCCATACATGTAGGTTTTCTTAAACAATAAAGTTTGTTCTAAATATTTTGACATTCATCAACACTAAGGATTAAGGAAAAATATGTTTTAATTGAATTAAATTTTAATTACAACACACTTGAGTTTTGAGCATAGTCAAAATGAATTACCTAAGTCCATAATATTGAGTTTTAAAGCAAATGTTTTACATTACATTACATCATTTTAATAAAATAAAAATACAAAAAAAGAATAAAAAACAATTGAACAAAAAAAAAGGCAATCGAGTTGGCTTGTGTGGACACACGATTTTCATGTTGATTGCACTTATCTCCATCATCCTCATGCCTTGCCCTTATTTCATCTCTTTTGAACCTTTAACATTCATCCATCAACCATGCTCTTCATATAATCTATCAAGCCTGCATCCATCACATAAAAAAACATTCAAAATGGATAAAAAATGTTGTGTAGTGGTAAAGCATGTGAGTTCAACAACATTGCATCACATCAAATAAGCAAAATTAAAGGAAAAAACAATTTGAAAAGAGAAGGAAAAGTTTGTTTGTCCACACGAGTTTACTACACCAGCATCATCATCACCATCATATTCATACTAACACACATATCATCATACACATCACATATTTGAAATGAATTTAAAAATAAATGATAGAACCAACAGAAGAGAAGCGTGTGACTCAATTCATTCACACAATATTCAACATACACAATTATTTCAAACAAATGAATATCAAGGTCCTCAACTCATACTCACCCCATACACATCCAACATGATCATACATCATCCATTTCACTCACAATTATTTCACTCCCTCAAACACACAAATTGATCACACGGATCCTCAATCACTCACGTGGATCATGCCCTCAAATTTCCCCCCAAATCATCCCTAACCAACTTCTTTTTCCCCCCGATTCCAATTCATTACACCTCAACCCACTCATTCCTCTCCTATATAAATCTTCCCTGATTACTCTAAAAAACACACGAAAATCATTATTGAACCCTTTCCAAGTTTGAATCCCACACTAAAGCTCTCTCAAAAAACTACTCAGGTTCATCATCTGAACGTGAGATAGCTTTGAGCAAAACCCCTAAGCCTCACCACTCGTTGGAGCAAAGAACATGAAACAAGGAGGAAAGAAGGAGGCGAAGAGAGGAGCACCACAACCAACAAAAGAAGCAAAGAGTAGAGAGAAGGACTCTTAGAAGCTTACCTGAGGTTGGCCGGAACCTCACCGGAGTTACAAAGCTCTGACTAGGTATTCTTCTCCATTTTCCTACACTTTCTTCATTTTTACTTGTTGCTTTATGATTGTTGTATGACTGATTGCAATATCCGCGTGTTTGGACTATTAATTGATGTGATTTAGAATCTAGGGTTTATTTGGGAATCTGTTTGGATCTATTATTGTATGAGTTGATTGGTTAAATTAAGGGAAGAATCATGCTTAGGAAGAGAATTTGGTTAGGGTTCATGTTGGTTGCGTTTGGATTTGAGTGTTTTTTTTTAAATATGGGTTTGAGGATTAGGTGTGTTCTTGACGTTCTTGAAGATTCATCAAGAACCACCACTCTGAATCTGTTTTAGAGGGAGAGAGAGTGTGTGTTTGATTATTAACATGGTGGCAGCAGGTGAGAGAGAAGAGAGATAATATGTTGCAAGAAAGAGAGTATGAGAGAGAGAATGAGGGTCATGTGAGGGTTATGGTCATTTTTTATCCATTACCCTTTGACACTACTACGGAAAACACATACAACAACGGTTGGAAAAGGAATAACTTCATGCGTGACCTGCCGTTGTTACGTAAGGCGTGGTTGTATATGCGCTAATTACAATCAAAGTAGAAAACCTAAAAGCGCGCTATATATGATCATGGCTGCTATAACTAACTGTTGTGATATATTAAAGGTCTCAGGTTCGATTCTCAACAGCGCATCTTTTGGTGTAATTATTCTGGAAAGCGTTCACTATACAACCATAGTTATATATTATAACATTCGTTAAATTATATGCTTTTTTAAAAATAATTTTTCTGCATTTTGAAATTTTTCCATTTTTTAACCAATATTTTTTTGAACCATATTAGAATAGAAACAACAATTGTATCATAATGAAGAATTATATTGTATTACATCAAATTCATACATTGGATTAAGAACCAAACATTGTATATATATTACATCAAAAGAAAAATGGCACAAAACAACCTACAAACATTATATAACATCACATAATTGTATCTTATAGTGTTTTAGTTTCTTTGTCTCTTGGTGTCTTGTCTCTTGGAGTATTAACTTTAAACACCTACAATTTCAAATAATCATACTTGTTAGTAAATATACTTAGAAATAATGACTTACATTAATTAAATTATGAATAAAGAATAAAATACTAATTACTTGTTAGTTTTCCCATATACATTCATTATGTTCGATACGAATAACATGCGCATCATCTCTATCAACTTCATCATAAGTGGTAGGCACTTTTGTTGTGTAAGAAGGAGTAGAAGGAATATCAAAACTTTCATCACTACTAGGAATGTATTTTCCTCGGAGAACGATTGACCATTTCCCTGATGTGTTTGAAGGGTCGGTCACATAGAAAACTTGTTTTGCTTGTGAAGCCAAAATGAATGGTTCGGTCATATAATTTGCCTTGCCAAGGTGAACCCAGATGAATCCTAAGTTATCAGTTTGTACACCATTAGTATTATTGGGAACCCACTTGCATTAAAATAAAGGCACTATGAAGATAACATAATCAATCTCCCAAATCTCCTCAATGACACCATAGAACGCACTAAATGCCAATATTGGATTCTTATCTTTCGAACTAGAGAAATACATGGATTAGGCCTCAACCATAACCCACTATTTCGCATTGTACTATGATCATATTTTGATTTTGTATAAAAGGTATAATGACCAATGCCATATGCAGTCCAAGTAATCACATTAAATTTTGGCATGAACGACAACCATTTAATTGTCTCGAATGCACTTTTGATCTTTTGTATTTTAGATGAAAAGTTAGTGAAACAAAAAATCTACATAGCATATAATAAACTCAACTTCATCTACAAAACATATAATAATTTAAAGAACAAAACATTGTTAAGTCACAAGAAACTTCTTTCTTGTGACTTAACAATGTTTTATTCTTGTTCTGAAAACATTAATCAACAACAACATACAACAACATTTACCAACAACACAATAATATACAACAAATAAAAAAAAATAAGGTTCAAGAATGCAAAATATAATAAATAAAAACAAACAAATTATGAAGTTTTGAGAACATTAATCAACAACAACATACAACAACATAAGGTATAATAAAATGCTTCAAGAATGCACCTTTTTTGAAACTAATCTTTGAACTGGAAGAAGTTATGAAGTACATCTAGTTTATGATGCTATGAAAAAGAAGTACAAGGTGAATGAAGTTTACACAATAGCTTCATACTTCTTGTATTTTTTCTTCATAGCAACACAAACCATAAGTACCATAGCCAAAGTATGCGCTTTGTTAAGGTGATGAAGATGAATTAGAAAAATGAGAACATTCACCAAATGAAAAAAATGAGAACTCATTTTTAACAAGAAACGTAAACGAAATCGAAGCATAAGTTTAATGAACGAACCTTAAAACTCAAGGTAGCGATGGATGAAGACGAATATGAATGTTGAAGTATGTTTAAAGAGTGACATGAATGTTAGGGTTATGTTATGAGAGAGAAGAGAGTGAAGTATGTTATTGTTTTCTGTTGAGAGAAATGGCTGTTACATACTGAACGATAGATATTTTCGCTTATATACTAAAAAAAATCACTTTTTGTCACGGTTGGCATAGAAAAACCGTGATGCAATTTTCAAATTTAACAACGATTGTATAGTAAAACCGTGGTTAAATAATTTTTAATATTTTATTTATTTATGAACTTAATGGTGAGAGAGTTATATAATATTGTTATTGTTATTATTCATTAGTGTTGTTGTTGTTATTTTTGTCGGCCGTGTACTATTTTTTGTTTGTAAAGAGGAAAGAGTATATAAAGGAAAGAGTATATAAAACAAAAATAAAGAAATTATATTAAGGTGGGAAGACTACATAAAACATAATTTTTTTCATTACATAATTTTGTCAAGATCGAAACAATATCCCCTAGCACTAAAGGAATCTCCCCAATCTATGACTCGCTCCTCACTACCCTCATATGAGTCGTAGTAAGAAGCCTTCCTCGGTATTTTCTTCTTCTTCTTCTTCTTCTTGACCTTCCTCACCCTCAGCGCATCCCTGACAGCAGTCGAGGAAGATGGCCGAACCTCCTTGGCTGTCTGCTGATGGTGTTGTATTGTGGTGGTTGTTTGGTTTTCAACAATGACATCTGTTGAGCTATTTCTCTTAGCATTCTGAGATGAAGAACTCATGTTGTTATATCAAGAAAATTACAAAGAATAGTTTAAAGAAGTGGAAATTCATTATATGAAAGTGTGCATTTATAGAAGAGGTTAAAGATGAAACATCTGATGATTTAATGCTTGCAACGATTACTTCTAATGGTTAATTTTCTTGAATGAATTGTGAACGTCTTGAGAAATGAAGAAAAATTTCAATCATCATTGTAGTCATTTCTCTCTTTTGGGAAGAGCAAATGTTGTACATTCATATCACAACAGTTGAATATTAAAGTTGTGGTTAAATAGTTTTCAATTTTTTATTTATTTATGAACTTAAGTGACACGCGCTTTTTGTAATAGGAAAAATGGAAAAAATGTAGTTGCTGGGATTCAAAGCTTGTAACACTTACTTTATTACCACGGTTGTTTACCTTAACCGTGATTAAATAACTTAAAAAAAATATATCAGACGCATCCAATTTGCAATATTACAACGGTGGAAAGCCTATCTGTAGTAGTATTAGTGCTACCGAAGGTGTATTTTGTAGTAGTGTGATTTCATTTGCCAACATGTGGCCTACTCCATGACCCTTTGATCCTTTAACTTGGTATGTTGACATGGGCTCATGCGTGGTACCCCCACGATAACCCTCCATGCGTCTTCCTTTGTTCACCTTTTGATTTGATGGCAGCTTGATCATGAGGTTGGGGTTGAGTCAATCTGGTTGAATCCCTCAAGTATCTTTTGGACCAGCGCGTTTGGGCCATGTTAGGCCTAGCCCTCGGCTATCTGCGCCCCCATCTTCTTTTTTCTTTACAGTTTTTTTTATTTTATTATTTTTTGTTTATGCTGGGTCATTGGGCCTATGCTCTTATTTATTTTTGTTGCACCATGCCCCATAATACTCTCTTGCACCCTCCTCATTTTAGTATTTTCTTTGCCATTTTTGTTTTTTTATTAATTTTTTAAAATAATTAAATAAATAATTAGAAATTAAAATGCATATTTCAAATTAAAAACCCTTGATTCAACGTCAAGTGGCATTTTCAACTTGTCATCTTCCGATCGGTTTCGAATCAATGCAAATCAAACCTTGATCCATATCAAGTGAATTTTCTAAATCAAAATAAAATACCTAATCATTTTTTAATATCGTTTCATAAATATGATGAAAAAAGAACAGTTTAGTGTCTACAACTCTTTTCCTTAATTATTTGAATACGAGCCGTATAGCTCGGCTATCCGAGCATTCATCGTCCGTTTAAAACCCTTAACCTAATTCATCTTGAACATTATTTCATAATCAAAATTCAAGTGATCTTATTTTCACAATAAATCATATGAAAAAGTAATGGTTTGGTGTCCACCACTATTTTTCCCGAACACTTGGATATGAGTCATATATCTCGACCATTCGAGTACTCGTCTTCCATTCAAAATACACTAATCATATATAAGCCTCTTACAACTAATTGGGTGAAAAAGGAACGGTTTATGGTCTACTAATCTTTTCCATGATTGCTTGGATACGAGTCGCATATCTCTACCATTTGAGAATTCGTCATCCACTTAAAAACAAACTTCAACCAATCAAACTTATCTTTTCTCGCCCCCGCGCAATCGAAAACCTTTTTGCAAAAGAACATTGTTTAGTTTGTTCTACCACGATACAAATAAACGTTTCAGTCTCCAATTGCAAGCATAAAAGCAACATTTAACCGCTAGAATGCGATCTAAAGACTCGTTCAATAAAACCAACCAACCCATACATTGTTTTCTATGAAGAAATACGTATCTTTGAATTCCTCATCGCACTTGAGGATACATAGGAGCAAGACTCACAATCTTGTCAAGAACCATAATAAAAATCTTTTTGTGTCTCTTTTTCTTTTCCTTTTAAACTTTTAATCACTTGAAGAAAAATATGACATAAGCTAAAAGTCTATTCACAAATCTAACTAAATGGTTCCCGTTGAGTACAACGGATGTGAGGGGTGCTAATACATCTCCCTTGCATAATTGACTCCTGAACCCGAATTTGGTTGCAACAACCATTTTTATTTTTATTTTAAGTGTTTTATCGATATTTTCGTTTTCCTTTTGGAATAAATAAATTTTGGTGGCGACTCTGTTATAAATATCAAACATGCAAGCATTCTAAGGTCATTTTTTGCGATGCGACAGAGCGAACATGAGATAATGGAAAATGCAGGAATTAGAAGTCGTTTCCTAAAGACGGTTCTACTGTTCCATACTAGAACCAGAAATAGAGTAAGGATCATTGCTAATGGAGGACCAGACCTTCCTGTGCGGAAGAGAGGGAGGTGTTAGGCGATAGGCTTTGATCTAGAGGTGTGAATAGATCACAAATTTAAAATCAAAACTTTCGGCAAAAATTGTTTTCAAAATTTTTAGGGCACATCGGAAACAACCCGAGTCGAATCGTCTAACTGAACCTACTATCAAAAAGCTCGAATATGTGTAATGTAAACCAATTAAATGATAATTAACACAAATTGTTCAACAATGATTAATTCACAAATTAATTAAATACTAAGCTAATCGTAAAGCTTATTTCTAATGAACAAAAATAAATTAAAATACTCAAAAGCAATTTATCGAACACTTTGTGTGCGATCGATAACGTTTGGAAATTCAATTTGTTTTATTGATGTTAAAAACCAATCACAATCAAAGTGATTATGATTATATCAAAAATGACACTTTAAAAGATAATTGAAAAACAATTTCCAATCAAATTGATTAAAACATCAATGAACTCGATAATTTGCAAGAACAACAATTTAAAGAGATATAGATAGATAGACACACACACACACACACACACACAGATATATATATATATATATATATATATATATATATATAGAGAGAGAGAGAGAGAGAGAGAGAGAGATAGAAAAAGAGAGAGAGAGAGAGAGAGAGAGAGAGAGAGAGAGAGAGATTTGTTTAGGCAGTTCCCCAATCAGCTTCGCTATGGGTACATATGCCTTCAATTCAAAATCAAATGGAGATACTTGCAATTAACCTTATCTTTGTAAAATTGTTTATACAAAAGATGAATAACTCTAACCCCAAAAACCTTATGGTTTGTTGTTGATTCTACCACTTCCAAATCCTTGATCAAAGTTTGATCAAGTCTTCAATAATGCTGCTACAACCCACCAGTTCTTGACTACTTGCTTGCAAGACCTCCTCATCTTCAAGGTTTTCGCTCGGTCAGATTAATCCCCAGCACGTACTTGTTGAACCCAAGATTCACGAACACGATTCACCGTCTCGTGCTACTCCCTTGCAAGGAACCACCTTGTCCTAAGGCCTTCACTCGCTCGTATTCGTATTTGGTTGATCTTGTCCAAAACCTTCAAATCACAATGATCTTGAAGGAAAACCCCAACTTGGTTTCTTATTTGAAACACACAAAGATCTCAACCTAATATTCTCGGTTACACCAACCTAATTGAACGTTATCAACCCTAATCTAGATGGTCACCAAATAAAAAAATGACTATGTGTAGTTTGATTGTGTGTATGCATAAAAGAGAGGTTGGGGATGATGGGATCACTTTGTAATTCTGGTTTCGTTTAGGTTTTACACGAGTAGATTCCTTGAATAAGATACATGTATGAGTATATATATGCATGGGAGGAGATGGGCAAAAAGGACGCAAGAAAAAAAAAGAGGAAAACAAAATTTTAGTTTTTGAAAGCTGTAGGTCAGCCTATGAAAGCAACAGGTCATCTTGTCATGGTCAATAGGCCGGCCTTTATAGGCAACAGGTCGACCTGTCGAGGTCTTAGGTCGGCCTATTTGAGGCGACCTGAAGACAGTGACCATATGGTTCATTTTTGGAGCGTGGTGTTTGGACTATCCAAGCTAGGTGTCGACCTATACTGAAGCAAGAGCTTCTATAGGTCGACCTGAACTCGTATGTGTCGCCTATGTAACATTTTCAACACTTAAAACTCGTTTTTTATGCATGAAACATGCCTAAGGTATTTCCAATCATTTTCAAACCTATTTGTATGCATCCTAATGCTAATATGATCAATGCACATCTAGACTTTGTTGATACCGCCCAATGTACAAAAAGCTAAATTTCCTCATAGTTTTGACATCATTCAAAACATGACTAGATAGAAGAATGCACTCAGAGGAGGCTGACCTACAAGGTTAACACTCTAATGCTTAAGTTAGTATGTGAGGGATAAGAGTGAATTGAAATTGAATTTGAAACTGAGTACCTAAATTTACGCGCTCTTTATACATAATAGAGAGGACAAAACACACTTTCTATTTTCTAGGCGTGGTTTGCAGATGGCTGTTAGAAATACATGAAGTTTGGATAATTTATATTCATCAGCGGGATAATTCTCATGCCCTTAGAATATTATGCAATGATTCCACCTCTTTTAGAGTGGTCGGCCAAGATCAATATGGTTAGCTCAAAACACAATATGATTTTGAGGTTTTACAAAGGTTTATCTCTAACCAAAAAGAAAGCTTTTACCCAAGTTGAGCTAATGATGCAATTTAGAGATTTTTCAGGCTTATCTCAATAACAAAACAAAACATTTTACAGTAAATTTCTAGAACCAAAAAAAAGATTTTATGACTGTTTATCTCAAGAACCAAACAAGATTTTCCAAGAAT
The DNA here is from genome assembly GCA_022829125.1 of Lathyrus tuberosus. Lineage (NCBI taxonomy): Eukaryota > Viridiplantae > Streptophyta > Magnoliopsida > Fabales > Fabaceae > Lathyrus > Lathyrus tuberosus. The sequence goes on from JALAZF010000439.1 coordinate 115,366, forward strand.
ATTCCACTCTTGAGAATTATTACAACAACACGACCAATACAATTTCTTCCTCATAAGTAGTTTTTTGCTCAAAAGCACCGAGGCAACATAAGTGAAAGGAAATATTTCTTAGAGAGAGAGAAAGAGAGAGAGAGAAAGAGAGAGAGAGAGAGAGAGAGAAGGAGAAAATTAGAGAGATAAATTCCAAAGTAAATGGAAAGCTTTAGAATTGGTGTGAAATGAAGAGCAAACGACCCCCCTTTATATAGAAGATGAAAATATCAAAATAGGAAAAAAAATCCATAGGCCATTTTAATATCCCATTCGATTGGCTTTTTGTCCCAATCGATCGAATTACCAAATTTAATCAATTACATCATCCCAATATGAAAATATTGGATAGAGAGTCGTTATCGGTTATTAATATATTGTCCTAACTGATTAAGCTTATTCCAATCGAATGGCTTAAGGTCCCAATCCACTAGGTATAATTCAAAATGTCTTCCTAATTGATTGGCTTTAGGCCCCAATCGATTTGGTAGTTCAAAAAGGCTTTTAAAAGGAAGCTGACAATATCCTAATCAACTGGCTAAGGCTTTAAAACAACTTAAAAATGTTTGATAGATAAAAAAAGAGGTTTAAAATATGTGCGTGTGTGTGTGTGTGTTTACTTAATATCTTAAGAGTTACTTCCTTACTTTTACAAAACTTTGGTCGATCACTTAGACAGATACGATCAGGCGAGCTTTCAAACTTCCTCTCTTTTACAACTCTAAGGTTTTCAAGATCCTTTGCACAATACATTGATCATATAAGGACTTCACTAGAATTTTGAGTCTCCTACTGGATGAGGTTTGACATATATTAAAGTAGAATACCATCATCAGGAGATTTAAAAGTCATTACCAGTGACTTCAACAACCGTTGAAGTTGTCGTCATTAAAACTTTACAGAAGTTATCAACTGCATACATGTAAGTACATAGATCCATATAAATCATATTCTATTTTGTAGCATGTATATTAGGATATTACAATAGGAAATAACACACGACCCCTTGGCAACATTAAAGTAGCTTTTGTAGTCCCTGACAACTTTTGATTATCATTATCCAGTAACGTGATATATATCTTATCCTTATTTCTTTGTTTTAGAATCTTCTTCAATTAAGTGTCAGAGCTCAAATCACAACCTTAATCAACTTCTTAGCCCTAAGCTCATTAGAGTTTGTCTTGCATAACTTTCGTGATAGTAATCATCATATTCGTTAATCATACACACTATTATGACTAAACGATGGAGAACCTAATGTGCTCATTACTAAGCACAAAAACTTACTTAAGAACATATATAAATAATTCTAAACATATGAGATATAAGTGATGAATCAAGCTATTTGAAATATAAATAACTCTCATAAATGTAAATGTAGTAATGAATAATACTTGAAAAGCATGTCAAAGTTGAAGACGTGGAGTGATCAAGATGGTTAAATCACAATAAATAGTATATAGTTCTTGTTTAGTATAGTATGTAGGTGTGTTGGTAAGCTAATATTGTATAAATTTATAACCCTCAAGGATTGGTCTAGTGGTAGATGCTTGAGTCTTGAGAGTGTACTTCTCTCAAGGTCTCAGATTTGAATCCTACTAGGTGCAATCAATCATTCTGTTGTGCTAGTTCATACAGAGTTTTGCTCTGACTTTAAACGGTATCTCCGCTAGTGGATGGTGGAATTGATCCTCTTGGATTAGTCAGTTGCAAGATCGGATACCAAATTTTTTTAAAAAAATTGTATAAATTTGAAATATTGGCTTGATCATAATGATATTCTGGATTTTAATTCTTTGATGTTTGATTTTCTTCTAGTTTGAATTGAAAGTTATTTATTTTAAAAGTGTTTTATATGATAAAAAATGTATATATTTCTATTATGTTTATGCTTTTAAATGTTTCATTTTAGATAGTTTCACACTCCCATTCCCATGTTAATGTTATGTACCCTTTTTAGTATTTTCTTTCCTTTTTCTTAAATTGATTTTATTTACTTTTACTTTTTCTTCAATCTTGTTCATGTTGTTACATCTGATTGGTGTCATTTTAATAGGCAAAATATAGAGCAAGACATCATGACATTGTGTGAGACATTCTATCTCTATGAGCTCAAAACAAGAAAGCAACATGTGGAACAATATGTTCCACAGACCGTGAGACATTTTGTCTCGCCCGGAAGCCATATGTGATGAGTGAATCTCACACCTTTCGAAGATTTATTTCCATATTTACCTAACATTGTTTAATTGTTTTATGTGATTTTTGGAATATGGAAGTTTTTCCAAAAGATCATTCACCAAGATTGAAAACGAACAAATCTTATCTAATTACAATTTATCAAATCAATTAGTGAAAATCAAATTAATGCAGATTTATTATCGTGCACTTGTGGGATTGGTTCAATTGTGTGTGATCATTAAACCCTAATGGACCTTACAACTGGACTCTGTTGCTATTTAAAGCTGAGCTCCCCATTGTAATAGACTCAATCTTTTGAAGCAAGCAATGCGTGTTTAGTTGTGTTGAGTTTTTTGTATTGTCTTTGTTGTGTAATTAAAACTCTATTCGCAAGCCATATTCATATGTTTAGGAATAGAGTAATTTTGACTTGTAATTCGTTCCATCATTCATAAGCTATTGTATTTGTGCAAACACTTATAAGAGTGCAAGAGAGAAAGTGAGATGAGTCTCATATTCAGAGGGAGTCCTAGATAGGAATTCATTGATAGTGCTAGAAAAAACGACATTGAACATGAAGAGTTCAACTAAAACCAATTTGTAATTTTAACTATTAAGAGTGAATTTCCTTTCTTGCATTAATGCCCTCTAGACATAAGTGATTTTACACCGAACTGAGATATCAATTTTCCGTGTCATTTTTCTTTATTGTTATTATTTATTGTATGCCATTAATTTTGTCATATATTTCCTCCGGTCACTATTATAAGTAAAAAAATGGCTTTAATTTTTGGTCAATTATAAGCAAAAGTCATTAACTTTTAAAGTAATTAATGTTTGTATTATTAATATACCCCTAATTTAATTCAATAGCTTTTAATGTTGGTAGCTGATTCATCAAATATAAAATCAAGAAAATTAATTACTATTAACTAATTTTTTTAATTAATGTGCAAGTAGTTATTTTTTCTTATAATTATAACCAGAGGGAGTACAATATTATAACATTGTCTCTAACATCTTACCATTTCTAAAACATAATTTCAGTTCAAAGTCAAAATGAATGATTAAATTGAGTATATAGCTATAAAATATTAAATACAAAACTACACAATGACAATAGTCAAGCCTTTTCAAAATAAAAATTATAAGTTCATAACATTTACGGGAAATAAATAAATAAATAATACACATAAAAAATACTATAAAATAACTATTTCAAAAATTAGTCAAAATTCTAAGAATTAAATATTCATAAATTAAAAAAACGTTTAGATTCATATAATATTTAGTCAATTTTATTAGTTATTAAAATATTAAATATATATTTTTAAATAAAATGACATTAATTAAAATTTGAGGAAAATACTCTAAAACAACAAATCTTAAACATGATATGTGAAATGTGACCTTTCGACCGATTAATCTAAAGAGATTTATCCACGGTCTACAAGTGAAAGCCAATTTAAAATCTTTGCAGGATTCAAAATTGAAATCTAAAAAATAATACAATTTTATGTCTCAAACCTTCACCAAAATCAACTTTTAGATTAAAAAAATTAATCATAATACGTAAGCTTTTATAAGTTTTTAAAGCAAAAAATATTTTAATGATATTTAAAAATTCTAAACATATTGAATATAAATTAGGCTAAAATACAATTTTAGTCCTCCTGTTTGTCAAAATTTACGGTTTTGGTCCCCCATTTTATTTTTTAACAGTTTTGGTCCCCACCCCAATTTTGACCTAAAAAAATGATGAACAGTAAATGGTCCGTACATGAACAGTACACGTCCGTACATAAACGATACATGAACAGTGAGGGGTGGGGGACCAAAACTGTTAAAAAATAAAATGGGGGGACCAAAAACCGTGAATTTTGAAAAACAGAGGGACCAAAACTGTATTTTAGCCTATAAATTATTAATCATATTACATAAATTTAAAATATAACATATTATAATAACTAGCATTTGACAATTCTAGATATTAACTTATAATATAAAAAATATATGACGATCAAGTATTTTTAAATATAAAAAATTCACTAGAGATAAGATTCTAGATATTTAAATATAAAAAATATATGACGATGAAGTATTATCCAAGAGATATGATTGAAGTAGTACGATACTGAATTTAGAAAATATAGTTTAAATTTCACATAACCCAGATCAAAAGTAGACTTTGACACCAATTATTATTAAACGACAGACTTTGATTTAGAGGGATGTGAATAGCTAATTAATTTAAAAACAAAAATGTTTGGTAAAAAATTGTTTTCAAAAGTTTTATGGCACAACAGAAACAATTCAAATTGAATCGTTTAACCAAATATACTATCGAAAAACTCGGATATGCATAGCGTAAACCAATTGGATGACAATTAACACAAATTGTTCAACAACGATTAATTCTCAAATCAATTAAATGACAAGCTATGCGTACAACTTATTTTCAATGAACAAAAATCAATTAAAATACTCAAAGACAATTTATCGAACACTTTGTGTGCAATCGATAACATTTGGAAATTTAATTTTTTTGTGTTGACGTTAAAAGCCAATCACAATCAAAGTGATTATGATTATATCAACAACAACACTTTAAAAAAAATAATTGAAAAACAATTTCCAATCGAATTAATCAAAATAACAATGAACTCGATAATTTGCAAGAACAACAATTAAAGATATATATATATATATATATATATATATATATATATATATATATATATATATATATATATATTGTTGGGTCATCAAGAGGAGCATGAATATTGGGTCAAGAGCAATACACAAATGAAAGAGACACCACATATTCACCCAAAACCTTAAGGTGATAGGTGTATGAGTCCTCTTACTTATAAAGTGTTCAACCTCCACTTTTCTAAGAAATGTGGGACTTCCAACTCACTTGTACACAACAATCTCCCCCTCAAGTGTGAGTTTTTCCACAATTCTCCCCCTTAAGTGGAAGCTTCAACTGTGCAACTGCACTTTCTGTTGTGTGGTTCTTACTCACCACCCTTGTACCACCGTTGACACTCTTCAACGGGACACCTCCTAACCACCACCTGTGGGGAGTATTTTCGATACAAGTAAGCCGACCCTTCACTCGAACCAGGCTCATGATACCACTGTTAAGAGAGATTTTTCAACTAGGCAACACATTCGTCAACATACCAGAACCATTGTCATCGGTGTGAATCTTCTCAAACTTCATCAACTTGGAATCTAATGCATCACGAATCCAATGATAACGAACATCAATATGCTTCGACCTCGAGTGAAAGGAGGAATTCTTCGATAAGTGAATGACACTTTGATTATCACAAAACAAGACATACTTTTCTTGTCTCACACCAAGTTCCATTGCAAATTTCCTCAACCATAACAACTCTTTTGACACTTCCATGACGACTATAAACTCAGCTTTGGTAGTAGAGAGTGCAACACACTTTTCCAACTTTGATTGCCAAGCCACGACTCCCCCGGCAAAAGTCACCATATACCCTGAAGTGGATTTTCGATTATCTAAGCTTCCGGCTAGATCCGATTCGTATACTCAACCAACATAGGCTTCTTGCATCCCAAAGTTAGTCACAAATTCGAAGTGCCACGCAAATATCTCATTACCCACTTCACGACCTCCCAATGATCTTTTCCCGGATTTGAGAGATAACGACTCACCATTCCCCCGACATGAGCAATATCGGGTCTTGTACAAACCATAGCATACATCAAACTACCAACGACCGACGAGTGTGGAATGTTCTTCATACTCAACTTTTCTTCATCCGTAGATGGACATAGTTTATGACTAAGCTTGAAATGAGAAGCAAGTGGAATGCTCACCGCTTTAGCCTTATCCATACTAAAACGCCGAAGGAGTTTCTCCACATACTTTTCTTATGACAAGTACAACTTCTTCTCATTTCGATCTCGAATAATTTCAATACCAAGAATTTTCCGAGCCTCTCCTAAATCCTTCATAGCAAAAGATTCACTCAAAGTGTTCTTCAACTCTTTAATTCTTGAAATATTCTTTCCAACAATTAGCATATCATCCACATAAAGCAAGAGAATAGTGAAATCACCTTCAGGTAAATTCTAGAAAAACACACAATGATCAACCTTAGTCATCTTATAACCATGTTCAATCATCACCGAGTTGAACTTTTGATACCATTGGCGAGGTGCTTGTTTCAAACAATAGACTTTTTACCAATTTGCAAACATAGTCTTCTTTGCCTTTCTCTCGGAATCCATCCGGTTGCTCCATGTAAATTTCATCATGTAGATCACCATGAAGGAAAGTCGTCTTCACGTCTATTTTCTGTACTTCCAAATCAAGACTAGCGGCTAGCCCAAGAACCACTCGAATATATTGCATCTTCATAACTGGAGCGAAAATCTCGCCAAAGTCAACACCTTTCCGTTGTTTAAAACCTTTTACCACAAAGCGAGCCTTGTATCTTCTTTGAGAAGTACACTCATCTTGCTTAATCCGATAAACCCATCTATTCTTCAATGCTCTCTTGCCCTTTGGGAACTTCACTACCTCAAAGGTATTATTCTCACGAAGTGATTGCATTTCATCCTCCATGGCATCCATCCACTCCTTTTTGTTCTCATCCTCCAAAACTTCTTTAAAGCTTTCGGGTTCTCCACCATCGGTAAGAAAAATATACTCGTTTTAGCGGTATCGAACGGAACACCTTTTATCCCGAATAGACCGCCTCAACTCATTAGAAACAACCGGTTGCTCAACACTTTCAACCTCTTGATCAACCTTATTTTCAACAACATCTTCCATAGCACCTACATCAACAATGTCATTAGGATTTAAAACATTATCAATATTCAAATCCATACCTTTATTTTCAATTGGAACATCTTCGAAAGTGATAGGGATATGAGGAATAGTAGTTGAGTCCGTATCAACCATTTCTTCGTCTTAAAAAATCGGATCTTTATTCTCAACTTTGTCTATGTCCTCAATGATATAATCCCTCATGAATACAACATCATGACTACGAATAAGTTTCAGTTGAATCGGATCAAAGAATCGATACCCAAACTCATCAAGTCCATACCCAACAAACACACATTTCTTCGACTTCTCGTCCAATTTCGATCTCTCATCCTTCAGAATATGCACATAAGCCATGCATCCAAACACCCGAAGATGGTTGTAGGTAACATCTTTACCACTCCAAACATGATTTGGAACATCAAACTTCAACGGGACACATGGAGTGAGGTTTAAAATATGTACAACCGTGCTCAATGCTTCTCCCCAAAAATATTTCGGCAACTTTGATTGAGAAAGTAAACATCTCACTCTTTCCACCAAAGTTCTATTCATTCTTTCGGCTAACCCATTCAATTGTGGTGTCTTTGGAGGAGACTTTTGATGGCGTATACCTTGATCTTGACAATACTTGTCGAAAGGTCCAATATACTCTCCCACGTTATCGGTTCAGATACACTTGAGCTTTTTACCGGTTTCTCTTTCAACCGATGCTTGAAATGATCTGAAAGTATCTAACACTTGATCTTTCGTTTTCAATGTATAATCCCATGTTTTCTGAGAACAATCACCAATGAAAGTCACAAAGTAATATGCACCACCAAGTGACAGTGTCTTCATCGGACAACACACATCGGAATATACTAAATCCAACACTTCCGATTTCCTCTTTGGTTCGGATGACATAAAGGAAACTCGCCTTTGCTTACCCGCCAAACAATGTGAACTCTTTCTCAACTTTGCATCGGAAACACCATTCAACACATTCTTCTTTGCCAAAATGCTCAAACATTTTTCATTCATATGACCCAAACGTTTGTGCCATAATTCTGATGAGCTATCATTGTCACAGGTGTTGATGTAGCACTTCGAAACCCCAAGTTGGACGACATACAAGTTCGAATTCCTTTTTCCTTTAGCAACCACCATTGAGCTTTTCTTTAACTTCCACTCATTGCCCGAAAAAGAATTATCATATCCTTCGTTATCCAACTTTCCAACGGATAAAAGATTGAATCGAAGTTCCGGAATGTGTTTCACACCTTTGAGAACTAGAGCTGTCCCATTGCTAGTTTCGACACAAATATCTCCCATTCCGATGACATTAGCTTGCCCATTATTTCCCATATGAACAATCCCAAAGTCACCGGTCTTGTAAGTTGAAAAAATATCACGTCTTAAGGTTGCATGAGTAGAAGCACCATTATCAACCACCCAATCAATCTTATCGCATGATAGATTGACATTCTTAATACAACTATCACAAACAATAAAGAAATCATCAACAATAACAACATCTTCATTATTGTTACCTTCCTTTTTATCGTTGTTGTAGCTCTTCTTCTTGTTTTCCCTTTTCAACTTACGGCAATACCTCTTTATGTGTCCTTTTTCTCCATAATGATGACACTCAATATGAGAGAATCTATTAGAGCCGTGGTTTGATTTGTGTAACGATGGAGACGGACACATCTAGGATGGTGAGTTTGAATGGTTCCAATTATAATGTTTGGAAAGGAAAAATGGAAGATTTGCTTTATGTGAAAGGTTTTCACTTACCGGTTTTCTCTAATGAAAAACCCGATGGAAAGAGTGATGAAGAATGAACTTTGTTGCATAGACAAGAATTAGTTCGGGATAAAAGATAAGGTTAGTTGCAACTATCTTAATTCCTCTATCTATTTATCTCTCTCTCTCTCTCTCTCAACTCATTAGTTCTTCATCTCTTGTATAAACATTTTTTCAAAGATAAGGTTAGTTGCAAGTATCTCAATTCAATTTCTAATTGAGGGCAGTCGTACCCATAGAGAGGTCGATTGGGGAACTTCCTAAACTAATCGTTCTCTCTCTCTTTCTCTCTCTCTCTCTCTCTCTCTCTCTTCTCTCTCTCTCTCTCTCTCTCTCTCTCTCTCTCTCTCTCTCTCTCTCTCTCTCTCTCTCGCGCGCGCGCGCGCAATGATCTTGAAGGAAAACCTCAACTTGATTTTCTTATTTGAAACACACAAAGATCCTAACCCAATATTCTCGGTTACACTAACCTATTTGGATGTTATCAACCCCAAAAATGATTATGTGTAGTTTGATTGTGTGTATGCATAAAAGAGAGGTTGAAGATGAAAGAAATTAATGCTTTGTAATTTTGGTTTTGTTTAGGTTTTACACTAGTACCTTGCTAGAATATGATGCATGTATGAGTATATATATGCATAGGAGGAAACAGACAAAATGATTGCAAGAAAATAATAAGAGGAAAACAAAATTTGAGTTATTGAAAGCAATAGGCCGACCTAAAAAAGCAATAGGTCGGCCTGTCAAGGTCATCAGGTCGGCCTATATAGGCAACAGGTCGACCTGTAGAAGTCTTAGGCCAGCCTATCTGAGGAGACCTGTAGGCAGTGGCCATAGGCTTCATTATTAGAGCGTGGAGGTCGGCATGTCCAAGTTATGTGTCGACCTATATTGAAGCAAAAACTTCTATAGGTCGACCTGAACTCGTATGTATCGGTCTATTCAACTTTTTCAACACTTAAAACTCATTTTTTGATGCATGAAACATGTCTAAGGTATTTCCAATCATTTTCAAACTTATTTGTAGGCATCCTAATGCTAAGATGATTAATGCACATCTAGACTTTGGTTGATACCACCCAATGTACAAAAATGCTAAATTTCGTCCTAGTTTTGATATCATTCAAAACATGACTAGATGGAAGAATGAACTCATATACTCCCATTTTTCGATGATGGCAAAACTCAAATCATACAAATGTTTCATTTTTCTTCGGTACACTGAATAAATCCCCCTAAATGTGTGCATTATCCTCTTCACATATATACACATTTCACACATGTATTATACTACACAGAGGCAATTGCAAAGAATAAGTGGTTCACTCACATACAACACATATGTAAATAACACAAGCTTAATAAACACGCCAACAAAACTCATATTTATTAAATTTGGTGAATCATATTACAAGTATTTCATCAATACATAAATCAAACAGAAGAACAACAAACCAAACAGAAATAAAAAATGCATGGAAACACAAAAGAAAAACTAGATGCATAACCAACATGAAACAAATTATAAGACACATGACAGGAACGGCTCAAACTTTGCACATCACTGTCTTGCGTGCCCTCCAGGCATCACTCCCCGAAACCAGCCTTGACCATCACTTCAAAACTGACGGTCCAGGAAGTCACACATTTCTTGATAGAACTGTGTATGATGATGGTGATCTTCATTTTGGGCAACAATCATGTGATTGCCCCTCGCAACAGTAGTAGCTGTATTTTCATCCATTTCGTCCTTTAAAGAAAATAACTTCTCAATTACAAACGATGCAAAATCCTCAAAGTTCTCATCTTGAATCTTCATGCGTTCTTGCATAGTGCAGAGCTATTCCATTTGAGCATCTTATTTTATAAGCATATTTTGAAGAAGTGTTGTGATGGAGTATTCATCTCCATGGATATCATCATTCTTTTGACCAACTTCATGGTCCACATCGTGCATAAGTTCATCATTGGCAACACGTGGTTCGGTAGTGGAGTCAATAAATTCTGTAGGATAATCAAAGTTGTACACCTTCCTTCCATTTTTACCCATCTTAAGGTAATATACTTGACGCTTTTCATCCCAAAAGTACCCCATATTCGTTAAGGTACGTTTGGAGAATTCTTAAACTAGGCCAGGTGATATGAGAAACAAGTCTCGTATACCAATATTGAAGAAGTTGAGAATTTTGGAGATCATAGACATGTAGCAGAAAGATGTACCTTTATTACACTCTTTGATTGTGAACATTCGGTAGACGAATTAATGCGACCAATTGATGTGAATCTTGTGTAGAAGAATATACACAAGATGGATTTCAGCACTATCTACTCTTGAGTACCCTTCTTTCTTTGGGCATAAAATGTGTGAAACCAACCATAACTGAATCCTTGGAACCATCTTTAGTTGACTGACACCTAGTGCCTCATGACAGTCCTCCGACCTAGGTGCTATGAGCATCTCATTCACATGTGTATTCCATTTGAAATCCCTATGAATGTCGAAGTCCATTACCAACAGATCAGGCTCTTCCTCAGTATCAGGATAAAAAATGGTGATATCAAACAACTTCTTCCATATATCATCAGGAACCTCATAGACACTATTACCGATTATGAATTTGAAAGAGGATTTTTTTTCGCTCATACAGGCCAGAGTAGAACACCTGGACAAGGTCTTCATTATAATCTTGTGACGGCTGCATAAAGTAGTTTATCTGCTAGTGCTCGACAAGTCGAACAACCTCTGGAATATCCAGGCATCCAATCACCACTGGTTTCTACACGCGCTGCTTCATAACAAGACAATGTTGATGTTTTGCTGTGAATTCTGCAACAGGCTCATCCGAAACCAGAGAGAACACGGTTTCAGGAGCAGTTGAAGAAGCGACACCTTTTCCCTTGTCTCTAGCATCACTCTTATTTTTCACACTTTTGGAAGCCATTGAAACAAATTCATAATGATTTCGTATACAATGATTTTGTATGTTAAAGGAAACTGAGAATGAGATGTGATTTGAAGCATGAAGAGTGAAGGCAATTTATTTAGAATAAGGAAAGATGAATCATAATGAGACCTTGGAAAATGGAAGGTTGAAGGAATTAATTGAAATGATTTTAATGAAAATAATGGAGGAATTTGACCAGTTTGAGAGTTATAAGACTAAGTGGAGTTTGTGAAGAACAATAGACACAGTTTCATGAACCTCCAATGAATACAGAGAAATGAAAAATTCTGGTCAAATGTGTCTTAATTCAACCCTTTTACTGTCATAGGCCGACCTAAGACTTATACACGTCGACACATGCTGTAGTAGAACTAAAAATTTAAAGGAAATTCATTATGTGTTGACCTATACGAAGATGTGTCGACCTATACTGTAACCCTTTTGGAAAATACCAAAATTTATTATTATAGGTCGACCTATATGACAATGTGTCGACCTCTACTATTGCAAGTTAGATAAATACTAAACACGCTTATAATAGGCCGACCAGTACGACCTTGTGTCAACCTGAGTAACACAAAAATCTTAGGATTAACTCAATTTGAATTTGTAGAGACCAATAAAAACTCAAGTTGACTCATGCACAATAACTTGATGAGAGACGCATGCATATGATAGATTTTTATGGTTTGTTTGCTAGACACATGCATATGATAGATTTTTATGGTTTATTTGATAGACACATGCATATGATAGACTTTTTATGGTTTGTTTGCTAGGCTCATGCACTTGCATTCCACGAGGAACTTTCGAACAAAAGTTGAAATAAATGCAATATGTGCCACAAAACACAAACAAGACCAAAACGCTCTTACCACTTTTCATCTTATACAAGTATTTGAAAGTGTGACTAATAATGATCTGTTAAGTGATTGACCTGATGATTATCCTTGATGTTGGACTCTCAATCTTGCTCAATCATGATGATTATGTTTCTCCTCCGTATGTTTCATCATCTTAGGTTGATCACTCCTAATTTAATGTGTTTGAGTATGTCTTGTCAAAGATAAACTTACATCATTAAACATAATACCTTTCCGACCTTTCACGGATAGAGCATTGGTAATCATTTACACACTTTTACCAATTAAAAGAAACACTAAGAGTTAACCTATTTGGCAACACAACCCGTATTGCTTGTCACATAGATCAACATAATAAGGACATGTCACCGTGTTGTGCCTTGATGCTCTATGAACGAGATCCCATACTCTCTTCATAGAGTCAAGACATTTTTCTTGCATGATTAACAATTAGTGCTAGGTACCCAATCTTCATTGGGTCCTTGAGGGTTAGTAAACCATTGGTTGAATTTGGTCAACCATTGATAGGCACCTTTAGGAACAAAAAGTTTCCTAAACTTGCAATTAGCTATGGTGTGTCCCTTCTTGCAACAATAATAACAATACAAATTATAAGAATATAATCTTTTGCTATTTGGTTTCTTTTGAACGTAACTATACCTTCTATAAGGATTATAAGAAGGCATGTCATACTTAGAAGTATCTATAGCAAAAGTAACCTTGGGTTGCAAGGCCTTATCCAATTTGGCTTTGAGAGTTCTTGATTCCTTTTGTCAAATGTGACAAGTTTTATAACCAAACCATGAAGGTTTAGCATCCTCATGTTTTTCCTTTAGAATATCTAACACAAACATCCTTAGAGCTTCCATATTCTTTTCATTTTACAAAATCTTAGATTAAGTGATCAATTATCCTTTTATTTGAAGCTAATCTTTTGAAAGCATATATAGCCTGTCTTTGTAGATTTTCAAAAGACTCTTGTAATTAAGGAAAATCTAAGTCATGAGAAATTTGAAGATTATAGTGATTTACAACCTTTTTCTTTCCTTTGTTTTCCATATAGTAAAGCTTGGCCGATTCAACACTTGAAGTAGAGCTATCATTACTTGAAGAATCACTTTTGCCCTCCCAAGCGGCATAAGCTCTTCTAGATTTTCTAGACGTTATGTAACATTCTCTTTCCTTTTCTTTCTTGATTGTAAGACACTCCGACTTAAAGTGATCAGATTTTCCACAACTGTAACAAGTAGTTCTAGACTTCCCCTTTTTATTCTCATCTTCTTTTAAGGAACTTGATAACCTTCTTGATTTTTCATGGTACTTATCGGGATGTTTGTTACCATGTTTCCACATGTATTTGTTGAACCTTTTTATAAACAATCCCATATCTTCTTCGTCAGATTCATTGTCATCTTTAGATTCACAATCCCTAAGCTCATCATGTGAGGATTTTGAGCTAGAAGTATTTAGAGCTATGAACTTCTTCCTTTCTTCTTTGTCTTTTCCTTTCTCCTTCTTCACTTTCTTTTGTTGCTCTTTTTTCATATTTTTCTAAACAAGTGAGTTCTTGCTCATGCTCTTCTAGTTTTCCAAACAAAGTCGTGAGATCAAGCACCTTTAGATCGTTTGCCTCTTTAATAGCGGTGACCTTGGGTTGTCATTCCTTATTTAAACAACTTAACATTTTTTTAGTAGCAAGTTCATTGGAAACATAATTACCTAGCACATTTAATCGATTTATAAGATGTGTGAACCGTTTTCACATATCCGCAATGGTTTCACCATGCTCAATACGAAATAGCTCAAACTCTTGATTTAATGTGTTGATCCTAGCTTGTTTTACATCATTAGTACCCTCAAGGGCAACCTCTAATGTGTCCCACATAACCCTTAAGGGAAACCTCTAATGCGTCCCACATAGCTTTGGCAGTCTCACAATGAGAGACAAGATAATACTCATCAACACCCAAAGCGAAAGTTAGAATATTTTTCGATTTCCAATCATATTACCACAATTTCCAATCATTAGCATCCCATTGTGCTTCCGGTTTAGGTATGGTAACACCTTCATTGGTCATAGTTATTTAATTCATACCATTTTTTATGGCGTCCCATATACCTTTGTCAACGGAGTTAACATGTACTCGCATACAAGCTTTCCAATAGTCATAATTTTTAACGGTGAAAATTGGTGCTCTATTGTACGCTCCCTTAGGTTTGGTATCCATTCTTCTAAAAAGTAAATCTTAAGCACATAATTAATTGCAACTCATGATACCACTTGTTAGATGATAGGCTTCGTTCTAGAGGGGGGAGGGGTGAATAGATCACAAATTTAAAACCAAAAAATTTTGGCAAAAAATTGTTTTCAAAAGTTTTATGGCCCAGCGAAAACAACCCGAATCAAATCGTCTAACTGAACCTACTATCGAAAAGCTCAGATATGCGTAACATAAACCAATTGGATGATAATGAACACAAATTGTTGAACAATGATTAGTTCACAAAACAATTAAATGATAAGCTATGCGTAGAGGTTATTTTCAATGAACAAAAATCAATTAAAATACTTAAAGGCAATTTATCGAACACTTTGTGTACGATCGATAATGTTGGAAATTCAATTTGTTTTGTTGACATTAAAAGCCAATCACAATCAAAGTGATTATGATTATATCAACAATAACACTTTAAAAAGATAATTGAAAAACAATTTCAAATCAAATTGATCAAAACAACAATGAACTCGATAATTTGCAAGAACAACAATTAAAGAGATATAGAGAGAAAGAGAGAGAGGGAGATAGAGATAGATAGAGAGAGAGAGAGAGAGAGAGAGAGAGAGAGAGACACACACACACACAAACACACAAAGATTTGTTTAGGCAGTTTCCCAATCGGCCTCGCTATGGGTAAGTTTGCCCTGAATTCTAAATTGAATTGAGATACTTGCAATTAACCATATCTTTGAAAAAATGTTTATAAAAGAGATATATAACTCTAACCACACAAACCCTATGGTTTCTTGTTGATTCTACCACCTCCAAACCCTTGATCAAAGCTTGATAAAGTCATCAATAATGCTGGTGTGAGTGCTTTTGGATTTTGAGTGATGTCAAAACTAGGATAGTTTAGTGTTAAGTATATTGGACGGTATCATCCCACTCTAGGTGTGCATCTTAGTGTTAGGAATCATTCAAGTAAGTTGGAAAAGAAGCTTGCATCAAAATTGCATTGAAAAACTTATTTTTGGGTGGTCAAAACTTATCAAGCCGACACATGCATGAACAGGCCAACCTATACGACTCTTAGGTCCAGTATAGGCTGACCTATAACATTTCAGGCCAGCTCCCATGGAGCAGTATTGAAGCCTCCAATTTTTGTCCACATGTCGCCTTACATATGTCGACCTGTACGCAACACAAAACCTCCATAGACTGACCTAAGACCTCGATAGGCATACCTGATTGCATTGACAGACCGACCTATTGCTTTTGCAGGCCGACCTATTGCTTTTGCAGGCCGACCTATACGATTTCCCAACTAAAAAATTTCTTTGTTACTCCAACTTATTGCATTCCTTTTGTTCATTTTTCAACACATACCTATATATACTCATACACGCACCTTCATTTAGCAAGGTACTAGTGAATTACCTATATGAAACCAAATTACAAAGCATTCCCATCATCTTCAACATCTCTTTTATGCATACACACAATTGAACTACACATAATCATTTTTCGATTGAGTGACCATATAGATTAAGGTTGATAACGTCCAATTAGGTTGGTGTAACCGAGAATATTGTGTTGGGATCTTTGTGTGTTTCAAATAAGAAAACCAAGGTGGGGTTTTCCTTTAAGATCAGTGTGATTTAAAGTTTTTAGAAAAGATCACGTTAACAGGGATTCGACCGAGTGAAGGCCTTGGAACAAGGTGATTTCCTTGCAAGGGAGTAGCGCGAGACGGTGGACCGTGTTCGAGAATCTTGGGTTTAACAAGTGCGTGCTTGGGATAATCGGAGGATTATAGCCACATTGTTGGTGACTTGATCAAGCTTTGATCAAGGGTTTGGAGGTGGTTAAATCAACAACAAACCATAGGGTTTGTAGGGTTAGAATACTTCACCTATTGTATAAACTCTTTTGCAAATATAAGGTTAATTTCAAGTATCTCAATTCGATTTTGGATTGAGGGCAGACGTATCCATAGCAAGGCTAATGGGGGAACTGCCTAAAAAAATCTTTGTGTCTCTTTATCACTTTATTTTTCTTTAACTGTTGTTCTTGCAAATTATCGATTTCATTGTTGTTTCAATTAATTCGATTGGAAATTATCTTCAACTATCTTTTAAATTGTTGTTGTTGATATAATCACAATCACTTTAATTGTGATTGGCTTTTTACATCTACAAAATAAATCGAATTTCTAAACGTGATCAATCGCACACAAAGTGTTCGATAAATTGTCTTTGAGTATTTTTATCGCTTAGTGTTCATTGGAAATAAGCATTACGAATAGCGTTTCATTTGATTGACTAGTGAATTAATTGTTGATTGAACAATTTGTTTTCATTATCATTCCATCGGTTTTCATTACGCATACCCGAGCTTTTCGATAGTAGGTTCGGTTAGACGATTCGATTCAGGTTGTTTCCGTTGTGCCATACTTTTTGAAAACAAATTTTTGCTAAGAATTTTTGGTTTTAAATTTGTGATCTATTCGCATCCTTCTAGATCAAAGCCTATCGTCCAACGGCTGGTATAATCCATCAGTTCTTTACTACTTACTTGTAAGACCTCATCGTCTTCAAGGTTTTTGCTCGGTCAGATTAGTCCCTAGCACACACTTGTTGAACCCAAGATTCGCGAACACGATTCACCATCTCGCGCTACTCCCTTGCAAGGATCCACCTTGTCCCAAGGCATTCATTCGGTCGAATTCGTATTTGCGTGATCTTGTCCAAAACCTTCAAATCACAATGATCTTGAAGAAAAATCCCTACTTGGTTTTCTTATTTGAAACATACAAAGATCCCAACCCAATATTCTTGGTTACAACAACCTAATTGGACGTTATTAACCCTAATCTAGATGGTTACCCAATCAAAAAATGATTATGTGCAGTTTGAATGTGTGTATGCATAGAAGAGAGGTTGAAGATGATGGGAATGCTTTGTGATTCTGGTTTCGTTTAGGTTTGTTAGACGATGGCTATGGATCTAAAAGGGGGGTTGAATAGATCCCTTGAGTTTTACACGCAAATGGACTACAAAATTCTGTTTTAAAAAAATTGTTTAACGGAAGCTACCACTGGACAGAACGTCTACAACGAACCTTCTACCGAAAGGATCGGATATGCACGATTATATTATGGATGAGTACGAAGGAGAAAAATTCAGTTCTGAATATTACACTTATAAACGCAGACAACAAATTATCTCTTGCTTGATGTTTATACCGATCCAATGAGGTTAATAGATAAGCAATTTAAAGCAATGTGTTCGAATTTTGCTTGGAAACAAATTATAAAACACGTAGTGTGCGTAAACACACTATGTGCAAAATTTCTATGGAGAATAATGTGCAGCTGCTCCAAAACACAATTCAACGAATTGTATCTATTTTAACAAAAACAGTTTATCAGCGTACAATTATTCTACGACAGAAATTACGATAGTTTGCAACGTCACAAAATCGAACAATTCTGAAATGTAAAAGAGTTAAGGGAAAGAGAGAGAACACCCGAGATTTGATTAGGCAGTTCCCCAATCGTCCTCGCTTTGGGTACGTCTGCCCCCAATTCCGCAAAAGGAAATGAGATATATATATATATATATATGTGTGTGTGTGTGTGTGTAGTTGTTGCAATGTTTATTACAAGAGAAAACTATGAACATTCAAACCCCGAACGTCTTCGATCTTTGATGCAGAATTTTCTCTTCCCTTGATTCAAGATGAATCAAGTGCTCCGAATATGGATGATTCAATTACCGTCCCACGCTACTAAACCGAAAGAAAACTCCGTTCTTCAGTTACCTTCACTCGGTCAATTGAAACCTTCCAAGAATTCGAACCCAAACCTTCTTCTATGATCCTCTGATTACAGCTACTAAATCGAAACAGTTGCGCCAATTTCCGGTTACCTTCGCCTAGCTGAATCCCTGTCGAAAGAACAGTTTGTATAAAAACCCCCCAAAATCTCCTCGATTCTTGGAGGACAAACCCAACTGGTTTGATTCAAGAAACACCTGCCAATCTCTCAACCCAGAAGATGAAGATCACACTTCCTAAATTCTGAACGTTATCACTTCGGTCAATGGGCGACACAAACAAAAATGATTATGTGTGATTGTTTGTTTACACAATGAAGAAGATGAAGATGAAGAGAGAACTGACATATATTTTCCACGTTTCTTATTCTTTTTTGAAAAATGAAGACCCAAAACTATTTATATAAGAAAATATGACCCAAAGAAATAACAGGAAATAACAGAAACGAAATTAAGTGAAAAAGTGTAAAAAAACAGAGTCATGCGTCGACCTCTGGAGTCTATGCGTCGACGCATAGAATGGCAATTTTGAGTTCTCAGAGTTATGGACTTACCCGTGACTTCTGGGGGTCAGCGCATGAATTTTTAGGTCGGCGCATAAGTTCTGAGGTCAGCGCATGAAGGCCAGTTTTTTAAGAAATTTCATTTTTTGAACTGTTTTCACCAGACCAAGGTCAAACATACATGCTAGACACTATTAAATCACTTGTGGACATTTATTTTTGGGAAGAATAAGATCCTATGCATCTAGACACATGACCAACAACGATAAGACGCTATATGCTCGACACGTGAAGTGATACCGCTCAAATTACAATCTAATGCATTTGTTGACATCATTAAAACAAGATATCTAGAAGGATATCCCTCACATACTCCCCCTTTTTGATGATGGTAACACTTCCTTGATTGTCACGAGAGATGTAATTTGAGATGATTAATGCTCCCCCTGTCTTTAACATCCGGTTTAAATGTTTATGTAGCTTGTATTCTTCTCCCCCTTTGACAACATCAAAAAGACGAGAAGACAGTGGTCAAAATAGCATACGAAAACATGTAGTGGATCAACAAATATTTGCAACAACAAAACAGTTACCAGTATCCACATATGATACCGCTAATGTAAACTAGTAATGATTAAATACGGAACAACGATATTAAAGCAAGACATTCACTTCATAAAATTTGAAACATAACAGAAAAGTTTACCACATGTCAAAATAACAGAAAGCAAACAACAAAACACAAATTCATGCACAACTAAACATGATGCCCTAAGGTTTATGGTCTCCTCCCCCTAAACGAATAACCTCGTCCCCTATGGTATTGACTTGGTGGTGGAAATTCCTCGAGTTTAAGGTTGAGGTCAATCAAGGTGCTATTGAGGTTACCAAGACTGTTGGCCAAGTTTTGATTTTGCTGAGTCAAATTGGCATCCATTTGATTGAACCTGGTCATAGCAGCATTTGTAAAATTGTTGAAGTTGGTGGCATGAGACGATAATTGGTTAGACAGGTTTGTAAGCTGTTCCTGCTGAGTCAGGTATCGAGTTTCCTGCTGCGTTTGAAATTCTTGATGTTGCAGAGACAACTCAGTTAGCCTTGCCAAAATTTCATCATTGGATTGTTGATGATGTTGAGACGGTGGAGTTGGTGGAAGCTGCCATTCAGAGTCAGCATCATAGGATGAAGGAACATACGCAACACCAAGGTTGGTCCAGCAGTTTTGTTGCCACTGACCCCAGCCTTGATTGTCATAGGATTCTTCTGGTTGATATCTCATCCATGCCTCATTGTCTTCTTGATTGTCTTCTTCTTCTTCAGCTTGATTATCTTGCATGACAACGTCTTCTTGTATCACCACATTTTCATCATTACCAACATGATCTGCATCACCTTGACTTCCTTCATCCTCACTTTCTTCAAGATGGACAGGTTCAGGATGGGTAGCTCTTTGTCGATGGATGAACTTTTGCTCACGAGAGTTCCAATGGTAACCCATCATGGACAAAGTTCTGGCCAGAAACTGTTGTTCAGCAGTAATGTGAATATGAAAAATCTGTGGAATAGGAATGTCAAAATGATTAAGAAAATTTGCCACAGCAGATGCATATCCAAGTGCTAAAAATTTGTTAGAGCTGCGAGTTGTGAACATCCTAGAAGCAAAGTAGTAAGGCCAGTTGATTTTGATATTTTCCCTCAGGATATAGATAAGATGCACCTCCGCTTGTTCAACTCTTGAGTAGCCTCCTTTCTTAGGCCTCAAGATGCGAGAAACAATCCACTGAAGGATACGTTCTTTAAATTTCAGATGACCGGTGGTGACACTCTTAGGAAATGCTTCATTTGCCACAAAATCATCTGGATATGGTTCCCTCAACATAGAATTCAAAGCAGTTTTGAATGCATAGTATTCAACAAAGGTTTTATTAGTAACCTTTGGGAGATTGTCATCAGTATTCAAAACAAACAATGTAGACCATACATCGTTTGTCACCTGATATTCTGCATTATTTATAGAGAACTTAAATTCAGCCCCACGAAATTTTCCCTTTATCCCACAGTAGAACAATCTAGTCAAGCCTTCACTGTACTTGTCATCAC
The DNA here is from genome assembly GCA_022829125.1 of Lathyrus tuberosus. Classification (NCBI taxonomy): domain Eukaryota; kingdom Viridiplantae; phylum Streptophyta; class Magnoliopsida; order Fabales; family Fabaceae; genus Lathyrus; species Lathyrus tuberosus. The sequence continues at coordinate 136,650 of JALAZF010000439.1, forward strand.
ATTCAACAAATTCATTCAGATTTTGAAAATTGATGAGTTCAGAAATTTCAGAAATGTGAAAATCTTGACCCATCAACGGATAAAATCCATGTTGTCTTATAACAGCCCTGTTAGAAAATAATTCCGCAAACGGAGTGGCTAACCTTTCAGAAATTAAAGATTCAAAAGTTACCCGTTGTGAGTTTGATCCTCTTGTTTGAGCTTGTTGTGAAGTGGATCCTCTTCCTCCTCTTGTACCAGTATTTCTTCTGGAAGCCATTGTTGAAGAAGAGTTGAAGGAAGATTATCAAACTTGGTTGTTGCAGAGATAGAAGAGAAGATGTGTGAAATCCTTTGAGTACCTTGCTGTAGATATATAGAGAAATTTCTCTCTTGGTGTTCCCTCCCCCTTTTTCTAATTTATTAGGGTTTTGATGAGAGTTTAGTGGGGATTAATTGAGATTGATGAGGTTTAAAGAAGTAGAATAGGGAGAGATTGGCCACAAAAGCTAATTTAATGACATGCAATAATTATAGTTTAATGTGCAATGAGAAAACATAGGGAAGGTAAAGCATTTATAGGTCGGCGCACGCAACCCAGAAAAATAAAGAAGTCTGAACGATTCCTTCTTGCTTCGACCTGTGAATCTGTGCGTCGGCGCATGATTCCTGAAAATTTTGAAAATTGCTTGAACATGTGGCTATGCGCTTACCCGTGAGTTTAATAGGTCAGCGCATGAAAACATGCGTCGACGCATGGAAGTGTAAAAGTGAATTTTTTGCAAAATTCTTGTTCCAAGCAGATAAATACACATATACACACAGAACCAAACATTCACATGAATGATAAGTGCTCAAAATGAAATAAACATCAAGATTAGAGTAAGTAACATGGCACAAAATGTTGATAAACCTCTATAAGTTGGAACGATATTACCTTGAACGTCATGACGGTGAGATCCCTCACATATGGATGAATTTCTCTTTGCATTGTTAGTTAAAGATATGAACAAGCATATATATATATATATATATATATATGTGTGAAGATCATAATTCTAAAGAATGTTATGCACGATCCGAGATATCGAGAATGCCAAGTTCCCTACGGATGTGAAAGAAAGGCTCTGTAGCTAATGGTTTTGTGAAAATGTCAGCAAGTTGATTCTTAGTGTCAACATGCTCAAAAATAACATCACCTTTCTCTACATGATCCCTAAGAAAATGATGGTGTATTTCGATATGCTTGGTGCGTGAATGTAGTACAGGGTTCTTAGTTAGATTAATCGCACTAGTGTTATCGCACAAAATTGGAATACGTTCAAGTTTTAAGTTGAAATCAAGTAATTGTTGTTTAAGCCATAGGACTTGAGCACAACAACTACCGGTGGCAACGTATTCCGCCTCGGCTGTTGATAGAGCAACGGAAACCTGTTTCTTACTGTGCCAACTCACCAAGGAATTTGCAAAAAAGTGACACGTGCCACTAGTACTTTTCCTATCCAACTTGCACCCGGCAAAGTCGGAGTCAGAGTAACCAACTAAGGAACAAACACTTCCTTTGGAATACCACAGCCCATACTTTGGAGTACTAGAGATGTATCGAAGTATGCGCTTAACTGCCGTCAGGTGGGATTCCTTGGGATGTGCCTGATACCTCGCACACATGCATACACTAAACATTATATCGGGACGTGATGCGGTAAGATAAAGGAGAGACCCTATCATACCTCGGTACTTCTTTACCTCAACATCCTTACCCTTTTCGTCACGATCGAGATTAGCACTTGTAGGCATAGGAGTATCTATTACTTTGCAGTTCAGCATATCAAAACGTTTTAGTAACTCAAGACAATATTTAGTTTGACTCACGAATGTGCCCTCTTCAAGTTGTTTGATTTGCAATCCGAGGAAATAGTTGAGCTCCCCCATCATGCTCATTTCAAACTCCCCCTGCATCAAACTAGAAAACTCCTTGACCAAGGTCATGTTAGTAGACCCAAATATAATATCGTCAACATAAATTTGTACCAAAATTAAGTGTTTTCCTTGACGTTTAATAAAGAGGGTTGTGTCAACCTTTCCTCTTGAATACCCTTGATCAAGTAGAAATTTGCTTAGACGTTCATACCAAGCCCTAGGGGCCTGTTTGAGTCCGTACAAAGCTCGCTTAAGTTTATAAACATGATCAGGATATTCGTGTGATTCAAAACCTGGAGGTTGGGCTACATAAACCTCTTCATTTATATATCCGTTAAGGAATGCACTTTTGACATCCATTTGGAATAGCTTAAAGTTCTTTGTGCAAGCGTAGGCAAGTAGAAGGCGTATGGCCTCGAGTCGGGAAACCGGCGCATAAGTTTCCTCATAGTCGATTCCTTCCTCTTGGTTATAGCCTTGCGCTACAAGCCTAGCTTTGTTACGCGTTATTACTCCATTTTCATCAAGTTTATTCCTAAACACCCATCGGGTGCCTATTACTCGATGATCTCGCGGAGGGGGGACAAGGTCCCAAACCTCATTTCTCCAGAATTGATTTAGTTCATCTTGCATTGATAGATACCAATGCTCATCGAGTAACGCTTCCATAGAGTTTTTAGGTTCAACTTGGGAAACAAAAGCAGAGTAATAACAAAAGTTACTAAGTTTAGAGCGAGTAGTTACTCCCTTAGAGATATCACCGAGAATGTTGTCAATTGGATGGTCTTTTGAAGACTTCCAAGCTAGAGGAAGTTCATCTTTCTTAGCATGATGATCATCCTCACTTTTCACTGGTTGGTGATCCTTTTCCTCCTCAATACGCACTGCTTCAGGCTGATCAATTCCCTTATCAGTGTCCTTGAGTATGTCTTCAGTAGGTACACCTGCACCATGAAAAGAACTACCTTCTCCGACATTTCTCGGATAAGACTCGTCAAAAGAAACATGAACTGACTCTTCAACTATACGTAACCTTTTATTATAGATTCTATAAGCTTTACTTGACTGAGAGTATCCAAGAAAAATACCCTCGTCAGCCTTGGCATCAAATTTGCCGAGAGTCTCTTTTCCATTATTTAACACAAAGCATTTGCAACCAAATACATGAAGGTGAGAGATGTTTGGCTTACGCCCTTTTAAAAGCTCATACGGTGTCTTGTTTAGAATAGGCCGTATGAGCACCCTATTCAAAATGTAACAAGCCGTACTTATGGCGTCGGCCCAAAAATATTTTGGTAATCCACTATCATTGATCATAGTCCTTCCAAGTTCTTCCAAAACTCTATTTTTACGTTCCATTACCCCATTTTGTTGAGGGGTACGTGGTGCGGAAAAATTATGATCAATTCCATTGGAATCACAAAATGCTTCAAATAAATGATTTTCAAACTCACCCCCATGGTCACTTCTGATTGACCCAATGTTTGTGTTTAACTTGTTTTGAGATAACTTAGCAAATCGTTCAAAGGCTGAAAAAGTATCACTCTTATTTGCTAAGAAAATTGTCCAGCAAAACCTAGAAAAATCATCGACTATAACAAATCCATAGTAGTTACCACCTAGGCTTTTAACCCTAGATGGTCCAAAGAGATCCATATGGAGGAGCTCAAGAGGTCTCATAGTTGAAACAATGTTTTTAGATTTAAAAGAGATCCTTGTTTGCTTCCCCATTTGGCACGCATCGCAAAGATGATCCTTTATAAATTTAATTTTGGGCAAACCGATGACTAGGTCTTTAGAGACAATTTTGTTAAGCAAATCAAAGTTGATATGAGCCAAGCGTCTATGCCACAACCATGAATCTTCATTCATAGTGACTAAACACTTGTCTCCATCCAATGATACCTCGTTTAAGTCTAGCATATAGACGTTATTCACCCTCAAGCCCTTAAACACATTCTTTTTGTCACTATCTTCAACTACGCAACAATCCTTTGAAAAAGAGACTTTATAATTTTTGTCACATAGTTGACTAATGCTTAAAAGATTGTGTCTAAGGCCCTCCACAAGAAGTACATCAGAGATAGTAGTAGATGAGGGGTTACCTATACTACCTTTACCGAGAATTTGTCCCTTGTTATTATCTCCGTAGGTGACAAACCCCTTTTTCTTCGCCACAAAGTCGATGAAAAGAGATACGTCTCCGGTCATATGTCTTGAGCAGCCACTATCTAGAACCCATCTTCCTTCGGTGGTCTCAAGACTTTGTACCTACAAAAATAATCAAGGGAGAGTAGGTACCCAATTCTCATTGGGTCCTTTATGGTGAGTGAAACCAAGATTGCCTTTGGGCAACCATTGATAAAGGCCCTTTGGAACAAGAAATCTCCGAAAGTGGCACTTAGCAATAGTATGACCGGGCTTACAACAATATAAGCAATCACGATTAGTTTGGATTTTATCTTTGCTATCACTATCTCGAACCACATACGTGTATTGTTGATAAGGATTATTCATTATTTCACGATAATGTGATCGATCAATAGCAAACGTAATCTTAGGCTTGAGAGCCTTGTCTAACTTGGCTTTGAGGGTTCTCACCTCTCTTTGCCAAATGTGACAAGTACCACAGCCCCAAGGTCAAACCATGTATATTTATTCTCATCGATCTTAGTTTTTGATGCATTCACCATGGAGTTTTTAAGATCTTCCAATTCCTTTTGGGAATCGGAAACCTTTTTCTCCAAATAGGAAAAAATATTTTTATTAGAAGCTAAGAGTTGAAATGCTTCCTTAGCTTCGTGGTGTAATGTATCAAAAGCTCTTTTTAATTCAGCATGAGACATATTTTGACAGTTTTCATATTTAGAGTGTTTTACCTCTTTTCCTTTGTTGTGACGTGCCATGAGACAAAGGTTGACGGATTCACTTTCGTCACTTGAGGAGTCATCTTTCTCCGACTCGCTATCGCTTTCCCAAGCGATGTATGCTCGTCGAGACTTGTTGGACTTTTTGTTTGAGCGACTCTTGTCATTATCCTTATCTTTGTCTTTCTTTAGGGATGGACAATCCGGCTTGTAGTGTCCAGATTTTCCACAGTTGTAGTACGTCCCTTTTACCTTGCCATTTTTATTTCCTTCACTTCTCGATTGCTTACGGAACTTGACAAGATTTCTGTCCGAGTGCTGAATATCATTCTTACGAATATATCTATTGTATCTTTTCACAAATAAGCTTATATCATCACCGGATTCTTCATCTCTGTCGTTTTTGGCTTCATCATCACTTAGCTCTTGATGTGTGGACTTTGAACAAGAAGCCTTAAGAGCTATCGACTTCTTCTCCGTATCTTTTACCTTCTCTTTCTTTATGCTCTTCTCATGTTTATCCAAGCTAATGAGCACTTGCTCATGCTCATCGAGTTTACCAAAGAGTGTTGTGAGGTCTAGAGTAACAAGATCATTGGCCTCCTTGATAGCGGTAACCTTCGGTTGCCATTCCCTGCTGACACCTCAGAATTTTATTAGTAGAAACCTCATTTGGAATTGGTTTACCAAGAACATGCAATTTGTTGATAATGTGAGTGAATCGTTTTTGCATATCCGCAATGGTTTCCCCTTGCTTCATGTAAAACAAATCAAACTCTTGCGTTAGTGTATTAATACGAGCCAATTTAACATCATTAGTGCCTTCGTGGGCTACTTGTAAGCCATCCCACATAGCTTTGGCTGTTTCGCAATGGGAGACTCGATAATACTCATCAACTCCCAAAGAGGAAATGATCATATTACGAGCCTTCCAATCATAATTGTACTTTTTCTCGTCCTCCTCAGTCCATTGGTCTTCGGGTTTAGGAACGACAACGCCTTCCGCGTTAGTCATAGTGATTGCCATGGGACCGTTTAAAATAACGTTCCAAACCTTCCGATCTAAGGAGTTAATATGAACGCGCATACAATCCTTCCAGTAGCTGTAGTTTTCACCTGTAAATACTGGAGCTCTATTATAAGCCCCCTTAGGTTCGTTCGCCATGATCCAAGAAGTTTTACCGAAGCACCAGAATAAACCGGAGCTCAGATACCACTTGTTAGACGATGGCTATGGATCTAGAAGGGGGGGTTGAATAGATCCCTTGAGTTTTACACGCAAATGGACTACAAAATTCTGTTTTAAAAAAATTGTTTAACAGAAGCTACCACTGGACAGAACGTCTACAACGAACCTTCTACCGAAAGGATCGGATATGCACGATTATATTATGGATGAGTACGAAGGAGAAAAATTCAGTTCTGAATATTAAACTTAGAAACGCAGACAACAAATTATCTCTTGCTTGATGTTTATACCGATCCAATGAGGTTAATAGATAAGCAATTTAAAGCAATGTGTTCGAATTTTGCTTGGAAACAAATTATCAAACACGTAGTGTGCGTAAACACACTATGTGCAGAATTTATATGGAGAATAATGTGCAGCTGCTCCAAAACACAATTCAACGAATTGTATCAATTTAACAAAAACAGTTTATCAGCGTACAATTATTCTACGACAGAAATTACGATAGTTTGCAACGTCACAAAATCGAACAATTCTGAAATGTAAAAGAGTTAAGGGAAAGAGAGAGAACACCCGAGATTTGATTAGGCAGTTCCCCAATCGTCCTCGCTTTGGGTACGTCTGCCCCCAATTCCGCAAAAGGAATTGAGATATATATATATATATATATATATATATATATATGTAGTTGTTGCAATGTTTATTACAAGAGAAAACTATGAACATTCAAACCCCGAACGTCTTCGATCTTTGATGCAGAATTTTCTCTTCCCTTGATTCAAGATGAATCAAGTGCTCCGAATATGGATGATTCAATTACCGTCCTACGCTACTAAACTGAAAGAAAACTCCGTTCTTCAGTTACCTTCACTCGGTCAATTGAAATCTTCCAAGAATTCGAACCCAAACCTTCTTCTACGATCCTCTGATTACAACTACTAAACCGAAACAGTTGCGCCAATTTCCGGTTACCTTCGCCCAGCTGAATCCCTGTAGAAAGAACAGTTTGTACAAAAACCCCCAAAATCTCCTCGATTCTTGGAGGACAAACCCAACTGGTTTGATTCAAGAAACACCTGCCAATCTCTCAACCCAGAAGATGAAGATCACACTTCCTAAATTCTGAACGTTATCACTTCGATCAATGGGCGACACAAACAAAAATGATTATGTGTGATTGTTTGTTTACACAATGAAGAAGATGAAGATGAAGAGAGAAATGACATATATTTTTCACGTTTCTTATTCTTTTTTGAAAAATGAAGACCCAAAACTATTTATATAAGAAAATATGACCAAAAGAAATAACAGGAAATAACAGAAACGAAATTAAGTGAAAAAGTGTAAAAAACAGAGTTATGCGTCGACCTCTGGAGTCTATGCGTCGACGCATATAATGGAAATTTTGAGTTCTCAGAGTTATGCGCTTACCCGTGACTTCTGGGGGTCAGCGCATGATTTTTTAGGTCGGCGCATAAGTTCTGAGGTCAGCGCATGAAGGCCAATTTTTTAAGAAATTTCATTTTTTGAATTGTTTTCACCAGACCAAGGTCAAACATACATGCTAGACACTATTAAATCACTTGTGGACATTTATTTTTGGGAAGAATAAGATCCTATGCATCTAGACACATGACCAACAACGATAAGACGCTATATGCCCGACACGTGAAGTGATACCGCTCAAATTACAATCTAATGCATTTGTTGACACCATTAAAACAAGATAGCTAGAAGGATATCCCTCACAAGGTTTTACACTAGTACCTTGCTAAAATATGATGCATGTATGAACATATATATATATATATATATATATATATATATATATATATATATATATATATATATATATGCATGGGAGGAAATATGCAAAAGGAATGAAAGAAAATAATAAGAAGAAAATAAAATTTGAGTTTTTGAAAGCAATAGGTCGGCATATGAAAGCAAGAGGTTGGCCATTCAAGGTCATCAGGTCGGCCTATATAGGAAACTGGTCGACCTGTAGAAGTCTTAAGTCATCCTATCTGAGGCGACTTGTAGGAAGTGGCCACAGGCTTCATTCTTGGAGCGTGGAGGTCAGCATGTCCAAGTTATATGTCGACCAATACTGAAGGAAAAGCTTCTATAGGTTGATCTGAACTCGTATGTGTAGACCGATACAACTTTTTCAACACTTAAAACTCATTTTTTGATGCATGAAACATGCCTAACATATTTTCAATCATTTTCAAACTTATTTGTATGCATCCTAATGCTAAGATGATCAATCTACATCTAGACTTTGGTTGATACCGCCCAATGTACAAATATGCTAAATTTCATCCTAGTTTTGACATCATTCAAAACTTGACTAGATGGAAGAATGCACTCACAATTATAACACACCAAATCTAAATTAACTAGAATATAATTCTTAGAATCTCATATTGATAACAAATATTTAAAATTACATTACTTCAGACATTACATGTGTAAATTACGACTTGAAGTACAAAACATGCACACTTAACTATTTCTTTAATTGTAATTTCTTTTACGAATTTTGAACCAATTAAATAGTCAAGTGTGCACGTTTTGTATTTCACGTCTTCTGTAGTCGGAATGTTGAGCCGAGTATTAGGAATGTGTTGGCTGATACCCTAGGAGTTCAACATGTGTTGGGAATAGGTAAGTATCTAGGAGTGTCATCTATGATAGGAAGAAACAGGAAAGCTACTTTCAAGTTTGTTAAAGATAAAATTTGGAAGAAGATCAATAATTGGAGTAGTAGGAGTTTATCGCAAGCAGGAAGGAAAACTCTTATTAAATTAGTTCTTCAAGCTATTCCTTCCTATATCAGGAGCATTTTTTTGTTGCCTTCCTCTCTAAGCGATGAGATTGAGAAAATGATGAATACTTTTTGGTGGGGTCATAAGCGAGATCGGGGCAGAGGTGTAACGACCCAGTTTTAGTCTGTTTTATTTAATTGAGTCGTTTTGATTATTTTATTATTATATTATTTTATTTCTGACTTTTATCTGAAAATATGTTATTTTTCGTCGTGATTATATTTTGTCATGTTTTGGGAACGTTTGCGAGATATTTGAGTGTGGGGGTATTTTGGTCTTTTCATTTATTTTTCCTAAGTTAGTATGAATAGAAATAGAAAGAGAGAAAAATAGTAAGAAGAGAAGAAAAGAGGAGAAGAGAAAGAGAAGAGGCAAAAGGAGAAAAAGAGAGAAATCTTGGAAATCAAGAAAATCGATCAACCGACTTTCTAAATCACGATTTAATCGGGTAAGGGTGTGAAACTCGATTATCTTATCATTGTGTATGATTATATAAGTGTGTATTTGAATGTTATCTTGCCTTTCCCAAGTTTTTCGGTTATAGGTCGAAAACGCGTAAACGAGTAGAAATCGATGTTTTCACGGACGGAAATCGATATAAATTGTGTTGTATGATCTCTATATGTTTATGAACCATTGATAAGAATTGTTTTGCTGCTGGAAGTGTTTTGAGTGGAGAAAAATGGATTTTTGGGTTTTGAAAGCGCAGCAGAATTTTTCTGCACCTGGTGTAAAGCGTCGGGCGGTTCTATGATTTCGCCGGGCGGTTCATGATTTCGCCGGGCGGTTTTTGAGAGGCGCAACCTTTACACGATTCTGACTCTATTGAGTCATTTGGGAGAAATGGTGACGCCTCTGCTTCGTCGGGCGAAGTAGCGGCGAAGGGATTTAGCCGGGCGGTTTTTGGGTTTCGCCGGGCGGTCCTGGGGAAGTTTCACATTTATATTTTCTTTTAAATTCCATAACTTGTGTTCCGTTTATCGGTTGGTGTGTTCCTTGTACCATTGGAAAGCTTATGAAATGTTCTTTCTTATTAAAATGGTTTAGAGATTGTTGGCCGATTAAATTATGTCGGGAATTTAAAATCGTGTCGTTTTGTCGACTTTTGCCGTTTTAATTGTGTGGATTTGATGGGTATCATGCAATGTGCTGTTGATGTGGATATTGTATGACTTGTGTGCTGTTGTGTAATGAAAATGCATGAAATACATGTTGTAATGATGATTTGTGGCCTAAGGGCAAGAAAATGCTATGTGTGGTATTTAATGATATATGCATGATCATGGAATGTGTATATGTGTGCATTTGAGTGTCATGAGTCATTGTATGCCAAGCATCATGATATGCATGTTGGTGATATCGTGTGCCCTAGTGGGTATGAGCGACGAAACGATTCCAGAGGGAATCCGCTATAACATCGTACGCCTTATACCGAGAAGACTTAAAGCGATAATTATAGACGATCGTGCGCCTTATATAAAGAGGACTTAAAGCAATCGGATCGTGCGCCTTATACCAAGAGGACTTAAAGCGATCCATAAACGTCGTGCGCCTTATACCAAGAGGACTTAAAGCGACGGGGAACATCGTTTGCCCGACGGGGAGTTACGTTGAGTAACAAGCGATGATTCCAATAGTTCCTGAGTGAACTAATGTTGAGAATTGATGGATGGATGGTACCGCATATGCATTGCATAGGGTCGTTGTGCCGGTCTCTGTGCATTTGCATAAATCATGAATATGATTGATTATGTGTGAGAATTGTGAATGGATGCATTATGTGTGGAAAACCATGATTGGATTGATTGTGTGTGGAATTATGGGTGAGATTGATGAGTTGATATATGAGTATATGGTTGATATACTTTGGTGATGGATAAATGAGATATGTATTGGGTTGTGTTGTATTTGGATTCTGTTGTAGTTGTGGTGAGAATATTACGTATGTGTATTTTTATGTTATATAATTGTATGCAATTATATTATGATTGTGTTTCTCACCCTTCTGCTGTTTTAATGCTCTATGAGGCATTGCAGATTAGATGCTGGAGGTCTTTTTGTGAAGCTTAGGTCTTCATTCTTTTGTCGGTCGGCTCTGATATGTAGCATCGGGTAGTCGGGGAGATCGAGTGTGATTACTCTGTATTATGTGTATATGTATATTTTGGATTGTACATGTATGATGGTGTATTCGACAGGCAAACTTTTTGTGATATATATGTATGAGATTCAGTACAGATTTTCCGCTTTTATTCTGTACCTGAATTTGTGGGTGTGAGGAACTAAGTTCCTCTGTTATGTGCTACTTGAATTGTTGCATATCTATTTGAGCAGGTTTATGTGTATTTGTTTCAAATTAATGTGACCCCTCGGTCTATGCCGTGAATGTTTTAAATATACTCTGATGAAATTTTGAATTTTTATTTATCGCTTTAATAGGTTGGGGGTATAGATTGGGGGTGTTACATTAAGTGGTATCAGAGCCAGTCCGTGTCAGTTGTGTCAGTCCTTGTTGGTCTTTGTGGTTCGGTGAGCTGTTTGTTTAACCATAGTTACTGTTATTGGAAATGAACAGAATATGGCTGGTAGGAATGATGCTGCTTTGGCTGAGGCTATGCAAGTTATGGCTCGGGCTGTGCAGGGTGCACCTAATGCTGCGGGTAATGATGAGTTCAGGAAGAACAAACCGTTTATCTTCAAAGGAAGATATGATCCTGATGGTGCACAGATTTGGCTTAAAGAGATAGATAGGATTTTTCGAGTGATGGATTGTGATGAGGATCAGAAGGTGAGTCTGGGTACTCACATGTTATTGGAGGAAGCTGATGATTGATGGGTTAGTACTCGTCATGTGTTGGAAGCTGCAGAGGAGGAGATCACTTGGGTTGTATTTAGCATTGAGTTTCTGAGGAAGTATTTTCCCGAGGATGTTAGAGGAAAGAAGGAAATTGAGTTCTTGGAATTGAAACAAGGTAGTATGTCTGTTGTTGATTATACTGCTAAGTTTGTGGAACTTGTGCAGTTTTATCCTCATTATGCTGAAGCTACTGCAGAGATTTCTAAGTGTGTGAAGTTTGAGAACGGATTGCGTCCTGAGATTAAGCAGGCAATCGGTTATCAACGGATTAGGAGGTTTTCTGATTTAGTGGATTGTTGTAGGATTTTCGAGGAGGATAGTAAGGCTCGTTCTACTCACTATAAGAGTGTGAACGAGAGGAAAGGGAAGCAACAGTTTCGTGGTGGTCCGTATGTGACACCAGCTGATAAAGGTAAGCAAAGGGGGAATTTTGAGAGAAGACCAAGTGGAGAGGGTATGTCTAATTCTCCGAGATGTTTTGGGTGTGGTGAATTAGGACATCGTCAGTTTGAATGCAGGAAGAGTATGAGGAAGTGTACTAATTGTGGAGGTTTAGGACATGTAGCGGCGGAGTGCAAGAGGAAGAATGTGGTGAAGTGTTTCAAATGTGGTGAGCCTGGTCATATTAGTACAAAATGTCCAAAACCGAAGCAAGCTCCAGCTGGTGGGAAAGTTTTTGCACTGGCAGGAACTCAGACTTCAGTGCAGATCGTCTGATCAGAGGTACTTGTTTTATTAATAGTACGCCTTTAGTTGCTATTATTGATACTGGAGCGACTCATTCGTTTATTTCGTCTGAGTGCGCGAAGCGTTTGAATATTGTGTTGTCTTTGATGGGTGGTGAAATGGTTATTGATACTCCAGCAATGGGGTCAGTAACTACTTCTTTGGTATGTTTAAGTTGTCCTTTGACCATTTATGGTAATGGCTCTGAGATGGATTTGGTGTGTTTACCGTTGGAGGGTTTAGATGTGGTTCTGGGAATGAATTGGTTGCAGTTCAATAGGGTTCATATTGATTGTTATCATAAGCTGGTAATATTTCCTTCTCTTGAGGAAGACGAAGACTCGAGTTTCTTATCTACCAAAGAGTTGAAGAAACTTTTGGCGGATGAAGCTCAGTTGTTCGCGTTGTTTGCTTCGTTGAATGTGGATAGTTAAGTTTCACTTGATGTGTTTCCTGTTGTGTGTGATTTTCCAGAAGTGTTTCCTGAGGATATTTCAGATGTGCCGCCAGAAAGAAAGGTGGAGTTTTCTATAGATCTAGTTCCGGGTACTAGACCTGTATCGGTGGCACCATATCGAATGTCGGCATCTGAGTTGGTTGAGTTAAAGAAGCAATTGAACGAATTGTTAGAGAAGCGGTTTGTAAGACCTAGTGTGTCGCCTTAGGGTGCTCCAGTTTTGTTGGTGAAAAAGAAAGATGGAAGTGTGCGATTGTGTATTGATTATCGCCAGTTGAATAAGGTGACGATTAAGAATAAGTATTCTCTTCCGAGAATTGATGATCTGATGGATCAGTTGGTTGGTGCTTGTGTGTTTAGTAAGATTGATTTGAGGCCGGGGTATCATCAGATAAGGGTGAAAGAGGAAGATATTCAGAAGACGGCTTTTAGGACACGATACGGTCATTACGAATATTCTGTGATGCCGTTCGGGGTTTCTAATGCGCCAGGTGTGTTTATGGAGTACATGAATCGTATTTTCCACGAGCATTTGGATCGTTTTGTTGTTGTGTTCATTGATGATATCTTGATTTATTCTAAGTCTCGGGAGGAGCACGCAGAGCATATGCGTATTGTGTTGCAGGTTTTGAAGGAAAGGAAACTTTTTGCTAAGTTGTCCAAGTGTGAATTCTGGTTGTCGGAAGTGAGTTTTCTGGGTCACGTAATTTCAGGTAATGGTATTGCTGTGGATCCATCTAAAGTAGAAGCAGTTCTACAATGGGAGGCTCCGAGATCTGTTACTGAAATTAGAAGCTTTTTGGGTTTGGACGGATATTATCGAAGGTTCATTGAAGGTTTTTCTAAGCTAGCACTTCCTTTGACCCAGTTGACTTGTAAAGGTCAAGCGTTCGTTTGGGATATTTAGTGTGAGGAAAGTTTTAATGAGCTGAAGAGAAGATTGACTACAGGTCCGATTCTGATTTTGCCGAATCCTATTGAACCATTTGTGGTTTATTGTGATGCGTCTTTGATTTAGGTGGAGTGTTGATGCAAGAAGGTAAGGTTGTGGCTTATGCTTCGAGGCAATTGAGAGTGCATGAGAAAAATTATCCTACTCATGATCTTGAATTAGCGGCTGTGGTTTTTGTGTTGAAGATTTGGAGGCATTATCTCTACGGTGCAAGATTCGAAGTCTTTAGTGATCATAAAAGTTTGAAATATTTGTTTGATCAGAAAGAGTTAAATATGAGGCAACGTAGATGGTTGGAATTTTTGAAGGACTACGAATTTGGCTTGAATTACCATCCTGGTAAAGCTAATGTGGTAGCCGATGCGTTGAGCCAGAAATCGTTGCATATGTCGGTTTTGATGGTTAAAGAGTGGGAACTTTTGGAATCGTTTAGAGATTTGAGTTTGGTATGTGAAGTGACGTCGGATAGCGTAAGGCTTGGAATGTTAAAGGTTACTAATGATTTTCTGTTGACCGTTAGCGAGAAACAGAAGTTGGATGTGAAATTTGTGGATTTGATGACGGTTGGGGATAAAAGTGTGAATGAGGACTTTAAAGTGGATGATAATGGTGTTCTGAGGTTCCGCGGTAGAATTTGTATTTCTGATGATGCGGAGTTGAAAAGGATGATTTTGGAGGAAGGACACCAGAGTAGTTTAAGTATACATCCGGGAGCGAATAAGATGTATCAAGATTTGAAGAAGATTTTCTGGTGGTCGGGTTTGAAAAGAGATGTGGCTCAGTTTGTGTATTCATGTTTGACTTGTCAGAAGTCGAAGGTAGAACATTTGAGGCCTAGTGGTTTGTTGCAGCCGTTGGATATTCCTGAGTGGAAATGGGACAACATTTTTATGGATTTTGTGACAAGGTTGTCGAATACTCAGCGAGGGCATAATGCTATTTGGGTGGTTGTAGATAGGCTGACTAAATCGGCTCATTTCATTCCGATTGACATCCGTTTTTCTTTAGAAAGGTTGGCTGAGATTTACATCAGTGTGATTGTGAAGTTGCATGGTGTGTCGTTAAGTATTATTTCTGATCGAGATCCGCGGTTTACTTCGAGATTTTGGGAAAGTTTACAAAAGGCGTTGGGATCTAAGTTGAGATTGAGTTCGGCTTATCATCCGCAAATGGATGGGCAGATGGAGAGAACGATTCAGTCGTTGGAAGATTTGTTGAGGGCTTGTGTTCTTGAACAAGGAAGTGCGTGGGATAGTTATCTTGCATTGATTGAATTCACGTATAATAACAGTTTCCATTCAAGTATTGGAATGGAACCGTTTGAAGCGTTATATGGACGGAGATGTCGAACACCGTTGTGTTGGCATGAATCTGGTGAGAGGACGGTGGTTGGACCGGAGTTGGTACAACAGACTACGGACAAAGTGAAACTTATTCGTGAGAAAATGAAGGCTTCTCAGAGTAGGCAAAAGAGTTATCATGATCGAAGGAGGAAAGATCTTGAGTTTCAAGAGGGTGATCATGTATTTTTTAAAGTTACGCTGGTGACGGGGGTTGGTCGTGCATTGAAATCGAAGAAGCTTACTTCTCAGTTTATTGGTCCTTACCAGATATCTGCGAGAGTGGGTGTTGTGGCTTATAGGGTGGCGTTGCCGCCGAATCTGTCGAATTTGCATGATGTGTTCCATGTTTCACAGCTTCGGAAGTATGTTCCGGATCCGTCACATGTGATTCCGATGGATGAAGTTGAGGTAAGGGAGAGCCTTACGGTTGAGGCGTTACCAGTGAGGATTTTGGATCGCGAGGTGAAGCGGTTAAGGGGCAAGGATATTGCACTTGTGAAGGTAGCGTGGGGAGGCACTGCTGAGGGCAATTTGACTTGGGAGTTGGAGAGTCGGATGCGGGAGTCGTATCCGGAGTTGTTCGTCTCAGGTAATATTTTCGAGCACGAAAATTTCTAAGTGGGGGAGAGTTGTAACGACCCAGTTTTAGTCCGTTTTATTTAATTGAGTCGTTTTGATTATTTTATTATTATATTATTTTATTTCTGACTTTTATCTGAAAATATGTTATTTTTCGTCGTGATTATATTTTGTCGCGTTTTGGGAACGTTTGCGAGATATTTGAGTGTGGGGGTATTTTGGTATTTTCATTTATTTTTCCTAAGTTAGTATGAATAGAAATAGAAAGAAAGAAAAATAGTAAGAAGAGAAGAAAAGAAGAGAAGAGAAAGAGAAGAGGAAAAAGGAGAAAAAGAGAGAAATCTTGGAAATCAAGAAAATCGATCAACCGACTTTCTAAAACACGATTTAATCGAGTAAGGGTGCGAAACTCGATTATCTTATCATTGTGTATGATTATGTAAGTGTGTATTTGCATGTTATCTTGCCTTTCCCTAGTTTTCCGGTTATAGGTCGAAAACGCGTAAACGAGTAGAAATCGATGTTTTCACGGACGGAAATCGATATAAATTGTGTTGTATGATCTCTATATGTTTATGAACCATTGATAAGAATTGTTTTGCTGCTGGAAGTGTTTTGAGTGGAGAAAAATGGATTTTTGGGTTTTAAAAGCGCAGCAGAATTTTTCTGCACCTGGTGTAAAGCACCAGGCGGTTATATGATTTCGCCGGGAGGTTCTTGATTTCGCCGGGCGGTTTTTGAGAGGCGCAGCCTTTACACGATTCTGACTCTATTGAGTCATTTGGGAGAAATGGTGACGCCTCTGCTTCGCCGGGAGAAGTAGCGGCGAAGGGATTTAGCCGGGCGGTTTTTGGGTTTCGCCGGGCGGTCCTGGGGAAATTTCACATTTATGTTTTATTTTAAATTCCATAACTTGTGTTCCATTTATCGGTTTGGTGTGTTCTTTGTACCATTGGAAAGCTTATGAAATGTTCTTTCTTATTAAAATGGTTTTGAGATTGTTGGCCGATTAAATTATGTCGGGAATTTGAAATCGTGTCGTTTTGTCGACTTTTGCCGTTTTAATTGTGTGGATTTGATGGGTATCATGCAATGTGCTGTTGATGTGGATATTGTATGACTTGTGTGCTATTGTGTAATGAAAATGCATGAAATACATGTTGTAATGATGATTTGTGGCCTAAGGGCAAGAAAATGCTATGTGTGGTATTTAATGATATATGCATGATCATGGAATGTGTATATGTGTGCATTTGAATGTCATGAGTCAGTGTATGCCAAGCATCATGATATGCATGTTGGTGATGTCGTGTGCCCTAGTGGGTGTGAGCGACGAAACGATTCTAGAGGAAATCCTCTATAACATCGTGCGCCTTATACCGAGAGGACTTAAAGCGATGATTATAGACGATCGTGCGCCTTATACAAAGAGGACTTAAAGCGATCGGATCGTGCGCCTTATATCGAGAGGACTTAAAGTGATTCATAAACGTCGTGCGCCTTATACCAAGAGGACTTAAAGCGACGGGGAACATCGTTTGCCCGACGGGGAGTTACGTTGAGTAACAAGCGATGATTCCAATAGTTCCTGAGTGAACTAATATTGAGAATTGATGGATGGATGGTACCGCATATGCATTGCATAGGGTCGTTGTGTCGGTCTCTGTGCATTTGCATAAATCATGAATATGATTATGTGTGAGAATTGTGAATGGATGCATTATGTGTGGAAAACCATGATTGGATTGATTGTGTGTGGAATTATAGGTGAGATTGATGAGTTGATATATGAGTATATGGTTGATATACTTTGGTGATGGATAAATGAGATATGTATTGGGTTGTGTTGTATTTGGATTATGTTGTAGTTGTGGTGAGAATATTACGTATGTGTATTTTTATGTTATATAATTGTATGCAATTATATTATGATTGTGTTTCTCCCCCTTCTGCTGTTTTAATGCTCTATGAGGCATTGCAGATTAGATGTTGGAGGTCTTTTTGTGAAGCTTAGGTCTTCATTCTTTTGTCGGTCGGCTCTGATATGTAGCACCGGGTAGTCGGGGAGATCGAGTGTGATTACTCTGTATAATGTGTATATGTATATTTTGGATTGTACATGTATGATGTTGTATTCGACAGGCAAACTTTTTGTGATATATATGTATGAGATTCAGTACAGATTTTCCGTTTTTATTTTGTACCTGAATTTGTGGGTGTGAGAAACTAAGTTCCTCTGTTATGTGCTACCTGAATTGTTGCATATCTATTTGAGCAGGTTTATGTGTATTTGTTTCAAATTGATGTGACCCCTCGGTCTATGCCGTGAATGTTTTAAATATACTCTGATGAAATTTTGAATTTTTATTTATCGCTTTAATAGCTTGGGGGTATAGATTGGAGGTGTTACAAGAGGCATCCGTTGGCTTTCATGGGATCGATTGTTCATGCCCAAAATTGATGGAGGTATGGGTTTCAAAAATCTGAGTGCGTTCAATTACGCTATGCCGAGTAAACAAGGTTGGAACTTTATGACTAAACCCCACAGTTTGGTTACTCGTCTTTACAAGGCAAGGTACTTTCCAAATTGTGATTATCTTGGATCTGATATTGGTCATAATCCTAGTTATGTGTGGCGGAGTATCTGGAGTGCGAAGTTTGTGGTGAGAGGAGGATATAAATGGAGTATCGGTTCGGGAGAGAGTATTTTGGTTTGGGGTCAGAAGTGGCTCCATGATAGTTCGGTTTTAGTCAACCCTTGGCCGCATTATCTGGAGGTGGAAAATCTCAAACTCTCAAACTTATTGAGCACTAATGGCAAATATTGGAATTCCAATCTGATTTATTCCCTTTTAGGAGAGGGAGAGGCATCTAAGGTTCTCAATACTCCGTTATTTGAGTCGGTCCATGAGGATAAGTTAGTTTGGAATTTGGAGAAAAATGGCAAATTTTCAGCGCGTAGTGTTTATCGTTTTTGTATAAAAGAAGCCATAGATACTTCCCATCTAAGGATTGATAAGAGGTGGAATTTGATTTGGAATATGAAGATTCCTCCCAGGATAAAAAATTTTATGTGGCGGCTGTGCAGAAAGTGTGTGCCAACTAGAATGAGACTTAAAGATAAAATGGTTGATTGCACTACTAATTGTAGAATTTGTGGGGAAGGAGAGGAGAATTATATTCACCTGTTTCTGCAGTGCTCTAAGAGCTTTGAGTGTTGGGAAAAAGTGGGTTTGTGGACTAAGATTCAGGTGTTGTTGTTTAACGAGGAAGATTTTTCTTCGGTGATCTTTTCATTTTTACAGGGTTCAAATCAAGATATGCAAGTGATTTTCACAACTACTTTGTGGAGTCTTTGGAAGTGCAGGAAAAATGTCATTTGGAATCATACTGAAGAGTCCTCAGACGCTATTTATCACCGTGCTTACCAGTTACTATCAGGTTAGAGAAATGCCAATCAGATTAGATCAAGGCTTATTGTGCAAAATACGGTGGTGCACGACACCAAGTGGAGTAAACCTTCAGCTGGGCGGGTTAAGTGTAATATTGATGCTTCCTTCTCAAACAACAAAGCTGGAATTGGTTCTTGTATCAGAGATGAGGAATGCACGTTTGTGGCTGCCCGGACCGTGTGGTTCTCGCCTTGTACTGATGTTGACGTGGGCGAAGCTCTAGGCCTTTTGAATTCCTTAAAGTGGGCTCACGAGTTAGGTCAGGACAATGTGGACTTTGAGATGGATGCTAAAAGTGTAGTGGACAGTGTGAGTTTTCAAAATCCAAATGAATCAGACTTCGGGGCTATCACAAAGGATTGTAATCACTTCTTGTTAGGCACTCTATTTAGGAACTCTCATGTTAAGTTCGTTAGGAGACAAGCCAATGAAGTTGCTCACGCATTAGCTCGAGAGGCTACATCCTATGCTAGTTTCCAAGTTTTTAATGATGTATCAACATGTATCCAAAGTTTTATTATTAATGAAATGTTTTGAGTTTTTGCCGTAAAAAAAAAGTCAAAATTTAAGGCATGTAATGCCTGAAGTAATATAATTTTAATTATCCGTTATTAATATGAGATTTTAATGATTATATTCTAAACAATTTAGATTTGTGTTATAATTTATAATATCGCCATTAAAACCTCCACCATTCGGGACTAAGGATGTTAATACACAGGGTTGAGAAGGATACTATAGCATCCATCCATGTACCATCACTTTGAAAAAATTCTCATGCTCAAAAACCTACTCGTGTGGACATTAAAGTTTGTATTATGATCGTACCTTAAGGATATGCAAGTATTCATATTTGTCTCTATTATCCGTATTTTTAGTACAAATAAATTGATCAATTATAAAATATCATATTATTTTAAGTTTTTAACAATATTAAAAAAATTCAAAAATTTTACTTTTAAATTTTGAAATAAAACTTATATAAAAGTGCATAATAATTTAATAGTAATGTCTTTTTTCAAATTGATTGACATAAATTTTTATATAATATTATACATTAAAACACATAAATGTATATTATGTTGTTACATGGAGAAGTGAGTATTAACGTATTTATCTACATCCATATCTGTTTAGTTTAGTGAACATTATCTATGACCATGATCGTATCTATTTTGCAGATTTTTTCCTGTTCATTATAGATATTTTTTTTTGTAAGTATCCAATGAATATAGATCTATTGTCATCCTAACCAACACCAATAATAATTTTACACAATCATTCAATAAAAATTCATCAATGTGTTATATCATACAATTAACTTAAAATTTACAGTTTGATATGGCGGAATACATGATGGTGATTGAACCGTCCGTGCATATTCTATTTCCAATAATAATAATAATAATAATAATAAGAAGGGTTAATAGTCATTTAACCCCCTGCTATATAGGAGAGTTTTGATTTACCCCCTTTAAAAAAATAATTTTGGATAACCCCTGAAATTTTGGGGTACCCCCTAAGCGTGTAAAAACTAGGGGGGTAAATCAAATTTTTTTTTTTTACAAGAGGTAATTTTTCTACCTAGGGGGCAAAAGACTTAGAATTTTAAAATTTCAGGGGGTAATCCAAAATTATTTTTTTAAAGGGGGTAAATCAAAAGTCGCCTATATTGCAGGGCGTAAATAATAATAATAATAATAATAATAATAATAATAATAATAATAATAATAATAATAATAATAATAATAATAATAATAATAATAATAATAATAATAATAATAATAATAATAATAATAATAATAATAATAATAATAATAATAATAATAATAATAATAATAATAATAATAATAATAATAATAATAATAATAATAATAATAATAATAATAATAATAATAATAATAATAATAATAATAATAATAATAATAATAATAATAATAATAATAATAATAATAATAATAATAATAATAATAATAATAATAATAATAATAATAATAATAATAATAATAATAATAATAATAATAATAATAATAATAATAATAATAATAATAATAATAATAATAATAATAATAATAATAATAATAATAATAATAATAATAATAATAATAATAATAATAATAATAATAATAATAATAATAATAATAATAATAATAATAATAATAATAATAATAATAATAATAATAATAATAATAATAATAATAATAATAATAATAATAATAATAATAATAATAATAATAATAATAATAATAATAATAATAATAATAATAATAATAATAATAATAATAATAATAATAATAATAATAATAATAATAATAATAATAATAATAATAATAATAATAATAATAATAATAATAATAATAATAATAATAATAATAATAATAATAATAATAATAATAATAATAATAATAATAATAATAATAATAATAATAATAATAATAATAATAATAATAATAATAATAATAATAATAATAATAATAATAATAATAATAATAATAATAATAATAATAATAATAATAATAATAATAATAATAATAATAATAATAATAATAATAATAATAATAATAATAATAATAATAATAATAATAATAATAATAATAATAATAATAATAATAATAATAATAATAATAATAATAATAATAATAATAATAATAATAATAATAATAATAATAATAATAATAATAATAATAATAATAATAATAATAATAATAATAATAATAATAATAATAATAATAATAATAATAGTAGTAATAATAATAATAATAGTAGTAATAATAATAATAATAATAGTAATAATAATAATAATAATATTAATAATAATAATAATAATAATAATAATAATAATAATAGTAGTAATAATAATAATAATAGTAGTAATAATAATAATAATAATAGTAATAATAATAATAATAATATTAATAATAATAATAATAATAATAATAATAATAATAATAATAATAATAGTTTTCTCCTTCTCTGTTTTTTTTATAAAATATGACAATAGCTCGTCGGTGGTTTTTTTTTTCATTAAATGCTATTTAAGAATAACTTTTTTTTCTTTTTTTAATGTTATGATAAAGAATAAATTTTTATATTATAATCATATTTTTAAAAATTTTCAAAATAAATAATAAATAAATATTCTCACATCTATTTTCTATCAACGGTTGAGAAATGGAAAGTCAATATTAATTTATTTATTTTTTAAATTCATCTTATTTTCTCCTATTTAGATGATTTGAGACATGGTTTGAGATCTTTTCACCTATATATTTCATTCCAACTTTTCATCCTTTTTACTCTATCACAATCAACAATAAATCAATTGCTGCGCCACAACCAACATTGTAAGTATCCTACTGTTCTGTATATACACCTTTCTCTCTTTCTATTGATTTTGTCAATACTATAGTTAATATTGAAATAATTCTGAATGAACTGAAGATTGAATGCATGTTTGTTCAAAAGATCATGATCAAAATCTGTCTAAATTCACACAATCAAACATTGAGAAAGCTAATAACTTTTTATGATCATTTATTGAGAAATCTTGAAACATATCTAAAACATGTAGCATTTTTCAAGTTTGAGTTAATTTGATTAATCTCAGAAGAAGCCCTAATTCGATGGATGATGAAAATGGTTCACGCAAAAGGATTAGAGGGAATCCTTTGGAGAGTTCTTCTAATTCTCCACCTAACGAAGGACAAACTGATGAGGTCACTGAGAGGGACACCTCAAGCTTCCCAATGCAGCCTCAAGGCAACAGCAATGGAGTTCGGGTTCCTCTTCCCGCCCGTCGACAACTTCAAAGACTTGCTATGCATGGTGTTTCATCAAGTCCTCCACAAACAAACTCTCAAACTCTGCAACCAGATGGAGTCATGCCAGAGACATCTCTTAGCCATCAAAGTGTTAGTCCCTTTTTCAATGTTCAAGTTAATGTAATATTTTCTCATTATTAAAAAACAAGAATTTTTTTTTTTTTTTTATGAATATACATTGATTTTGTAAAGTTTTAAAAGGATAATAAAATAAATGTATTTTAATAAATTTAGGTTTTTTTTTTCAAGATTTTTTTTTATCCTAATTAATTAAAGTTCATTTGTATAGGGGGTTGCTTTGACCGATGAAAGGGAAAATTTAGAGGACCAACGTAGACTTCCGCGCATGAATGTTGATGACATGACTTTTGAGGTAAGTACAAATTTTGTGACGTTTTTCGTTTCTTACAATATTTCTATGAATATATGATTATTTTATAATGTTAATCAATGAGTAATGTATATTTCATCAAATCTTAGGAATATTTTTAAGAGAATAATTGTTATAAATTGTTAGTCTAAAATATTTTAGACGGTAAGTGCATCACAAGCATTTACAAATAATATTTTATATATGATTAAAAAAAAATTAAAATATCTATAAAAATTGAATGATTATGATTTATTAATAATGTAAAACTTCTTTGCATCGTCAATGTATTTCAATTAAATTTTATTTTTAAAACAATTTTATGACATGGAATACTGATAGTTATTTATTGAATGACAATCTAAAATCATTTTACACTGTCAATGCATGTCCATTATACTTTTTGGTAAGAGAAAATGGATTATGTATCGACAATGTAAAATAGTTGTACATTGTCAACCGATGAATAACGTATATTTTGCCAAATCATAGAGATATTTTAAAAATGATTGTATGGCATATTGATAGTTTTCTATTAGATGATAATGTAAAATTATTTTATACTATCAATGGATGCCCATTATACCCGCATAAAAGAAAAAGGATGATGCACCGACAATGTAACATAATTTTACATATATTTCGCAAAATCATGGATATTTTAAAAATGATTGTATGACATGACATACTGATAGTTTTCTATTGGATGAAAGTATACAACTATTTTAAACTGTTAGTACATGTCCATTATACTTTTTATTAAGAGTAAATGAATGATCAATCGACAATGTAAAGTAATTTTATACTGTCAACCAATGAGCAGCGTATATTCTGCCAAATCATAGAAATATTTTAAAAATGAATGTGTGACATGATATACTGATAATTTGTTATTGGATGAGAGTGTAAAACTATTTTAAACTGTCAGTGCATGTCCATTATACTTTCCATAAGAGAAAATGGACGATCCACAGACATTGTAAAGTAATGTTACATTGACAATCAGTGAACAACATATATTTTCATATTAGAAACAAACTAATAAAATATTTTAATGGTCCTAAACAAATCACTGTGCGCAAAGAAAGTTGGAGGGAAAGTGATTAAGATGATGCAGATTCTGATGGCGATGAGGAGGTATCGAAAACGTCTGACGAAGAGGAGGAAGACGACTCTAGGGGTTACATTGTACGAAGCAGAAAGTAATGGGATTGAGACGGGACATGATTATGCCGTTTACCAGGATTTGGAGACTGTATTAAGTGGCAAAGTTCAAGGTGGTATACAATTGGATTTGTTGGGCCTGGAAGAACTTCCTTCAGACCCAATATCATGTACTCCTGTTGGGCCTCTTGGGTCTATGTTGGGCACTAAGCAAAAGAAGACTAAATTGATGAAGGAAATATATGACAACATTAAAATTCCATTCTCACCCTATTCCTTCTCTGTTTTGATTCACTCGGTGAGTAGACATAATTCTGTGCATTCTGTACCCGATTCAGCTTCCAGTAATCCTATTGATATGATTGTGGGTGATGACTCAAATTCAAAATACTCTTGTGAGTTCATACTATGTTGAGAATCTATTAGTGATATTGATGTGAACCAAGGTAATTTTCGTATCAAGAAACAATTGGAGGACGTCCCTATGAAGGTGTGGCAGATTATCAAAGATATGGGCATCATGATGAATTCTTTGAAGGCATTATAAGAGAAATGGAATTAAGGGATCGTAAAATTGTTGAAGAAAAGAAGGGGGTCGAGACTAGGGTTCCATGAATTTAGTCTCATACAATGTAAGAGGGTGTGGATCTTTTATTAAAAAGAGGAGGGTGCAACAATTGTTAACAGATAGGAAAACCGATATTTGTTTTATTCAAGAATCGAAACTTCAAGTTATTAGAGATGATATGATCAGGAGAATTTGGGCCAATGATGATTTGGAGTTGTCTGCAAGTGATGTAGTTGGGCAATCAGGGGGCATCATAACAATATGGCGTAAAGGTGTGATTGATCTGAAGTTCAGTTTCAGAGGAAAAAGGTAATTGGGATTAAAATGTCAGTGGAAGGGCATCATCTGTTATCTAGTGAATGTGTATTCTTCGTGCATTCTTGTGGAAAAAATAAAGTTGTGGTCTGATCTGCTTAAGGTTAAGGGTAAATTTCCAATTGGAGAATGACTTGTTGGGGGAGACTTCAATGCGGTTAAGTTAGTGGAAGAAAGGAAGGGTAAAGGTAAGCCTCTAGTAGCGGAGATAGACGACTTCGCAACGTTCATAGATGTTTTAGAGCTAATTGATTTACCAATTGTGGGAAATAGATATACTTGGTTCAACTCTAATGGTAGGTGTAAAAGCAGATTAGACAGGTTCCTCATCTCTGAGGGGCTTATTCGAGAATGGTGTTTAGTAGCTCAACATGTGGGAAATCGGGATAATTTAGACCATAGACCAATTTGGCTGGAGTCTAACAATATCAATCGGGGTCCTAAACCTTTTAAGGTCTTTAGGTGCTGGTACGATCATCCTGGATTCTTGGATTTTGTTAGAAAAACTTGGAATTCCACTCAGGTATCAGGAAACAGTAGCCATATTATTGTGAGCAAGTTTAAGTGCTTGAGGGGTAGGCTGAGATGGTGGAATAGAAATATATTTGGATGAGTGGAGTTTAAAATTGAAGAAGGTGTGGACACTTTGAATGAAATTGAAGTAGATATGGCATCTTGCAGTGGAGATCCGTCGGAGGAAAAACTGTGTTTGATAAGTGCAGCCCAAGGTGTGATACGGAATAATCTCCTAATTAAAGAAAGTACGCTCAAGCAGAAATCGAGAATGAAGTGGGTAAAAGAGGGAGATGTCAACTCTAGATATTTTCATTCCATGTTGAAGTCTAGAGCTAGAAACAATTTCATTTCTTTAGTTAAGGTTGGGTCAACTAGAATGGAGGTTGTTTGCACCATGAAAAAAACAACCAAGGAGTTCTTTGGTAATATATTTCAAAAAAAGGAGTGGTAAGAGGCCAAATATGGACATGACTGATTGCCTAAGCTTACTGACGCTAAGGTGGAGATGCTGCAGGAGCCATTCTCTGCTGATGATATTCGTGAGCCCATTTGGGGGGTGTGATGGGAATAAAAGCCCAGGACACGATGGTTTCAACCTTAAGTTTTGGAAACGTTCTTGGAAGTGGTAGGCGTGGACGTGATTTGTTGCATACAAGAGTTTTATCATATTGTTTCTCTTCCCAAAGCGTTTCTTTCTTCATTTATTGCTCTTATTCCCAAAAATATCAACCCTCAAGGTTTGGAAGAGTACCGACCTATCAGTATAATGGGTTGTATCTATAAGGTTATTTTGAAGATTATGGCTTCAAGATTAAGGTAATAGGTAGGCTAGCTTCAAACTCTCAAACAGAGTTTATACCAGGGAGGCAGATTCTTGATGGCATTTTGGTGACGAATGAACTAATTAATATAGCTAAGAGGAAGAAGAGAATGTGTTTATTATTCAAGATAGAATTTGCACAAGCTTATGATTGTGTAGAGTGGGAATTTTTGTAAATAATGTTAAGGGCTATGAATTTTGGTGGTAAGTGGTTGCAGTGGCTTAAGGGTGGGGTTCTTAACAACTACATGTTTGTTTTGGTGAATGAGAGTACTGCTAAAGAATTCAAGGTTACAAGGGGTCTTAGACAAGGTGACCCCTTATCTCTTTTCTTGTTTTCTGTTATGGCGGAGTAGTAACTTTTTTAGTGGGTTTAGAATTAATGGAGAGGATTCTATTAGCTTAATCCAATTTGCTGACGACACTATCTTGGTTTTTGATGATGATTGGCAAAATATGTGGGGCGTTAAGTCTATTTTGCGTGGCTTTAAATTGGTATCGGGTTTGAGTACAAATTTCTGGAAGAGCTGTCATTATAGGGGTAGGTGTGGAGGAAGCTTTTATATCTGCAGCTACTCAATTTTTTTCATGTAAAATTGGTGTTTTACCATTCAAATTCCTTGATTTGTTGGTTAGAAGGAACCATAGAAGGATCAAGTTTTGGAGATCGATTGTGCAATGTTTTAGGGTGAGGCTGTCTACTTGTAAAGGTATACTGCTATCAATAAGAGGTAGGGTGATTTTGATAAACTTTGTGTTAACTAACTTACCAATTCATCATCTCTCTTTCTTCAAAGCGCCAGTTAAAGTGGTTAAGGAGTTAGTTTCAATCCAGAGGAATTTTTTGTGGTTGGGTTCAGCGGAGGTAGCGTCTATGGCTTGGGTCAGTTGGTCCACTATGTGTAAACCAAAGGAACACGGCGGAATTGGGATCAAAGACATTACCATTTTTAATAGAGCATTGTTGTCGAAATGGTTGTGGAGATTCATTCAAGAGGATAACACGATTTGGAAGAAGTTGTTTTTGCATAAGTACGGTAGCATTGGTAGCATAATTTTGTTAAAGTAGGTTGATAGGTGTTGTAAAAATCCCTCATTATGGTGGAGGGATCTGATGCATATTGGTGATTCAGTTGAGGTGGATGGTTTTTTAATGAAAATGTTGTGCAAACTAGGTGATTGTTCTCGTGTCTCGTTCTGGAATTTGCGTTGGTTTGATTAAGCTCCGCTGTGTTGTAAATTCCCTGATCTTTTCGATGCTTCCTTGTTAAAACATGATGTTGTGAGTCAGATGGGCGTGTGGAGGGAAGCATCATAGAATTCGAATGTGGTTATTCAGGAAAATTTGCTTGTTGGTGAAGTACAGTGGCAATTTGAAAAGCTTAAGCATCTGTTATTTGAGGTTAAGCCGCAAGTTGGAGTTGTAGATGAGTTTTTGTGGCCAACTTAAATTGATAAACTTTTTACTGTAAAATCCCATTATGAGTTCATTCAAAAAATTGGTGGTTTTGCTGGTTTAGAAATTAATTCCAAGACTCCATTAGATATTTTGTGGTAATCTTTGATCCCGATGATGGTGAAATTTTTTGGTTGGAGAATGTTTTTGGATAGACTCCCGGCGCGATCTAATCTAGCAGCTAGGGGAGTGATTTCTAATTCTCACGATTTGGTATGTGTATTCTATTTTAATTTGGTAAAAACATTAAATCATGTTCTTATTCTTTGTCCCAAAATTTGACTAGTTTGGAAGGCGGTGTCGAAATGGATTGGGGGTCTTGGAATGAAAGTGATAACGTTTGTGATCATTTGATGGAGTGGTTTCTAAAGATGTTAGGAAAGTCATCCAAGAGGACTGCATCGTTGATTTGGTTTTGTACGTGTTGATGTATCTTGTGGCTTAGAAACAGATAATTTTTAATGATGGGAAGGTTGTGTTATTGATTTAGTCCATAGAATAATTCATACTTCGTGGTGGTGGTTGGCTATTAGGTCGAGTAATAGAATTAAGTGTAATTACTATGAGTGGTTTAAACACCCTTATGACTTTTTATAAAAGATTTGTGTGTTTTGTTGGAGTAAGATTTAGTAGGAATTGTTGTTTTTTTTAATGTATTGTGACAATTGATTTAGAATACGGTTTATATTCCCTTTGAATATAGTTCTATTGCTTATAAAAAAAATAACAACATATATTTTGCTAAATTCTAGAGATATTTTAATAATAGTTGTATAATAAGACATACTAATAATTTTTGATTGGATGACAGTGTAAAATTTTTTTACAATATCAATGCATGTTTATTGCACTCTTTCCATAATGTTAATTTTTTTTCAAAATTTTTTTGCCATCCTTTTTAATTTAACTTTATTTGTAAAGGAGAATGCTTTGATTGATGAAATGGAAAATCTAATCGACCAACATCGAGAATTACTCTCCCTCATTGATGAAATGTCTAATGAGGTAAGTTCATTATTTTTGTGATTTTTTTTTTGTTTTCCTCAAAACTTTTATATAAATATACATTGATTTTGTTTATTTTTAAAAGAATAAATAAAGTAAAATCAATATATTTTCATAATGTAGTTTTTTTTCTCAATAACTTTTTGGCTTCCTTATTAGATTTTTTTTTATAGAAAAACTAGGTTTTTTAAAAAAAAAATCCCAAAATAACACACCATTTCAAGAAAATACTAAAATGGTTATGTTTGGAAACAAATTAACAGGGTGGCGCCATATGAGATGGCGCCTCAGACAAAAGGCAAAAGCCATATCATATGGCGCCTCAGTGTATGATGGTATGCCCTAATAATTCGTTTTCATGCAGAGTGGAGGCGCCATATGGTATGACGCCTCAGTTAACTTTTTTTTTATTTTAATTTGGAAATTGAAAAATATAATGGAAAAAAAATCAGGGTAGCCATAAAGTCATAAGAATGATCAGAATAAAAATTAGTACAATGGATGGTAAAGAAAAATTCAATGATCGTGCTTATCTAAACGTCCACTGGTTTCACACGTAGAGGCTCTTGCGCGGCGTCTTTGTCTACCACGATTTTGTTGAGGTGTGCCTGGTTTTTGCGTCTGTTGGGATGGTCTCGGCGTATCAGACAAATTCTGAAGCATTTATCCCCAATAGCCGGGGGGTTGCCGCCAACGGCGCTTCTGTAATCCAGCTGCATGCCCATGTTTTCGTAGTTTGTAAGGGGGGTTCGGTTGGTTGCAGACGGTATGGTTGACCGAAATGTTGCATTGAAGGGTGTTGGTACTGATTCAGTGGTTGATGTGGGGTTTGGTAGTTAAATAGTGGGTGGGTTTGTTGGTTGTAGGACGATTGTGGTTGTTGGTTGTAGGAAGATGGGGTGTTCATTTGTGGGGGGCCATGGTGGGCTGGGGTGGGTTCGAAAGACTCTTCAGGGCTATAGGCATTAGTGGGGTCGGTGTAGGTGGGATGAGGGTAGGGGTAAGGCTCTTCTTGTTGTGACCGAGTCGGTGGCATGATAGGGTTGCGGCTTTGGAAGATTGAATCGGTTGGTATGCCTTGTTGTTGGGTATAACAAGGTGTATGATGTTGGACATGTGGCTGGGTATGTGGCTGAGCATGTGGCCGTGAGGAAGAGGCACGTTGGCGCGGATCAATTAGATACATCGGCTGAGAGGAATGGTTGGGGTGTTGTAACAGACCTAAACCAAGTCATATATTATTGCGTTGGTATAACATCTTCTACAACTGGGTCGGATAAGACGTGTTGGTGTCGATTCTACTAATGTTCACACATCTCTGTTGCAAAGTTCTTCCACTCACCCACAGCCCACTGTGTGTCCACTCTACGCAGATACCATGATCCCAAACTTGTCGGAGCCACCGGAATATCATGATGCATTCTGAACTGAAGTTTTACTCGATCTCTTTGATCTATCTCCACAGTGGTGAACCGAATGATGGGTGTTTTTGATGTCCACACAGCAGCATTATCTGCGTTGGGCTGGTGGTCGAGGCCCTCGTACGACCTCCAGACAAACTACAAGAACAAAAGGTTTAATGAGAAATTGTACGGTGCTTTAATGTGTTAGAAATATTTATAGAAGTTTAAGGAAAATTTATATCGTCGGGGCCAATGTGATCTATTAGGTTGCAGTAGACTGTTATGGCACTCCTAGGATTTCGATGGTAACTCATTCCCGGAACTGACCACCTAAAAAAGTAGTTACAAATAAATTAGTTACAAGTAAACATTTCATTAAAGGACATAAGTTCGAGTAGTAAAATTAAGCTTACCTGTTTGCGTAGGGAAATGTGAAGGGGTTCCGGTTAACTGGAGCTAGTGTTGGCATTCTGGACCAACCTCACGCCTGAAGGAGATAGGCGCAGCCATAAAAAGTACAAGCGTCTTTTTTTGAAGTTTTACAGAGTGAACTATACATATGGGTCAGGACAGCTGAACCACAACTATATTCGTGCACTCTGTTAATGTTAGCCAACAAAGGTAAATACATAATATTTACACTGTTTCCAGTACTTTCTGGAAATAAAAAATTACCAAACAAGAGCATTAAATAGCACCGAGTTTTAAGTATCTTGTAATAGGGGGTATCGTCGTCTAATACAATAGAGTCATAGTATTCCCTAAGGTATCTTATGTTAATACCTTGGCCCCTAGGTCTACCATCACGTGTTGGCTCAAGTGCTTACAGACAGAGTGGCGTGCCCAACAAATCGTTGTATAGTTGGTTGTTGACAAAAACGGGGCCGTTGACGGCCGTGCCATTGATGCGGAGGCTGAGTAACATATACACGTCTTAGAGTATGGTCGTGCATTCACTGAAAGGAAGATGAAAGGTGTGGGTCTCTGGTCTCCATCGTTCTAGCAAAGCTAGAATAAATTTTGGGTCAACAGAGTATGACGTGATTTTTATCAAGTGACCAAATCCACATGCAGTTAGGTATTCTTCTATGAAATGGTCGTTAGGCGTGGATTGCTAGGACTAAGGCGGTTGAAACGGTTTTTGGAAATTAGGAGGACTCTTACAAAGAACTTCCAAGATACCTGCATGTGTGTTGGCCTTTGCAGCTTCGTTCTTCATGAATGTCATTGAACTATCACTAAACAGCTGCCCAGATTGTAAGACCGAATCCCACTTGGTACGCTGGTATCAAAGAATGCAGCGAGCCTAAAATATGTTGACCTCACTAGAGTGGTTATCGGTAGGTTTCAGATGCCCTTGAATACAGAGTTCATAGATTCAACGAGGTTTGTTGTCATGTAGTAGCAAAGGAGGACTACTGGCCTCCATACGAAGGCGAAATTGTGTGGCATAATAATTTGATGCGAAGAAATAAAAAGGGTCACCCTAACAGCACCCGTACTTGAACGGAGATGGATGCAACAGACAAAATGGAGAGGTTATGTGGTTGTACCGCCAGCCAGGTCACAATTGTACCAAGTGTCCAAATGTGGGCTCTAGCACAACATCATAGTTTCAACTGTAAACTTGTCTATTTGTAACAACAACAAATTTTATTTCATTGATGGCATACTTAATTGATTACAACAACATAACATAACATAACTTAATAGCTAAACATCAACAAATAACCACGACATAACCTAATACTAAATCAGAAAATAACAACAACATACCAAAAATAAACAACCCAACGCATCAACTTATCTAGGAAATTACAACCATCAAGTTAATTTTCTTTGGACTCATCATCATCATAAGGACACCAACATCATTTTGCACTTTTCTCCATGTGCAGGTGACTCTATTTGGACCAGACTCCTCAACCTGCCTCTCAATCTTCCTGATCTTTTCACCTGCCTCAAATTCTCCTTCTAGCCAGCGATAAATTTCCCTATGCAAATGCTCAAACGTCAGTGTGTTCCAGAGTATCATCTTCATCAGAGGCTTGACAGCTGAGAATACAACTAGGGCATTTCTTTTCATCAGTGGAAATTCTGGAAACGGTTCCTCCGGTGCTGATGATGATGACGATGAACGACGATTTAACCACTCAGACATGGTGGGAGAGGAGAGATTAGGATATTGGTGAGGGAAGGGAGGAAATTGGGGTTTTGGTGAGAAGTGTTGTGGAGTAACAAATGAGGGTGCAGTCTCATTTATAGACACATGAAATACTGTAGCACCATTAATTTAATCGATTTTCAAATTAAAATAAAATTAAAAAAAAGGGCATCAACTGTGGCGCCTCCCCTTCAGGCATGAAAAAAATTATGGCACATCCACTTTAGCCTGAGGCGCCATATGGGATGACTTTTGCCTTTTAACTGAGTCGTCATACTATATGGCGCCACCCGGTTACCTTTTTCCAAAACCATGCCATTTTGGTCATTTATTTGAAATGTTATTTTTTTTAGTATTTTTATTAAATAAATATGTTATATTAAAAAAAAAAATCTCCTTATTAATTTAACTTCATTGCTATAGGAATTTGCTTTATTCAATGAAATGGAAAATCAAGATGACGAACATCAAGATATGCGCTTGAATATTGATAACATGTCTTATGAGGTAAATACAAAAATAATACTCAAATTTTATTTTTCTACCAATATTGGTTAGTGAAGTTTAGAGGGTATACAAAAGTTGAAAAATATTTAACATTAAGAGTCATTGGTTAAAGGAACTTCTTCAATTGGGTGAGAGGATTGGAAGTGTATCCACTGGTTTATCTGAAGAAACAATTGCCATGCAACTGAAGACAAAACTTTTCTCACCAAGCCCCATTGCTATTAATTTGGAGGAATTACCACCTGAAGATGGAGAAAATAACTCTTGCCTGATTTGCCAGGTATTATATTTTTACAAAAAGTTCTATTCCACTCAATATTTTTATTAATTTTTTATTTGATATTTCAATGTCAAACTTTTTAGGACAATTCTTTATTTTCTTTTACTAACCAAGTATAATTATTAATATGATAGGAAGAGTTCAAGGATCAGGAGAAGATTGGTGTTATCAAATGCAAGCATGAATATCATGCAGATTGCATAACACAGTGGCTGCTTTTAAAGAATACTTGCCCAATCTGCAAATTAGAAGCTTTGAATGATGCATAAGAATCTATAAATTCTTCATGCATGCATATCCCTTAATATCTTTCAATGCACTTTCTGGATAATTTGACTTTTGATTTTATTCATATTTTGCTATGGTATTATGTATTTTGGGTATTAGATCGAACTTCGAATCTAACAACTTGCGTCTATTTTATTCTGTTGGATTAATTATATTAGTACTTCTTTTTATGTATTAGTTTTATATGCATGAGTTGAATTAGAACTGTTCTAGTTGTTCTTGTGTTCTATGCAGTTTGAACTTAGTTTCACATGGTATTGAATGCATCTTTGTGTTTGAGTGCTATAATTTATAATGTTGTATTCATGGAATATAATAGGAAGTCACATATGTGAGCGCACATTTCTCTTAGATATGTTTTGAATGATGTCAAAATTATAATACTTAGTATTTGTTTACATTGGATCGTATTGTCTATGTCTAGATGTGCATTATCATATTAGAACACTCAAAATTAAGTTAGATAGGCAATTACATACAAATCAAAATTATGATTTTTCATGAAAAACAAGTCTATGAGTCGATGCATCATGCCTATGAGTCAATACATAATGAAAAATTGTTAAAAACACAGTGTTTCCTTCTATGTAGTATTACATAGGATGAATGGGTCGATACAAGTTGCAAATGAGTCGACTCGTCCATGGTTGGAGTCGTCTCCAACTAAAAGTCTTTTTAGGAGATGTGGCTGTCTTTTATGTATCAATACAAAGGTAACTATGAGTCGATACATAGCGTGAATGAGTCGGCTCATATTTATATTGGAGTCGACTCCAACTGAAGCTTTTGGCAAGCCATTGGTTCTGCCTCACTATGCAGTGACTCCCAGACTATATGTATTGACTGATATGAATTTGGAGTCATTAATACATCATGTTCAAACTTTTCAAAACTTATAATTTTTGTTAGAAATCTATTTTGTTTGTTATTTCTTTCACACACACACACACTTATTCAGATGTCATCTATGTCTCAAATAACATCTCAATATCAATCATATTAATTATTCAAAGATCTCTCATCCTATTCAACAATATGATAACATTAAGCTTTAATAATAGATGTGAATACGATGTATATAGATCTATCTCTAGACTCTAGCTTATGATAGAAGATCACATCTGAATAAGTGTAATAATACCTCTAGTCACCAGTTAGATCCATATAGCGTGTTATAAATGATCATTTCCTTTTAGGCATAAATACAATTTACCTTATTCTAAACCTATTAGACTCTCTCAGAACTTCATAGATTCACAAACATGATACATGTATTACAATCATTAAGAAATAGAGTAAAGATAAAGTATGTTTAATTGACCAGACTAAGTATAAAGACATGATATCAAATACATAATAATGTACAAATAAAACCCCAATAAAAGAGAACTTAGTTGCACATGACGATGTTATCTAAATAGAAGGTGTAGAAGCAGGACCACATTTATAAGATCTCCCAATCCTGAGTTGCTCCACTTTAATAGGTTTTTGGCGTTACAAACACTTTAGCTCTCTCTCACAAAGAGTTTTACTAAACTATATAACTAACTAAAACTATATAAACTTGATATCAAAACTTATAAGACCGATCTCTATATATTTTTTTAAAAGACCAATCTCTATTTATAGATTCTAAAAGTTGTCTTTATTCGCTGAGTGAGCTAAAATTCGCCCATCAAATTTATTTTAAGGTAACTTAGTGCCAAAGTCCTCTTAAAATTTCCTTGATGAGATGACATGAGTTTGTTGGGCGAGTTGTAGTTCTGTCCAGAGGAGTTGCCTTGTTTTCTAACCCCACTCTCTGTTCTGGGTTTTTAGTCGACGATTCATTCACCCAACAAATTTGCTTTTGCGATTCAGGCCATTTTTTCATTGGTTCAGATTTGTTGCTCGAAGTAATATTCACCCAACAGATATGTCTTTGCTGGACGTTTAAGTCTTTGGTCAGTTTCCTTCATATGACTCGGTAGTTGATCCTTTTTGTATCGCGTTTCAATCCTTTAAACTAAAATGATTAAAAGGTAATAGATCATAATCAATGCATATTTTCAAGACAATTCTCGAATAAGTTTAAATTTGGGGTTTTCTACATTACTATGTGTGTAAGTAAGCTATAGTTGTAAGAATATAAGAGTGATAAATAGGTAAATTACACACTTATCAACTCTCCCAACTTAAATTTTTTTCCCTCAACAAAAGTAAGACAAATACCCTAAACGTGGTTTTCATTAGTACATGATCAAAATAATTTATGTTTTCAATCCAATACATTTTTCAATAACTTGCATGGATCTTTTAATAGACAAATTTAACACAATCACAACAGTATTCAGAATAAATTATCCATATAAATAAATTACTGAAAAATAAAGTATAAAATCATATTTTCATTTTAATAGGCAACCAATCATCCATCACTGCCTCACAAGTGTATATATAAAAAAGGTGAGTATCTCTATCATACAATGCACATGCATTCACTTCAATCAAATTGACCATCATCTAAATCAATGCAAACAAGTTTTAAAATCAAGGATCACTAAGTTATTGTAGACATTGTAATGTTGTTGGGCATAGAAAGAAATCATTATTTTTCTGGGATTCAAAGAACCTTAGGTTTAAGAGAGGACTCATATCTATTATTTTTCATTCACTATATTTTTCTTTCTCATTTACATACTCTTTTTACAACATTCTTTTTCTTTTTTGTTTGATACTTTTCATTTTCTTTTCATTTTTTTATTTTTCATTACGTTGCCAATTTTTCAATTCGTTCCTACATCAATTTCAACTTTTCCATTTTTCATGACACTATCAAGTATACCTCTCCGCAACTTGTTTACAACCATACTACACAATAAATGTTCTCCTAATCCTAAGGACAATGGATATCAATTATTTTTCTTTTTTCTGTTCAAAGTTGTAATATTTCAAAACGAATAATTTTTTAAGGTTTTTTGTTAATAAGCTAAACTTTTATATAAACAGGGGTACAAAGAGGTATCCCAACCCGTATACAATTATAGTCTGATCAAAATTCACCGGCTACAAAAATCACTAGGAGAGTTAACCCAAGTGAAATAATTACAAAACGCGCCATTGAGTTTAAATTGGTCATTTAATTTTTTTCGTGTTAGATTGGTCCTTTAACTCTTAAAACGCACCATGTTAGTCCTTTTAGTACTATAGCAACGAATTTAGCGACCGAATTTTGAATTTTTCCGTCGTTAATTAGACAAAAACGACTAACATGACACGTTTTAAGAGTTAAGAGACCAATCTGACACGAAAAAAAATTAAAGGACCAATCTGAACCCAAGAGTATAATTAAGGGACCAAAAATGATATTTTGTCATTTTTTAACATTCATCTCAAAAGGGTTATGAGGGATCACTCATTCACGTGTTGGCTTTAAAGGTCTAGTGACTTTATCTCAATACTTTGACAATTCCATGATACTTTCCATGGTTTTCAACAAAGAAAATATGTAGAATCAATCAACATAACATCAGATTAGCGGTGATGGTTTCACACAAATTTTGAATTAAACAATGGAAAACTCACAAAATATCACTAGGTTAGATTTCAGATCAAAATGAAAGATTATTCAATTTCATGGCTTCAAAAGAATTATACTTTGAAGAGGATAAATTCATAGTCATACTTGTATTCAAGAATAATGATAAGATTAATCTTAGAATCAAACTTTTGACAAACAAAAGAACCCATATATAAAAACAACAAATACAGAGAGTGTCGTACCTCAAAAAATGAGAGATGACCTTGCGATGCGCAATTGCACGCCCACGAGATGGATTTAACAGAATCGCCACCGAATTTTATTTATTTCCAAAGAGGAAAAGGAAAAATATCGATAAAACCCATGAACGAAAGAGATGGGAAAGGATAGGGTAGGGTAATCACAACCAAAACCAGGATCGAAAATCGGTTATGCAAGGGGAATGTACGAGCACCCCTCACATCCGTTGTATTCAACGGGAACCATCTAGGTTGTCTACGCCTGAATGGGTGTCGAATCTAAGGGTTACTTGCTAAGAGGAAATGAAAGGTTATTTTATTAGGGTGTTCGCCAAGACTTTGCAATCTCGTGCCTAAGTATCCTCATAGTGCAATAAGGAAGTCAGAGCATCGTAGTTCGGGGTATAAAATTAGTGTGCGTTTATTGATTTTACCTTGTCAAAAGGAGTTTGATGAGTTGATGTTGTTTATAGGGTTTTTGAAAAGAGATTGTTCTTGATTAGAATTGCACTAAAGATTAAGGGTAGAGGCGAATATTTCAAACTACCAAGCCAAGCGTCTTGTGTCTAAACTACTCAGAATGAGTGTAGGAAAGCTCCATTCTCACTCCTTCTCCACCATTTAAGGCTTGTGGCGCGCAATCCTAATCGTATTTTATTATGTTTTTGAATTTATTGAGAAAGATGCCACTTGAATTTGTAATAGCTTCCAGCTAATGAGAATGTTGCATATTTAGAGTTTTTAATCCTATTTTTTATCCTCTTGAACAACAATATAAATTAATATTTATAACAGTTAAGATGCACAAAAGCACAAACAAACTTGGATTAAGAATAAGACTTCTTAACCCAAAAATTCTTAACAATTACAAGACATAAATTTGCAGAAGTCTAATAATAGAATATCTCATAGATAGCTTCAAACTTGTCTCTCCAGATTTTAAAAGAATCAGCCTCTGAACTTATGATAACTCCCTGCTAGATCAGAGTTCTGAAAGAACTCGTCCATAAGGAATGAAAAAAGTATTTCCCTTGTGAAAGGAAGAAAGAGTATTCTTCAAATAATCAAACATAACTTGAGGAAGATTAATATGCAAGTCTGAATTGAGAAGTAGTAGCATATCCTTTTCAATAGGGTCCACGGGGTCTAGATCCTTATCCTTAGGAAGCAAGTTTGAGTTCAGAATCTGATTCCAAATAATTGCATCATGACAAAGATTTGAGAACAAAGATGTGTTAGATGGATCTACAAAGATACGCCATGTAGGAAGATAGTGTTCCCATACAAAAGTTCATGGGATTTCTCCAATCTCCTCACAACGAATCACATTAGAAATCAATTTAGAAGTTAATGTTATAGAAATACCAGTCACTTTAGATAGAATAACACACTAAGAATTCAGCTCAACAGTGGAAGCATTAATCCAAAACTCTTTGACAAGACTTGGATATGTGAAACCACAGAGCATCTCAAAGTATCCATTCAAACTTTGTTCAGACATAGTCTTCTAGAAGTTAAAACCTAGCTTAAGCAAATCATTAAAATCCACAAACTTTTCATTTATGATAACTAGTTGATTCAAAGGAGTATTGACTAGAGAATTCATCTCAAGTTTGATTTGATCAGCATACAACCAAAGAAAATAAAAAGAAAAGAAAAGAACTGAACAAGACTCTAAAGGAATAAGAATCTTGTCAGAAAAAAGACACAAAATGATGTTTCACAAGACAAGGGATAGAGATAATAATAATATATAAGAAGAAAAACATCATTACCCAAAAGTTCTTATCCAGCACATTTCCTAAATCCACTAGATGATTTTCACCTTTATGAATATTTAAGTAATATAAAAGTTTGTGCAAAAAAAAACATTTACTTAAACTGCTTTATCAAAAGTAAAGAATCTTTTTCTGAATTTCAAAGTCTGACAATTTTAAGAAACTATCATCCATCAGACTCTAGTAGATCTAGACTTAGAGTGAGACATCTTATGTCAATCATCAGTCTTCAAGAATCTATTCAGAACCAAACATTTTCTCTTGAAACAAGAGTTATGAGTGATTAATGAATATTGAATTGGTTTCTTTATCAGCTAACAAACAAAAATATCATCACAAAAAGTGAGGAAACTGTTTCCATAAATATGACCATCATCTAACTAATGATATATTCAGTATAGACAAATACGACATAGTTTATTCTTAAAGATCTCTGAAGATTCTTTTATCAAAAGAACTTCTCTAGAAATCTAACAGAGACTTTGTATTTACATATACACAAATATTTCATTGATTCATGTAATAAGCCAGAAAAGAACATACATATCATTTTTTTTGTTATTTTCTCGGTCAGACTCGTATGAGTATTCAGATTTGACCATAGAATCTGAATACTGCTTTGAGTGGATTCTGATTCAATGGTTGTTAAACCATTGAATCCACTTATTTCACTAAGACCAGTACCTCTAACACTTGAGTCTGGGTTGTAGGCTCTTCTTCCATCAAATGTTGTAAACAACCTTTGATAAGAAACATGGAAGATGCCTTTGCTCCTTTCTTCGATATCTGTAGCAACTACATTTAAATAATGATACTCATATTTCTATGAGTCCATACAGGTTGGTCCCGACAGGTTTTCCTTTGCCTTATGCCTTAATTTGATAGCAGTACCATGATTCATTCTAGAGTATTAGTCTAGGATGAGTCGTGATATGAACAAGATCTTGTCTTTAGCAGAATCATTGATTTCATTGTCTTGGATTAAATCTTTTGAATTTTAAATCTTTGACAAGCATAGAACTAGATAGAGTTAGCTATCAGATATTGGCATAAAATAAATTAAAGCGCTGTCATGTAATTGCTGAAAGAACACGAAGAAGAATTGAAGGTTTCTCATAGAATTGTCCTTTAACACAAATTCCATGATGACCCCCAATCAAGGATCAATGGAGTCACTTAAGATATCACCTTAAAGAACAGACTCCTTATTATCAAATATTGAAGCAAGATAGATTTGGCATAATCTCTTTCTCTTCAATACTTTATTTTTATTTCAGGATTCAGATGCTTCTTCAGAAGCAGTAATGACTGGCAAAGCCAGATTACTCTTTCTTTTGAATCCTGCACTAATGTCATCTTCAAATGAATATATAGTGAAGACCTCTAACATTAGGTTCTGGTAGTATTTCTCTTTGTTCTTGGATTTGGGAAATCAGTTGGAATATGAATATCTCGGGAGCTTCTGAAGTTACTTTTCTAACAACAAATGTCACGTTCCATTCAGCCAATTAAAGAACTCTTCTGATTAGGAAGGTCAATTTCTCATCATCAGACATTTCATAGGAAGTATCCTTCAACAGGATTTAGGAAAGATAATCTGTTAGATAGCTTTTCATCATCTAATTCCATTTATTTTCTTTGGAGATTGCAAGATAAACGTACAAGGCACAGTAAACTCAAGTTGTATGACTTCTTGAATAATTGTGACCTCAGGTTTGAATTGAAAACAATCTTCTCAAAATTTTCTTGGAAAGATTAGATGAAGTGTAATTGGACAAGCTTCATAACTGATTCCCACAAATCTTAGCACAAGGATTGAAATATAGTATGAGCATTAAACGTATCAATGATGATGATATACTTAGAATCGAGATAGAGCCCCTACAAGAATGCATCTACCTCTGAAGATATTTTCAATAAGCTTCTTCTGAGTAGGTGAGAGAGACTTTCAAACTTTGATCATCCCTACACCATCAAATTCTATATTAATACCTTTTTCAAGGGTATTCTACAGACCTTCATAAAACCCTTTATCAAGTCCAATGCATTTAAGTTATATTTAACTTTTCCATCATTTAAATTCATCGGAATCACCCTTTGAATATCGTAGACAAAGCAATGTAATATTTTTCATGTGGCAGTTGATTCCTTCTTGAAGAAAAGTCTTTAACATACACACTTTTCTCATTAGATCATTATCTGCACCACTGTTAAGTGTTATGTACAGACCATGCTCTGATACCAACTGAAGGTGAGAAAAGTACAAAACAAGGGGGTTGAATTGTATTTTTTATTTTCTTAATTTGCATATGATCAGAGTTCAGAATCTAA
This sequence comes from Lathyrus tuberosus, assembly GCA_022829125.1. Taxonomy (NCBI): domain Eukaryota; kingdom Viridiplantae; phylum Streptophyta; class Magnoliopsida; order Fabales; family Fabaceae; genus Lathyrus; species Lathyrus tuberosus. Next base: position 178,347 of record JALAZF010000439.1, read on the forward strand.
ACTGGTGTTCAGATTCTGGTTATACTTAGCAGCAAAATGTTTACAGAAGCAAATAAATAATAGCAGAAGACACAAAGATTTATATTGGTTCCTCCCAAATAAGAGTAGTCTAGTCCCCTTGCTTCACAAGAGATGTTCACTATAATGAAATCGTGATTACAATCGCTTATGCATTTTGCATAAGACTTTTACAATGCTCAGACCCTAAGTCCGAGACTTCTTGCTTAAACCCCTAAGGCTCAAGACTTCCTTGCTCAAGTCCTATAGACTCAAGACTTCCTTGCTTAGACCCTCATCCTAAGACTTTCCTGCTAAGGTCCCTCAGACCTGAGACTTCCTACGCAAGACCCTCTGACCCAAGAATTCTTGCTCAGACCCAAGGTCCAAGACTTCCCTGCTCAGGTTCCACGAACCCAAGACTTCCTGCTTAAACCCCTTAGGTTCATGACTTCTACTCAGACCCTCGATCTGAGACTTCATTTCTTAAATCCCATGAATTCAAGACTTATGCTTAATCAATCCACTTGATTAAGTCTTTCATTGCTCTAGCACATAGGAGAATACTTACATGGCTCAAGCATCTTGGCGAGAGACTTGGCTGCTCAATCAATCCACTTGATTAAGACTTTCAATGCTCTAGCACATAGCAGGAGACTTACATAGCTTAAGCATCTTGGCGAGAGACTTAATCTAAATTTCTAAACAACATGTTCAGCAGAATATAGAATAAGGTGTACCTGATACAAATATCCGAGGTACTTGGAAATCACCATAACAAATACATAAATATCTTAAGATTTCTAAGATATTCATTGTTTAAGAAATATTAAGGATTTTGCAATTACAACCTACAACAGAAATTTTGCATACTCGATTGTGTTGATAATTGGTGATCTTGTTACTCCTCCATCTGGTTGATCCTTGTTAAAGATTCAGTTTGAACCTTCAGCTACTTATATAGAATTTCCATAAAACTAGCCGTTGGAGAGATAACTTGATCAAGTGTCTTTGCTTTCTCCATAGTACAAGAGACATTGAAGATAGATATACCAAAAGATCTTGATCCATTGTGTAAAGTGTTTAACCATTGAGTCTTCAAAGAGATCATGTACTATAGAGTCGTTGAGAGTAGATATTCGTAAAGCATGCCAACTTTTCTTGAGCCTTGTGAACTAAGACTCTACCTAACAAACTGATTTGATAATGCAGCTTGCTTTTTGCAGTATGGATAGCTTCAGCTTTATCACTAACTCTGAATGATCACCAAAAGCCGATTTATATTCACCAAGTGTAGAGACAATTATGTTGCTTATTCTTATGCTGAGACCTTTAGCTTCAGAGTCTACGCCAGATATCACTTAGAGAGTATTCTTCAGATTCTGCACCACCAGAAGCTAGCAATTCAGCTTCTCTCAAGTGTGCCCTTGTATATCATATTCTGAATATATATCTACAAGTATTAGAACCTGCATACATGAAACGCACATCAAATATAACCATTGTTCTTTTAATACTTTTATATCATCAAAACCCAAGGAATGTATGTCATGAACAAATCTTATTCTAACAGTATAAGCAGCCATCTTACGGTAATACATCACCAAGTGGCTTTTTAGACAGGTGTTCCCCATTGCACTTCTCAAATTCTGGAGTTTTGAATTTGGCAGGCATCACCAAGTCAAAAACTAAGCACATGTCCATTGTGGCAGCACCAAAGACATCATTGCCTTCCAAAGCTCTTAATCTTTTCTCTAGAGTCTGGCATTGTTTTCTGACTTCCTCAATATATCCACCTTCTCCCTGAATTTCAGATTGGGTACTGGCAGCATGGTACACGAAGGGAGGATTTTCATAATGAAATTATGGCATGGTAGATAGCAGATGTCCTAACAACATGTCATGACATTGTTCTCTGAATAACTTTAAAATAATGGCAGAATAAACAAACTGATGTTCTGAATATCAGCAACAGATTCACAACAGATGTTTCAACATCTGTTATGCCATATTAATCAATACTGAACTGTAAATTTTAAAATGATTAACAACATAGAATATGATGACCCAATTTGGTGCAAATCACCTACATTTGGGGGCTACCAAGCCTGGAAGAAGAATCCACTATCATTAGTATAGTTTTATGTAAACAACCTCTAGTTTGCAGCAAACAACCTCTGGTTTACCTATCACTACCCAATGAAAACTTTATCATTAGAAGTCACATCTAAATGATAAGAGAAAACCATCACACTCCCTAAATCACAACCTGTGATATCTAACAGTTACAATCGACATCAACTGCATCATCCTACTTAAAAGACGCCGCTTTCAATGCAAAGTCCAGCCAAACATTCTCGATTAACAACTCAACTTGGATTTTCTTCAAAGCTTCATCCAAGAACAATACATAATTCATTACCTAAAGTTTTCTGAATCTGTATATACATCTATATCTACTACAATGTATCAAATCGATACAAAGGGAGACTTACAACACAAGAAAGTCATACGACTCTCAAAACCCTAAACCCTATTTTCTACTTTACATGTATTACATAAGGATTAGTTATTACTGCCTGTAGCACCCCAAAATTTGCTCACCTTACTTTAGTACTAACTGGCTTATGTTTCACTTCATTCTTTGCATTGTCATGTGTGCATATCATTGGTTCTTAGCATGGGGTCAAGGTACCTGAGGCAAGTTCAAGAGGAGAAGATGTTCTTCAAAGGGTCAAGCAAGAGATTTCAAGTGGATCACTCTCTCCTAACCAGTGCAGAAATTAGGGTTTTGAGATTCTTGGGTTTATTGCTCCAATGGGCAAGCTTCTTGGGTTTTTATCATCACCAAATGGCATATCTTATCTTTGTTGGAAAGGATACACATCATATTTAGAGGAATTTGGATTTGGAGACTGTGTTATTTCCTCCTAGACTGAGGGTACCTAAATTAGGGTTTGCTATAAAGTCAGTTTATTTCTGATTTCTTGGGCAAGACTTAATTCCATGGTATTCCATGGGTCCCTAAGTATCTAGGAATGGAAGATTGTCCATCAGTTTAGTTCAGGAGAGATTCAATTGGCCAATGGATTGGGAATCAGGAGAATCAGGGGAAAAGTCAACAATGAGAGGGGAAGTCAACTGTGAAATCTGGAGGTTCTCTTCAAGGTTTCAAGGTCTCACATCCTCATATGGTCTTCAAAAGTCAAATTCCATACAATTCATCAAGAATCAAGGGTTGGTACAAAAGTTACTAAATATGGAAATGACCTATAATTTGAAAGTTTCCTTTTTGGGCAAGTCCTTACACTACATTCAACTTAACTTTTCACCATCAAGAAAGCTTCAAATGAATTTTCCTCAAACATGAAAGTTGAAGATATTTTTCTCCCCTTTCCAACAAGTACTAGATGGTTTCCATATCATTTGTGAAACTCAAGTTATGATCAAAAGAAGGCAAAGTGGTTTTTAGGGTTCCATTTTCATAACTTTTACATTTTTGGGACATAGTGACCTATAATTGGTTCCATTGCTTCATGTCACATTCTAACATCAAATAACAATCCATAAAGATCTTTTTTGGCCTTTGAATCAAGTGGATCCATGGTTTATTCATCACTTATTTTCCATTATTCAAAATTGCAAGAGGCATCAAAACTCATGAATCAAAATGTTTCAAGGCCCAATTTCAATTTAGGTGTGATTAGCAATTGATCAATAAGTGATCCATCATAGAATGCTTGGGTGTGCATGCATGGAGGAGGGTGTATTTCACATTATGAAAATTTGTCAAAAGGCCCAAAACTCATTAACCAAGGAGTGATTAAAACCTAAATGATCAGATGTGAAATAACCCTAAGTATATAAGATTACCCATGCACTATTGAGAAGAGGATACACGTGATTTTGGAGGAGAGTTCAAGTTTCAACCCTAATTCTTGATTTCTTCATAGCTCACAATCCACAAGGGTTTTTCACAAAGTTCTTCCACAATCTTCTTTCTGGGGATCCATAGAGCACAAACCAACCACCCTTTGAAGCTAACAGTGAGGATACGTGGTACATAATCTCAGGTCAGTGACTTTTTCGTGATTTTAAAACTCCTCTTTTAAATACGCATAGTGATCTGTGGTGTACACTAATGATTCTGATATATTTATTTTTGAGATTGGACGTGTGGATTGATCATACTTTGAGTTTGAAAATTTTGAACCATGACTTTTTTCCTTCGACTTGCCATGTACGTTGATTGTTGGTTGAAAATAGCATGATATTTGGAATCCTCGCGTTTTTCTGATCAATTTAGTGTACCCACATGCATGTTCTGGGAAATTTGGGGGTGGGGGTCACAGGAGATGACGACCGGAGCTAGGGCTTCGGCGTCTGGTTTGGTCTCCGGCCGGCTAGGGTTTTTTGGTGAAGAAGATGATCCCCAGCCGTTGATCTGCTTAATCGTACGTTCCACATGATGCCACCTCGTTTAAAATATGTTTTAATTTTTATTACTTGTGTGTTTGACATTCCATGGTTATTAGTGTGCACCCTCAATCTGCATCACACGTCACGCTTACTTTTGTTTTGAATTGACTGATCGTGTGCGTTGATGAAATCTAATGGCTATTACAACGACAACACATTAAAATGGACATGTGCCTATCACGTGGAATTCCATGGTATGCTGAATGATCTAATGCGTGCGCGTGTATGTTAATTGTGGTGGTTGGGTGATCTGGTACGTTAATCATGACTACATTTTATTTATGTTGACTGAATCTGATGCGTTAGATGCATCCAATGGTGAGTATTAGGTCAACTGGTTGACTGATTCCATGGTTTTCCTTTTTATTTTTTTATTTTCGCTGATGGACTTTTAGTGATTGGGCCTTGCTTTTCACACCCCCCCTCTTTAGCCCATGTTCTTTTTCAACGTATTTGGGCTACTAAACGCACCCCCCACTCATTTTCTTCTATTTTATTTTTATTTAATTATTGCATTTTCATTTTTAATTATTAAAAATAGTTTTTTGCATTAAAAAATTCCCAGAAAATTCATGAATCACATTTTGCATTTTATAAAATTTTATTTTATTTTTAGCATCTGAAATAATTATTGGTTTATTTTATTTTTGAATTATTCATATCATGCACACCTAAACTTGTAGAATTTTTTTCTCATAGCTTACAAAACCTTTTGCACTCATTCTTTTTGCATTTTTTTCACCAACACATTGAATTGCATTAAAATATTTTTCTCTCATTTTTAAAATCATTTCATATTGCATTTTAGTCCATTTCTTTAGCACATTGAACCATATTTCTCATCTGAATTTGCATAATTGTTTGAGTGACTTATACCCTTAACTTTTGCATGAGTTTTGGACATGTTGTTTGCTTCTGGTTGAGATATGTTGATAATTAATTTGGTGATTTTAGAAGATGTCTTGCCAATTGTTTAACTGCTCTTTGTTTAAGGTCTTCTTGTGTGCACATCCTTGATCATGTCTGAGTATCTGTTTGAAAAGGTGCCATTGTTTTGGAATTGTGTCTTTGACTTCATAAACCATGTTTAGATTGTTATAGGTCACTTGATTGCCATTATATGTCATTGCCTGGATTTCATTTATCTTATTTCTTTTACGTATGTCTGTTTTGCACTAACCTTTTATGCAGAGGCTAAGGTAAGTTATTTGAGGGTGTGGATAGTTATCCATGTCCACTCTCACTCTTTCTGTCTCTCATATTTTCTTTTCTTTAGGCTTAGGTTGTCGTCAAACCTCACTAACCATAGGTCACCCTTGCATGATAACATTAGGACTCTTAGTTTCCCTTTAGAGTTTCCTTGGTGTCTTCTCTCTTCTCATCTCGAAACTTCTTGAAAACACTTAATAAGAATAAAGTGGATTGCGCACGAGCCTTAAGCGTGGGGAATGAGAAATGAGGGGCTTCCTCTCATCTTTCTAGAGTGCTTAGCGAGCGTCCTGTCTTGGGACGATTCGTTAAGTATTCGTCCCTGTGCCCTAGACTTTGGTGCAATGCAAGTTATGAACAAACTCAAGTCACTTCTGTCCTAAAAAACACAAACAAACTTCAAACCTTTTTGTCCTTCGGGATTGTCAAACTAAAGGCTATTTTCAAAAAGGGCACGTTACTTTCCGTCTGAGTCGCAAACAGGCATCGACCCTAACTGCCGGACGCGAACTTAACGTCGCTCATAAAAAACACAAAAAGAACTTGGTCTGAACTACGTTGACTTATAATTTCCCATTGCACAAAGGGAGTACGTAGGCCTAGGACGTCGAAGTCCTACCAAGTCTGTCTTAGTTGTTTCCCCCCCGTCTTAGTACAACCATAGATGATAGGATAACTCACCCTTAGAATAGACAACAAGCGTGGATCCCATCGAGTACGATAGACGCATGGGGTGCTAGCACCTTCCCCTCGCGTAACCGACTCCCGAACCCAGGCTATGGTTGCGATGACCATTCCTTTCCCTCTCCCTCAGGTTTATGCGGTGTTTCTTTTCCCTCTCTTGGGATAAATTTACACGGCTGACGACTTTGTTTTCCGCGCCACTCTCGCGTTTGTACCTGGATGAAAATCCTGGGAGCGACAGCTGGCGACTCTGCTGGGGAATCTGGTTGACCTATGCTGGTCCATCCCTAAGCGAGTCAATCCTAGCGTTTGCTTGTCTTTGTTTTCTTTGGGTGTTTTTGTTTTTGTTTTTCTTTGTTTGTTGTATTTTATTTTTACCGCATTTTCTGCATTGCATTTCATTTTTATTACTGTCATACTGGATATTGCTGTGTTGTGCTGGCTCTTTCTATTTTGCAGGTTGGGTTGTTCTGAGAGATAAGCCCAATACCCAGGCTTGAGTACACCCTAGGACTAGAGTGGAAAGTAGTGGGACCTACGTGCCCGCTTGGTACGTTTGTGTGTTCACGAAATTCACAACCAGACGAGGCTATCTTGGGACGCATTCCAACGTGTGTGTCTTGTGCATGTTAGGGTGTTGATCTAGAGAGCTGTCGACTCTGGTGACCGATCATCGAGGACCTTAGTGGAAACATCCCTCTTTAGTGGTGACAGTGGCAGACCACATCCTGTTGCAAACCCATTCGCACCCGAGGGCCCACTTTGGAACTCGCATAGGATGACCCCTATCTTTTGAAGAGAATCAGTGGAGGCACTCCTCGATTGACGATAGTACTGTACCCCGAGGGATGAATGTACTATTGTTTCTCGACCTCAGTGCCAGAAGCTGAGGACCTTCCATTTTGGAGAATCAGTTGAGGCCTCCTCGATTGATGATGATGCCAAACCAGAAATGGTGAACGTATCATCATTTCTCGACCTGAGAGCCCGGGATACTGAACATCCTAGTACCCACAGGTGAGAGGGGATGGGTGTTTGCAGGTAACCGAAACCTTCAACCTACCCGGTTTTTCTGGATTTCTCATCAATTTTTGATTATCTGGGTTCCTGGTTATCTCAGTGGTTCGGTATTTTGGAATTCTAGTTTTCTGGGTTGTGGTTCTCGTTCAGTTAACAACACAGCACATCCAGCAGTGTTGCCTTGATCCCATGTTTGCATGAGCATATCATTTTTCTGGCATTCTGACATGTTTGACATTTTTCAGGGCTTGCATCTTACTCTTGATTCCGGTTTTCTGAGGTTGCCTTGGCATGGATGTCCAGAGAAAGAAGACTGTTGCCTATTCGTTCCCAGATCTGACCTTGACGTTGATTCACAAGCTGATTAGTATGGCTGGTCCCGGAGTTCATACAGAGTTCAGTGGAGGGTATGGGAGACTTCTGAAGTTTGTCTACAATATCTCCAAGTATGAGAAGGATGCCATTCATACACTTCTTCAGTTTTATGATCCGTCTTTGCGTTGCTTAACTTTCCCAGACTACATCTTGGCCCCAACGTTGGAGGAGTTCTCATTTATTTTGGGAATCCCCATCAGGCATGACATAGTATTCTTTTCTGAAGAACACCCCGGGATAAAAGAAATGGCTATTGCTCTTGATATTGCTGAATCCGTTCTGAGCAGTAATATTGAGGAAAAACAAGGAGCTAAGGGTTTCTTATTGAAGTTCTTGTTTGATCAAGCTTGCATACATGTTAAAGAGAAGAATTGGACTGCTTTCCAAGCTATTCTGGCTATGTGCATCTATGGGATTGTCCTGTTTCCCAATGTTCCTGATCTGGTGGATATGCATGCTGTCAGAATCTTTATTTCAAAGAATCTTATACCTACCTTGCTAGGTGATGTGTATCACTCAGTCCACTACAAGAATGAAAATAGGCGGGGAAAAACCATGAGTTGTTGTCCACCGCTCTTATCTACTTGGTTTCTGAGCCATCTCCCCGAAGCTGGCGCCTTCGTTGATATGAAAGATTCTCTGAAGTGGCCAAAGAGGTTAATGGGCTTGACTGCTAACAACATTGTCTGGTTCAACCGTGATTTTCTAGGAATAGAGATTATTTGCAAGTGAAGAGAATTCCCTAATGTACCCTTGATAGGGAGAAGAGGTGGAATTAACTATAATCCTTCCCTTGTTATCAGGCAGTTAGGTTATCCTTTGAAAGGTCCACCTGAAGAGCGAGGTGTCAGAGAGTCCTTATTCTTCAATGGTACTGGGATTCAAGAGATGATAGGGAAGATTGTGAATGCTTGGAAGCAGGTGACCAAGAGGGCAAAAACTTCATTCGGGAAATGTAACAACCGGGCTTCCCCTTCCTATAAAGAGTGGATTAAGAAGAGAGCAGAAGAGGAGCTTCTTCCCTTCCCGGTAGAACCACCATCTTACCCCTTGCTGATTGAGCCTCCTACCACAGTTGAGATAGAGAAGTTTAACAAGTTGTGGGCTGAAAAAGAAAAGTTGCGAGAAGAAAACAGTGAGCTACAAAAAGAGATTTATCAGTTAAAGCATGAGCGGTGTGAAGCTGTTCATATCGCCGAGTTGAAGACAGAGCTTCTCGCTGAGGCAGAAAAGGAGCTAGCTGACAAGGTCGCATCCAGACAAAGGATGAAACAAGCTCTAGACGGTATCAGTAAGGTTCTCGAGTCTAAGAAGGAAGAGTTGGACAAGGCTTTGTTAAAAATTCACAGGTTCAATGCTCACCGAGAAACTGCAATGGCTGAGAATAAGAGAAAGAAAGACGATTACCTGGCTCAGATTGATCAATTGAAGTCGCAGCTCAAGAAGAAAGACGCTGAGATCTTATCAGGGGTATTCCAGAGACAAGCAGTCGAGGGTCGACTCAATGAAGCCATAGCCTCCATAGAGGAACTGAAGGTCCAAGCTGAAGTGAAGAGATCTAGAAATGAGGGACCTAGTATGGATGGTGTTTCTCGAGAAGACGCTTGGGAGTTACATTGCCGATACTTGGAAGGGATCATGCATATGAGAGACGTTCTCATTCAAGAGCTAATTCAGAGACCGAAGCATCCCGACACCAAAAAGCTGTTCAAAGAAATTCAAGACTGGAGCAAGAAGCATATGGATGGGGGGATTGACACTTGTAGACTTTGATGACATGCCGTAGTTTTCTATTTTCTTTCATTATTCGGATCACCGCCAGACTTGTTGGTTGGGATCTATGATTATTGTGTTCAGACTTGTTATCTTGGATTTGTGATTGTTGACATTTGGTTTTCCTCTGGTTTTCTTAATATATGAGCAGAAGTTCTGTTCTATCTTGTTGTTAAACTGGAATCAAGGGGGTGGATCGCCCTGCGAATATTCAAACATGTTCATTTGCATTTGCATATTCATAATCATTTTGCATGACAGGTGTTTCTCTCTAGCGTTCTTAGTTGGTTCTCCTCCTCAGTACAGGATTGCAGATCAACACATTCACTGGTGTTCTACCAGACAAGTTCAGAAAAGACTCATGGATCAACTACAAGCTGAGATGACTGAGATGCGGACCCGCATGAACCAATTCATGGATTTAATGCAAGGGGTTGCTCAGGGCCAAGAGCAGTTAAGAACTGTTGTCCAACCACTGATTGCAAGGATTGATGACGAAGCTGTCCTTCATGGAGGAGTTCATACTGGTTTACTGGTACTAATGTTCAGAATGGCCCTCCGGGCGGAGGTATTCCTGTTTCTGGTGTTGTGATCCCTCCGGGCGGGGCTGAAAATGTCGGGGGAGGTGGTATTGGTGTCTGTGCTACTCAGGGCCGTCAGTTTGATGATATTCAAGATGATGCATTCTCTGTTCCAGTGGGGATACTGGTTCCCAGATTGACACTGATCAGAGATTCAGGTTGATTGAGGAACAATTGAGGGGTGTTGTAAATCAAGATTCTGTGGATATGGATTTGGAAGATTTGGGGCTGGTTCCAGGCGTTGTTATCCCACACAAGTTTCAGACTCCTACCTTCGAAAAGTACAATGGTATGACTTGCCCAAGAACTCACGTCAGGGCATACACGAGTAAAATGGTTGCTCACGCCAAGAACGAAAAGTTGATGATGCATTGCTTTCAAGATAGCCTATCTGGGGCATCCCTGGAATGGTATATGTAGCTAGAAAGGAAAGGCGTTCGTAGTTGGAGAGAGCTGGCAGGGGAATTTATTAGACACTATCAATATAACACTGATATGGCTCCCAATTGTACACAACTGCAGAATATGTCTCAAAAGAGCAATGAAAGCTTTAGAGAGTACGCCCAGAGGTGGCGTGAATTGGCTTCCCGAGTTCAACCTCCGATGTTGGAAAGAGAGCTCGTTGATATGTTCATGGATACGCTTCAGGGGCATTATTATGAGAAATTGGTTGGATGTTTGTCAGCTGGATATTCAGGTCTTGTATTGGCAGGAGAAAGAGTTAAAAACGGCATCAAAATGGGAAAGATTCAAGTTGCTCCCGGTTATTCTGAAAATGCGAAGAAACGTTACAGGGGAGAAGAAGGAGAGACTAATGTCATTCAGTACCAACAACCTTATGCTCCTCAACAACAGAAGTATCAGCGTCAGAATCAGCATAGGCCGTGCAACAACTTGGAAAGAAGGAATGCTCATCTTCATCCAGTTCCCATGTCGTACAGTCAACTCTTGCCACACCTGGTTCGAAACTCATTGGTGGAGCCTAAGACTTTGAAGCCTGTTCCAGAACCATACCCTCTGGGGTACAATCCCCATGTGCAATATGGATATCATGGAGGATCTATGGGGCACTCAACCGAAGATTGTAAAGCCTTCCAAGCCAAAGTGCAACAATTGATTGACAAAGGGTACATATCATTTCCAGAAGGAGACTTGGTTGTGCATGTAGACCTCTCATCTGTTTGAAGACTTCAAGGGTCGTCTCCTAAAGCCAGTAGTCAGAGCGAAGTCAAGTCTTCTCAACAATGACAGTCATCAGTTTCTTTACTGCATTTTCATTTGTAGTTTTTCATTTCTCGTTAAAGCATTGTATGCATGTAGAAACTTGTTTGTTTTTAATGACAATCATAATACAATGAGCATGTTTTCCTTGAAGTAATCCATTCGTGTTCACTCTTAACTGTTTATATGCACTGCAATACCAATTTTCTTGTTTAGAACTCTTGAGGGAGGATGACGAAACAAGAGCGCAGATTTCTAATGGTGCGCATTTGGATAAAACCCTGTTAAGGATGTACATGCATTGTTTCCAATTCACAAACACTGGAGAGATAAGGAGATAGACCCTCGTTAACCCCTTTGAGCCTTGAAGTAGGAGCTTCCTTCGTACGAAAAAACTCTCATACTTAACCCAGGGGCAGGGTAGGCGTCAGTTAGTTTGACCGAGCATTCAAATTCCAAGGAGAGTGTGCATCCGAGGATCCGTTACCTTCCATTCCACTAGCAAGAGGTTAAACCATAATGGTTATCCATCAACAATCAAGGAGTGAGACAGTCACAACCCTTTCAAGCAAGTAAGACAACCAGTGTCACACGCTTTGTTCAAAAGGGGAATAAAAAAAAGGAAAAGAAAGTCCGCTAAGTCGAAGCTTGAAAACAAGCGACTTAGGCAAAAGTTAGGGCATCCCGCTGGACTTAAAAATTGAAAACTCAAAAGAGTCAGTCCAGGCAAAAATTAGGGATAAAAAAAAAGCAAAAGAAAGAAAAAGCGAAAGGCGAAAAGGATTACAAAAGAAAATCCTCGATAAGAACAAATCTGTGTGATTACAGACACAGAAGATAAAAAGGGGTGTCCGCCATTCCAAAACTCCCTTAGGTGCCAAACCATTAGTGGCATAGGTTCCTTAAAGATCATAAACCTTTTGGGAGATGAGCGTTTGGGTCAGATTAACTGAACATAGGACTGGAGAACATCATGAAGAGTGGGTGGGCACCGATAAATTTTGAGCCATAAATCCTTTTTCTGAAACCGTGAACCAGACCACGTTACAACCCTTAAAAGTCCTAATTGAAACAAGGTTTATTCCTAAAGCGTACAGGATAGCTTTCCTGACTCCTACGAGTTGTGCTAATAAGATTTGTTGGTATTGTATGTGCGCATTGTTTTGCCATTCAAAAATCAAGGTCGCATCCCAGCTAGTGATTCATTCACAAGGCTTGGCGACGTATTTTCAATAAAACTTCAAGGTTAACATGAGTGTTGCATTAGAATTATCATTCTCATAAATAACTTGTTCTGTTTGCATACATGTGCCTGAGCATCAATGCAGCTTACACAGTGAACGTCAGTCAAGAAGCTTGATCCTGCCAAGTTGGGTTGCTTGAAAATTCTGAAGGACAATCATATCAAAGGGCATGCTGCCAAGAGACTCATTGTAGAGGGGGCTCTCCCCAGTAAGTCATGTTAAGGTGCAGCCAATCTGGGGCAGTCACGCCGAGAAGTCTCCCCGAAATTCAGCTATTCTGGGGCATTCATTCTAAGATCAGGGGCAAAGTCACTTCAAAGCTCATATTGGGGCAGACCACTTCTAGAGCGTGGGAGATTGTCCACTCCTGAAAATGGTTAATTGAAAACACCTCCTCAAGGTTCAAGATACTAAAGCAGAGTATTTTTAAGTCATTACAATCCCTTTCGAGGTAATGTACTTCATGGATTATGAAGACTAGGGCAGTTATGTCGAGATATGATAAATCTCTCAAAGAGTTTGAAGACCCTGGGGCAGTTTGAACGCCTGATCTTCTATAAAATCCTCTTGAGACGATTTCTTCCATTAGACCTGGTGGTCTGGGGCAAGTGAAAAGTTCGAAAAGCCGTTTATGACCATAAAGACAAGTTAGGCTGCAGGGCAACAGGATTGTACTTCCCCAGTAGTTGGCCCTCCCCAGTATTGAGATTGCTCCTTCCCCAGCAGGGCAAACTTTCCTCAGCAGAGCAGACCTTCCCCAGCAGGAGACTCGGGAAGTATTTTCTCTGAACCAAGACGTTATCTCCCCACAAAATCAGGGTTTTCACATCCCCCTTCCAGTCAGGAAGCGTGCTTTCGCCGACAATATCATATTCTAGTCCCCAGCAAGGTGGGAGTAAAGTCATTCTCCCCACCAGCATGCTAAGTTCAGCAGTATCCCCAAGCAGGATGGTATTATGGGCTGACATCCCCCAGCGGGTCCTGAGCCCAATTGGATATTAGCAATCTTCAGTAACAGACTTTCGGTTCCGTTATTGGCGTTCATTCTCAACTCCCCCAGCAGAGGAGAAATCTCAGATTTTGGATGTTACCTTCAGTGAAAGACAGGTGTGGCCCCCAGTAGTTCTTTCAGGATTTCATCCCCAGCAGAAGTTGTTGATCCGAAGAGTCGATCAGTATGACCCTTCTCAGCAGAGTTCCTGGATCCAGAGGACAATTTATTTTTGTCATCCCCAACTGAATTGGTCTTTTCTCTCCGGCATTTATTTTGCTGGAGGGACTCTTTTTGCATATCATAAGCATTCGCATTGGATCCTCAAACGCGTAGCATTTCCATTTCGTATAGAGCATTACACCAAAATTCAAACATTTGCATTTGAAGCATAAGCCAGGTTTGATACTTTCTTTGCCAGTTCTCTTTCTCAGCAGAGATGGCATGACTCAGGAGATCCTGGAGGGACGCGTTCCTCATACTTGTGCTCCCCGACAGAGTCTTTTATTTAGACTTCTCCTTTCCCCGACGGAGTCGTCTCATCTGTGGATCGTGAGTCCGTTAGAAGTTTTCCTTTATTTGGCTTTTCTCTTTTGGGAAATCCAGTTCTCGTCTGGTAGTCAGTGCTCGTCTGACTTATTTGGTGTAAACCCAGTTCTCGCCTGGTAGTCAGTTCTCGTCTGACCTATTGTTGTGGTAGTCAGTTCTCGTCTGACTTATTCTGTAAATCCAGTCCTCGTCTGGTAGTCAGTTCTCGCCTGACATCCCTTCTGTAAATCCAGTTCTCGTCTGGTAGTCAGTTCTCGACTGACTTATTTGGTGTAAACCCAGTTCTCGCCTGGTAGTTAGTTCTCGCCTGACATCCCTTTTGTAAACCCAGTTCTCGCCTGGTAGTCAGTTCTCGACTGACTTATTTGGTGTAAACCCAGTTCTCGCCTGGTAGTCAGTTCTCGTCTGACATCCCTTTTGTAAACCCAGTTCTCGCCTGGTAGTCAGTTCTCGCCTGACATCTCTTTGGTGTAAATCCAGTTCTCGCCTGGTAGTCAGTTATCGTTTGACGTATTTTGTTTGCCAGTTTCCCTTTCTCGGTAGGGGTGGTTTAAACCAGAAGTTTTGTTTCACGTTATCCCCGGCGAAGTCCACTTTATGTTGGTTATCTTTTGAGGGTACAATTGAGGTTGTATTCGTTTTTGTGGGTGCGATTGAGGTCGTATTCGTATTTTCATTGTGGGTAGAGTGATTGAGGTCAGTCTTCCTTTGCGGATGCAATTGAGGTCGCTTTCATTTTGTAGGAGCGATTGAGGTCGTATTCATTTTTCCTTTGCGGGCACGATTGAGGTCGTATTCGTCTTATTTTTGAGGGTATGGTTGAGGTCATATTTCTTATTTTTCAGCACGCTCCATATCGTTATTCTCACCATTAGCAAATTTCCGGGGCTCTTTCAGTATTCAATCCCCGTGTATCCTGGAATGTCTGAGAGCCGTCGCTATCATACCTTCAGGACCAAGTTGATTGAATAGGGGCAGCTGTAGCACCCCAAAATTTGCTCACCTTACTTTAGTACTAACTAGCTTATGTTTCACTTCATTCTTTGCATTGTCATGTATGCATATTATTGGTTCTTAGCATGGGGTCAAGGTGCCTGAGGCAAGTTCAAGAGGAGAAGATGTTCTTCAAAGGGTCAAGCAAGAGAGTTCAAGTGGATCATTCTCTCCTAACCAGTGCAGAAATTAGGGTTTTGAGATTCTTGGGTTTATTGCTCCAATGGGCAAGCTTCTTGGGTTTTTATCATCACCAAATGGCATATCTTATCTTTGTTGGAAAGGATACACATCATATTTAGAGGAATTTGGATTTGGAGACTGTGCTATTTCCTCCTAGACTGAGGGTACCTAAATTAGGGTTTGCTATAAAGTCAGTTTATTTCTGATTTCTTGGGCAAGACTTGATTCCATGGTATTCCATGGGTCCCTAAGTATCTAGAAATGGAAGATTGTCCATCAGTTTGGTTCAGGAGAGATTCAATTGGCCAATGGATTGGGAATCAGGAGAATCAGGGGAAAAGTCAACAGTGAGAGGGGAAGTCAACTGTGAAATCTGGAGGTTCTCTTCAAGGTTTCAAGGTCTCACATCCTCATATGGTCTTCAAAAGTCAAATTTCATTCCATTCATCAAGAATCAAGGGTTGGTACAAAAGTTACTAAATATGGAAATGACCTATAATTTGAAAGTTTCCTTTTTGGGAAAGTCCTTACACTACATTCAACTTGACTTTTCACCATCAAGAAAGCTTCAAATGAATTTTCCTCAAACATGAAAGTTGAAGATATTTTTCTCCCCTTTCCAACAAGTACTAGATGGTTTCCATATCATTTGTGAAACTCAAGTTATGATCAAAAGAAGGCAAAGTGGTTTTTAGGGTTCCATTTTCATAACTTTTGCATTTTTGGGACATAGTGACCTATAATTAGTTCCATTGCTTCATGTCACATTATAACATCAAATAACAATCCATAAGGATCATTTTTGGCCTTTGAATAAAGTGGATCCATGGTTTATTCATCACTTATTTTCCATTATTCAAAATTGCAAGAGGCATCAAAACTCATGAATCGAAATGTTTCAAGGCCCAATTTCAATTTAGGTGTGATTAGCAATTGATCAATAAGTGATCCATCATAGAATGCTTGGGTGTGCATGCATGGAGGAGGGTGTATTTCACATTATGCAAGGAGTGATTAAAACCTAAATGATCAGATGTGAAATAACCCTAAGTATTTAAGATTACCCATGCACTATTAAGAAGAGGATACACGTGATTTTGGAGGAGAGTTCAAGTTTCAACCCTAATTCTTGATTTCTTCATAGCTCACAATCCACAAGGGTTTTTCACAAAGTTCTTCCACAATCTTCTTTCTGGGGATCCACAGAGCACAAACCAACCACCCTTTGAAGCTAACAGTGAGGATACGTGGTACCTAATCTCAGGTCAGTGACTTTTTTCGTGATCTTAAAACTCCTCTTTTAAATACGCATAGTGATCTGTGGTGTACACTGATGATTCTGATATATTTATTTTTGAGATTGGACGTGTGGATTGATCATACTTTGAGTTTGAAAATTTTGAACCATGACTTTTTTCCTTCGACTTGCCATGTACGTTGATTGTTGGTTGAAAATAGCATGATATTTGGAATCCTCGCATTTTTATGATCAATTTAGTGTACCCACATGCATGTTCTGGGAAATTTGGGGGTGGGGGTCACCGGAGATGACGACCGGAGCTAGGGCTTCGGCGTCTGGTTTGGTCTCCGGCCGGCTAGGGTTTTTTGGTGAAGAAGATGATCCCCAGTCGTTGATCTGCTTAATCGTACGTTCCACATGATGCCACCTTGTTTAAAATATGTTTTAATTTTTATTACTTGTGTGTTTGACATTCCATGGTTATTAGTGTGCACCCTTAATCTGCATCACACGTCACGCTTACTTTTGTTTTGAATTGACTGATCGTGTGCGTTGATGAAATCTAATGGCTATTACAATGACAACACATTAAAATGGACATGTGCCTATCACGTGGAATTCCATGGTATGCTGAATGATCTAATGCGTGCGCGTGTATGTTAATTGTGGTGGTTGGGTGATCTGGTACGTTAATCATGACTACATTTTATTTATGTTGACTGAATCTGATGCGTTAGATGCATCCAATAGTGAGTATTAGGTCAACTGGTTGACTGATTCCATGGTTATCCTTTTTATTTTTTTATTTTCGCTGATGAACTTTTAGTGATTGGGCCTTGCTTTTCACACCCCCCCTCTTTAGCCCATGTTCTTTTTCAACGTATTTGGGCTACTAAACGCACCCCCCACTTATTTTCTTCTATTTTATTTTTATTTAATTATTGCATTTTCATTTTTAATTATTAAAAATAGTTTTTTGCATTAAAAAATTCCCAGAAAATTCATGAATCACATTTTGCATTTTATAAAATTTTCTAAAATTTTATTTTATTATTTTATTTTATTTTTAGCATCTGAAATAATTATTGGTTTATTTTATTTTTGAATTATTCATATCATGCACACCCAAACTTGTAGAATTTTCTTCTCATAGCATACAAAACCTTTTGCACTCATTCTTTTTGCATTTTTTTCACCAACACATTGAATTGCATTAAAATATTTTTCTCTCATTTTAAAAATTATTTCATATTGCATTTTAGTCCTTTTCTTTAGCACATTGAACCATATTTCTAATCTGAATTTGCATAATTGTTTGAGTGACTTATACCCTTAACTTTTGCATGAGTTTTGGACATGTTGTTTGCTTCTGGTTGAGATATGTTGATAATTAATTTGGTGATTTTAGAAGATGTCTTTCCAATTGTTTAACTGCTCTTTGTTTAAGGTCTTCTTCTGTGCACATCCTTGATCATGCCTGAGTATCTGTTTGAAAAGGCACTTGTGCCATTGTTTTGGAATTGTGTCTTTGACTTCATAAACCATGTTTAGATTGTTATAGGTCACTTGATTGCCATTATATGTCATTGCCTGGATTTCATTTATCTCATTTCTTTTACGTATGTCTGTTTTGCACTAACCTTTTATGCAGAGGCTAAGGTAAGTTATTTGAGGGTGTGGATAGTTATCCATGTCCACTCTCACTCTTTCTGTCTCTCATCTTTTCTTTTCTTTAGGCTTAGGTTGTCGTCAAACCTCACTAACCGTAGGTCACCCTTGCATGATAACATTAGGACTCTTAGTTTCCCTTTAGAGTTTCCTTGGTGTCTTCTTTCTTCTCATCTCGAAACTTCTTGAAAACACTTAATAAGAATAAAGTGTATTGCGCACGAGCCTTAAGCGTGGGGAATGAGAAATGAGGGGCTTCCTCTCATCTTTCTAGAGTGCTTAGCGAGCGTCCTGTCTTGGGACGATTCGTTAAGTATTCGTCCCTGTGCCCTAGACTTTGGTGCAATGCAAGTTATGAACTAACTCAAGTCACTTCTGTCCTAAAAAATACAAACAAACTTCAAACCTTTTTGTCCTTCAGGATTGTCAAACTAAAGGCTATTTTCAAAAAGGACACGTTACTTTCCGTCTGAGTCGCAAACAGGCATCGACCCTAACTGTCGGACGCGAACTTAACGTCGCTCATAAAAAACACAAAAAGAACTTGGTCCGAACTACGTTGACTCTGAATTTCCCATTGCACAAAGGGAGTATGTAGGCCTAGGACGTCGACGTCCTACTGAGTCTGTCTTAGTTGTTTCCCCTCCCCCCCCCCCCGTCTTAGTACATCCATAGATGATAGGATAACTCACCCTTAGAATAGACAACACGCGTGGATCCCATCGAGTACGATGGACGCGTGGGGTGCTAGCACCTTCCCCTCGCATAACCGACTCCCGAACCCAGGCTATGGTTGCGATGACCATTCCTTTCCCTCTCCCTCAGGTTTATGCGGTGTTCCCTTTCCCTCTTTTGGGATAAATTTACACGGGTGGCGACTCTGTTTTCTGCGCCACTCTCGCGTTTGTACCTGGATGAAAATCCTGGGAGCGACACTGCCCTAGGTCTAGGTCTTCCTTTTATAACCATAAAGAAGAATGGATTTGGGCTTCAAAAACGCAGCAATTCTGTTTCTCAGAATCTGCAAAATATTCTCCTCAAGAATAGTTTCTTCAATCCTAAGTTTCCTAAAATGTTTCCACACTTTAGAAAATGACACATCTTCAAATTCCAAGAGAATCCTTGATTCCTTAATCTGAACGCCACCTAGGATACACAAATGTTCTTCTGCAATCTGAATTTAAATTAAGAGATTCAAACCAGATTTAAAAACTGTAACAAACAAAGATGTCGAATAATCCTGTTAGAACATCTTGTTCTTCAAGTTCTGCTACATGTTAGGACATCTTGTCCAACATGTTTCTGTCAGGTTTGTTTTACCAAAATTAATGCCAATAAAAAACTAAGGAGCCTTCAATCTCCCCCTTTGGCATATTTTGGCTAAAACAAACCAAATAACCGTTGCATGCAAACACACAATAGTTAGAGGCAAAAATCAGTCAGCAGCGGAAACAAAACAAAGCTAGCAGCCTCCTTCTCTACTTAGAACTTCCTCCTCTACTTAGAAATTCTTATGCTACAGCAAGTGACTAAAAAAAAATCTCTCCCCCTCAACAGCAGCCAGGAACCAATGATTACTTAAGTTAGTACTACTCCTCATTTTTAGCCATAATATGACAAAGGTAGATTACTAACTAAGTAACCACACAGAAGCAAATATGTAAAGTACAAGCAAGCACAATTCTCGGACCAAGGCCCATAGTATTGCCCTAATAGTCACAGACATACAAGATTTGAAGAATAATCATGACCCTCTGCACTCAACTCTAAACAAACTCCTTTCATTCAGAATTAGTAAACTTTATCATGTTATCTTCAATATATCAACAGAAAACTTTCGTTGATCTTGACTTCCAATTTGCAGAGAAAAATAAATTCTCCCAGATAAAAATCATGATTCTCAGGACACTCCCAAGAAGCTTGAACAAATCTGATTCAATCCATTGACACCCAATGACAAAACCAAAAAAAATACACTGTCAAGTTCACCATGAGCTATAACAGTAACACAATGTCACACATCTTGTCTGACATTCCACCCCCACCAGAGGTATTCTATCACAGACTGCTTGAAACCACAAACAATATTGATAAACAACTGCACTACTCCAGCCACAGATCCTAAATAGAAGTCCAACTCCCCCTATCATAGATAACCAGTGATTTTTTGCAAGAAAAACACCTTAAAATGAATGGAAAACATAAGACTCATCTTCATGTCTTCAAGAGCGCACTCCTTGTTCAACACACCTGTTGAACGCATTCACTTACGGCTTGATCCACAAGAAATCTATGTACCACATTAGTACACCCAACAGACATAAGTTTTCCCCCTATCTTTCATAGATGATGCTCATTTCAACAAGAAACATCCAGAATCACCACATGATATCACATGACAAACTTCATGACCATATAGTGAGAGAGTACCAGGATCACATCCTTGTACCATAACCAACAAACTCTTGGATTGAGACCAAAATCACCATTGATCCCTCTCATCCAGAAACCATCCATACCCTGTACAAATCCACCTTGAATTTTACAGCCATAGATATCCTTGTTCCTTGAGAATAAATCCAATTGAATCTGGAATGCTTCACATTCCTCAAAGAGACATACAAAATCTCTTAGTTTGCTAGCTAGCCCAGATGTCATTCACACTTGAAAGACACCAAATACACGCTCCAGAAATCCTCAGCTTACTTGCTTCCCAAGCACCAAACTGATCCACTTCTTTCTAGAGTTACTTACTGCAGAAGAAACCACCTCTCCACACACATTCTGACCTCAACAAGAGTCAGACTACGAGATAGACACCCTATAATCCAAGACAGTATTCACTTCATCATTCTCCCGTATGACAAGATAGAACACTTCTGATTCAACTAGTGAATATCAGTCTTCACAATCTGAACTCCAAGTTCAGAAAACATGATGATGTTCAAACATCAGTTAGGACATCTAGAACATATCACAGACACCATACACTATGGTCTTGATATAATTATCACTGGACTTACTATCTGCATAGTAATCCAACTGAAGATCTTCAGAGAGCATAGATCCTGCCAGCTTGATCATCAAGAACTTCAAACAGCTGTAGAGAGAAATAAACATTTAAACTCCCACCAAGGCAAACTCCTCAAGTGAAGATCCCTTCAGCAATCAGCAAGCCAAGAGCAAAACCAGCTCCTCCTTTGTGCTTCAAACAACCTCCCTTCTCCACAAATGTAATTTGTTACAGGATTCAAGTGACTATGGTTGAGCACAACCAAGAGTCACAACTTCCTCCAGATCTCCAGCCAAGAATCTGGGTCTTCATCAAGACGTCTTAGATACACTAAGATTATGAAATGTAGCCACTACTAGCTTCTGCAATTCTCATACATTGCATAGGCCTTTTGCAGCATCCATTCCAGTCATATTAGCTTCTCTCAAGATAATATACCTCCACTGTAATCAGATCCCACAGAGAAAACAATCTGATGATAACCCTGATGTCAGAAAATCTGACATCAATGTCATAACTTCTAGCTGATGAGCTCAAGTCTGTCTAATACAGTCTTGATCAACTCTTCCTCAAACATACCATTCTGAGAAACTTCCCAACTTCTACAGAACAAGAGTTCCATGCTCTCATAGACTTGATTAACATACCAAGTTTGAGTTGACAACCTCCATTCTGTGTTAATGGTCCATAACCAAACGTAAGACCAGATACCTTAAAGACCATCAGCTTTAAGAACTCATCCTCAGAAGAACCAAACATGCCAAAGCCTAATTCTTTAGAAAGAAGTATTCAACAGCTACAAGAAATCCACATTTCTTCACGATGTCAGAGACACTGTCCTTGACACTTATCCCGAACCCCAATGTTGAAAAAAGGATCACATGCTCTCAGCAGTTGTACTCCAATTCACTTAGATCAGAAATAAGTTGATCCAAGCCATCTTCATCAAGAACAAGAAGTCTTCAACTTCACTTCCATCAGCACCGTATTCTAGATAAGCTTCCTGCCACAAAACTTCCTAGACAGATTATGTGCCTCTGCAGACCCAACCATAAGAAGGTTCCCAACACTTCATGTCAACACACAAAAGTTTGGTTCCCAGAGCATAAGGTACTCCCTTTCCTTGTTCTAGAGATTCACTCCTTGAATCAACAAGATTCTGCACAATCTCTGCTGATGGAATGTTTCAACATCTGGTTGAACATCAGATCTTTGTACAACCCCAAACAGATCCAAGAACTAGATACTTGAACATTGATAATGCAATAACTGATGAGACACCTAAGCTTCATCTTCCTTGATCATCAATAAAGGATAATTCATTAAATACTTGTGAACACAACAAATAGCAATGAATCTTAAATCCTTATAAGAAGATCATATATCCAAGAGATATCAACACTTTAGGAATACCAATCAAGTATTCTTTAATGTAAGAACTTTCCTTCCCAAGCAGAATGTTGAGACATCAGGACTGATACCCTTGACTCATGTTGACTTGACTGGCACAAACTTATGCATCATCCTTGAGAAGAACCACTTCAGTCGATCTGAAGGTGAAAATAAATCACCCCTAAATTCTTCAGATTGATAAACCTCAGGACCAACCTTAATCCAGAAAGGCAACCATAATCCTCCAGAACACCAAGGATGAACGATTCTCATGACAAAATATGCCTTTATGAGTGGACTTGAGAGAATTATCAAGTATCTTTGGCAACTTTATCATGACAAAAGTATTTACCAGTTTCATAATCCAAGACATTGATAACCTAGACCTCTCATCTTCTGACTCCAAAATACCTGAAGGAACCAGCCTTCCAAGTACCAAGACATCAGCAACAAACAGTAACAAACAACTCTCTCCATTCCATTACTCCCCACTGTAATGGCTAGAAATTCAATAGATGTTGACACCTTCATAGACAGAGTCTTTAATCTAGCTTTACCAAAGTCATTTCATCAGAAACATATGCAGCGGAACACCAACATATCTTTAACAGGCTCCAGTTAAGATATCTAGACATCTTAGGGAACACCTAGCAGAAATGAATCTCTTCTCCAGCAGCGGCTGGAGAAACTTCACAGAACAAAAAGACAACCAACAGAAGCTTTCATCCTTGATCCAATACTGATCATTCCAGATATCCAATGAATGGTCTGATCGCACACACTCACCTTGTTTAAAGACCAGAAAGTATCTCCCAAGATCTTATCCAGAAACAGACATGATCCCTGCTCTGATACCAATTAAAATTCTGGCATAGCCGATATCAGATGTCCTAACAACTTGTCACGACATTGTTCTCTGCATAACTTTAAAACAAGGGCAGAATAAATAAACTGATATTCTGAATATCAGCAACAGATTCACAACATATGTTTCAACATCTGTTACGACATGTTAATCAATACTGAACTATAAATTGCAGAATGATAAACAACACAAAATATGATGACCCAGTTCGGTGCAAATCACCTACATCTGGGGGCTACCAAGACAGGAAGAAGAATCCACTATCAGTAGTATAGTTTTATGTAAACAACCTCGGGTTTACAGTAACCAACCTCTGGTTTACCTATCACTACCCAATGAAAACTTTATCATTAGAAGTCACATAAATGATAAGAGAAACCCATCTCACTCCCTAAATCACAACTTGTGATATCTAACAGTTACAATCAACAACAACTGCATCATCCTACTTGAAAGACACCTCTTTCAATGCAAAGTTAAGCCAAGCATTCTCGACTAACAACTCAACTTGGATTTGATTCAAAGCTTCATCCAAGAACAATACACAATTCATTACCTAAAGGTTTCTGAATCTGTATATATATCTATATCTACTACAATGTATCAAACCGATACAAAGGGAGACGTACAACATAAGAAAGTCCTACGACTCTCAAAACCCTAAACCCTATTTTCTAGTTTACAAGTATTACATAAAGATTAGTTATTACTGCCCTAGGTCTAGGTCTTCCTTTTATAGTCATAAAGAATACTGGATTTGAGCTTCAAAAACGCAGCAATTCTGTTCCTCAGAATATGCAAAATATTCTCCTCAAGAATAGTTTCTTCAATCCTAAGTTACCTAAAATGTTTTCACACTTTAGAAAATGGCACATCTTCAAATTCCAAGAAAATCTCTGATTCCTTAATCTGAACGCCATCTAGGATACACAAACGATCTTCTGCAATCTGAATTTAAATTAACAGATTCAAACCAGATTTAAAAACTGTAACAGACAAAGATGTCAAATAACCCTATTAGGACATCTTGTCAAAACATATTGTTCTTCAAGTTCTGCTACATGTTAGGACATCTTGTCCCACATGTTTCTGTAAGGGTTGTTTTACCAAAATTAATGCCAATCAAAAACTATAGAGCCTTCATATAAGCAGCTTGAGCAGCAGTATGAACGACAGGTGGAGGTTCAGTGATCACGGGAGCTTAGAATATTGGCAACACAGATGGGCTAGCCCTTATAGTAGTTTCAAATGGTGAAGAGTAATTCAATGGTAGTCCAAATTCTAGCCAAGTAGAAGCTAGTCTCGGGGGAGGCACGGGGTCAACAACAAAACTATTAACTTTAAAGATGGAAGTCCTCTATGGTTGAGCTTCCTTAGTATTCAAGGCTTGCAGCATTTCCATGATCTTGCTCACACTGCTTTTTAGCTCATCAGCGTCTTCCCTAACTCTTTCTTTGTGTTGCTCTTGGTCATCCATTCTTCTTCTGGCGTTAGCTCTAGTTCCATACTTGTGTGGAGGAGTCATCTTGACAGTAACGCAACAAATCTGAAGATTAGAACAGACAAAAATGAGCTTCTTGACAACTTGTATGTATGCAAAAATGAATGCAATGATATGAAATTCATACGCAGTCACATGATCTCATAACTCCGAGGTACAAATGAAGGATAAGTCAGATTGCTTTCCCAAATAGGGATCTCACAAGGTATGATCTAAGGTTGAACAGGAACCCCAAAGTTATGGATTCATATGACTGTTCATCATGCACGACAGAATCATGTTGGTCAACGACTCCATCATATAAATCTATTATGGGTGAGATCTTCGTATCGAACTACATGAGAAAAGTTGCTAGGGGAACCATACTACGTGACTTTCGACATTAGGTTCTAGATAAGGGTCTCAAAGTCATGGACTTCCTTGACTGTTCGTTGCTTATGTCGGTCATTGCCAGTCAATAATTCCATCAAGAAATTCTATTCTGATTGAGATCTTCATACCAACCCAAGCGAGAAAAGCTTCTCGGGGACCCGCACTACGTGACCATCAATTCTAGTAGGCAAAAGGTTTAAGGTTCTACAAAGGTCCTTAGATTCATGGATTCCAAGGAAAACATGGTCGCCCATGCCAAAAGCTTGAAAGTCATAAATATCCATAATAGAATCTACTCCAAGCAAGGTTCTCGTGTCGACTCTTACGAGAAAATCTTCTCGGTAGCCCATACTACTCAACCTCTCTTATCTCATGTTTACCCTCTAGACTCAGGTAAAGACTCTTTCCCTCAAGGTTTGCAATCATAGTATCCCAATCCAATACCACACCATAAGAGAGCAACAACAGATAAGATAAATATAGAAAGCATAAAGAAAGCAATAAATAAAGCAAGTAAAGAACAAAGACATACACCCATACATGCGAAGAAGGCAACCTAGACTAGGCCTGACTTGCTTAGGGAAGAATCTCTAGCAGAGTCACCATTTTTCGTACCACGAAAAATGAGAGATGACCTCGCGATGCGCAATTGCACACCCGCGGGATGGACTTAACAGAGTCGCCAACGAACTTTATTTATTTCCAAAGAGGGAAAGGGAAAATATCGATAAAAGCCATGAACGAAAGGGATAGGAAAGGATAGGGCATTGTCATCGCAACCGAAACCGGGATCAAAATCGGTTATGCAAGAGGAAGGTACTAGCACCCCTCACATCCGTTATATTCAACGGGAACCATCTAGATTGTCTACACACGAATGGGTATCAAATCTAAGGGTTACTTGCTAAGGGGAAATCTAAGGTTTTTTATCAGGGTGCTCGCCAAGACTTTGTAATCTCGTGCCTACGTATCCTTATAGTGCAATAAGGAAGTCAAAGCATCATACTTCGAGGTAGAAAATGAGTGTGCGTTGATTGAATTTACCTTGTCAAAAGGAGTTTGAGAGATCGCACGACGGCGAGAAAAAGAGGCTTGATGAGTTAATGTTGTTTTTAGGGTTTTTGAAAAGAGATTGTTCTTGATTAGAATTGCTCTAAAGACTATGGTAAGAGGTGAATATTTCAAACTACCAAGCCAAGTGTCATGTGTCCAAAATACTCAGAGTGAGAGCTCCATTTTCACTTCTTCTCCACCACGTAAGGCTTGTGGCGCGCAATCCTAACATATTTTATTGTGTTTTTGAATTTATTGAGAAAGATGTCACATGATGTTGGATCAAGGGTTTTATTGTTGCGATGTGATTATGAAAGTGGTTTGAGATCGAAATAGGACAGGTTGATGGCAACGCACGAAACGATCGACTTACAAGGGTTAAGCGAGGATACCACTTAACGTTAGATCAAGGGTTTGAGGAAAGTGGTGAGGTCAGTCCTAGGTCCTAAGGAGTAACCAGCAAGAAAAAACCACAACCAAAGAAAAGCGGGAAAGTAAAGAAAGTATACCAAAATGGGGAAAGGGATACATGAAAAATACAGGGGAAGTTGATGTGAGAAATAAAGAGTCTCGTTGTAAGGTAGCCCAAGAGAAAGTTGTGTGTATGCACGGTGTCCTAAACTATACAATAAAAATAAGAATCCAAGCCTCCTTTTGCTAGAGTCAAGTACAAGGTCCAAAATGTCCAAGAAATACCAAGTCATGCAAAGGATAGTAACCATAGTCCAGGATTAATGTCTTTTAGAGTTTTTGATCATTTTATCATGTTTTTGTATTTTTTTAATAAGATGAGAAAATTAAAGAATAAGAGAATGACATAATGATAAATGAGCAATAAAGTAAGTTGCAGAAATTAAATGACAAGAAGTAAATTTGAAAAAAAAAGGGCAAGAAAGTAAAGAGCGAAAATGTAAAAGTCAGAAGTTAGAAGTTAGTTTTTAGTAGTTGAAGATCGAGTGATCAATTTATCGAATCAAGACCAATTTAGCGCTATGTTAAGCAATCGTAAGTGGACTTATGTAAAAGTCGCACCTATCTGAGGCCGGTTAATATCAATGTTTATGTTAAAACATGCTAGAGAAATGATATTTTGAATCATTCTCCTAAAGATATGCCACACAAAATGAAAAAGAGAATGATTTCATCTTTAATCAAGAATTTTCATGATTAATCAAGGGCAACCTATCACTATCTCAAAGTGTTGAGAATGATCCGATGATCATTTATCAACATATTTGAAATAATGAAGATTCAACATCCTTGAAAATCAATATTCCATGACATTAAAATTTTCATCAACCAAAATAAAAATAAAATCGAGATGAAACAAAATATTAAGATGAAAATGGATCAAGCATAATGAATCAAGAAATTAGAGATCAATTGTGAAACAAATATTATAAAATGTTAAACCAAAGAAAACAAAATAAATCAAATAAAAAACAAAAAGAATATAGACTAGAGGGAGGGGCGTGTGGTAATGTGTAGGTGTGGAACAACACCACCTCTACATCATCTTTTTCTCCTTAGAAATGAGTTGGAAGATGAATTTGGCAGGGGTTTAGTGGCTTTTGAAGCTTGAAGAAATGTGAGAAATTGTGCTCCTATTTATAGGAGTTTTGAGTGCGAATGCAATTGAGTTTGGAGTTGTCGTTTTGCTCGTGTCGCACCGCGTTTGAAATGTTCACGTCGTTTTTAGCTTCGTTCATGTTACAGCTTTCTCATGTCGTTTTGGTCTGCGTTTGGATTGCTTTGTGAAGTCGTTTTGGACTCTCATGTAACTTGTGTTTTTGCGTACTGTGACGTCTTGGTTTGTGTATTACGCTGCGTTTTGCTTCTTTCACGTTGCATCTTGGTTTGTGCTTCTCAAGTAGTAGCTAGTGGTAGCATGTTTTTCTTATGTTCCGGTTGCGTTTCTTGTTGCAATTGCCATGTGCTTGTTATTTTTGTTATTTTTTTTTTGTAATTTAGTAACGTTTTTGTTGCAATGAAATGTAATGGCATAATGGGCCTATCTTCCTGTATTTTTTGAAAATTTTACCCCATACCCCTATATTTATCCCCGTATTCCTACAAATTTTTAAAAATTCCAATTTTATCCTTTTATTTTTTATTTAATTTTTTTACTTTTTACCGTGTAGTCAGACAAGTTCAAAAGTAATTTTTGTCAGTATTCGACGAGAACCGGAGAACCCAGGGTAAGGATTTCCGGAATATTTTTTTACAAACCAGAAAATATGAAACACAGAAATCCGGTTACCTCTTTTTATGAACCGGATAACACAAGACTAAGTTATCCGATTTGTTTTTTTTAGGCATGATTGTTAACCGGATAACTTGTAGGCAAGATATCCGGTTTATATATTTTCAACACCGGAATTCTTGTCTTCAAGTTGTCCAGTTTGTGTTATTTATCAACCGGATAACTTACTCCATAGTTATCCAGTTCGTTTTTTTTTAATTTAATTTAATTTAATTTAATTTTTTTTTCAAGTCCTCAAAGAATGGTAAATACTTTGCCTCTACAAGAGTAAAGGTCTTATCTATACAAATAGTGCAGCTTAGTAGCAACAACATATACGTCCTAGCCGCACAATCAAATCTGTTATCAGCCTGCAGACGGACAAATAACTTCTTCAACCAATCAAGCTTATAGTAAAGACCTCTGTTTGCACGAATCTCCTCAGCTGCTTCCTCCAGTGTTGCACAAATATCGAGCCACATGGTTCTGATACATCACCAAAAGTGATGTATCAGTCGGTCCTCCAGGAAATGGTGGATGCGGTGGAATATGAGCCGCTGCTGGTACAGGTGGAGGATCAGTTATCCGATCTTCGTCTAGAATATCACGTGCTCGAACTATCGATCCATCAGCGTATCTTCGATAGATAAATCCGTCGCGTCTTCTTAAACGAGCCACTATAAAAAAAAAATTAAAAATCGAAACAAAACCGGAAAACCCATCATCTAGTTTTCTGGTGGAGAACTTAACAAACCGGATAACCGAGCATCAAGTTATCCGGTGAAGGAAATACAAAAACCGGATAACACGATGCCAAGTTATCCGGTGTGTTCCAACGAAAAATGAAGAACCGGATGTCACTTACTCAAGTTCTCCAGAAGGTAATTTTTTGTACTCCGGATGTAGCCAACGTAAGTTCTCCGGAAGTGTGATTTTTTGAAATCCGGAAGTAGCCTCAGTGTGTTCTCCGAAAGCGAAAGTCTGTGTGTTTTTTACCATTTGTAGAAAGACAAAATGAACAAAAAAATGAAAACTTTAAAATAAAGACTATTTATATGGGGGTATTTTCGTCCAAAAATTTGATGAGTAGGGGTATGGGGATAAATGTTGGGGTATGGGGTAAAATTTTCGTATTTTTTTCATGAGCTTTTTTGTAGAATGGAAAGTAATGAACCCACTATTTTTTGTACCTCATTTGGGCTTTGGCAAGATAATAGGACTTTGAACTTTGAAGAATTATTTACACATCCATGTGCAACCTGTGGTTAAATTTGAATGATGAAGTAATTCTTGATCCTTGATTAAAACCATGATTATTAAAACTTGAATTTCCATGTTGATTCCAGAATCTCATTAGAACCAAAATTCCAACTTCTAGAATTCTCACTTGAAAATGAATAAAATCTTGAATCGGTCCTTGAAAAATAAAATCAACCATAAATCAGTCTTGGCCTTTGAATGGACTAAAAGTCTTGAAAAAATGAATCAATCTTGAGCTTATAGACACTTGAATCTTGATGAGCCAAAATCTTCACTATGGACCAAATGAAC
The DNA here is from genome assembly GCA_022829125.1 of Lathyrus tuberosus. Lineage (NCBI taxonomy): Eukaryota > Viridiplantae > Streptophyta > Magnoliopsida > Fabales > Fabaceae > Lathyrus > Lathyrus tuberosus. Next base: position 208,543 of record JALAZF010000439.1, read on the forward strand.
AGGTTTTGAAATTATAGAAACATGATTTGAAAGATGAACCTCAATGCACTACCCAAAACCCTAATTGGAAGTGAATTGGTCTTTGATAATTTTTAACCATAAAGCACTTGAATTTAGCACAGCCTGATAACTTGAGAATGAAGCAAATTCTTTCTTATTTGACCAAGATTAGGTCAAACTCACTTGAATCTCAACCATTAAATATGCACACACACTTGACCTGATAACCTTGAATGAGTCTTGATTCACCCTTGCAACACCTGAGCTTAGATAACAAGAAAATGAAAACACAAGACACATATTTTTGTGTTTTGAATGCATAATGGTTAAATGATATGATGCACAAATGATGAGAATTCTATGAAAATGCTAGGGTAAAAATGAAGGCATGACAGAGAAAAACAACTAAACATAAGAACCAATAGAGATAGGAGTAATAAAAAATATCCGGCTTAAATAATGTTTTCGTCCTTGTAAGTTGGCGAGATTTTGGTTTTCGTCCCTGAATATTTTTTCTTTTCGGTTTTAGTCCATATATCTTACTTTTTGTTGGTGTTTAGTCCCTAAAGCCAAAATCCGCAGGAAAATCTGAAGGTTTCCTGCGGATTTTTTTGAAAATCAAAATCTGCAGGAAAATCCGCAGGAAATTCCGTAGAAAAATCCGCAGGAAACCTCTGTAGGGACTAAACACCAACAAAAAGTAAGATATAGGGACTAAAACCGAAAAAAAAAAAAAATTCAGGGACGAAAACCAAAAACTCGCCAACTTACAGGGACGAAAATACTATTTAAGCCAAAATATCAATTACAGAATGGGTCAACAAAATAGAAGAACTAAACCAAACAAATTGGCCGAAATAAAATTAAATAAACCAAACATAATCATTCTAAACTGTAAGAAATTTTTTGAACCAAATTATAACAAATATAAGTAACCAAAAAAATCCAAACAAAATCAAATCAAATCAAACTAATTCAGATATAACCAAATAACAACGAAGAGAAAAAATAACGAATGTTTGTACATGACCAACACCATAAGTAATATATATATATATATATATATATATATATATATATATATATATATATATATATATATATATATATATATATATATATATATATATATATATATATATATATATATATATATATATATATATATATATATATATATATATATAACGAATGTTTGAGGTTTAAACATGACAACAATTAGGGTTGTTCATGGTATAGTTCGTTAAGAGAACTAAACTGTACCAAACTGAACCATAACAAAAAATGGTAAGAACCGAACTGAACCGTTATAATTTGTTTAGAACCGAACTGAACCAAACAATTAGTTCGATATACCAGTTCTTAATTATGAACCATACCAAAACTGTTAGTAACCATATTTTATGAGAATTGTTATACTGAACAGAACCATTATATTTCAAAATCAACAATTACTCATACCATTTACATCCTCTTGTTATCTACTATTTGTTAACATATACTCAAATTTCCATTTATATACTATTTGTTAACAATTTTAATGTCTCAAATAAAACTGAGTTTATATTAATCAACCAATTATATACAACTAATTATATACATAACTGTTATATTTTATAATCATATTTTCATTTCTATATCATTTCACTATTATAAAAAAAAAAACAAGATTGTTGTCTGTTTCATGAAACAAAAGGAAATCGATTTTCAAGTTATAAATATAATAATGAATTTTCATTTTAATGACACTTTTCAAATTAATAAACTTCATTATTATGACATTTCATTTAAACAGGATTCCTGTATGTTTGATTAAAGAAAAGAAAATCATGAGTAAAAGTAGTGTACAATTTGTCCAAAACAATACTATTGATTATTAAAATTGATTTTATTTTATCAAAAACACTTTATCAATTCTTAAAATATTCACATGAAAAATGAACTTTTTTACATAATTGATAGAACATTCCGTCCATTTTTAATTACACTTATCACACACATGAAAAATTAAATATTATTACCATTTAGAAAAAAGTTCATTTTAAAAAAAGATAATTTTTCATATTTAAAATAAATTTCAATTCAAAAAAATCAATTCGGAAAAAATACTAATAAACTAAAGTTCCAATATAACCAAGCAATACCATATGGTTAATTAATTACGATTCGGTTCAATACATTTTGGTTTGGTTAACTATGGTTCAGTTCGGTTATCGAACTGTTTTGATAACATATGGTTCGGTACATAAACTGTTAGAGAAGTGTGGATAACTTCTGTTACTTTGGAGTTAGTTACAGTTAGTGTTTAGTTGTTAGCTGTTAGTTCTAACAGTTTCTGTTAGCATCACTTGTATAAATAGCTAGACTTAGCTTTCTTTTCAATTATTCAATTCATTGTATCAAACACTATTGTAACCACTGCAGTGAGAAATCTTCTCTGCATAATTTCTTCTGATATAGCACAAAGTGCAAAACATGAACTGAGTTCATAGCTTAATAAGGTATCATTAACAGAATCAATCCTTATCGTTTCTTCCTCTGCTTCTCTCTGATTCATCGTCTTCTTCAACTCACGGTGTTCTTGATTCAACAATGGCTGAGTCTGAGAATCAAGAATCTGCTAACAAGGGAAATTCTCAAGATCTTTCAACTGTGTTCACCACCACCAAAACTGCGAATTCGTTTGGACCGAAGCTTTCAATCAAGTTATAGGCGAACAACTATCTCGTATGGAATCAACAAGTTGAAGGTGTGATTTTGTCTCAAAAGATGCACAAATTGGTCGTCAATCCTCAGATCCCGTTGAAGTACAAAACAACTCAAGATCGACTTGAAGGTGTGATTTCTGACGAATATGAAGCCTGGGTTGTACAAATCAAGCTGTTTTTATCTGGCTTTTATCCACTATCTCTGAATCTGTTCTACCAAGGGTGCTCGCATGTAAACATGTTTTTGAGGTATGGGGCAAGATTCATCAGTTCTTCAATGCACAGATGAAATCTAAGGTTCGTCAACTTCGTGTCGAACTAAAATCTACCAAGAAAGGTAACAAATCGATTGCTGAATTTGTGTTACGCATCAAGGCCATTGCGAATTCCTTACTAGCAGTAGGTGACTCGATTACTGAACAAGATCACGTAGCCTCTATTCTTGATGGTTTACCTGTGGAATATAATCCCTTAGTTATGCAAATGTATGCGTGTTCGCCTCCCCTACGCCGTGTGATGTTGAAGCTCGTTGTATGTGCAAGAAGCACAGCTTGACAAATATCGTCAAGAACTCGCCACTGCAAATGTTGCTGCCAATGTGGCTCATACCAGTCCAGCTGAGAATAACTCCAGAGGAGCTTATTCTAACTATCGTGGTCGTGGCAGGTCGAATATAGGGCATTATCATGGCAATGACAGACACACAACTGGTAATCGACTTACTTGCCAACTCTGTGGAAAATATGGACATGCTGTCACTACCTACTGGCATAGATTTGATGAGAACTATATGCCTCCCTCTTCTTCAAGTGACCAGTCAAAGGCTGCCAAGACTACAACTCCCCCAAATTCATTAACTCAAGAAACTGCTCAAGAAACTCAAACTGTGGCAATGATGGCTACTACAGGTAAACCAAAGCCTTTCACTCAAGAGTACTCACTGCCTGCAGAACTAGAATCCCAAGCTTGGTTTGCTGATTCAGGTGCCTCTACCCACCTAACCCCCTATGATTCTCATTTACAAACCAAATGCAAGTATGTAGGGCCTAATAGGGTGTATGTGGGAAACAGTCAAACCCTTAACATTGAGTCTGTAGGATCATCTCAAGTGGTCTCTAGTCTTATTCCTAATTATAAGTTGAAATTGATCAATATTCCACATGTTCCCTCAATCACTAGGAATTTATTGTCTGTATCCAAGTTCTCTAGTGATAACAATTTTGTTTTTGAGTTTCTTCCTAACAAGTGTTATATTAAATCTCAGGGTTCTGATCAAATCATTGTGGAAGGAATTTTAGATGCTAGTGGTCTCTACTGTTTTCCTCATCTAGCCCTAAAGCTCACAAAGTTTCACGACTTGCAACACAACTTGAGTGCTACTTCTACTGTTCAAATCTATGTTGCTTCTCACTCAAGTTCCATGTCTTCTAATAAATGTAACAATATTATGCTATGGCATAATAGGTTAGGACATACAAATTTTGCTTCTGTAACTCATGTTCTAAAGCTGTGTAATATACATTCATCTAATAAACATGATTTTTACAATACCTGTAATCTTGGTAAAGCTCATAGGTTGTATGCTCCTCTAACTGATACAGTATATCACAGACCTTTTGATGTTGTTTACACTGACTTGTGGGGTCCAGCCCTCATTCCTACTAGTTCAGGCTATAACTACTACATTGCTTTTGTAGATGGTTGTACTAGGTATACCTAGCTGTATTTTCTCAAATCCAAGGCTGAAGCCTTACATGCTTTCAAGCTGTTTTATGAATTTGTTCAAACTCAATTTCAAGTCACTATCAGGTCTGTTCAAAGTTACTTTGGTGCTCCCTTAGTGTCAGTACCTACTACACATGTACCGCCATTACAAAACAATGCCATATCTCATCATGTCAGCACTTGTCCAGGATCTCAGCCCATAGCTGACTCTACTTTACCTAGTAGTTCTGTTCTGCCAAAAAATGTTGTCAAGTGTACTTTTGAGCACACTTCTAGCCAGCCTGTAACATCTAGTCTGGGCCCTGACACATCTAATCACAAGTCTCTATCTGTTCAGCCTTTGGCCATTCCTACTGATGTAGGTTCTGAGCCATTGTATTCTTTTCTAGGTAATGACCCTACTGAACATGTGTCTTCACCCTTAAGTCTGTTTAACAGGATGTCTCCATCTAGGAGTGATGATTTTAGTTATTCAAAGGACATCACTACTCCAAGTAGTTTTCATAGTCCTGAACAGGCTGTCTCAGAACAACATTTATCTCCCAAGTCTGATGAGTTAACTTTGTCCTCGTGTATTCCCTTATCCACATCCTCTCAGTCTCCTTCTATTAAATCAAACGCACCACTTGAGCCTCTTATTCAGAATGCTCATCCTATGCTCACCAGAGCAAAAAATGGTCATTCTAAACCCAAAGCTTACCTTGTCCATTTTGAACCCACAAGTGTCAAGCAGACCCTACTTCAACCAGAGTGGACGCAGGCTATGAAAGAAGAGTACAATGCTCTTCAAGGCAACAAAAATTGGTCTCTCACTACATTACCTCCTGACAAAAGAGTTGTAGGGTGTAGGTGGGTGTTTAAACTTAAAGAGAATCCTGATGGCACCATTCACAAATATAAAGCCAGGTTGGTGGCTAAAGGATTTCACCAGGAACACGACTTTGATTATACTGAGAATTTTTCTCCTGTGGTTAAGCTAACAACTATTAGAATCATTCTGACTCTAGCTATCACTAACAGTTGGGATATCCACCAAATTGATATCAACAATGCTTTCTTGAATGGTGTTTTACATGATGAAGTCTATATGACACAACCTCCAGGTTTTGTTAGCTCTGATAAAACCTTGGTATGTAAGCTTCATAAAGCCATCTATGGCCTTAAACAAGCCCCAAGGGCTTGGTATGAGAAACTCACACAGGCACTTCTTCATTTTGGCTTTACTGCATCCAAATGTGATAATTCCTTATTTGTTTATAGTAAGTTGGGTGTGTCTATGTATGCCCTTGTCTATGTGGATGACATTTTACTTACTGGGTCTAATACTTCTCTTATACATGATCTTATCAATAAACTTCACACTACCTTTACTTTAAAGAAACTGGGCAGGCCTAGCTACTTTCTGGGCATTGAAATAAAGACTTGCAGCAATGGTGCACTTTTTCTTACTCAGTTCAAGTACATTCAGGACATACTTGTTAAGGCCAAGATGAGTCAGGCTAATGGTGTTCCCACTCCCATGATGAGTACTTGCAAACTTAGTAGACATGGCACTAACTATTTCTCTGATCCTCAGCTGTACAGATCAATTGTAGGAACTCTTCAATATGTGACATTAACTCAGCCTGGCATTTTCTTTAGTGTCAACAAAGCTTGTCAGTTCATGGCAAGTCCTCTTGAATCTCATTGGTCAGCTGTGCCCAGAATTTTGAGGTATCTCAGTGGTACAACTCACTTTGGCTTGTTGCTTTCGCCCTCTGTAGCTGCTCCAAAGTTTTCACTGCGTGCTGTCATACCCCAAATTTTGACCACCGAGATTTCCCATCATTGTGTAAGACATTATCATAATATGGTTGTACCTCCATGCCTCATCAATCTCCTCAAAGATGGTTGAGCATTCACCACAATCAAGAATTAGGGTTTCAAGCCCTCTCAGAGCACTTAGACAAAGGATCAATCAAGAAATGACATGATCTTCAACTTGTATAACCTCTCAAACACCTATAAAGGATCAAGAGGACTCCCACATCAAGAATCAAGCACAAAGTTGAAACATTCCAAGTGGATCAAGCCTCAAGATCGCCAGTGTCACCAAATTAGGGTTTTGGTCGACTGAGGCCTCCAGATGGAAATTTTCATCTGGGCATGAGCCAATGCTCCAAAGCACAACCCAAGATACTCCAAGGGACCTCATAAACCCAATCATAAAGTTAATTTGACCTCAGGGGATGCATTTACCAAAAATCAGGAATTAGGGTTTCTTGACCTAATTCACCCCTAAGTTGACTTTTGGAGCAAAGCATGAGCCAAGACCTCAAGACATGATTTGAGGACCTCAAATACACCACATTGATCCATTTGCAACAATGGATTAACCCAAGAAGCTTGATTCACAAGTTTCAATTTCATCTGGACCATAATTAGGATTTCGAAGAAAAAGTCAACTGTATCTGTGACTTTTGACCAAGACATGCTCCCAAACCTTGGGACATGATTCAATACACCCTATAACACCTATGGAATCCATCCATTAGGTTTGATTTAGGTCAAGGACTTGATTTCACAAAGGATCGCACAGTTTGGATTTCATCCGATAAAAAGTCAACTGTGCACAAAATCAAGTTTGACTTTTTGGAATTTTTCACAAATATGGTTCCCCTAAGTCAAAAATAATGTTAATGTATGGTATTGATCATCATTCATTAAGAAAAATAAAGAAAAGTGAGGTTTCTTGCAAAAGAGACAACCATGAGAAACCAAATTTTTTCTAAGTTATGGAATAAAAGTGGTTTTGGTACCAACTTCCAAGGACCATAACTTGAGATCCAAGCAACCATTTTGGGTTATCCAAAGCTGGATTTGTAGGTCTTGCTACACTCTACAAAAGCTTCAACTACCTCAGACTCCAATTCCTCCTGGATTTTGAGTTATGAAGTGATCAAAATGACAAAAACATGAGAATGACAGTTTTTCCAACACTTAGTGAAAATCCGCCTAAGTTACCAGCCTTGAACATCAATGTTCATAAGGTTTTTTCAGTTGGGTCCAAATAGTTTCAAAACAAACTATGATCACACATGTTTTGTATCATATGAGGGATTTCTAAAAAGCACAAGAGCCTTCCATAACTCAACCTGAGCAGGGAGATATGAATCCCTCAAAATCACCATCTCCAACTGTCCTAGGCAAGGCAGAATTTGGTGTTTTGCTCGATTTGGAAAATTTGGACAACTCTAAGCCTTGTCATCCATTTGACACATCTGAGGATAAAACAAAAGGAGAATGATCTGATCCCCAAGCCTCCAAAGTCTAAGAATCTACACTTAGCCATAACAAACCTAAAAAAGGCTAAAAAGGTGCCAAGACTCCAATTTTGTTTCCAAGCATTCAATAGATGCACCAAGGTGGCATGGACTGACACATTCCTAACTGAATGAGTCAAGAATAAGCTCTAAATCAAAGGACCATAGGCCTGTGCCCTAACCTCAAGTCAATGGCTAGAGGAGACTTGAGATTCCTTTTGCTCAACATTGGCCAAAGGCCTGCTGCAGCTTCCATTCACTATTGATGCCAAAACAAACTTGACACACTATAAATAGAGCTCAATTGTGATCAGTTTGAGTACACCAAAACACTACAACACTTGCTTTCCTCAAAATCTCTTTCTTTAGGCCAAAATGCCTTCTTTTGCAAGGTATCTATGAGTTTTTGAGTTTGAGAGCAATTCCACCATAGCACATGATCCAAATACATCCAATATGTCATATCTAAGCTGTTCAAGCACTCACTTGTGATCTGAAACACCAAAATCAGAAAGTCAACCTCCAAAACCTCAAAAATTGACTTTTCTGCATTTTTCAAGCCATGCCTTAATTCAATCACTTCTAAAACTAGACAAGGCCTCAAACACACTCCAAATATCATCCTCAAATTGTCCCAAATGGTTCCCCTCATCTGGAATAACATTTGAGAGAGTTGCCATATTGGTCACTTTTGCCCCTTTTCAAGAAAGTGCCAAAACTTGTTCCTAAGGATTCCAGCTGGTTCTAATCATCCTAAACTCTTCTAAGGGATCAATTGAGAGTGTCCAAAGCATCAAATTACTTCTGGCATAAGGAACTTGGCAGGTAGCACAAAAAGCTCCAAGAGTTAAGTGTATGACAACTTGAACTCTTTGAATTATGCATTCGTTTGATGTCTATTGATCATAAACATCTCATACATGTTGTATATGTTGTGTTTGAACCAATTTGTCATGTAATTCTTGCATGTACCATAAGATAGCATAGAACATGCAAATCTAGGCCAATTTTGAAACCACTAACGGGTTTTAAAATAGGGACACTTCGTAAAAATCCCAAGACCACCATTGGATTCGTCATGAAATTTTAGGTCAGATGCACCTAAATTTTGTCCCAATCCATGGAGAAATGAGAAAGTCATAGGCTTCACGTAAATTGCTAAAACTTGCCTTGCCTTGCCTTGGCCAGACCTGAAAACTTGGCACCCCTTATGTATTTATGGGGTGGTTTTGATACATGGATGTATCACCACCCCAGTGGTTACGTGCACATATGTTTGTCTAGGAGGTCATGGGTTCAAACCCCACCCAGACCTTTTTTGCTTCTCTCTCATTTTTGCTATTTTTCATTATTTTCAATTTTTTTATTAATTAATTCAAAAATTAATTTCTCTCTCAATTTTAATTATTTTTTATTGATCTTTTTTTTTTGAAAATTCACAAAAATATTAAAATATTTTATTCCATGAAAATTTCACAAAATTATTATTATTTCACATATTTGGTATTTTTGTAAAGAATTATATTTTTATTTGTTTTTAAACATTAAAAATATTTCTTTCTCTTGGTTTTGAAAAATTCAAATGATTTTTAAATCATCCCATGAATGAAACAAGATTTTCCAAATATAAATCCAAGATCACAACCGTTTTTCACATGTTTGATTATTTTAATTGAATTTTTATTCAATTAAAATGCATTTTAAAACAAAAAATTAGGGTTTTGATCACTATCACCCTAACAAATCTTTTCAAACATTTTTGGGCCTCTTGATAGAGTGTAAGTCCAACCCCTTTGTAAATATAAACCATTCTGGGCCTCAGTCATTGTATAAGTCCCGATGCGATTTTAAAATCTCGGCGCGGTCGTCGCCTTTTAAATGAAAACCATCTGGGCCTACCCTTGTGTTGTAAGTCCCATTTATTTTCTTTTTTTCAAACTTTTGGGCCTCTCCATGAGTTATAAGACCCATCCCTTTGTACAGAAAACCTTTGTTGGGCCTCAGTCATTGTATAAGCCCCAGTACAGTTTACAAAACTACGATACAATTACTGTTTTTCATCTGGGCCTCTCCTTGAGTATAAGCCCCAATATTTTCAAAAAATAACCTTCCCTTTTGATTTAGGTTCAAATCCATAGTTGTTATCAAAACTTTTATTAATTTCTTGAACAACTAACCATACAGCTGTTACAAGGGAAGCTTGCTCGCCTGTAAGTTTTTATCAGCTTTCTTTACATGCCTTCATATATATAACTGTATTGCTGGAAGCTTGCTCACCTGTAAGTCCTTCTTTAATATCCTTTTAAATACTTGTCATATATCTACTGTATATATATATATATATATATATATATATATATATATATATATATATATATATATATATATATACTTGTATACCTGCTTAGAGTTTTCCCCAACAACTAGGTCTAGAAATAGGTAAAGCCAGTTGGTCGCTCTTTCAATACAGTCAAAACTAGTTCCCCATAGGAACTCCAAATACAGTCCTGCCTTCTCTTGGGCTTAAACAATATGGAACAAAGAGAAATGCATTATTCCCGGTGAAACATTTCTCAGACTGTCACTATTAAAAATTGTCAAAGAAGTTCATTTCCCCAAAGAGGATTAATTCTAGGTGAAACCTCTCTTGAATTTCTTCAAACCCTAGAACTGTTCACTAAAGAAAAGATTATTCCCGGTGAAACTTTTCTTGAACTCTTCTTAAGTTTGGACCCACTGGCTTCCTAAAAGCATCCCCGCCTCCTCTTGGGCTTTGTACAAGGACACTCCGGCTTCTTAGAAGTTCCCATGTCTTCTCTTGGGCTTAGTTCAAGGACCTTGAAGACCTTTTAAAGGTATAGGACATAACTTAGTCATCCTTTGCTAGAGCAGTCCTTCCAGAGTCAAAACCTCAGACCAATTTAGGGTTGATTCTCATCCCTTAAAACACTAGCCTCCTCTTGGGCATCATACAAAGATAAACTCTTCCATACTAGTAGACTTGGAGAGTCTAAATCCCCTCTTGGAGCTCAAAGACATTATCAAGTTCCCTATAAACACAGGAAAAACCCTGGTCATTCAACCAACCTCCAGTAGAGTTAAAACCTCTATAGGTTTTCAAAACTCAATCTTTAAACTCTCACCTTAAGTTTCCCCTAGCCATGATCAGCTTATCATCAATATAACACTATCCCAAATCAGAACCTCAAGGCATCTGATACCTCAACTCTTCTGGAACCCTCAACAAGAGTTGATTCCCCATTTGGTCCTACCTCTGGATCTCAATAATCCTCAGCAGAAGCTAGCCTTCTCTTAGGCTTTGTATAATGATCCTTCCTTTTTTCAGCATAGTCAACCTCCTCTTGGGCTTTGTACATTGATTTTCCCCAGCTGAGCTAACCTTTTCAGACTCTCTTGTTGAGTCAATCACCCTTTTCATCACTCTCTTGTTGAGTTAACTTTTTTTTAGCCTTAATCTTGGGCTTTGTACAAGACAGATAATACTCTCCAGCAGAGTCAAACTTCTTTCAGCCTCAAGCTTGGGATTTGTACAAGACACCTAAAAATCCTCAGTTGAGTCAGTCTTATTTTAGCCTCAATCTTGGGCTTTGTACAAGACAAATAAAGATTTCTTTCCCACAGAGTCAATCTTCTTTTTAGCCTCAATCTTGGGCTTTGTACAAGACACATACGAACCCTCCCCAGCGGAATCAAAATCCCTTTTAGCCTCAATCTTGGGCTTTGTACAAGACAAACAAAATATTTTCCCTGGAAAAGTCAAAATTTTAGTCTCCTCTTAGGCTTTGTATAATGATATTCCCAAAAGAGTCATTATCTTTTTAGCCTCTGTCTTGGGCTTTGTACAAGACATATATAAACACTCTCTTGTTGAGTCAGTCTTTTCCAGCCTCCTCTTAGATTTTGTATAAGGACTTCCCAAGTGGAGTCAATCTAATCTCTTAGCTTCAACCTTGGGCTTTGATCAAGACACACAATAATCAACATACCTTCAGAGGAAATCAAAATCTCTCTGTAGGAAGACATTTCTCTATGTTATCACACATCAAGACAGACGTTCAAAACAAACCCTAATCCCAGATGACCGCTGTAAGTGGTACACTTGTTGATTCATATATCCAAGTTGCCGTCCATCTCTTATCCTGGTAAATCCTTTCTTTCATCTAATTGCTGTAAGTGGCAAGCCTCTGGATTATTCACATCCAAGCCAATGTCCCTCTCTTAGCATGAAAAACTCCTAAGGAAAAATGGCATTGCTCAACACTGAGTTAAAGTTTTCTCCTCCAGGACAAATCCCCTATAAAGGAAATTATGACATTGCTGGATTCTCATATCCCAATTAAAGTAATCCTCCTTTATAAACAGTCACCCAACAACTATGATAAACAGACAAGATGTTCTCCCTTTAGAGATGACAAATTCTCTCTCAGTCAAACCTTTTAGCTTCAATATTGGGCTTTGAACAAGACACAAATAAGATTGCGAATCTTAGAGAGCATACCAATCAAAAATTTAGGTCCAATACCTTCACACATACTAATCAAAACTGAGGTCCAATACCTCATCAAAATCATCAAAAACTCTCTCTCATATCTCCCAAAGAAGAAACTTTCCCAATCCATCAACAGATAAACACCATCAAGTATAAAAGGAGAACCTATTGCTAACAACCTGTGGATAACCACATATAGGATGGGTAGTTGACAACTCCCCATTGTATAACCTGACCCCGAACTCCCCAAATATCTTTAAGCGTTTTTCAGTTAAACATTCGCGTGCAAGGTTAGTTTTAGATAGCTTCCCTTTTCCATTCCAGCTTCACAAGATAAATAAGAAATCTGAAAGTAGCACCCCACTCCTCCTAATGAGGAGGAAACCATTTGCGATAAGGTGGTCGCGTCACCGACAAAAATCGCACGCTACAGATAATTGGTGACTCTGCTGGGGACTGCCATTAGGATTTGTTTTACCTTAGTCATCATCGTCACCATTTTCCAACAGAAAAATGGCGACTCTGTTGGGGAGTCATTTTGTCTGTTTAAGATTAAGATTATAATTCTTAAGAGGTCTAGGATGTTAGTTTTAGGAATTATAATATATATATATATATGGTTAAATATGTTTTTGGTCCCTATAAAATTACCAAATTTAGTTTTTGGTCCCTATTAAAAAAATAGCGTTTTTTGGTCACTACAAAATAATTATGCACGCAGTTTTGGTCCCTACTGTTAAATCAATGTGTATTTTTGAATGATTATTTTGCAGATATGTTTAGAACGTTATAAAAAGTTCCTCGAAAAAAAAGGAACTCAAAATTTGATTTATAAGTCGAGATTTTCATTACTTTTATCATTATGTTTTGAAATTTAAAAAATTCATATTTAATTCTTCTTATTTTAAAAAATTATATAATTTGGTAAAGAAATTCTTTATAGTAATCTAAGCATGTATGAAAAAAATTATTCAAAAATTTAAAAGTTTAGGAGTAATTAAATAGTTTTCAAAAATTTTAGAAAATCGCAAGGACTAAAACTGCATGCATAAAAATTTTGTAGGGACTAAAATATGTCATTTTTTTTATAAGGACTAAAAATGAAAAGTGAGATATTTATAGGGACCAAAAACATATTTAACCCATATATATATATATATATATATATATATATATATATATACTGCTTTTCTTACTTGATATTCGTGTTTATTTTTCTGCTAATGGGAATGCGAGTGATGTCGCATGTGGAAAGTTTGAGTGATACCTAAGAAAGGTGATGGCATAGATGGGCGGTCTTACAGGGAGTGAATCCCGAATAAACTATCCCGGTAGACCATCAAATCAGTGGAGATACCCTTTTCGAATTCAATGCTTAACGACTCCGTTGTGAAGGCAGATTGTCCCAATGTGGTATCCGTGAAACTGAGGATTTAGTAGACAGTAACCATGTGGCTATTTTGTAGTACGGTAGCTATCGAAAATAGTTGACACGCGATACTACACTCAATTGAGATTACCCTAGGATGCTACAGCTCACTCGGGTGAACCAGCTTGCTGTTGTCATCCCTAGGGGGGTCAATGATTTTGGGAACAGGTACAAAAATTCACCATAGTACAACTTTGGTGATGGGTAGAGCCATGAATCTATGCTCGTGACGCTAAACCTTTGAACCCATGTTTTTTCTATGTTTTTGTGTGCGACATTCATGCATTCATTTAAAAAATTCTTAAACAAAGAAAAAAATCTTTTTTCTCTTCTCTCTTTTTTCAAATTAAACTAAAACAATGATTGTAAATATCAGAGAGAAAGATTGCGTTATGGATTTCGGTAGAAGAAAGACGCACAAGTACACCTTCAAGGATCCAAAACTAGAGGATTTAAGGGGGTTGGCAAGGATGATCACCAACCCTAATACTCTTAGAGCTAAGTATGGTGGACGGCTGTCTCTGTTAAGGGTCCATGTAGTTGAAGGAATCCTGTCTACACTGATTCAGTTTTACGATCCGGTTTATCATTGTTTCACATTCCCGGATTATCAACTAACACCAACACTAGAGGAGTACTCTCACCTGACTGATTTACCCATCACTGACCAAGCTCCCTTTTCTGGACTGGAAGAAATTCCAAAGGATCAAACCATTGCAAGAGCAATCTATTTGGACGAGTCAGAAGTCAGGACTCACATGACCACTAAGGAAGGAATCCCAGGTTTACCGACCAAGTTTTTGGTAGAGAAAGCCCTATACTTTGCCAGTATAGGAAACGTTATTGCTTTCGAAGATATCTTTGTTCTACTCACATACGGGTTGTTCCTTTTTCCCAACATCGATAACTTCGTTGATACCAATGGCATTAAGATATTTCTGATTGGAAACCCTGTACCAACCTGTCATACCCCAAATTTTGACCACCAAGATTCCCCATCATTGTGTAAATCATCATCACAATATGGATAAACCATCATGCCTCACCAGTTTCCCCACAGATGGGTGAGCATGCACCACAAACAAGAATTTGGGTTTCAAGCCCTCTCTGAGCCTTAGAAAAAGGATCAATCAAGAAATGGCATGATCTTAAACTTGTCTAACCTCTTAAAACACCTATAAAGGATCAAGAGGACTCCCACATCAAGAATCAAGCACAAAGTTGCTACCTTTCAAGTGGATCAAGCCTCAAGATCGCCAGTGCCACCAAATTAGGGTTTTGGTCGACCAGGGCCTCCAGATGGAAATTTTCATCTGGGAATGAGCCAATGCTTCAAAGGATAACCCATGATACTCCATGGGACCTCATGAACCCAATCATCAAGTCAATTTAGCCTCAGGGGATGCATTCACAAAAAATCAGGAATTATGGTTTCTTGACCTAATTCACCCCTAAGTTGACTTTTGGGACAGAACATGAGCCAAGACCTCAAGACATGATTTGAGGGTCTCCAATACACCATATTGATCCATTTGCAACAATAGATTAATCCAAGAAGCTTGATTCACAAGTTTCAATTTCATCTGAACCACAATTAGGGTTTTGAAGAAAAAGTCAACTGTATCTTTGACTTTTGACTAGGACATGCTCCCAAACCTTGGGACATGATTCAATACAGCCTACAACACCTATGGAATCCATCTATTAAGTTTTATTTAGGTCAAGGACTTGATTTCATAGAGGATCGCACAGTTTAGATTTCATCTGCTGAAAAAGTCAACTGTACAAAAAGTCAAAGTTTGACTTTTTGATTTTTTTGGTCAACCAAGGTTCCTTAACCCTAAAATGATGTTAATATGTGATTTGAATCATCATTCATCAAGAAAAATCAAAGAAAGTGAGTTAACTTGTAAAAGGGGTAACCATAAAAAACTTAGAAATTTTCTAAGTTATGGAACAAAATGGCTAGGGTACCAACTTCCAAGGATCATAACTTGAGATCCAAGCAACCATTTTGGATGGTCCAAAGATGGATTTGTAGCTCTAATTACACACTTCAAAAGTGTCAACTACATCTCATTCCAATTCCTCATGGATTTTAAGTTATGGAGTGATCAAAATGGCTGAAAACATGAAAATAACATTTTTCCAACACTTAGTGAAATTTTCACTAAGTCAAAATCTGCCTTACTTTTTCCATAATGTAGGGACATTTTTCACCTTGATCCAAGTCAAACCAGGTCTTGGGTTGGACATCAAAGTTAAAGTATACCATGAGGGCTTTCTAACAAGTACTAGATCATCTCTAAATTCCATTTGAGCAAGGAGATACAACCCTTGAAACATGGCCTCATGAACTGATTCTTCCAAGACAGATTTGGCAGATTTTGTGCATTTTGCTCGATTTGATCAAATATGACAAATCCAAGCCTTGTCATCATTTTGGACACATCTGAGGATCAAATCCAAGGGGGATGATCTGATCTCCAAGCCTCCAAAGTCCATGAATCTACAAATAGCATGCCAAACCTAAAAAGGCTAAAGATGCTTCAAGACTCCAATTTTGTTTTCAAGCATTCAATGGATGCACCAATGTGGCGTGAACTAAGCCTATTCCAACTGAATTCAGTCAAGACTTATCTCTGAACCAAAGCTACAAAGCCTGTGCTCTAACCTCTAGTCAATGGCTAAAGAAGACTTAAGATTCCAAAGTGATCCAATTGGCCAACAGCCTGCTGTAGTTGCCACACACTATTGCTTGCAAAACAAACTTGCTCTACTATAAATAGAGCTCATTTGTGCTCATTTTAAGTACACCAAAGCACTACAACACTTACTTTCCTCAAAATCCCTTTCTCTAGGCCAAAATGCCTTCTTTTGCAAGGTAACTCTGAGTTTTTGAGTTAGAGAGCAATTCCATCATAGCTCATGATCCAAACACATCCAACATGTCATATCTAAGTTGTCCAAACTCTCACATGTGACCTGTAACACCAAAATCACAATGTCCCCTCTCAAAACCTCAAAATTGGACTTTTTTGCATTTTTCAAGCCATGTCTTGATTCAGTCACTTTCAAAACCAGATAAAACCTCAAACACACTCCAAATATCATCCTTGAACTATCCCAAATGGTTCCCCACATCTGGAACACCATTTGAGAGAGTTGCCATATTGGTCACTTTTGCCCTTTTTGCAAGAAAGAGCTCAAACTTGTTCCTGAGGATTCCAGCTGGTTCCAACCATTCTAAAAGCTTCTAAGGGATCAATTGAGAGTGTCCAAAGCATCAAATTACTTCTGGCACAAGAAGCTTGGCAGATTGCACAACAAGCTCCTAAAAAGGTAAGCATCACAACTTGAACTTTTTGAAATATGCATTGCTTTGAAGTCCACTGATCATGCACATCTCATACATGTTATATATGTTGTGTTTGAACCAATTCATCATGTAATTCATGCCTGTAACAAGAGGTATCATAGAAAATGCAATTATAGGCCTATTTCAAGAACACTATCGGGTTTTGAAATAGGAGCCTCATCTGAAAAAACCACCACCACCATTGGATTCCTTGTGAAATTTTAGGCAAGATAGACCTAAATTTTGTCCCAATCCATGGAGAAATGAGAAAGTTACAAGCTTCACGTTTTTAACCAAAACCTTGCCTTACCTTGCCTTGGCCAGGCCAAAAACAAGGCATGTCTCATGTATTCATGGGGTGGTTTTGATACACGGATGTATCACCACCCCAGTGGTAGAAGGCGCACGCTGCACACAAGAGGTTTGGGGTTCGAATCCTCATCGCCCCAGATCCTCTTTTTACTATTTTTTTTCCATTTTTTTAATATTTGTTATATTATTTTAAATAATTTGGAAAATTAATAACTCTCTCAATTTTAATGATTTTTGATTGGTTCTTTTTGCAAAAAATCACAAAAATGTTCAAATATTTTATTCCACAAAAAAATCAGATTTATATTAATTATTTAATATAGTTGGTATTTTTGTAAATAAATTCATTTTTAATTATTTTAAACACTTTTAAAAGTGGATTTTTATCTTGAAAATCAAAATCAAATGAGTTTTAATTCATCTTGTGATTAAAACATCATTTTTCAAATCTTAACAAAAAATCACAAGTTGTTTATTCAAGCTTATTTGGTATTTTATCATTATTTATTGATTTTCTTTAAGAATTTACTTTTAAAAATGATAAAATTAGGGTTTCTTTGATTTTCACCCTCACAAATCTTTTTCAAACACTCATGGGTCTCTAATAGAGTGTAAGAACCAATTCCCTTTAACCAAAACCATTTTGGGCCTCAGATATTGTATAAGTCCCGACACGATAAAAAATCTCGGCGCGATCGCTAGTGTAAAATAACTCTTTGGGCCTCTCCTTGAGTTGTAAGCCCCATCACTTGTACAAAAACACTTTTGGGCCTCTAATAGAGTGTAAGACCCATTCCTTGTAAAAAAAATATACCTTGTGGGGCCTCAGACATTGTATAAGACCCGCAGTGTTTTCAAAAACCTCGGCGTGATCGCCGTTTTCAAACAAACCATCTGGGCCTACCCTTGTGTTGTAAGTCCCATCTTTCTATTTTTTCAAAATAATCTTTGGGCCTCTCCTTGAGTTGTAAGACCCATACCTCTGTACAGAAAACCTTGTTGGGCCTCAGTCGTTGTATAAGTCCCGATACCATATTCAAAACAACGGTGTGATCACTGTTAAACCTTGGGCCTCTCTTTGAGTATAAGCCCCAATAATCTTTTCAAAGCAATTTCCCTTTTGATTTAGATTCAAATATACAGTTGTTATCAAAACTTTCTTTAATTTCTTTGAACAACTAACAAAATAACATGGAAGCTTTCTCACCTGTAAGTTTTTATCTGCTTTCATTTACTCGCTTTAATATATATAACTGTATTGTGGGAAGCTGCGCATGGTTAGTCTTCTTTCATTCTTTTAAATACATGTCAAATATATATATATATATATATATATATAACTGTATTGTGGGAAGCTGCACACGGTTAGTCTTCTTTCATACCCTTTTACATACTTGTCATATATCAACTGTATATATACTAGTATAGTTATTTAGAGTTTTCCCCGGAAATTAGGTCTAGAACTAGGTAAAGCCATGTTGGTCACTCTTAAATACAGTCAAAACTAGATCCCCATAGGATTTCCTGATACAGTCTTCCCTTCTCTTAGGGTTAATCAATATGGAACAAAGAGAAAGGCAGTATTCTCGGCGAACCTTTTCTAAGAGTGTCACCCTTAAAAATTGTCAAAGAAATTCTACTCCCCGGAGTTAATCTATTCTCTGTGAATAGCATCTCTTAAGTTTCTTCCAAACCCTCGAACTTTCCTGGAATGATCTCTTCTCTGTGAATTGCATTTCTTGAACTTTTCTTGGTTTGGGGACCCACAGGCTTCCTAAAAGCATCCCCGCCTCCTCTTGGGCTTTGTACAAGGACCCGTCGGCTTCTTAAAAGTTCTCATGCCTTCTCTTGGGTTTCGTACAAGGACCCTCACGACCTCTTAGAGGTATAGGACAAAACTTAGGCATCCTTTGCTAGAGCCGTCTTTCTTAAAAGAGTCACAAAATCCCTCAGACCAATTTTAGGATTGATACTCATCCCTTAAACGAGTCGGCCTCCTCTTGGGCATTGTACAAAGATAGACTACACTAATAGACTTGGGCAGTCTAAATCTCCTTGAGTCTCAAAGACATTCTCCAGTTCCCTACAAACATAGGAAGAAACCCCGGATTCTGGATTAATCTCCAGCAGAGTTAAAACTTGTGGGTTCTAAAACCCCGTCTCTCTCCTAAAATTCCCTAGCCAGGGTCAGTCTATCACTAGTATAACACTATCTCAAATAAGAACCTCAAGGTATCTCATTTATCAACTCTTCTGTATTCCCCTGCAAGAGTTGATTCTCCACTTAGACCTGCCTCGGGATCTCAATAATTCCCAGCAGAAGATAGCCTCCTCTTAGGCTTTGTATAATGATCCTTTCCTCAGAAAAGTCAGCCTCCTCTTGGGCTTTGTACAATGATTCTCCCTAACGGAGCTAACCTTTTCAAACTCTCATATTGAGTCAATCACCCATTCAGACTCTCTTGTCGACTCAATTACTTTTCAGACTCTCTCGTTGAGTCGATCACCTTTTCAGACTCTCTTGTTAAGTCAACCACTTTTAGCCTCAATCTCGGGCTTCGTACGAGACAGATAAAAAGCACCTTCTTGTTGAGTCAACCACTTTTAGCCTCAATCTCGGGCTTCGTACGAGACAGATAAAAGCACTCTCTTGTTAAGTCAAACCCTTTTTAGCCTCAATCTCAGGATTCGTACAAGACAGATAAAAGCACTCTCTTATTGAGTCAAACCCTTTTCACCTCAATCTTGTGCTTTATACAAGACAGATAAGTACCTCCCCGGTGGAGTTAGCCTCCTCTTAAGCTTCATATAATGATATCCCCAAAGAGTCAGTCTCTTTTAGCCTCCGTCTTGGGTTTTGTACAAGACACCAATATATCCACTCTATTGTTGAGTCGGTCTCATACAGCCTCCTCTTAGGCTTTGTATAAGGACTTCCCCAGTGGAGTCAATCAACCTCTTAGCTTCAACCTTGGGCCTTGATCAAGGCACATAAAAATCAACAATCCATCTTTAGAGATGACAAATTCTCTTTCAGTCAACCTTTTATCTTCAATCTTGGGCTTTGAACAAGACACAAATACTCATTTTAACCTCTGTCTTGGGCTTTGAACGAGACACCAAAACATATTTTTCCTCCCTTAGAGTAGGAGGAACTACTATTGCTCTAATTTCTCTGTTTCGTTTAAATGGGAATACGTAGGCATAAGATTGCAAAATATTACCGAGCATACTAATCAAAAACTCTAGGTCCAGTACCTTCATACCAATCAAAACTTAGGTCCAGCACCTTACCAAAAACATCAACAAAAACTCACTCACTCTCCCCGTCTCATTTGCTAAGAAACTTTCCCAACCCATTAACAGATAAGCACCATCAAGTACAAAGTAAAACCTAAAGCCAATATCCTATGGATAACCACATATAGGATGAGTAATTGACAACTCCCCGTTGTATAACCTGACCCCAAACTCCCCGAATCTCTTTAAGCGTTTGTTCAGTTAAACATTCGCGTGCAAGGTTAGTTTTAGATAGCTTCCCTTTCCCTTCCAGCTTCATGGGATAAATGAGAAATCAGAAAGTAGCACCCCTTTCTCCTAGAGGAGAAAAACCCAACTTCAGTGATAAGGTGGTCGCGTCACTGACAAAAATTGCTCGCTACACAACCTTGCTCGCAGATGCTTATCATTCAGTACACTTAAGGAATTTGTACAGCGGAGAAATGATCACATGCTGTGTACCCCTGCTATACAAATGGTTCACTTCCCATTTACCCAAGTCTGCTGCTTTTTGGGATCATAATAGTACTTTACGTTGGTCACAGAGAATCACGTCTCTTACTAACTCTGAATAGATTGGTACAATCGAATCTATGACGGGATAAGGATCATTGACAAATATGAAAACTTCCCTAATGTACCCTTCATAGGAACCAAAGGAGGAATCAACTATCATCCAATTTTAGTTTGCCGTCAACTCAAATACCCGATGAGGCATATCCCGCGTAATGTTCATCTGGAAGGTCTTTTCTTCAAGGAAGGAGAAAATGACAGGTCACTAAAGACAGAAATAGTGCATGCCTGGAAACATGTTCATAGGAAAGGAAAAGAGTCTCTAGGAAAACCAGACTGTGTCTCTGTGGAACCTTATCTCCACTGGGTATAAACTAGAGCCCTCAAGCTGAGGATGCCTTACCCTCGTCAAGAAGTTCTTCCTCTGAAGGAATCTGTCCTTCATTTTATGTTTGATGCGGAAAAACTCCAGGTCACTCTCAACAAAGTTCGACGGGAACTGTTAAAAGAAAAGGATGCTCTGATTAGGATATTAGAGCAACATGTTATAGAAAATCAAGAAGACCGGAGAAATTTACTCGCTTTTTTCACTTGGCAAATGACTGACAACCCGACAACGGCTTAAGAGTCCCGGTCAAAGAAAATGAAAATACCATAAACAGCACCTGAGCTCTCCTTAGAGAGGACTCAGAATCCATAAGCTTAGACATTTCCTTTTACATCACTTTGTAAAATACTGTATTTCCCTTTCGGCAATCTTTCAAATTCAATAAAACGGGGTCTCACCACTGTATGATATTTGCAATCTATTTGTTGAAGTTTCTTTTTTATTAAAGCAAAAAATATATATATATATATATCATTGCATATCATTCATCATTCTCACATAATGCATTCTTCTTATCTTCAAATCTCACGTATGTGTCACGATTCTAGAGTCTAACTGTCTCATTCGTACAATACTTGAGCCAATCGATAAAAGAAAATGGACGATCTCGAGGAAGAGAACAGAGAGCTGAGAGAAGAAATCGACGCTCTGAAAGAAGATCTGAGGAAACTTCACAATGACATGCAATCTCTGGCAGTAGCTCAGAGACAACAACAAAGGAATGTGATCTCAGAGATCACATCTACGTCCATAGTGGAGACGTATGATCCTCGGTACAACATGCCTAAAGATCGCCCCTGGGCATGCCTATCATCTTTATCCTGAAGGATATATTCCGCCGGTCACGGAAGACCCGGAAACTGCAACAGGAACCGCTGGACCTGAAGGTTACAAACTTCGGGAAGGCAAAGATGTAAGAGTCATGACAACAACTCCTGAAGGTTACAATCTTCGGGATAAGGAAGCACCAAGGGTCACCGCCGTAATGACTATACCACAACCAGTGGAACACACTGTCCCGGAAGGACAAATTCCACAAGTAATCTCTGGTGGAAATGAAAGTATGTATGACATAATAAATGAGTTCCAGGAACAATTCCTATAGATGCAGAAGGATTCGCGGTCAGGATTTATTCGAAAAGGACGCCGCAGACCTTTGTTTGGTCCCCAATGTGAAAATCCCGCACAAATTTAAGGTGCCTGACTTTGAAAAATACAAGGGAAACTCTTGCCCTCAAAGTCATTTGGTGATGTACGCTCGAAAGATGTCAACTCAGACAGAGAATCAACAGCTACTGATCTATTACTTCCAAGACAGTTTAACCGGTGCCGCACTCAAATGGTACATGGGTTTAAACCGCACCAAAATCGTCACTTTCAGAGATCTTGGCACTGCCTTCGTTCAGCAATATAAGTATAACCTAGACATGGCACCAGACAGAGATCAACTCAGAGCAATGTCGCAGAAGGATAAGGAAACCTTTAAGGAATATGCTTAGAGATGGCGTGAAATTCCCTCCCAGATTTGTCCCCCTCTTGAGGAAACAGAGATGACAAAGATCTTTTTGAAAACCTTGAGCTCATTCTATTACGAGAGAATGGTCGCCAGTGCGCCCAGTGACTTTACTGAGATGGTGAACATGGGAGTACGCCTTGAAGAGGCAGTCTGAGAAGGACGTTTAGTCAAAGATGCAGGACCATCAAACAGTACCAAAAGATATGGTAGTGCTTTCCCTAAGAAAAAAGAGCAAGATATTGGTAATATCTCTCTCGGAAAGGAAAGGCGAAGGTATCAACCAGTAGCAGCAGTAACTCTTGCTGTCAACCCTGCGTCGGTTCCGACGTATCAGCCTCAGGTTGCTCAGAGCCAACTGAATCAACAATAATTTCAGCAAAGGACACAACAGCCTCTTTAGCAGGCTCGTCCACAGTACAACAATAACAACTGTACAACGCGACCACCAGGGTTTGACCCTATACCGATGTTGTACGCAGAACTATTTCCGTTACTACTGGTTAAGGGGCACGTCCAAACAAGGTCTCCTCTTACAATACCAGAAAATCCGCCTTTTTGGTTCAAAGCGATCAAACTTGCCCTTACCATCAAGGAGGACCAGGGCATAACATAGAAAACTGTCTCAGCTTCAAATCCTATGTGCAGAAGCTTATCAAGGACGGGGTAGTATCCTTCAAGGATACAAATCCAAATGTTCAAACGAACCTGTTTCCTCAACACGAGAAGGCTGCAATAAATTTAATAGAGGAAGAATCTAACCACAGCTATTAAGTTCATGATGTACTCCTATTAGGAACCAATCTGGTCAAGATGCATTTGAGACAGAGCAGACACGATCATGTACCATCTCACAATTATCACCAGTGTGATATCTACTCAAAGAATAATCAAGGATGTTCCGTAGTGAAATTAGCTCTACAAGAACAAATGAATCTCGGATGGATTCAAGATCATCGAATCCGTGAGGTCAATATGGCTCACGCAAATCCCAACATCATTCAGAACCACGACATACTGGCAATGAATGTCAACTTGGTGGCAATGCACTCTAGGCAAAGCCAACATCATGATCTGCCACGGCACGATTACAATTCTTGTCCGATATGCTCAATAAACAATCAGGGATGCTATTTTGTACAAGAAACCCTCCAGCGTCAGATGGATCCAGGATTACCGTGATAGAAGTCACTATCAAGTTAATATGATTCAAATATTTGATATTCTCCTAATGAATACCAGCCTGGTAGAATTACACGCTAAGCAAGTCAGGCTCGGTTTTCTGGCTTCACATGATTATCAGAACTGTAAAGTGTGTCGTGAAGACGACCAAGGATGTGCACTTGTCCAAAGAACACTTCAACACTTGTTGAATCACTGGTGGCTTCTGATCTACTTAGATGAAGACACAGAACAAGTCAGTATGACTGACGAGAATCCTACTAGGTATCAAAGTCAGGATGTTCGCTCGATGGAAACATATCTAATGAAGTTGCACTGCATACAAACAGGACGTGGCCGGGTGCCACCACACAACTATGAGCGCTGTAAAGTTTGCTCAGAGAACAACCAAGGATGCTACCTCGTGCGAGCAGCCCTTCAAAATCAGTTGAACCGGAACGAGAGTCGATCATGTTTAAGCTCTGGTTTGGTCAACATAACGCAAGATTATCTTCCTGATCAAAGCAAAGACATTGTCTTAATCCCTAAACAGGAAGTGGCCAAAGATGTATGCACTATAATCCCTCTACTCCATGAATCAAGAGCTCCTCTTGATAGTAGAAAGATTCTCAACCTCGAACCAATTGAGGACGACTACAATGGTCAGAAAAATCAAAAGGCTCCTGTAGTTATCTATCTGCCGGGACCAATACCGTACGAATCAGATAAGGTTATCCCTTACAAATACGGTGCAACAACAATCGAGAATGGAAAGGAAACCCCATTACCCTCCATCGTAAACATTACAGACATCAGTCGAGTAACACGGAGCGGCAGGATCTTCAACAGAGGAGTTGGAGAACCCGCCCGAGAAAAGGAGTCTCAAACAGAAGTTCCAAATCAACCAGTCGGTCAATCTAGTAATCTTGACCTTTCAAAGAACAATGATGAGATGCTAAAGCTCATCCAGAAGAGCGAGTACAACATGTAGCGCGGTTTTTATGGTTTCGAATCACTATCGCTTTGGTACTACAGTTCGATTCATTTTTTATCCTATTGAGCGGATTAAGGAAGGGAAATAGATGTCTCCAATTAACCCTGCTTGCATACTGAGTTTAAACAGTCAAAACTGTTGGTTTAAAGATGCTATCAAAATCGTGGGTCTTTCTTTGGTTATTTTGCCTAAAAACACAGTGTCTGGACTATTTGTGAGGTTTGATGCTTTTGATGGATGTATGGAGGTACTGGATTTTGAGTTTTTGATTAGTATGCTCGCTAAGATTTTTCAATCTTATGTCTACGTATTCTCGAAATAGGGAAATCAGAGCGATCGTAGTTCCTCCTATTATATGGGAGGAAAAAGGTTGTTTTGGTGTCTTGTTCAAAGCCCAAGACGTGAAGCTAAACAGTTAGTTTGTATCTTGTTTAAAGTCCAAGATGTGAAGCTGAAGGGTTTAGGATGAGAGAGAATTTGTCATCCCTAAAGAGGAGTTGTTGATGTTTGTACGCTGTGAGCAAGGCAAAATTTTGATGCAAAAAGGTTGATTGACTCAACCGGGGTATTGACTCCGTTGGGGAGAATGTATCTTGTATAAAGCCCAAGATGGAGGCTGAAAGGGTTTGACTTAACAAGAGAGTACTTTTATCTGTCCTGTATAAAGCCCAAGACAGAGGCTAAAAAGGTTGACTCAACAAGAGAGTCTTGAACAGGTGATTGAATCAACAAGAGAGTCTGTTTTACTCAACAAAAGAGTCTTTTGCTGTCTCGTATGAAGCACGAGATAGAGGCTAAAAGGAGATCGACTCAACAAGAGAGTCTTTTATACTCAACAAGAGATTGTTTTATATGTGTCTTGTATGAAACCCAAGACGGAGGCTAAAGGTTGACTCAACAAGAGAATCTTTTATACTCAACAAGAGAGTGGGTTTTGTATGTCTTGTACCAAGCCCAAGACAGAGGCTAAAAGGAAGACTGACTCAACAAGAGAGTCTGAAAAGGTTTGCTCTACTGGGGAGAATCATTTGTACAAAGCCCAAGAGGAAGCTATCTTACTGCTGAGGATTAGATCCATAGGCAGGCCCGAGGGTGGGGAACTCTCGTGAGAGAGACTGGGTTTTAGAGTGATCAGTGTTTCTTCCTATGTTTGAAAGGAACTTGAGAATGTCTTTGAGACTCAAGGGGGCTTAGACTGTCCAAGTCTAGAGTTTTATCTATTGTACAATGCCCAAGAGGAGGCACAGACATTTAGGGATGAATATCAATCCTAAAATGGCCGGAGTTTTGACGCTGGAATGACTGTTCTATCAAAGGATGACTACGTTCTGTCTTATACCTTTAAGAGGTCGTCAGGGTCCTTGTATTAAGCGCAAGAGTAGGCATGAGAACTTCTAAGAAGCCGAAGGGTCCTTGTACAACGCCCAAGAGGAGGCGGGGATGCTTTTAGGAAGCCTGTGAGTCCCCAAACCAAGAGAAGTTCAAGAAATGCAATTCACAGAGAAGAGATCATTCCAGGAAAGTTCGAGAATTTGGAAGAAACTCAAGAGATGCTATTCACGGAGATTAGATCAACTCTGGGGAGTAGAGTTCCTTTGACAATTTCTAAGGGTGACAGTCTGAGAAAAGGTTCACCGAGAATACTGTCTTTCTCTTTGTTCCGTATTGTTTAACCCCAAGAGAAGGGAAGACTGTGTCTGGAATCCTACGGGGGATCTAGTTTTGTTTGTATTTAAGAGTGACCAACAAGGCTTTACCTAGTGCTAGACGTAGTTGTCGGGGAAAACTCTAAATAACTATACTAGTATTACACAATTGACATTTGACAAGTATATAAAAGGATGTGAAAGGAGACTTACAGTGAAACAGCCCCACAATACAGTTATATACATATGAAAACGATAAATGAAAGCGGATAAACACTTACCCGTTGTAAAGCTTCCATGCTGTTTTGTTAGTTGTTCAACAAAGAAAGCTTTGATAACAATATTGTATTCAAAATCAAAGGAGAAAGTGCTTTGAAATGATTGTTGAGGCTTACAGCTCAAGGAGAGGCCCAAGTTTTAACGATGATTGTACCGTTGTTTTGAAAACTGTACAGAGGGACTTATACAATATGTGAGGCCTTAAAAGATTTATTTACAAAAGGATTGGGTCTTACACTCTACCAAGAGGCCCAAAGATTATTTTTGTACAAATGATGGGCTTACAACTCAAGGAGAGGCCCAAGGTTAACGGCGAACGCGCCGAGGTTTTGAAAACACAGTGGGTTTTATACAATATCCGAGGCCCAAGTTATTTTGGTTTCAAAAAGGGGTTAGGTCTTACGCAATATTAGAGGCCCAAAAGTGTTTTTTTACAAATGATGGGGCTTACAGCCCAAGGAGAGGCCCAGGGTTTTTGTTTTAAACTGGCGATCGCACTGAGATTTTTTTTAACACAAATGGACTTATACAATATCTGAGGCCCAAAAAGGTTTTGGTTAAAAGGGGATTGGGTCTTACACTCTATTAGAGGCCCAAAAGTGTTTTTGAAATGATTGATGAGGGTGAAAATCAAAGAAACCCTAATTTTGTTTTCCTTTGAAAGTAAATATTTAAAGAAAATCAATAAAAATGATAAAATATTTAAATTTGATTTTTTTGTGGAATAAAATATTTCAACATTTTTGTGATTTTTCAGAAAAAGAATCAATAAAAAATGATAAAAATTGAGTGAGTAATTAATTTTACAAATCATTAATAAAATAATATGAAAAAATAAAAATAGGAAAAAATGATAAAAAAGAGGTCTGGGGCGAGGGGATTCGAACCCCAGACCTCTCGCTTGCCAATACACACAAACCAGCTGATCAACCACTGGGGCGCAATGCCAATTCAAATATAGTATGGCAAATGAAAAATATATAGAGAACTTGGTTGGAAAACCTGAAGAATGGCGCGATGGCCATCTTCTTCCTCGAGCTCGTGCATGAAGCACCCTATCTCACTCGTCTCTCATCCATTTGACATGATTCAAACACCAAACTCATGCGTTTTTGAACAAGGAATATGATGGCAATATTCAATTTTGTTGAAATGGATTGAATTAGAACATAACAAGGTAAAACTTGAAGAACCCTAAAACTGGCATGAACTCAAGGAAATCCTATATACGAATTGTAAACAACAATTGATTGAGGGGAAACACTCAGCATATGATGACAAGCAATTGGCAAAAGTATCATGCGAGGAAATATGCATGGATCATGTTATGAGAGTTTTGAAGCTTACCTTGATGTAAGCTGAAATGGAACTCTGCACAGATGGTGTTTCAGAAGTGATTTGATGATCCCTACAGCTTCAATGGATGTTGTTGAGTGGATTACAAGCCTTGGAACACTTTGAAAATCTTTGGATCAAGTTGGAGGAATCCAACTGCAGAATTGAGGCATAATGGCTTGGTTGAAGAGTGATTTTGAGATAGAGTTGTTACAGAGATTATTTAAGTGTTTGAACACCTCTTATACATCATATGTGATGTGTTTGAGCAATTGGAATGGATTGCTTAAGGCTGCAACTCAAAACCCGATGGTGTTTGCTCAAAAACAAAGAAATTTGGCACTTAAGAGAGAATGAGAGAAAGCAATGATGTAAGTTGCTTAGGTGTGATTTGAATGATCAATTGGAACCTCTATTTATAGGTGATCAACTCTTGTCTTGGAGGAATAGTGAATGGCTACTGGATCAGATTACATTCAATGGCTTTGGCTTGGTAGCATTTCTTATCATGCAAGGCAACCTAGCCCCTCCCAAGAGCAGGGCTATGTCTTGACCAAATCCACATTCTTCAGATGTTTTTATTGTTGTTTAATCAGAGAACTTGACTGAGGAGAGTGAGAATCTTGAAAGTGCACTATTCCACATTAATGCCCTTGAATTCAAGGCATAATATGCCAAAATGCATTGATCTCAAGTTGGAAGATCCTTTAGCTTTTGGACTCAGCTTTGCAAGTTGGATCATTTGGATTAGGATCAGATTAGATGACTGTAGCATAGGGATCATTGGTCTTGAATCAGAAATCGTGTGAAACAAGAAAACTTAAAAACTAATTTTTCATGACAGCCTTGCCATGGTGAGTTGTAGCAACCATAATTCTTGGCTCAAGTTGATTTGTTTCATGCCAATAAGTTCTTTGGGTTCTCAGCAACATTTGCAACAACATTGATGTTTATGTCTTGAATTGATTCAGCTTGCAACTGTGTGAAAATACCTCACAAGTTTTGGTGTTTTCAACAAAATCTGTCTTGGACAGATTTTTGTCTAAGTGTTGAAAAATGATGCATTTTCATGTTTTTGGCATTTTGGTCCAATCATAACTTGAAATCTATGAGGAATTGGAATGAGGTGTAGTTGATACTTTTAAAGTATGTCATGAGAGCTACAAATCCATCTTTGGATCAGCCAAAATGGCTGCTTGGATATCAAGTTATGATCCTTGGGAGTTGGTACACTAGCCACTTTGTTCCATAACTTAGAAAATTTCTAAGTTTTTATGGTTACCCCTTTTACAAGTTATCCCACTTTTCTTGATTTTTCTTGATGAATGTTGATTCAAATCACACATTAACATTATTTTAGGGTTAGGGAACCATAATTAATCAAAAAATAAAAAAAGTCAAACTTTGACTTTTGGGCACAGTTGACTTTTTATCAGATGAATTCCAAACTGTGCGATCCTCTATGAAATCAAGTCCTTCACCTAAATCAAACTTGATGGATTGATTTCATAGGTGTTATAGGGTGTATTGAATCATTTCCCAAGGTTTGGGAGCATGTCTTGGTCAAAAGTCAAAGGCACAGTTGACTTTTCCTCTCAAAACCCTAACTGTGGTTCAGATGAAATTGAAACTTGTTGATCAAGCTTCTTGGATCAATCCATTGTTGCAAATGCATCAATGTAGTGTGTTAGAGACCCTCAAATCATGTCTTGAGGTCTTGGCTCATGATTTATCCCAAAAGTCGATTTAGGGGTGAATTAGGTCAAGAAACCCTAATTCCTGATTTTTAGTGAATGCATCCCCTGAGGCTAAATTGACTTGATGATTGGGTTTATGAGGTCCCTTGGGGTATCTTAGGATATGCTTTGAAGCATTGGCTCATGCCCAGAGAAAAATTTCCATCTGGAGGCCCTGGTCGACCAAAACCCTAATTTGGTGATACTGGCGATCTTGAGGCTTGATCCACTCAGAATGCTGCAACCTTGTGATTGATTCTTGCTGTGGGAGTCCCCTTTATCCATTGTGGATGCTTGAGAGGTTTAGACAAGTTGAAGATCATGTCATTCCTTGATTGATCTTTTGCCTAAGTGTCCTGATAGGGCTCAAAACCCTAATTCTGATTGTGGTGAATGCTCACCCCTCTTTGAAGAGATTGATGAGGCATGATGGTTCATCCATATTGTGATGATGACTTGCACAATGATGGGAAATCTTAGTGGTCAAAATTTAGGGTATGACAAAAGCCCTTATTTAATCTTCTTGGACCCAAAGGTGTGAATGGGGAAGGTATTCGGGCATTTGGGGTGCAAGATGATTAAATATCAGAATACCTGAAATTTTGATGGTGGTTATGAATGGCAGTTTGCTCATCCATCTTCTTTTGCTAAGCAATGATGCTTATAAAAGGTAAAAACTTCCCCTCGATCCTGGTTTCCTACCAAGGAACTGGTCTTAGTTTCTGATGTAAACTTCCCCTCGATCCTGGTTTCCTATCAAGGATCTGGTCTTAGTTTCTGATATAAACTTCCCCTCGATCCTGGTTTCCTAACAGGGAACTGTTCTCAGTTTTTTTTGTCAATAAACTTTCTTGATAAGGGACGCTATCCGTAGCGGTTTTCCTCAAACTTTTGGCCAAATTTTCCTGGGGAGATGCACTTTGATAGAAAAAGAAAAATTTGATGTCAGAGTTGCTGGGGGAACCCAGCCATCTGAGTTTTAGAGGTGCACAAACTTCTCTGTTGGAGACGCCATTTGTCGACTCTATCAGGGAAAACGAGTTTCTTGAGAGACTGTTTTCGCTTGGGGTATTACATCATACTTTTCTCGGGATCTTCTCAAAAAAATGCCATATGATGTGATCCAATTTGGAGGTGCTGATGACCTTTTCGTCAGTGGATTCTTCGGAGAAAAACTGTTGTATTGCCGAATCTCTGATTAAGAGGCTTTCTCTGGGGATTTTCCTTAATCCGGGAAAGCGAAGATATCATCTTCAATGGCGAAGAGTGACGTTTGTCGAAAGTTCTCTTGTCTTTCAGAGGTTCAAGTTATCAAAGTGGTCGAGGACCAATTTCAATCCAGAAAGAAACAGGAGGAGAGATCGTTTAGATGGTTCACTTCCTGACGAGGAAAGAACTGACAAATCGATTGAGATGACTTTTATCACTTGAGGATAAGACTGACCAGAGTAATAGTGATGCAATATGAATATGAATGCAAATCAATAATGCATGATGTATGTATGTTTATGCTGACAAACCTGACGCGACATACAGACTAGTAGATGAACACGATTGGATACTCGGCCACTGTCGGGGATGAAGAAGTATCACTGGTTCACGATAGCAATTCTGCCTTGCTTAGGAGAAATAGTCTCCGTGGGGAACAACCGTTGGTCGGGCTTAGGAGGTAAGAACTCTGTCGGGGATGTCAGATGGAGTATTCGCATCTGACATAACTGATCCTTCATTCAGGCGCACTGGTTTAGAAGGAGTACTTTGATTATGTACTTTGAAGCTCGGATACTTCGAAAGAAGCGATCGATGTTCAACAGTCAAAAGAAATTGCCATCTTTATTTTAAAAGCAGAAAATTTTTGACAAGTAAATTTATTTTTGTTTTATTTTAAGAATCGTTAATCATGTTAAAACGCCGTTCTGTAAAGCTAAAACAAATGAGAATTGCAAACAAAAGCACTAAGGCTCAAATTTTATTGATAGGATGGAAATCAACCAAGCGCGTGATTCCACAGAGTATTTACAAAGTTTAGAAAATGGTAATTTAAGGGAAAAAGGCTACATTGAAACATAACGACCACTATCCTTCTACCAAATTTGAATTCTGGGCATCCTGAGCTTCTGCTGAAGATGACCTTGACTGGAGTTTTATGATGGATGGCATGACTGCTACTGGGATTTGCCCCTGTTGAACGTAGTTACTTGCCATTATCCCTAACTTTTTCCTGGACTGTACTTTGAGATTTCCAACCCATCGAGATGATTTTTGATCATGTCTCTAATTTTTGCCTGGACCGCCCTTTCAGGTTTTCAATCCACCGAGATGTTTTTTTTAGTTTAGGCGAAGTATTTCTTGACTACATCAACATTTGTAGGGTAGGCAAATTCCTCTCCATCCATGCTTGTGAGTCTCAAGGCGCCGCCTGAGAAAGCTTTCTTGACCACATAGGGGCCGTCATAATTCAGAGTCCATTTTCCCCGAGAATCAGTGAGAAATAATTGTATCTTTTTGAGCACGAGGTCTCCTTTTCTGAAGACGCGAGGTCGGACCTTTTTGTCAAACACCCTCTTTAATCTTTGCTGATACAACTGACCGTGGCATAGAGCCGTTATTCGTTTTTCTTCGATCAGATTCAGTTCGTCGTGTCGACTTTGACACCATTCAGCTTCTGTTAGCTTGGCTTCCATCAATACCCGGACTGATGGGATCTCTACTTCTATGGGGAGCACTGCTTCCATGCCATATACTAGAGAGAAAGGGGTTGCCCCTGTTGAAGTGCGGACAGATGTTCAATAACCGTGCAGAGCAAAGGGTAGCATCTCGTGCCGGTCTTTGTATGTTACAACCATCTTTTGAACAATCTTCTTTATGTTCTTGTTAGCCGCTTCTACCGCTCCGTTCATCTTGGGTCGGTAGGGAGATGAGTTATGGTGTTCAATCTTAAACTCTGCGCACAACTCGTTCATCATCTTATTGTTCAAGTTAGATCCATTATCAGTAATGATCTGGCTAGTAACACCATAACGGCATATGATATTGTTTTTGATAAATTGGACCACCACTTGTCGGGTTACATTGGCGTACGATACTGCTTCGACCCACTTGGTGAAGTAATCAATGGCTACCAGGATGAACCGATGTCCGTTCGAAGCCTTGGGTTCAATCATGCCAATCATGTCGATTCCCCATATAGAAAAAGGCCATGGGGGAAGAGAGAACTTTGAGATGCGTTGGCGGTACATGGATTTTATCGGAGTATATCTGACACTTGTGACACCTTCTCATGTACTTGTTGCAGTCGGATTCCATGGTCAACCAGTAGTACCCTTCTCTTAGAATTTTTCTTGCCATCGTGTGTCCGTTGGCATGAGTGCCAAAGGATCCTTCGTGAATTTCTTTTATTAGCATTTTGCTTCTGGTCTGTCTACACATCAGAGCAAGACCATGTCGAAGTTTCTCTTATAGAGTGTATCGCCACTCAGGAAGAAGCTGCCTGCTAGCCTCCTGAGGGTTTTTCTGTCTTTCCTTAGTGCCCCAGGTGGGTACTCTTGTTTTTGAAGGAATCATTTGATATCATGATACCAAGGTTTGTCGTCTATGACTGCTTCGATCTCGAAGATGTAAGCGGGCCTCTCAAGGCGCATTATGTCAATCTTAGGTAGGTCGGTCCATTGACCTACACTAATCATGGAAGAGAGAGTGGCTAATGCATCAGCCATGTGATTCTTTTCACGAGGGATATGATGAAACTCGATTCTGTTGAAGAAGGGTAGCAACCTTCTTGCATAATCTTTGTAAGGAATCAATCATGATTGGTATGTGTTCCAATCTCCTTTGATCTGATTGATAACCAGGGCTGAGTCGCCATAAACATCCAAGTTCTTGATCCTTAAGTCGATCACTTCTTTGAGACCCATGATACAAGCTTCGTATTTGGCCTCGTTGTTTGTGCACTTGAATGTCAGTCTGGCGGTGAATCGAATATGGGTACCCTGTGGGGTTATGATGATTGCCCCAATTCTGTTTCCATAATGATTGACAGCTCCGTCAAAGATTAGTCCCCATTGGGAACCTGGTTCTGGCCCTTCATTGGGTAGTGGTTCATCGCAATCTTTCATTTTCAATTACATGACATCTTCGTCTAGGAAATCAAACCCGAATGATTCCTGATCGTTAATCGGTTGATAAGCCAAATGATCGGCTAAAATACTTCCCTTAACGGCTTTCTGAGCATGGTATTCGATGTCGTATTCCGATAACAACATCTTCCAACGGGCAATTCTTCTCGTGAGAGCAGGGTTTTCAAAGACATACTTGATTGGATCCATTTCTAAGATTAACCAAGTAGTGTGACGAATCATATACTGGCGAAGACGTTTGCCTGCCTAAGTCAGAGCACAACAAGTTTTCTCAAGCATAGTGTACCGAGTTTCACACTCAGTGAATTTCTTGCTCAGATAGTTGATGACAAACTCTTTCCTTTTTGTTTCATCTTGTTGGCCAAGTACACAACCCATTGAGTCTTCCAAGACTGTGATGTAGATGATTAGTGGTCTTCCTTCCACTGGAGGTGATAGAAGTGGTGGGTTCGACAAGTATTCCTTAATACTGTCGAAGGCGATTTGGCAATCTTCCGTCCAAACGCAGTCCTGGTTCTTTTTAAGTAATTTGAAAATCGGCGCGCATGTCGCGTTCATAAGGAATATGAATCTGGAGATGTAGCTCAAACGTCCCAGGAATCCCTGACTTATTTTTCAGTTTTCGGAGAAGGCATTTCTTGAATGGCCTTGACCTTGTCAGGATCAACCTCAATTCCTTTCTGGCTGACGATGAACCCTAAAAGTTTCCCTGAACGGACACCGGATGTGCACTTATTGGGATTCAAGCGGAGTTTATACTTTCTCAACCGCTCGAATAGTTTCGACAGGTGGGTCACATGCTCCTCTCCCATCCTAGATTTGGCAATCATATCATCGACATATACCTCGATTTCTTTGTGTATCATGTCATGAAAAAGAGTAGTCATGGCCCTTTGATAGGTTTCCCCGGCATTCTTCAAACCGAACGGCATTACCTTATAACAAAAAGTACCCCATGGGGTAATGAATGAAGTTTTCTCCATGTCCTTCGGCGCCATTTTTATCTGATTATAGCCCGAGAATCCATCCATGAAGGAGAAGACTTTGAATTTTGCTGTACTGTCTACCAGTATGTCAATGTGTGGTAAGGGAAAGTCATCCTTTGGACTGGCCTTGTTTAGATCTATGTAATCCACACACATTCTGACCTTTCCGTCCTTTTTTGGAATGGGTACTATGTTGGCTAACCATTGAGGATACTCTGATGTGGCGAGGAAACCCGCGTCAATCTGTTTCTGTACTTCCTCTTTGATTTTGATGGCCATGTCTGGGTGAGTTCTTCTCAACCTCTGTTTTACTGGAGGATATTCTGATCTTAACAGTAGATGATGTTCCACGATGCTGGTCCAACCCTGGCATGTCCTAATAGGACCAAGCAAACACATTGGGGAATTCTTTGAGAAGCTTTATCAAAATTTCTTTGACAGTCTAATTGAGCAGTGCCCCAATCCTGATTTATTTTCTTTCCTCCTCTGAGCCCAAGTTGACCGTTTCCAATGGCTCTTTGTGAGGTTCAATGGACCTTTCCTCCTGTCTGAGTAATCGCGAAATCTCTTCTGGAATTTCGTCGTCAACTTCTTCTTCAGCCCCAAATACTGGGAACTCAAAGTTGAGAGAAGGCATTGGATCGTATGTTTCAATGGGGTTTAAAACAAGCAATCTGCATGACGTGATGATTGTTTTTAGAAGAGATAGAGAGAATTCAAGAGTGTGTGCAGTGTATTTTCTTTTTTTTTACTGCCTGTTTTTATTATTTGAATTGTTTTTTAGGATTACCATTTTCTGAAAAAGCGAAAAGAGAAAACAACAATTAATGCGGAAATTACAGAACGACATTATTTTATTTATGAACGAGTCGATTCTTGAAACTACAGCCCTATAAAACAAAACTCTGTTGCTTTGGACGAAGCGAAGAGGGATATTTACAGAAAGTAAGCTCTATCAAAACATCTGTTTCACCTGGGTAGGGTGAAAGGTTAAAGACGGCAATTACTTTGACTTATGAACAATCTTCGGAACATCGACTGCAACCCATTAGCGGCGAACTCCTCGGTGAATCACAAATTCTGGTACCTTCCTTGATTTTTCTTCAGAAATAACGCTGATTTTTGGTGGAGCAAGATCATTGGAATCTGTCTCCCAGGCAGAGTTGTCGTAGGAGGATTCCCTTGTTGTATTTTGCATAGTATTTGTACTCTCAGGTGAATCTCCCCATCCAGTAGGCTGGATGTCTTCGAGCCTGATACGAGAGCTTTCGGAAGCGGTGTACTTGACCAAGTAGTCGAACTTGCCACTCGGTTGTCCTAAGGTGTCCCACACTTCTTTGGAACTGGAGGAGTCATTTCTTTCGATGACGTTGACCTCGGGAAAAGCATAGTTGATGAATTCTAGTCATGCAAACTTTGCAAATTCATCGTCGTGTTGGATATTTTCGGAATGACCTGAGTGTTGATCCCATGACATGGTGGGGACGCATGTATTCTGTTCAATGATGCTCAACTGATTTTCATTGTTTGGCTAATTTTCTTGCCCCAAGTCTCCTTGGTACGGCTGCCAGATAGGCAGGCCATCCATCGGGCCATAATAGTCGTGGTCAAAGTTGTCTTTCATCAGAGTGTCTTCCTCTAATGAGTTTGGTGGAGCACGATATCCTTCGGGATCACAATCTCCGTATATCGTTTTGACGCCTGACCTGGGTATAAATCTCGGACTTTGTGCGGGATAGCAAAATGGCGTAGGCACCTCTTCCTGAGAGATATAACCGTCCTCGTTAAGATAGGACTTCCACTCTTCATATGTATCAAAGGGATCTCCCTCGTTGATGGTATGAACTTCTTGAGATATTGGGTGAAGGAAACCTCCACTATGGAAGAAATCCTGAATGGGATGAAGACTTTCATCGATGGCAGCTGTCTGGGTACAGGTTGAGAAAAAACCAAGACCCTTCTTTGTTTTGTTATCAGTAGGAATGACAAGCTGTCCCCATCCTTTGGTATTGTTACTTTTGATCACTTCGAGAGCATCTCTGTATGAGGAAATCGACGTTCCTTTCTTTGACTGATTTTCATTGCTCACCGAAAGTGCCTGGAACTGCGTTCCAACAACCTCCTCGGGTTCTACACAAGTGGATAATGAAAGGTTACTCACGATCAAGGCTTGTTCTCCACAGACCGTGACGAGTTGATCGTTCTTGACGAACTTCAGCTTCTGGTGCAGTGTCGAAGTGACTGCCCCAGCCTGGTGTACCCAAGGTCTTCCTAATAAACAGCTGTAAGTTGCTCGGATGTCCATGACCTGGAAAGTGATTAGGAAAGTGTTAGGACCAATAGTTATGGGAAGGTCGACTTCGCCGATAACTGATTACCGAGATCCGTCAAATGCTTTGACGACGACCTCACTGCCCCTCATCGGGGAACCTTTAAATGATAGCTGCATTAAAGTGGACTTCGACATAATGCTCAGAGCCGATCTGGTGTCTACCAGTACGCTGGCTAAGGCATCGTCCTGGCAGTTGACTGTGATATTGAGCGCCATGTTGTGACTTTTGCCATCTTCTGGCAATTCTTCATCACTAAACCCTAAGTTGTTGCAGGAAGTGATGTTAGAAACGATGTTATCGAATTGTCATATTGACACATCTTGTTCCACAAAGGCCTACTCTAAGACTTTCTGTAGAGCCTCCCTGTGAGCCTCAGAACTAAGTAAAAGAGATAACACGGAGATTTTTGAAGGAGTTTGCAACAGCTGATCAAAAATGTTGTATTCACTCATTTGGATGAATTTCAGCATCTCATTGTTGTTCTTTGAAAGGTCGGGATCACTGGATTGACCGACTGGTGGAATGGGAACATCCGTTTAAGGTTCCTTTTCTTTGTTAGGTTCTCCAACTCCTCGGTTGAAGATTCGGCCGCTCCGTGTAACTTGACTGATGTCTGCAATATTCTCGACGGAGGGTAATGGAATTTCCTTTCCATTCTCAATTATTGTTGCACCGTATTTGTAAGGGATCGCCTTATCAGATTTGTACGGCACTGGTCCCGGCAAGTAGATAACTACAGGAGCCTTCTGATTTCTCTGACTGTTGTAAGTAACTTCAATCAATTCCTGGTTAAGAACCTTCGATTTGTCAAGTAGAGGGATGATGGCACAAACATCTTTGGTCCTCTCAGGATCAGAGATTACAACAACATCTTTGATTTGATCAGCGAAGTAGTCTGGCGTCCAGTTGATGGACCCCGAAACTAAATATTGTTGAATCTCTTTGCGGTCCAACTGACTTTGAAGGGCTGCTCGCACGAGGTAGCATCCTTGATTATTTTCCGAGCAAACTCTACAACGCTCGTAGTTATGTGGTGGCACCTGGCCACGTCCACTTTTAATGTAGTGTAACCTCACTAGATCTGTTTTTATTATTCGAACATCCTGACTTTGATGCCTAGTAGGGTTCCCATTAACCACACTGATTTGTTGCGTGTCTTCGTCCATATAGATCGGAAGCCACCAGTGGTTTAACAAGTGTTGCAAAGTTCTTTGAATGAGAGCATATCCTTGGTCACTCTCACAACATCCTTTATAGTTCTGATAATTATGCGAAGTCAGAAAACCGAGCTGGACTTGTGTAGCGTGTAACTCCACCAAGCTGATTTTCATTAAGCGAATATCGAAGATTTGAATCATATTCACTTGATACTGATTTCTATCATGGTAGCCCTGGATCCATCCAAGATCCATCTAACGCTGGAGGGCCTCTTGTACAAAAGAGCATCCCTGTATATTTACCGAGCAAATCAGACAGGAATTGTAATCGTGCCGTGATAGATTATGATACTGGCTTTGCCTTGAATGCATTGCCACCAGGTTGGCATTCATCGCACGGATTTCGTGGCTCTGAATGATGTTGGACTTCGTATAAGTCATGTTGACCCCACGAACTCGATGCTCTTGGATCCACCCGAGATCCAATTGTTCCTATAGAGCTGATTGCACCACAGAACATCCCTGATTGTCTTTAGAGCAGATATCACACTGATGATAATTGTGAGGTGGTATATGACCATACCCGCTCTGTCTGCGATGCATCTTGACCAGATTGGTCCTCAATAAGAGTACATCATGAATTTGATAGCTGTTGTTAGACTCTCCCTCTATCAAATTAATTGCAGCTTTCTCGTGTTGAGGCAGCGGGTTCGTGAGAACATTCGGATTCGTATCTTTGAAAGATAAGACCCCGCTCCTAACAAGCTTTTGTACGTCGGATTTGAAACTGAGACAATTTTCTATATTATGTCCTGATCCTCCTTGATGGTAAGGACAAGTCTAATCCGCCTTAAACCAAAAAGGCGGATTTTTCGGTGCTGTAAGAGGAGCCTGGTTTGGACGTGCCCTTTGACCAGTAGTAACAGAAACAGTTCTGCGTACAACATTGGTATAGGGTCAAACCCCGGTGGTCGTGTGGTACAATTGTTGTTGTACTGAGGACGAGCCTGCTGAAGAGGCTGTTGTGTCCTTTGCTGATATTGCTGTTGATTCAGTTGGCTTTGTGCAACCTGAGGTTGATACGTTGGAACAGGCACAGGGTTAATAGCAGGAGTTACAACTGCTACTGGTTGGTAACGTCGCCTTTGCTTTTCGAGAGAGATATTCCCAATATCATGCTCTTTTTTCTTAGGGAGAACACTACCATATCTTTTTGTATTACTTGATGATCCAGCGTCTTTAACCAAACGTCCTTCTCGGACGGCTTCCTCAAGACGAACTCCCATGCCCACCATCTCGGTGAAGTCACTGGGCGCACTGGCAACCATTCTATCGTAGTAAAATGAGCTTAAGGTTTTCAAGAAGATCTTTGTCATCTCTTTTTCCTCAAGAGGTGGACAAATCTGAGCGGAAATTTCATGCTATCTCTGATCTTACTCCTTAAAGGCTTCCTTGTCCTTTTGTGACATCGATCTGAGTTGATCTCTGTCCGATGCCATGTCCAGGTTATACTTATACTGCTGAACGAAAGCAGCGCCAAAATCTCTGAAAGTGACAATCTTAGTGCGGTTTAAACCCATGTACCACTTGAGTGCGACACCGGTTAAATTATCCTGGAAATAATGAATCAGTAGCTCCTGGTTCTTTGTCTGAGTTGACATCCGCCGAGCGTACATCACCAAATGGCTTTGAGGGCAAGAGTTACCCTTGTACTTTTCAAATTCGGGCACCTTGAATTTGTCCGGAACTTTCACATTGGGGACCAAACAAAGGTCTGCGGCGTCCTTTCCAAATAGATCCTAATCGCGAATGGCTTGCAGTTCTTTCTGCATCTCCAGGAACTGTTCCTGGAACTCATTCATTCTGTCAAACATACTTTCATTTCCACCAGAAGGTATCTGTGGAATCTGTCCTTCCGGGACAGTGTGTACCACGGGTGGTGGTATAGTCATCATGGCAGTGACTCTTGGTGCCTCCCGAAGTTTGTAACCTTTAGGAGTTGTGGTCATGCCCCTGGCATCTTCGCTTTCCTGAAGTTTGTAACCTTCAGGCCCAGCGGCTCCTGCTGCAGTTTCCGGATCTTCCATGATCAGCGGAATATATCCTTCTGGGATATAGTTGATAGGCATGCCCCAGGGACGATCTTTTGGCATTTCTTCTAGTGTAGAAAAGGGAGCTTGATCAGTGATATGTAACTCAGTCAGGTGAGAATATTCCTCCAGTGTTGGTGCTAGTTGATAATCCGGGAATGTGAAACAGTGATAAACCAGATCGTAGAACTGGATTAGTGTAGATAGGATTCCTTCAATTACATGGACCCTTAATAGGGACAGCAGTCATCCATACTTGGCTCTGAAAGCCTCAGGGTTGGTGATCATCCCAGCCAACCCTCTTAAATCCTCTAACTTTGGAACCTTGAAGGTGTATTTGTGAGTTTTTCTTCTACCGAAATCCATAACGCAATCCCTCTCTCTGACATTTGCAAACATTGTCTTAGTTTAATTTGAAAAAAGAGAGACTAGAAGAGAAATTTTTCTTTGTTTAAATGTTTTTTAAATGAATGTATGAATGCAGCACACAAAAACATAGAAAAAACATGGGGTAAAAGGGTCGGTGTCATGAAGTCAAGGCTCTACCCATCCCCAAAGGTTTATACTGGTGATTTTTTGTACTTGTTCGCAAAATCATTAACCCCTCTTGGGATAACAACAGCAAGCGGATCGCCAACGAGCTGATGTATCTTAGCGTGATCTCAAATGAGGGTAGTATCGTGTGACAACTATTTCCGATAGCTTCCGCACTACAAAATGGTTTCAGTCTACTAAAAACCTCAGCTTCTCAGATAACCCAGTCGACCACACTACTTTCAACAACCGAAGTCGTATAGGCAATGTATCTCCAAAGGGAGTCTCCACTAAGTTTGATGGTCGACCGGGGACTCTTAACTATTCACTCCCCGTAAGATTACCCGTATAATGCCATCACCTATCTTAGGTGTATACTCAATCTTTCCACATGCGGCATCACACGCATTCCCATTAGCAGAAAAAATAAACACAGATATCAATTAGGAAAAGCAGTATATATATTTGTCTTAATCATCCTAGACCTCTAGTCTTATGATCCTATACAGACAATGGCTCCCCAGCAGAGTCGCCATTTCTGTGGTACCTTCTAAACTTAAGGGTTTCTACCTAAAAAATGTAACAGAAAAATCCTCCCACTGTGGTCGCCAATCTTCTGTAGCGCGGTTTTTGTGGTTTCGAATCACTATCGCTTTGGTACTACAGTTCGATTAATTTTTTATCCTGTTGAGCTGATTAAGGAAGGGAAATAGATGTCTCCAATTAACCCTGCTTGCATACTAAGTTTAAACGGTCAAAAGTGTTGGTTTACAGATGCTATCAAAATCGTGGGTCTTTCTTTGGTTATTTTGCCTAAAAACACAGTGTCTAGACTATTTGTGAGGTTTGATGCTTTTGATGGATGTATGGAGGTACTGGATTTTGAGTTTTTGATTAGAATGCTTGCTAAGATTTTTCAATCTTATGCCTACGTATTCCCGAAACAGGGAAATCAGAGCGATCGTAGTTCCTCCTATTCTATGGGAGGAAAAAGGTAGTTTTGGTGTCTTGTTCAAAGCCCAAGACGTGAAGCTAAACGGTTTGTTTGTATCTTGTTCAAAGCCCAAGATGTGAAGCTGAAGGGTTTAGGATGAGAGAGAATTTGTCATCCCTAAAGAGGAGTTGTTGATGTTTATACGTTGTGAGCAAGGCACAATTTTGATACTAA
Organism: Lathyrus tuberosus; assembly: GCA_022829125.1. Taxonomy (NCBI): domain Eukaryota; kingdom Viridiplantae; phylum Streptophyta; class Magnoliopsida; order Fabales; family Fabaceae; genus Lathyrus; species Lathyrus tuberosus. The sequence continues at coordinate 251,135 of JALAZF010000439.1, forward strand.
AAGGTTGATTGACTCAACTGGGGTATTGACTCCGTTGGGGAGAATGTATCTTGTATAAAGCCCAAGATAGAGGCTGAAAGGGTTTGACTCAACAAGGGAGTACTTTTATCTGTCCTGTATAAAGCCCAAGACAGAGGCTAAAAAGGTTGACTCAACAAGAGAGTGTTGAACATGTGATTGACTCAACAAGAGAGTCTGTTTGACTCAACAAGAGAGTATTTTGCTGTCTCGTACGAATCCCGAGATTGAGGCTAAAAGGAGATCGACTCAACAAGAGAGTCTTTTATACTCAACAAGAGAGTGTTTTATATGTGTCTTGTATGAAGCCCAAGACGGAGGCTAAAGGTTGACTCAACAAGAGAATCTTTTATACTCAACAAGAGAGTGGGTTTTGTATGTCTTGTACCAAGCCCAAGACGGAGGCTAAAAGGAAGACTGACTCAACAAGAGAGTCTAAAAAGGTTAGCTCCGCTGAGGAGAATTATTTGTACAAAGCCCAAGAGGAAGCTATCTTACTGCCGAGGATTAGATCCATAGGCAGGCCCAAGGGTGGGGAACTCTCGTGAGAGAGACCGGGTTTTAGAGTGATCAGTGTTTCTTCCTATGTTTGAAAGGAACTTGAGAATGTCTTTGAGACTCAAGGGGGCTTAGACTGTCCAATTCTAGAGTTTTATCTATTGTACAATGCCCAAGAGGAGGCACGGTCATTTAGGGATGAGTATCAATCCTAAAATGGCCAGAGTTTTGACGCTGGAAAGACTGCTCTATCAAAGGATGACTAAGTTATGTCTTATAACTTTAAGACGTCGTCAGGGTCCTTGTATTAAGCCCAAGAGAAGGCATGAGAACTTCTAAGAAGCCGAAGGGTCCTTGTACAACGCCCAAGAGGAGGCGGGGATGCTTTTAGGAAGCCTGTGGGTCCCCAAACCAAGAGAAGATCAAGAAATGCAATTCACAGAGAAGAAACTCAAGAGATGTTATTCAAGGAGAATAGATCAACTCTGGGGAGTAGAGTTCCTTTGAAAATTTCTAAGGGTGACAGTCTGAGAAAAGGTTCACCGAGAATACTGCCTTTCTCTTTGTTCCGTATTCTTTAACCCCAAAAGAAGGGAAGACTGTGTCTGGAATCCTACGGAGGATCTAGTTTTGTTTGTATTTAAGAGTGACCAACAAGGCTTTACCTAGTGCTAGACGTAGTTGCCGGGGAAAACTCTAAATAACTATACTAGTATTATACAATTGACATTTGACAAGTATAGAAAAGGATGTGAAAGGAGACTTACAGTGAAACAGCCCCACAATACAGTTATATACATATGAAAGCGGATAAACACTTACCCGTTGTAGAGCTTTCATGATGTTTTATTAGTTGTTCAACAAAGAAAGCTTTGATAACAATATTGTATTCAAAATCAAAGGAGAAAGTGCTTTGAAAAGATTGTTGGGGCTTACAGCTCAAGGAGAGACCCAAGTTTTAACGATGATTGTACCGTTGTTTTGAAAACTGTACAGAGGAACTTATAGAATATGTGAGCCCCTAAAAGATTTATTTACAAAAGGATTGGGTCTTACACTCTACCAAGAGGCCCAAAGATTATTTTTGTACAGATGACGGGACTTACAACTCAAGGAGAGGCCTAAGGTTAACGGCGATCGCGCCGAGGTTTTGAAAATACAGTGGGTCTTATACAATATCTGAGGCCCAAGTTATTTTGGTTTCAAAAAGGGGTTGGGTCTTACACTCTATTAGAGGCCCAAAAGTGTTTTTGTGCAAATGATGGGGCTTACAGCTCAAGGAGAGGCCCAGGGTTTTTGTTTTAAACTGGCGATTGCGCCGAGTTTTTTTTAACACAGAGGGACTTATACAATATCTGAGGCCCAAAAAGGTTTTGGCTAAAAGGGGATTGGGTCTTACACTCTATTAGAGGCCCAAAAGTGTTTTTGAAATGATTGATGAGGGTGAAAATCAAAGAAACCCTAATTTTGTTTTCCTTTAGAAGTAAATATTTAAAGAAAATCCATAAAAATGATAAAAATACCAAATAATTTTTAATAAACCACTTGTGATTTTTGTTTAAGGTTTGAAAAATAAGGTTGTAATCACAAGATGATTTAGAACTCATTTGGTTTTGATTTTCAAAATAAATATTCACTTTTAAATGTTTAAAAACAATAAAAAATGAATTTATTCACAAAAATACCAATTATATTAAATAAATAGGCTTAAATAATGTTTTCGTCCCTGTAAGTTGGCGTGTTTTTGGTTTTCGTCCCTGTATCTTTTTTTTTCGGTTTTAGTCCCTATATCTTACTTTTTGTTGGTGTTTAGTCCCTAAAGCCAAAATCCGCAGGAAAATCCACAGGAAAATCCGCAGGAAATCTCTGTAGGGACTAAACACCAACAAAAAGTAAGATACAGGGACTAAAACCGAAAAAAAAAAAGATACAGGGACGAAAACCAAAAACTCGCCAACTTACAGGGACGAAAATACTATTTAAGCCAAATAAATAATATACATTTTATTTTTTTGTGGAATAAAATATTTCAACATTTTTGTGATTTTTCAGAAAAAGAACCAATCAAAAATGATAAAAATTGAGTGAGAAATTAATTTTTCAAATCATTAATAAAATAATATGAAAAAATAAAAATAGGAAAAAGTGATAAAAAAGAGGTATGGGGCGAAGGGGATTCGAACCCCAGACCTCTCGCTTGCCAATACACACAAACCAGCTGATCAACCACTGGGGCACAATGCTAATTCAAATATAGTAAGGCAAATGAAAAATATATAGAGATCTTGGTTGGAAAACTTGAAGAATGGCACCATGGCCATCTTCTTCCTCGAGTTCGTGCATGAAGCACCCTATCTCACTCGTCTCTCATCCATTTGACATGATTCAAACACCAAACTCATGCATTTTTTAACAAGGAATATGATGGCAATATTCAATTTTGTTGAAATGGATTGAATCAGAACATAACAAGGTAAAACCTGAAGAAATCTAAAACTGGCATGAACTCAAGGAAATCCTATATACGAATTGTAAACAACAATTGATTGAGGGGAAACACTCAACATATGATGACAAGCAATTGGCAAAAGTATCATGCGAGGAAATATGCATGGATCATGTTATGAGAGTTTTGGAGCTTACCTTGATGTAAGCTGAAATGGAACTCTGCACAGATGGTGTTTCAGAAGCGATTTGATGATCCCTATAGATTCAATGGATGTTGTTGAGTGGATTGCAAGCTTTGGAACACTTTGAAAATCTTTGGATCAATTGGAGGAATCCAATTGCAGAATTGAGGCATAATGGCTTGGTTGAAGAGTGATTTTGAGCTAGAGGTGTTACAAAGATGATTTAAGTGTTTGAACACCTCATATACATCATATGTGATGCGTTTGAGAAATTGGAATGGATTGCTTAAGGCTGCAACTCAAAACCCGATGGTGGTTGCTCAAAAACAAAAAAATTTGGCACTTAAGAGAGAATGAGAGAAAGCAATGTTGTAAGTTGCTTTGAGGTGATTTGAATGATCAATTGGAACCTCTATTTATAGGTGATCAACTCTTGTCTTGGAGGAATAGTGAATGGCTGCTGGATCAGATCACGTTCAATGGCTTTGGCTTGGTGGTATTTCTTCTCATGCAAGGTAACCTAGCCCCTCCCAAGAGCAGGGCTATGTCTTGACCAAATCCACATTCTTCAAATGTTATTATTGTTGATTAATCAGAGAACTTGACTGAGGAGAGTGAGAATCTTGAAAGTGCACTATTCCACATTAATGCCCTTGAATTCACGGCATAATATTCCAAAATGCATTGATCTCAAGTTGGAAGATCCTTTGGCTTTTGGACTCAGCTTTGCAAGTTAGATCATTTGGATTAGGATCATATTAGATAACTGTAGCATAGGGATCATTGGTCTTGAATCAGAAATCGTGTGAAACAAGAAAACTTGAAAACTGGTTTTTCATGACAGCCTTGCCATGGTGAGTTGTAGCAGCCATAATTCTTGGCTCAAGTTGATTTGTTTCATACCAATAAGTTCTTTGGATTCTCAGCAACATTTGCAACAACATTGATGTTTATGTCTTGAATTGATTCAGCTTGCAACTGTGTGAAAAAACCTCACAAGTTTTGGTGTTTTCAACAAAATCTCTCTTGGACAAAATTTTGTCTAAGTGTTGAAAAATGACGCATTTTCATGTTTTTGGCATTTTGGTCCAATCATAACTTGAAATCTATGAGGAATTTGAATGAGGTGTAGTTGACACTTTTAAAGTATGTCATGAGAGCTACAAATCCATCTTTGGATCAGCCAAAATGGTTGTTTGGATCTCAAATTATGATTCTTGGAAGTTGGTACCCTAGCCACTTTGTTCCATAACTTAGAAAATTTCTAAGTTTTTATGGTTACCCCTTTTACAAGTTATCCCACTTTTCTTGATTTTTCTTGATAAATGTTGATTCAAATCCCACATTAACATCATTTTAGGGTTAGGGAACCATAATTAATCAAAAAATAAAAAAAGTCAAACTTTGACTTTTGGGCACAGTTGACTTTTTATCAGATGAATTCCAAACTGTGCGATCCTCTATGAAATCAAGTCCTTCACCTAAATCAAGCTTGATGGATTGATTTCATAGGTGTTATAGGGTGTATTGAATCATGTCCCAAGGTTTGGGAGCATGTCTTGGTCAAAAGTCAAAGGCACAGTTGACTTTTCCTCTCAAAACCCTAACTGTGGTTCAGATGAAATTGAAACTTATTGATCAAGCTTCTTGGATCAATCCATTGTTGCAAATGGATCAATGTAATGTGCTAGAGACCCTCAAATCATGTCTTGAGGTCTTGGCTCATGATTTGTCCCAAAAGTCAACTTAGGGGTGATTTAGGTCAAGAAACCCTAATTCCTGATTTTTAGTGAATGCATCCCCTGAGGCTAAATTAACTTGATGATTGGGTTCATGAGGTTCCTTGGGGTATCTTAGGATATGCTTTGAAGCATTGGCTCATGCCCATAGAAAAATTTCCATCTGGAGGCCCTGGTCGACCAAAACCCTATTTTGGTGACACTGGCGATCTTGAGGTTTGATCCACTCAGAATGCTGCAACCTTGTGCTTGATTCTTGCTGTGGGAGTCCCCTTGGTCCATTGTGGATGTTTGAGAAGTTTAGACAAGTTGAAGATCATGTCATTCCTTGATTGATCTTTTGCCTAAGTGTCCTGATAGGGCTCAAAACCCTAATTCTGATTGTGGTGAATGCTCACCCCTCTTTGAAGAGATTGATGAGGCATGCTGGTTCATCCATATTGTGATGATGACTTGCACAATGATGGGAAATCTTAGTGGTCAAAATTTAGGGCATGACACAACATTGTAGACCAACTGTTGCAAACTCCTTCGAGAATCTCTGGGCTATCTCTCTTGCTCAGTTCCGAAGCTCACAGGGAAGCTCTACAGAAAGTCTTAGAGCAAGCCTTTGTGGAACAAGATGTAACGATAAGACAATTCGACAGCATCATCTCCAACATCACTTCCTGCAACAACTTAGGATTCAGTGATGGGGAACTGCCAGAAGAAGGCAAAAATCAAAACATGGCGCTTAACATTACAGTCAAATGCCAGGACGATGCTTTAGCCAGCGTACTGGTAGATATAGGGTCAGCTCTGAATGTTATGCCAAAATCTACTCTGATGTGATTATCATTTCAAGGATCTCCGATGAGAGGCAGTGAGGTCATCGTCAAAGCCTTTGATGGATCCAAAAAAGCAGTTATTGGCGAAGTCGACCTTCCTATAACTATTGGTCCTCACACTTTCCAAGTCACTTTCCAGGTCATGGACATCCGGGCAGCATACATCTATTTATTAGGAAGACCTTGGATACACAAGGCTGGGGCAGTCACTACGACACTTCACCAGAAGCTGAAGTTCGTCAAGAATGACAAGCTAGTCACAGTCTGTGGAGAGCAGGCCTTAATTGTGAGCAACTTATCATGATCATCCTGTGTAGAACCAGAAGAGGTTATTGGGACTCAGTTCCAAGCACTTTCGGTGAGCAATGAGAATCAATCAGAAAAAGGGACATCTATTTCCTCATACAAAGATGCTCTCAAAGTTATCGAGAATAACAACGCAAAAGGATGGGGACAGATTATTATTCCTACTGATAACAAGACGAAGAAAGTTCTTGGTTTTTCCTCAACCTGTACCCAGACTGCTACTAACGATGAAACTTTTCATCCCATTCAGGACTTCTTCCACAACGGAGGTTTCCTTCACCCAGTGTCTCAAGAAGTAAATACCATCAATGAGGGTGACTCCTCTGATACAGACGAAGAATGGAAGTCTTATCTCAACGAGGATGGTTATATGTCTCAGGAAGAGGCACATACGCCATTTTGCTATCCCACGCAAAGTCCGAGATATATACCAAGATCAAATGTCAAGATGATGTACGGAGATTGTGATCTGGAAGGATGTCGTGCTGCGTCAAACTCATTGGAGGAGGACACTCTGATGAAAGACAACTTTTACTATGACTATTATGACCCAATGGATGACTTACCTATCTGGAAGCCGTACCCAGAAGACTTGGGGAAAAAGTGTCAGCCAAACAATGCATATCAGTTGAGCATCATTGAAAATAATACCTGTGTCCCCGCCAAATCATGGGATCATTACTCAGGGCATTCAGAAGATATCCAACACAACGATGAATCTGCAGAGATTGCTGGACAAGAGTTCATCAACTATGCTTTTTCCGAGGTTAACGTCATCGAGAAGGATGTCTCCTCCAGTTCCACGGAAGTATGGGACACTTTAGGACAACTGAGTGGCAAATACGACTTCTTGGTCAAGTACACCGCTCCTTAACGATCTCGTATCAGGCTCAAATACATCCAACCAACTGGATGGGGAGATCTGCCTGAAAGTGAAAACACTGTGCAAGATATAACAGAAGAGTTCATTTACGACAACTCTGCATGAGAGGAAGACTCCGATGATCCTGCTCCGCCAGAAATCAGTGTCATTTCTGAGGACAAACCAAGAAAAAAGGTACCAGACTTTGTAATTCACCGAGGAGTTCGTCGCCAATGGGTTACTATCGATGTCCCGAAAGTCGACCATAAGTCTAAGTAATTGCCATCTTTGTTTTAACCTTCCACCCTGCCCAGGTGAAACAGATGTTTTTATAGGGTTCACTTTCTGTAAATGTTCCTCTTCGCTTTGCCTAAAGCGACAAAGTTTTGTTTTATAGGGCTGTAGTTTCAAGAATCGACGAAATCATAAATAAATAACGTCATTCTGTAATTTCCGCATTTGTTGTTATTTTCACTTTTCTCTTTTTCAAAAAATGGTAATCCTAAAAACAACTCAAAATAAAAACAAGCATTTTTCAAAGAATACACTGCACACACTCTTGCATTTCTCTCTATCTCTTCTAAAAAACAATCATCACGTCATGCAGATTGCTTGTTTTAAACCCCATTGAAACATACGATCCAATGCCTTCTCCCAACTTTGAATTCCTGGTATTTGAAGCTGAAGAAGAAGAAGACGAAGAAATTCCAGAAGAGATCTCCCAATTACTCAGACAAGAGAAAAGGTCCATTGAACCTCACAAAGAGCCATTGGAAACAGTAAACTTGTGTTCAGAAGAAGAGAGAAAAGAAGTAAAGATTGGGGCACTGCTCAGTCCAACTATCAAAGAAAGCTTGATAGAACTTCTCAAATAGTTTCTCGACGTGTTTGCTTGGTCCTATCAGGACATGCCAAGATTGGATACCAGCATCGTGGAACATCATCTACCGTTAAGATCAGAATATCCGCCAGTAAAACAAAGACTGAGACGAACTCATCTGGACATGGCCATCAAAATCATGGAGGAAGTGAAGAAACAGATTGACGCGGGTTTCCTCGCCACCTCAGAATATCCTCAATGGTTAGCCAACATAGTACCAGTTCCGAAAAAGGACGGAAAAGTCAGAACGTGTGTAGATTACAGGGATCTGAACAAAGCCAGTCCAAAGGATGAGTTTCCCTTACCGCACATAGACATGCTGGTAAATAGTACAACAAAGTTCAAAGTCTTCTCCTTCATAAATAGATTCTCGGGCTATAATCAAATCAAAATGGCTCCGGAAGACTTGGATAAAACTTCATTCATCACCCCATGGGGTACCTTTTGTTACAAGGTAAAGCCGTTTGGTTTGAAGAACGCCGGGGTGACCTATCAAAAGGCCATGACAACTTTGTTTCATGACATGATGCATAAAGAAATCGAAGTGTATGTCGATAATTTGCTTGCCAAATCAAAAACAGAAGAGGAGCATGTGATCCACTTGTCAAAACTATTCGAGCGTTTGAGAAAGTACAAACTCTGCTTGAATCCCAACAAATGCACGTTCGGTGTCCGCTCAGGAAAACTGCTAGGGTTCATCGTCAGCCAGAAAGGAATTGAGGTTGATCCTGACAAAGTCAAGGCCATTCAAGAAATGCCTTCTCCAAAGACTGAAAAACAAGTCAAAGGATTCCTGGGGCGTTTGAATTACATTTCCAGATTTATATTCCTCATGACCACGACATGCGCTCCAATCTTCAAATTACTCAAAAAGAATCAGGACCGCGTATGTACAGAAGACTGCCAAACCGCCTTTGACAGTATCAAAGAGTATATGTTGAATCCACCAATTCTATCACCTCCAGTGGAGGAAAGACCGTTGATCATCTATTTAACAGTCTTGGAAGACTCCATGGGCTGTGTACTTGGCCAACAAGACGAAACAAAAAGAAAAGAGTCTGCCATCTACTATTTGAGCAAGAAATTTACCAACTATGAAACTAGGTACACTATGCTTAAGAAAACTTGTTGTGCTCTGGCTTGGGCAGCCAAACGTCTTCGCCAGTACATGATTTGTCACACTACTTGGTTAATCTCCGAAATGGATCCATTCAAGTACATCTTTGAAAAGCCTGCTCTCACGGGAAGGATCACCCGTTGGCAGATGTTGTTATCAGAATACGACATAGAGTAACATGCTCAGAAAGCTGTCAAAGGAAGTATTTTAGCCAATCATTTGGCTCATCAACCGATTGACGATCGAGAATTAGTCGGGTTTGACTTCCCAGACGAAGATGTCATGTATTTGAAAATGAAAGATTGCGATGAACTGCTACCCAGTGAAGGGCCAGAACTAGGTTTCCAATGGGGTAACCCCTTTCTCTCTAGTATATGCATATAAGCAGTCCTCCCTATAGAAGTAGAGATACCATCGATCAGGGTATTGATGGAAGCTAAGCTAACAAAAGCTGAATGGTGTCAAAGTCGACACGACGAACTGAAGCTAATCGAAGAAAAGCAAATAACGACACTATGCCATGGTCTGTTGTATCAACAAAGAATGAAGAAAGCGTTTGACAAAAAGGTCCGACCCCGTGTCTTCAGGAAAGGAGACCTTGTGCTCAATAAGATATAATCATTTCTCACTGATTCCCAGGGCAAATGGACTCCGAATTTTGACGGCCCCTATGTGGTCAAGAAAGCTTTCTTAGGCGGTGCCTTGAAACTCGCAACCATGGATGGAGAGGAATTTGCCTATCCCACAAATGTTGATGTAGTCAAGAAATACTTCGCCTAAACAAAAAAATGTCTCGGTGGATTGAAAGCCCGAAAGGGCGGTCCAGGCAAAAATTAGAGACACAAACAAAAATCATCCCGATGGATTGGAAATCTCAAAGTACAATCCAGGCAAAAGTTAGGGATTAATGGCAAGTAACTACGTCCGACAAGGTTAAATCCCTCAGTAGTAATGCCATCCATCAGGAAAACTCTAGTCAAGGTCATCTTTGATAGAAGCTCAGGATGTCCTGAATTCAAAGTTGGTAGAAGGATAACGGTCGTTATGTTTCAATGTAGCCCTTTTCCCTTAAATTACCATTTCCTAACTTTGTAAATACTCTATGGAATCACGCGCTTGGCTGATTTCCATCCTATCAATAAAATTTGAGCCCTAGTGCTTTTGTTTGCAATTCTTATTTGTTTTAGCTTTACAGAATGATGTTTTTAACATGATCAACGATTCTTGAAATAAAACAAAAAAATGAATCTACTTGTCAAAAATTTTACTGCTTTTAAAATAAAGATGGCAATTCTTTTGACTATCGAACATTGAAAGAACATCGACCGCTTCTCCGAAGGTGATTGAACCTCAAAGTACAGAATCTAAGTACTCCTTCTAAACTAGTACGCTTGGATGGAGGATCAACTATGTCAGAGACCATGTTTCATCTGATATCCCCGGCAGAGTACGTACCTCTTAAGACCGATTGAACAACTCTTTCTCCCCACAGGGACCGTTTCTCCTAAGCAAGGCAGGATTGCTATCCTAGAACAATGATACTTTTCATTCCCCGCAGTGGCCGAGTATCCAGTCTGTTCATCTATTAGTCTGTATGTCGCGTCAGTTTTGTCAGCATAAACATACATACATCATGCATTATTGATTCATACTCATATTCATATTGCATCACTATCACTCTGGTCAATCTTATCCCAAGTGATAAAAGTCCTCTTATCAATCGAGTTGTCAGTTCTTTCCTCTTCAAGAAATGTTGAGTCTAAACAATCTCTCCCCAGTTTATTTCTGGATTGGAGCCGGTCCTCGACCACTTTGATAACTTGAACCTTCGAAAGGCAAGAAGACATTCGACAAACATCACTCTTCACCATTGAAGATGATATCTTCGCTTTCCCGGATTAAGGAAAATCCCCAGAGAAAGCCTCGTAATTAAAGACTCTCAGCAACACATTGGTTTTCCTCTTCAGAAAGTCAATATTAATGAAGTCATCAGCACCTCAAAATTGGATTACATCACATGGCATTTCTCCAAGAAGATCTCGAAGAAAAGTATGATGTAATATCCCCAAGTAGGAAACAGCCTCTCAAGAGACTCGTTTTCCCCGGTAGAGTCAACAAATGGCGTCTCTAACAAAGAAGTTTAAACACCTCTACAACTCAGACAAATGGGTTCCCTAGCAAGTCTGACATCAAAACTTTTTCCCATCAAATGGCATCTCCCCAGGAAAATTCGGTGAGAAGTTTGAGGAAAACTACTACACATAACGTCCCTTGTCAAGGAAGGAACTTGACGAAAAAAACTGAGACCAGTTCCTTGGCTGAAGACCAGGATCTAGGGGAAGTTTATTGACAAAAGAAACTGAGACCAGTTCCTTGGCTGAAGACCCGGATCGAGGGGAAGTTTATATCAGAAACTGAGACCAGTTCCGTGGCTGAAGACCCGGATCGAGGGGAAGTATATTTAAGAAACTTAGACCACTTCCTTGGTTGAAGACCAGGATCGAGGGGAAATTTCACCCTTTTCTAAGCATTATTGCTTAGGAAAAGAAGATGGATAAGCAAACTTCCATTCATAATCACCATCAAAACTTCGGTTATTCCGATATTTAATCCTCTTGCACCCTGAATGCCCGAATACCTTCGCCATTCACACCTTCGGGTCCAAGAAAATTAAATAGGGGCATCTGTTATACCCCAAATTTTAACCACCAAGATTTCTCATCGTTGTGTAAGACATCATCACAATATGGTTGTACCTCCATGGCTCATCAATCTCCTCAAAGATCGTTGAGCATTCACCATAATCAAGAATTAGGGTTTCAAGCCCTCTCAGAGCACTTAGACAAAGGATCAATCAAGAAATGACATGATCTTCAACTTGTCTAACCTCTCAAACACCTATAAAGGATCAAGAGGACTCCCACATCAAGAATCAAGCACAAAGTTGCAACATTCCATGTGGATCAAGCCTCAAGATCGCCAGTGTCACCAAATTAGGATTTTGGTCGACTGAGGCCTCCACATGGAAATTTTCATCTGGGCATGAGCCAATGCTCCAAAGCACAACCCAATATACTCCAAGGGACCTCATAAACCCAATCATCAACTTAATTTGACCTTAGGGGATGCATTTACCAAAAATCGGGAATTGGAGTTTCTTGACCTAATTCACCTCTAAGTTGACTTTTGGAGCAAAGCATGGGCCAAGAATCAAGACATGATTTGAGGACCTCAAATACACCACATTGATCCATTTTCAACAATGTATTGACCCAAGAAGCTTGATTCACAAGTTTCAATTTCATCTGGACCATAATTAGGGTTACGAAGAAAAAGTCAACTGTATCTTTGACTTTTGACCAAGACATGCTCCCAAACCTTGGGACATGATTCAATAAACCCTATAACACCTATGGAATCCATCCATTAGGTTTGATTTAGGTCAAGGACTTGATTTCACAAAGGATCGCACAGTTTGGATAAAAAGTCAACTGTGCACAAAATCAAGTTTGACTTTTTGGAATTTTTCACAAATATGGTTCCCCTAAGTAAAAAATAATGTTAATGTATGGTATTGATCATCATTCATTAACAAAAATCAAGAAAAGTGAGGTTTCTTGCAAAAGGGGCAACCATGATAAACCAAAATTTTTCTAAGTTATGGAATAAAAGTTGTTTTGGTACCAACTTCCAAGGACCATAACTTGAGATACAAGCAACCATTTTGGGTGATCCAAAGCTGGATTTGTAGGTCTTGCTACACTCTACAAAAGCTTCAACTACCTCAGACTCCAACTCCTCATGGATTTTGAGTTATGGAGTGATCAAAATGACAAAAATATGAAAATGACACTTTTTCCAACACTTAGTGAAAATTTGCCTATGTTTCCTGCCTTGAACATCAATGTTCATGATGTTTTTTCAGGTGGGTCCAAACAGTTTCAAAACAAACTATGATCACACATGTTTTGTATCATATGAGGGATTTCTAAAAAGCACAAGAGCCTCTCATAACTCAACCTGAGCAGGGAGATATGAATCCCTCAAAATCACCATTTCCAACTGTCCTAGGCAAGGCAGAATTTGGTGTTTTGCTCGATTTGGAAAATTTGGACAACTCCAAGCCTTGTAATCCATTTGGACATATCTGAGGATAAAACAAAAGGAGAATGATCTGATCCCCAAGCCTCCAAAGTCCAAGAATCTACAATTAGCCATAACAAACCTAAAAAGGCTAAAAAGGTGCCAAGACTCCAATTTTGTTTCCAAGCATTCAATAGATGCACCAAGGTGGTATGGACTGACACATTCCTAACTGAATGAGTCAAGAATAAGCTCTGAATCAAAGGACCATAGGCCTGTGCCCTAACCTCAAGTCAATGGCTAGAGGATACTTGAGATTCCTTTTGCTCAACATTGGCCAAAGGCCTGCTGCAGCTGCCATTCACTATTGATGCCAAAACAAACTTGACACACTATAAATAGAGCTCAATTTTGATTAGTTTGAGTACACCAAAGCACTACAACATTTGCTTTCCTCAAAATCTCTTTCTTTAGGCCAAAATGCCTTCTTTTGTAAGGTATCTCTGAGTTTTTGAGTTAGAGAGTAATTCCACCACAGCTCATGATCCAAACACATCCAATATGTCATATCTAAGCTGTTCAAACACTCACTTGTGATCCGAAACACCAAAATCAGAAAGTCAACCTCCAAAACCTCAAAAATTGACTTTTCTATATTTTTCAAGCCATGCCTTGATTCAGTCACTTCCAAAACCAAACAAGGCCTCAAACACAATTCAAATATCATCCTCAAACTATCCCAAATGGTTCCCCTCATCTGGAACAACATTTGAGAGAGTTGCCATATTGGTCACTTTTGCCCCTTTTGCAAGAAAGTGCCAAAACTTGTTCCTAAGGATTCCAGCTGGTTCTAATCATCCTAAAAGCTTTTAAGGGATCAATTGAGAAAGTCCAAAGCATCAAATTACTTCTGGCACACGGAAATTGGCAGGTAGTACAAAAAGCTCCAAGAGGTAAGCGCATGACAACTTGAACTCTTTGAATTATGCATTCCTTTGATGTCCATTGATCATAAACATCTCATACATGTTGTATATGTTGTGTTTGAACCAATTTGTCATGCAATTCTTGCCTGTACCATGAGATAGCATAAAACATGCAAATCTAGGCCTATTTTGAAACCACTATCGGGTTTTAAAATAGGGACACTTTCTAAAAATTTCAAGACCACCATTGGATTCCTCATGAAATTCTAGGTCAGATGCGCCTAAATTTTGTCCCAATCCATGGAGAAATGAGAAAGTTAGAGGCTTCACGTAAATTGCCAAAACTTGCCTTGCCTTGCCTTGGCCAGGCCTGAAAACTTGGCATCCCTTATGTATATATGGGGTGGTTTTAATACACGGATGTATCACCAGCTCAGTGGTTGCGCACACATGTGTTTGTCTAGGAGGTCATTGGTTCAAACCCCACCCATACCTTTTTTGCTTCTCTCTCATTTTCACTATTTTTCATTATTTTCATGTTTTTATTAATTAATTCAAAAATTAATTTCTCTCTCAATTTTAATTATTTTTTATTGATTCTTTTTTTGAAAATTCACAAAAATATTAAAATATTTTATTCCATGAAAATTTCACAAAAATATTATTTATTTCACATATTTGGTATTTTTGTAAAGAATTATATTTTTATTTGTTTTTAAACATTAAAAATATTTCTTTCTCTTGGTTTTGAAAAAATTCAAATGATTTTTAAATCATACCATGAATGAAACATGATTTTCCAAATATAAATCCAAGATCACAACCTTTTTTCACATGTTTGATTATTTTAATTGAATTTTTATTCAATTAAAATGCATTTTAAAACCAAAAATTAGGGTTTTGATCACTATCACCCTAACAAATATTTTCAAACATTTTGGGCCTCTTGATAGAGTGTAAGTCCCACCCCTTTGTAAATATAAACCATTCTGGGCCTCAGTCATTGTATAAGTACGGATGCGATTTTAAAATCTCGGCGCGGTCTTCGCCTTTTATACGAAAACCATCTAGGCCTACCCTTGTGTTGTAAGTCCCATTTCTTTTATTTTTTCAAACTTTTGGGCCTCTTCTTGAGTTGTTAGACCCATCCCTTTGTACAGAAAACCTTTGTTGGGCCTCAATCATTGTATAAGCCCCAGTACAGTTTACAAAACAACAGAACGATTATTGTTTTTCATCTGGGCCTCTCCTTGAGTATAAGCCCCAATCTTTTAAAAAATAACCTCCCCTTTTGATTTAGGTTCAAATCCATAGTTGTTATCAAAACTTTCTTTAATTTCTTGAACAACTAACCACACAGTTGTTACAAGGGAAGCTTGCTCGCCTGTAAGTTTTTATCAGCTTTCTTTACATGCCTTCATATATATATATATATATATATATATATATATATATATATATATATATGTAACTGTATTGCTGGAAGCTTGCTCACCTATAAGTCCTTCTTTCATATCCTTTTAAATACTTGTCATATATCTACTGTATATATATATATACATATATATATATATATATATACATGCTTAGAGTTTTCCCCGACAACTAGGTCTAGAACTAGGTAAAGCCAGTTGGTCGCTCTTTCAATACAGTCAAAACTAGTTCCCCATAGGAACTCCAGATACAGTGTTGCCTTCTCTTGGGCTTAAACAATATGGAACAAAGAGAAAGACATTATTCCCGGTGAAACTTTTCTCAGACTGTCACTATTAGAAATTGTCAAAGAAGTTCATTTCCACAGAGAGGATTAATTCCAGTGAAACCTCTCTTGAATTTCTTCAAACCCTAGAACTGTTCACTAAAGAAAAGATTATTCCCGGTGAAACTTTTCTTGAACTCTTCTTAAGTTTGGACCCACAAGATTCCTAAAAGCATCCCCTCCTCCTCTTGGGCTTTGTACATGGACCCTCCGGCTTCTTAGAAGTTCTCATGCCTTCTCTTGGGCTTAGTACAAGGACCTTGAAGACCTCTTAAAGGTATAGGACAGAACTTAGTCATCCTTTGCTAGAGCAGTCTTTCCAGAGTCAAAACCTCAAACCAATTTAGGGTTGATTCTCATCCCTTAAAACACTAGCCTCCTCTTGGGCATCATACAAAGATAAACTCTTCCATACCAGTAGACTTGGACAGTCTAAATCCCCTATTGGATCTCAAAGACATTATCAAGTTCCCTATAAACACAGGAAAAACCCTGGTCATTCAACCAACCGCCAGTAGAGTTGAAACCTCTATATGTTTTCAAAACTCAATCTTTAAACTCTCACCTTAAGTTTCCCCTAGCCAGGATCAGCTTATCATCAGTATAACACTATCCCAAATCAGAACCTCAAGGCATCTGATACCTCAACTCTTCTGGAACCCTCAGCAAGAGTTGATTCCCCATTTGGACTTGTCTCTGAATCTCAATAATCCTCAACAGAAGCTAGCCTCCTCTTAGGCTTTGTATAATGATCCTTCCTTTCCTCAGCATAGTCAGCCTCCTCTTGGGCTTTGTACAATTATTTTTCCCATCTGAGCTAACCTTTTCAGACTCTCTTGTTGAGTCAATCACCCTTTTCAGCACTCTCTTGTTGAGTTAACTTTTTTTAGCCTCAATCATGGGCTTTGTACAAGACAAATAATACACTCCAACAGAGTCAAACTTCTTTCAGCCTCAATCTTGGGCTTTGTACAAGACACCTAAAAATCCTCAGTTGAGTCAGTCTCATTTTAGCCTCAATCTTGGGCTTTGTACAAGACATATAATGATTTCTTTCCCACAGAGTCAATCTTCTTTTCAGCTCAATCTTGGGCTTTGTATAAGACACATACGAACCCTCCCCAGCGGAATCAAAATCCCTTTTAGCCTCAATCTTGGGCTTTGTACAAGACAGACATAATATTTTCCCCGAAAAAGTCAAACTTTTAGTCTCCTCTTAGGCTTTGTATAATGATATCTCCAAAAGGGCCAGTCTCTTTTTAGCCTCAATCTTGGGCTTAGTACAAGACATATATAAACAATATTGTTGAGTCAGTCTTTTCCAGCCTCCTCTTAGGCTTTGTATAAGGACTTCCCCAGTGGAGTAAATCAAATCTCTTAGCTTCAACCTTGGGCTTTGATCAAGGCACACAAAAATCAACATCCCTTCAGAGGAAATCAAAATCTCTTTGTAGGAAGACATTTCCCTGTGTTATCACACATCAAGACAGACGTTCAAAACAAACCCTAATCCCAGGTAACTGCTGTAAGTGGCACACTTGTTGATTCAAATATCCAAGCTGTCGTCCATCTCTTATCCTGGAAAATCCTTTCTTTCATCTAATTGCTGTAAGTGGCAAGCCTCTAGATTATTCACATCCAAGCCAATGTCCATCTCTTAGCATGAAAAACTCGTAAGGAAAAATGGCATTGCTCAACATTGAGTTATAGTTTTCTCCTTCAGAACAAATCCCCTATAAAGGAAATTATGGCATTGCTGGATTCTCATATCCCAGTTAAAGTAATCCTCCTTTATAAACAGTCACCCAACAACTGTGATAAACAGACAAGATGTTCTCCCTTTAGAGATGACAAATTCTCTCTCAGTCAAACCTTTTAGCTTCAATCTTGGGCTTTGAACAAGACACAAATAAACATTTTAGCTTCAATCTTGGGCTTTGAACAAGACACCAAAACATTATCTTTTCCTCCCATAGAATAGGAGGAACTACGATTGCTCTGATTTCCCTGTTTCTTTAAACGGGAATACGTAGGCATAAGATTGCGAAATCTTAGCGAGCATACAAATCAAAACATTAGGTCCAGTACCTTCACACATACTAATCAAAACCGAGGTCCATTACCTCATCAAAATCATCAAAAACTTTCTCTCATATCTCCCAAAGAAGAAACTTTCCCAACCCATCAACAGATAAACACCATCAAGTATAAAAGCAAAACCTATTGCTAACAACATGTGGATAGCCACATATAGGATGGGTAATTGACAACTCCCCATTATATAACCTGACCCCGAACTCCCCGAATCTCACTAAGCGTTTGTTCAGTTAAACATTCGAGTGCAAGGTTAGTTTTAAATAGATTCCCTTTTCCCTTCCAGCTTCACGGGATAAATAAGAAATTAAAAAGTAGCACCCCACTCCTCTTCATTGAGGTGAGGAGGAAACCATTTGCGATAAGGTGGTCGCGTGACCGACAAAAATCGCACACTACACATGCCTATAGTGACTCCGATTGGGCTAGTGACCCTGATGATCAACGGTCTATGTCAGGTTCATGTACTTTCTTTGGGCCTAATCTAGTTTCCTGGGGTTCTAAGAAACAATTTCTTGTTGCTCGCTCGAGTACTGAAGCAGAATATCGAGCCCTTGCCCACACAACATCTGAGCTGCTATGGATTGAATCTTTACTATCTGAACTTAAGGTACCGTTTCACACACCAATATTACTTTGTGACAATGTAAGTGCTGTTATGCTGGCTCATAATACGGTACTTCATGCTCGCACCAAACACATTGAATTAGATATTCATTTCGTGCGTGAAAGAGTTGTAGCAGATACGATGCAAATTCAACATGTCCCTGCAACACTGCAAATTGCTGATGTGCTTACAAATCCCTTAAGTTCTGCAGCATTTAATGAGTTACGTGGAAAACTGAAAGTGATCTCTTTAGCTCAACATTCTTCAGTTTGAAGGGGGGGGGGGGGTGTTAGAGAAGTGTGGATAACTTCTGTTACTTTGGAGTTAGTTACAGTTAGTGTTTAGTTGTTAGCTGTTAGTTCTAATGGTTTCTGTTAGCATCATTTGTATAAATAGCTAGACTTAGCTTTCTTTTCAATTATTCAATTCATTGTATCAAACACTATTGTAACCACTGCAGTGAGAAATCTCCTCTGCTTCATTTCTTCTAATATAGCACAAAGTGAAAAGCATGAACTGAGTTCATAGATTAATATAAACTAAAGAGAATGGTTCGGTTATTTAGAAATGGTTCGGTTCAGTTCTATTGTTCAATTCAGTTTTATGGATTTTTTGAACAGCCCTAGCAGCAATGAAATTGTCATGGAAGAATCATTTGAGAAATATATGTTATACAACTTATGTTAATTCGTTGCGTGTCAAACTTGTCATTTTGTGAAAATAGATTGAAAAATAAGGCTCCACTTCATTAAGAAAAGGATTTTCTGGATCTAATTTCTCGTCCTTGGAAGATGTGAGAAGTGTTAGGCCGGTTTCAATTTGAAACTAGCAGTTGGGTCTTTTGAAAATTTTTGCACGAGCGCAAGACTTTTATCCTAATATTTATTAACTCTGCACAAATGAGGTGTTGATTAGAATTTATGCACTCATATTTTCTCTGATGAAATCACCAATAAATTAAGATTTGATAGACCCTTTAGTTACTTTGTTAGAATCCTGATGGACATTGATCTCACTGTACAATTAAGGAACAAAATGTTAGTAGAAAGGAAATGATTTTATTTCTTTGTTGAAATTGAAAATTAAAATCTTGCATACTTGTACAAAATTTGTAAGATTATTGGTCATCATATTGATAATTGCAAAATATTTTACAAAAGAGCTGACGACCTCAAGATATATGGGAAGCACAAAAGGAAGTAATAGATGATAGTTAATGAGAATTATAAACATTCTATGATTAATTTATCTAAAGATCCAAGAACTCAAGATAAAGAAGGAATTAAGGAAACTTCTACTAATATGTTGAAAAATTCTACTATACTTGATAAAGGTGTGGAAAATAGATTGCCGACGATAATCAATTTAGTGCAGAAATTGATAAGAGAAATGATCATCTATCTAAAGAAAATTCTAATCAAGTCATCCATGAAGAAATATCAGGAAATGTTGGAACTCGAATCCATATAGCTCCTAGCTAGGATAGGAAATAAAAAAGATGCAACGACTATTGTCGCACCTCGAAAAAATGATACGACCTTCATGATGGACGCAGAAAACAGAGTCGCCACTGAACTTTATTCATTTCAAGAAGGAATAGGGAAATATCAATAAAACCTTTAGGGAAAGAACATGGTCATCGCAACCAAGTCCTAGGTTTGGGAGTCAATTATGTGAGGGGAAGATATTAGCACCCCCTTACGTCTGTTGTACTCAACGGGAACCTCTTAATTCGATTCGTGATGAAAGTTAGCTATGTTTATTTGTTTTCTTATAAGGGAATAAAGCAAAAAACAAGGTAAAAGGGTTTTGACTTCTAAGGAGGAATAACTGGTTTTTTATTAGGGTGTTCACCAAGGATTAAGGCCCTTGTGCCTACGTATCTTCACTTGAAAGAAGTGAAGAATTAGAGCGTTCGTAGTTCGTGAACTACGGTGGAAAAAGGGAAGGTTGATTGCCAACGATTGGGGCCCTTGTGCCTACGTATTGTCAAAAAGTATGAGAAATCAGAGCGATCGTACTTCGAACTACAGTTGGTTGGTTCGTTTTATTGAACAATGTTAACGTTCACGTTCTAGCAGTTAAACGTTGCTTGTATGCTCGTTCATGGGAGACCTAAGCGTTTGTTTGTTTGCGGTAGAACATGCGTTTGGATCGCATTCTAGCAGTTAAACATAGCTTGTATGCTTGCGCATGGGAGGCTTAAGCGTTGTTTGTATTGTGATAGAACAGAAGTAACATGTATTTTTGAGAAAAACTTTTAATCGCGCGGAGGCAAGAAGTTGAGTTAATAAGTTGATGTTTTATTTGGATGATGATCGTTTGGACGCCAAGAAAGACTCCTCGTATCCAAATAATCGGGAAAGTGAGTCGAATGCTCGACTCTCTCTCTTTTTCAACCTTAATTGTGAAAAAGTTTAATATGATTAAAGTGTTTTAAGCAGATGACGAGTACTTAAATGCCAATGAAGGCTCCCCGTATCCAAGTACTCGGGAGAATGAATCGAAGACTCGACTCTCTCTCTTTTTCAATCCTAATTGATTTGAGAAAAAAAGGTTTGATTCGATTTCTTATTAAAATAGTTTGATGTGAAATGAATTATGAGTCTTTTAGTCAAGACGATTGTTCGAGTGTGAGGAAGGCTCCTTATACCCAAACAATCAAAGAGAGGACTCGAAGGCTCCAGTCCAGCTCGCTTTTCATCTTTTATTGAAAAGTGTTCCATAGTTATTAAGTGTTTTAATTTGATTTGAAGAAAATACTCGATATGGACCGAGGTTTTTATTTACGTTCGAAACGGTGCAAGGGTTTTAGAGAAGTCAATTGTTCGAGTGTAAGGAAGGCTCCTTATACCCAAACAATCGAAGAGAGGACTTGAAGGCTCCAGTCCAAGTATTCGGGAGAGAGAATAGAAGGCCCTAGACTCTCTTTTTTCGTTCAAGTGATTTTGTATAAATGATTTGAGTATTGATTTTGAAATGACGGTGAAATATGGAAAGTTTTGAATTTATTAAAATGGTCTTGATTATTTTATTCTATAACATCTAATTCTATAATCCATTTTTAATCTTAGTACTAAAAAGGGGAATTTTATCCTAATTCTAACACCTTTTTAAATTCTAAAAAGGGTCCTAATATTCTAAAGATTAAAAAAAAAAGGTGATGTTCTAAAATTCTCAGATTAAATTTTAATTCAAAGAAATCTAAAAAATTACAAATAAAGCTGTATTATTATATTTTCCAATCTAAAACCTAATTCTAAAGTCTAACAAGGAAAAATAAATTATTATATAAAAAAACTAACAATAAAAAATAATTAATCAAAATAATAGCAAATTAATTAGAAAAAAAATTGATTGAAAATAAGTAAATCAAGATATTATAAAAAAATGAAAATGAAAAAGAGAGAGTGGTGTGCGGATGATGAGGTTGCATAAAGTAATTGCAATGTAAACGGGCTGAAAAGCCCAATGTTCAATAAGGGAAAATTTTACCCCATACCCTATTATTTATTCCCCTACCCCTATACTATATTTTTTTTTTACCAAAATATCCTCATATAAATATGTGCAAATTTTTTCTAATTTAATTATTTGATCCACAATTTAATAAATAAATCTATCTTTAAATGCTGCTTTATTAATATTCTCAGCAAATATGACAAGTATTATCTATACTATTATATAATCTTATAATGGCTCCATCAAAGATTTTTCGCTAAAACTTTTTCCTTTAATTAATTAATTAAATATAAATATATTTATTATTAACTCCATTTAAAACTTCCGACTAACTCATTCTTATATTTTAAATAATTATTAATTAACAAATGCAATAAAACATGTCTTAATTTTTTTTTAAAATGCAGCCACCTACCAAAAATTAATTAAATATAAATATATTTATTATTAACTCCATCATTTAAAACTTCTAACTAAGTCAAATTCTTATATTTTAAATAATTATTAATTAACAAATGCAATAAGACACTCCTAATTTTTTTTAAATGCAGCCACCTACCAATAATATGTTAACATAGTAACTACCCAACATAACTTTTCTCTTCATTTTATTAATTAATCTTTTATTATTAATAATAAAATATTATTATTATTAATTAAATGATAATTAAATTAAAATATTTAACATGTTTATTTCTCAAATTTCTCTCCGCTCAACACTCTCTATTTATATCATACAAACAATTAACCTCTCTCCACTCATAACATCTCTTTAACCCCCAATTAATAAGACACATAGTTATATTAAATAAAAAAAAAATAGACATATAATGCAAACCTTAAATTTACTTAATACAAAAAAAATTAATAAATATAATTCATAAAACGGTTAAAGTTTTTTATAGCCCCCACTAATTTCATTTTAAAGCTAGTAAATAGTAAAATAAATGTATAAATTGATGAGATATAAATTTGATTAGTGGGAAGATAATTTTGTGAAAAAAATGGGATAAAGTAATGAGGTTAATTGATGAGATATAAATTTGATTAGTGGGAAGATAATTTTGTGGAAAAAATAAAATAAAGTAATGAAATTAGTGGGGCTATAAAAAACTTTAACCGTTTCATGAATTATATTTATTAATTTATTTTTGTATTAAGTAATTTTAAGGTTTGCATTATATGTCTAATTTATTTACTTTTTAATTTTTTAACTCAATATTACTATGTGTCCTATTAATGTGGGGTTAGAGAGATGTTATGAGTGGAGAAAGGTTAATTATTTGTATGATATAAATAGAGAGTGTTGAGCGGAAAAAAAATTTGAGAAATAAACA
Organism: Lathyrus tuberosus; assembly: GCA_022829125.1. Lineage (NCBI taxonomy): Eukaryota > Viridiplantae > Streptophyta > Magnoliopsida > Fabales > Fabaceae > Lathyrus > Lathyrus tuberosus. The sequence continues at coordinate 274,280 of JALAZF010000439.1, forward strand.
TGTTAAATATTTTAATTTAAGTATTATTTAATTAATAATAATAATATTTAATTATTAATAATAAAAGATTAATTAATAAAATGAAGAAAAAAGTTATGCTGGGTAGTTACTATGTTAACATATTATTGGTAGGTGGCTGCATTTTAAAAAAAAAATCTGGAGTGTCTTATTGCATTTGTTAATTAATAATTATTTAAAATATAAAAATGTGACTTAGTTAGAAGTTTTAAATGATGGAGTTAATAACAATATATTTATATTTAATTAATTTGTGGTAGGTGGCTGCATTTAAAAAAAAATTTAGAATGTGTCTTATTGCATTTGTTAATTAATAATTATTTAAAATATAAGAATGAGTTAGTTGGAAGTTTTAAATGAAGTTAATAATAAATATATTTATAATTAATTAATTAATTAAAGGAAAAAATTTTAGCGGAAAATCTTTGATGGAGATATTATAAGATTATATAATAGTATAGATAATACTTGTACTATTTGCTGAGAATATTAATAAAACAGCTTTTAAAGATAGATTTATTTATTAAATTGTGGATCAAATAATTAAATTAGGAAAATTTTGCACTTATTTATATGAGGATATTTTGGTAAAAATAAATCTAATGTAGGGGTAGGGGAATAAATGATGGGGTATGAGGTAAAATTTTCTCAATAAGGATGGTCACACAAAAATAGAAAAAAAAGCCTACATAGTAAATGAGAAGAGGAAAAACACATACTGACATCAGCAGATAGCATTACACGTTCCTCCTTTCTTTTTCTCACGTGTTCTCGCTGTTGTTCTCGTCCATCAACTTCATTCCCAAATTCCATCAACGCTTCCCTACTATTTTCCTTCTAACTCCCAAACAAAACATCACATTCAACTCACTTTTATATTCAGATTCTGGACAGGCCAATTTTCTTTCGCTTCCTGGGTGACTAGCATGCTTTTAAATTTCGGTTGCGACTGCGGATGCGGTTGCGGTTGCAGTCACTGCGATTGCGGCTATTACGGCTTTTGCAATGTGGATTGCGGTTGTTGCGGCGTGCATTTATTTTTATCAACATAAAATAGTATACTTTATTATATGTATTAAGTTTCAGATGTCATCTATTATTACGGGCTTATGCGGTTCGATACGGACAAATGAGGTCGTTGCGGTGTTATGATGTGGTCGTTGCAGCGTTATTATGCAGTTTTTAGTGTGATTTACAATCACACCGCAATTTCGGTCTGATGTAGATACGGACACTACCGCAACCGCAATATTGCAGCAGCATCAGGTGATGCGGTCCGCAATTTAAAACCATGGTGACTAGTGATTTTGCTTCCTTACATTCATGAAACTCGTTCCAGTATATCAGCATAAAAATGAAATTCTGAATCTCTAGAATATGCTCATTACAACAAAGGCTGTGACAGCGGTTATGGTTATGATTAAGATTCAAGTTATTGAAGGGAGATACGAGCACTACGCTGCAACCGAAAAACAAAGGAATAGAGAGATCCACTTTCTCTCTCACTTTCTTATACTTGCTCTCACTTTTGTTTATGGCTCTATTAAGTTGAGCTACGTGACACGTCGATAATTTTGTTATTGTTGCAGCTGAAGATTAAATCAAGAGGAGGTCATGATGTCGTCGTTGTGGTCAAATATTTGCGAATCAAGTTATTATGAGCAAAGTCGTTGTTAGGAAGAAGAACAGAGTTGAAATGGTAAACCACATTGATGTCGTCACGAAACCGAAAAAATGAACATGACAAAATTGTTATGTTGGTTGCAAGTTTGGAACAATCTATTGCAAGGGTAGTGGTTTGTGAGTTGATGTTTGATATTGTGTGTTTAGAGAGGGATAATATGGTGTTAGTGGTGAGGATTTTGTTGCAGTAAACAAATAGAGTGCGTGTTTGGCTGCAAGGCAGAGTGAAGGCAGAATATTGAAGTTGTCGGAGGATGGAAGAAGGTGAGCTCGCGTTAGTTGTTTACAGAAAATCTCAGGTTGCGTCTTGCTCAACTTGAGAGAAATATCTGATCTTAATAAGGCATCCGTGTCAAACGAAGACACTGGCTGAAGCGTCATCCAAGAATATACATCATATGTACTAGAATATGCATGTAAGGTGAGACTATGAAGAATACACGGTAGTTTCGATGGAAGATTGGAATAGTTAGGTATTTGAACATCCACATCTTTCTTCAAAGATGCTGCAACTTGTTTAGTGTGACCCTGAGGGAAGTAAACAACATGAGTTCTAGGTAAAGGGAGATTGACAGGAGGTCTGGCACAAGCTTGCCATATCTAGGTGTTTATGTCGTTGTTCTCTCCTCTTTCAACTACTTTTGGAAATGCAGCGAGGGTGGATGAATCAACTTCTTCCTGCGTTGTCATTGTTTTATGCTAGTGGAAATTCAAAAAAATGGAAATAGGGATAGGTGAGTGAGGGAAAGAATTTCAAAGATGGAGGGTGTATTCAAGTTGTTGTTATGGTGTAATAATGTAGTTTGAATATGTGTGAAGACATGTTGTTGAGGTGGTGAAAAAAATGAAGGTGTTGTGTAGCTTGGTTGATGAAAATGATAAGATGGAAGTTTGTAGCATAGTTGAAAGTGGTGTGTTTGCTACTGTCATTGTTGAAATAGTGAGTAGACATTGAGAGAATGAGGGAGTAACTTATATATGGGATGTTTTTAAGATTGGTTATGTGAAGGATTGTGCAATGAAGAGTGGAAGGAAGAAGTATGTAAGTATGGTTTATTGTGAAAGAAAAAGAAAGAGTTTACATCTTGAAGGAGATAACACCTTGATGAGATGTAAAAATGAAGATGAATTTCTGTGAAATATAGCTTAGAAATGGAGGATGATGAATAGAGTTTGAGAATGAAAAGGGTATCCATCACATAAATGTGTGTAGTGGTGTTTGTTTTATCCGAGAAAAAATGTCAGGAGGGAGTATATTCACATGGTTGTTTTCTTTTGTGAAGAAGGTGAAGCTATGAGGTTTTCTTTGTTGAAAAATGCAAGGTGATGATTTTGTGAATGTGAACAACATCTGAGGCGTGTATTCTCCCCCTATGGTCTTCTCTCTTCTCTTTTTTTTTAATTTTGATTCTTTGGGATCTTTAAACGAGTAAGGCAGGGGCAAAAGGATCCAAAATTCGCTTTGCGAATGTTTTGGCGAGTGGTTCGCTTTGCGAATGAATTGTTCGCTTTGCAAACTAACGATGACAGCCAAGGGCGGTTTAACTTTCAGAAGGCACTTAAGGTGCCATTTTCTTCATTCGCTAGGAGAATGGATCATTCGCGGTGCGAATGCATTAGATCCCAAGTGTACTATAAAGTGTTTTTTTACATTTTCTTGGGATCATAACTTGATTTTTTCACACCAAAACATACTTTTCTGAGTTTTGATCATCCAAGAGTGATTTTTCACATAGAGTAGCTGAAGTCACATCCGATCTCGATTATTCGACGTGGATGTTCTTTCATCTCCTCTTGAAACTTGTTATCCAAGCTACCATGAAAATGTGTAGCTAAACACCTCTTGTGTTAAGATTAGAGGTAGTTAATCTTGGTTATATGTATTTCTTTTGATCTTTTGTATATGAACAAGGTTGTTGATCAATATATGATGAATTTGTTTGTTCTTAATGATGTATTTGTGGTTTAAATCACGATTTAAACAACGATACTCACGAATTTGCTTTAGACATAAACATATTCGAGAGGATCGCGATTGTATTGGTCGGAACTAAGTTCATATGCTTCATTAATCGGATATGTATGAAAAGGATTAGCGAAATCTAATCTTGACATGCTTTTATAAAACTTACAACATCTTTGTTATAGTTTACTTCTTTGCTACCAAAAATTGATGTTACAAAACCGAGAACAATTTGAAAACCCTTACTTAAAACGTTTCGACTATTGAACGACAAGCATCAAAATATCACGCAATCCCTGTGGATACGATAAAAACACCCCCCGAATTACTCTTCAACAGTCATCACGTGTGTGAAAGGTTGTCTGCCATACCTCTAGGTTGGGTGACGGTCGTCAGCAGGGTGACGGGGAGATCTTCATGGTCTCTAGGCGAGATTTCTCCTTCCGGTCGTCAAAGAGGTGACGAGTTATGAAGGGAGATGGTGACGTACTGGGTGATGGTCATCACCCAGATGACAACCTGTTCTGCATGGCTGCCAGAAATTATAGTATAGCGATCAGTTCAATTTTTGACACTATTTTCTCGTATGGTTGATGTTACATACCCTACTTCATATCACAAAACCTACCTTTAATCCATATATATTCCAACTACACAGTAGATGAGAGTAATTAAAATAAACCAACCTTGAGATTAATTTTTGACCAGAGTCTACATTAACAGAACATGTTTTTCCGAAGAATTTTTCTAGACATACATGATGTTATCATATGTTCAAAGAGGTAATTTTCAAGAAGATGATGCATTTGTTTTCATACAGATCACGAGGGGGAAATGATTATTATATCAGGCAGACCATGAAAAAAAATGCATAACTGGATACACTTCTTACAAGTGAATGAAACCCAATATTAGTTGAGTACAATTTGAATATAGGTTGATAGTTTGAAGTGGTAATTCAGCCAAACATTTTCGATTAAGGGGTCGGATGTGCACCAACAAACTATTCATGAAGAAGATGTGTGATCAAGCAAGAGGAACCGTTCAGTTTGAGAAAAACAGTTTCATATCGGAATTTTATCTTTAGTTAGAATTAAAAATTAATTAATTTCAAGACTTTAAACATGTATCGCATAAAAGTGTTTGAAATTATTAAAGAGCAACCAAAACAGATCAATCCATTGCATGTATCAAATATTTATAGAGATATTTTAGAAAATTATATAAACGAAACAAAATATTTAGATTAAAAGACTCAATAAACATTATTTGAATCATGTTAGTAATGTGACTTAAAATGCACAAAATAAAGATAGGATAAGGTTGTACGTATTTTTTTAATCAATTTTGGGCAGAGAGAATCCTTATATCAGTTACCATTAGTTATTATGGGAATATTTATAACTCAGAAGAAATATTCTAAATTATTGTCATCAATTTAAATAGAACATACACAAGGTACCAAAAACCAACTAATATAATGGTAAGACATTAACCAGCAAATACATACACATTTATTTTGGGAACAAGCAATTAATCCTTCACGCACATGATGAAGCATAGGAAATCAGAAACCTTTACTTTCATAATAGCAATTATATTCTAAACTATGTAGAATAACATCAACAAGCTTATCCCATAACAATGCAAGATCTCATAAATCACTTAAAGCTTTAGATAAAACCCAAATTGTTCTTCCTTTGGTTATGGTTACCAAGGTTGTTTAATTCCTTCATCTACACTTAATCACCCACTCAAGCTTTGTTAAATAATCAATCCATTATCAAGCTTGGTTAAATAATCAATCTAATATGTCAAACAGGTAAAGTTTTGTTCATATTACTTGGATTCGATGACCCTTCAACCTATAGATCCATTGAGTTTGTGCTATTGAATATGTGACAAATCTGAAATCAGAGGAGAGAGACTTATCAAAGAAAGAAGAGGAGTTATTGGTGGTCGATGATGGACGATGCTAAGGTGATGTTCTTCGAATCAGTGATGTTTTTTGAATCGGCGATGTTCTTTATTAAAAACCAACAGAAGCAGAACCTTGTTACCAACAAATGCCTATAAATAGGAATCAAATTTAAAAAAAAAGTAAAAAAAAATCCATGAAACTAACAGAAGCAGAGTTTGATTATCTAAAAAGAGGAATCCTTAATGAAATCAAGATACCATGAGCAAAATATGGAGATTGCAAAATCTTGAATGGAGAAAAATGAAAGAGGTTTGTGTAAGAAGCTAGCTTGTTGAATCACAAATGTAAAAGCTTGTTGAAATCAAGAGGTTTGTGCAAAATTAAATAAAAAAGGTGTTTGAACGTTGATGAGGAAAACCTGTTTCTAGTGATGGTGAAGAACAATGAAAATGAGTTTCTGATACAACAATGGCGTTGATGAGCTTTTGATACAACAATGGTGATGAATTTGAGCGATGAGTTTGGAAGCGCAACTAGCTTCTTACACTATAGATATTGAGAAATTGAGAACTGAGAGATGGGGAGAGTGAGAGATTGACATATATTGAGAGACTTAGGATTTTTCTTCTTGTTTGTTTTCTTTTGGAAACACATCTAGCCATTTTTCTCGTTTTTATTTAAGTTTATTTTTATAGTTTTATAGTTTTAATTTTATAGTTTTAATTTTATTTAAGTCTATTTTACTAATTTAGTTGTAATTTTATTTTATTTTATTAATATATAATTTTGTTTTTATTTTAATCATTAAATTTTAATTTAGTTTTGATTTGATTTTATTAATTTAGTTAAAATTTATATTATTTTATTAATTTATAATGTTGGTTTATTTTATAAATTTGAGTTTAATATAGCCTTTATTTTACTTTATTAGTTTATAAAATTTATTTTATGAATGTAGTTTTGGTTTTAATTTATAGTTTTACTTGTTTTATTTAATTTTTAATTTATAATGTATATTGTTATTTTTATCATACATACTTAAACCAATAAAAAAAAGAGGCAAATTTGTGGAGGAAAATAAAAAAAAAATTCGAAACAACCGTAGTGTCAGGTAGGACAGCCGCTACCATAAAAAATAAAGAAATTGTTCTGGACTGGGTCGGGGTCTGCCCCTTAATCGAGCAGGCCCAACCCACACGTCCTGAGATGGCCCAACAAAGGCCTCTTAGCACGACCCATGTCGAGCTCATGCCCTCCTCAATATTGTCGGGCACACGCACGGCATAGAGCATCGGGCAGGGGCTAAGCCTCTCCGGGTTCGCTCCTCCTTGACACTCAGGTGCTCCTCCCTCGAGGAGCCATCTCCTTATACATGTCCTCCCTGCGAGGACACGTCTCTCCCCGACACGCAAGACTCCTCCCCGCGAGGACTCGTTCTCATGTAACCGCCCACTCCAGATGGAATCGGTCTGCCCTAATTCCGGAGATCTAGGAGCGGTTACCCCAGGGAGAAGACCACGTGCTGGTCTTCACTACGCCACGTAAGCCCTAGCAGTTACTTGGATTGGGCCTGGCAATCCAGCCCAATGCAAGTAACCGTTGGCCCCGCGCTGGGGGCTCTCTATAAATACCCTCTCACTTGAGAGGGTCAGGTTACACACTCTTTTACACTCTAACCTTGTACTTGCTTTTACTTGACCTTTGCCTTACTTGAGCGTCGGAGTACCTTGCAGGTACACCCCCCGCCGTCTTTCAACCTCACCGGAGCTGAAGTCCACAAGACGTTGCTGGCCACCAAATACTGTCTGATCCAGGTACGATCAGTGGCGCCGTCTGTGGGAACCCTTGCTTCCCCGTTTTTCCTCCGATAAACCAAAGCAATCCTCTCGTTCATCACCAGCATGGCCAATAACCCGTCTGCTAACAAAGCTCTGGACACCGTCCTCGCGCAACTCGAGAACGGGAACCACCGCGAAGATGCTGCTACCCTCCACGTCGAAGAAGGCGACGTGAGAGACGGGCAGACCGCCTCCCCAGACTCCCAAGACGTGGCTTACGACGCTGCCCAGCAGGACGACCAACAAGCCGTCTTTCAGCCAATTGCTCCTCCGCCCAATGCAGATGTGAGCACCGTGGCCCTATTTGCCTTGACCAATTAGACCAATCAGCTGATAGCACACCAGAATACCAGAATTGAAGCACTAGAGCAAGGGCGGACACGACGATCTTCCCCGCGAAGACATCGTCGTCCACCTTCACCTCGCCGCTCCCCTTCCCCGCGAAGGACTCCATCCGAAGAATCTCGAACCCCCTCGCCGGTGCGTGAGGGCCGTCGTCCACGCCTTGAACGTCCCCATCCGGCGATCTCCCAGAAGCACCATCGCTCCCCGCCTCGGAAGGAACCCAGGCCCTCCACAACTACCAAGAAGTCCAAAACCACCAAGGAGAGACCGAGGAACCGTTCGAGGAATTCTCCTCCACGACATCACTGATCCCCTTCGAGATCCCCGGTCAGAAGCGACGACGACGACCAGAGGACCCCTCTATCGTGGGAGATCATGAACGCCCCAATTCCTGCGGGCATGGAGAAACCCCCGCCACTAGGGACCTACGACGGTCTGGCCGACCTCGACGATCACGTCGAAAGTTTCGAAGCCATGCTCGACTTCAGAAATGTCAGGGGAGCCATTAAGTGCAGGCTTTTCTCCACCACCTTGCGGAAGGGCGCCATGACATGGTACAAGGGTCTGGCACCCGGGTCGATCACATCCTGGAAGCAACTAAGACAACGCTTCACCAAACACTTTACTGCGTCTCGTTGACACCCAAAGACGGAGGCTACCCTAGAGAGCATCTTCCAGGGGAAGAACGAATCTCTCCGGAACTACATTGAGAGATTCAACAGAGAAGCTGTCGAGGTTTATACGATCGACGACATGAAGAAGTATTTGATCAGCCATGGACTACGTTTTGGATCTAATTTTGCCAAGTTCATGGGCCTCCGCAGACCCCGCCGTCTAGAGGACCTCCTCCAACGAGCTCAGTCGTACATCGAGCTCGAGGAGTCGGAGGCAGCGCAGATCGCCCTTGAGTCGAGACGCAAGGAAAGCCCCCGCGACCACAAAGATGAAGACTCTCCTCCCCGACGAGGAGGAGAAAGAAAGAAAGAAAATCGCCCCGTGATCCTCGTGAACCGCACAGACCAGCTGGCCGGTTCACGGAATACACCCCGCTCAACGTTCCCTACGCGCGAATCCTCTCCGAGTGACAAGTCAAAGTACTGCAGGTTCCACCAGAGCCACGGGAATGTCACAGAAGACTGCATCCATCTCAAGGATGCAATTGAAATCCTCATCAAGGAAGGACACTTGAAGAAATACGCCCAGAAGAATGATACTCCTCGTCCCAGCTCCCGGGAAGCCCAGAACGTCGAGGAGACGACACCTCCTCCCGACGAGAGTCGGCTTCAGGTCACCCTCAGTGTCACTCGACCCAAATATTTCTTTGTCCCCGTAATCATTGAAGGCCAAGAAGCAATTCACAACATGTGGGCAACCTTCCCCCACGAGGACCCCGTCGCTTCCCGTAGCACCTGGGAAGGCTTCCCCAAGGAAATGGTCATCTCCGGGGGTGGTTATGAGAAGTTGTCCGTCGGGTCGATCAAGAGGAAATTTGATGAACTGGAATCAGCAACGTGGGCGAAGACAACCACTCTCGAGAAGGTGCGAGGGAACTCAAACCCTATCACCTTCTATCTCGAGGAGCTCCCCGGCGGAGCGGCCAACGCCACTATCCCCCTCCTGGTCAGGGCTCAGATGGCGAATTTTGACGTTCGAAGGATCCTTGTCGACCAGGGCAGCTCGGTCGACATCATGTACGCTTACCTTTTCAGGACTCTCCAACTTGACGAGAGACATCTGACCCCATACGTCGGCTCAGACCTGCAGGGATTCAACGAAACCACCACCAGACCATGGGGCTACGTTGAGCTGATGGTCACATTCGGGGCCGAAGACACTGCCCGACAGGTGAAGACCCGCTTCCTAGTGGTCGAATGTCCATCCCTTTACAACTGCATCCTCGGGAGGACCACCCTGGCCGAGCTTACGGCGGTGCCATCAACGGTCCACCTCAAAATGAAGTACTACACGGCCAGGGGACGAGTAATGATGATGCACGGGGACATAGACGCGGCCAGGAGATGCTTCGACGCCGCCATCAAAGGCATGAGTTCCATCGGCACCAAACCCAAGATCGTGGCAAAGCCACCCCCGGACACCAAACAGGTACCTCTCCCGCGCGTCAACGCGGTCGAACTCGACAGCAGGTTCCCGGGCGAACCCGATGAAGACGGGGCAGAAGACCTCGACCTCCAGGTGGAAAACAACGGGCGACCTCTCCACCCAACGCGTCCCATCCCAGACGGAGACTTTGAGCTCGTGGTCCTCGGGGACGATCTAGACAGTAACGTGAAGATTGGCAACGGGATCCCCGACCTGGCGAAGGAGCAGCTGAAGGCATGTCTAAGGGAGAACGCTGATCTATTCACATGGAGCGCCTCCGAGATGCCTGGCCTTGACCCCGAGGTGGCTTACCATCAGCTCGAAGTAGATCCGGCCGCTAGGGCCATAGCTCAACGTAGGCGTAAGCAGTCTCCCGAAAAAGCGGAGGCTATTGAAAAAGCTGTAAAAGACCTCCTAGAGGCGAATTTTATTTCGGAGGCCAGGTACACGACCTGGCAGTCCAACGTTGTACTCGTCAAAAATAATAATGGAAAATGGAGGATGTATGTTGATTATACTGATCTTAACCGGGCTTGCCCGAAGGACTGCTATCCTTTGCCTAACATCGACTAGCTGGTCGACAATTCTGCAGGTTACAAACTATTATCCTTCATGGACACATACTCGGGATACAACCAAATTCCCATGGACAAGGTCGACAAACAGCACACGACTTTCATGACCGAGTTGGGCAATTACTACTACAACGTGATGCCCTTCGGTCTGAAGAACGCCGGTGCGACCTACCAACGGATGATGAATAGGGTTTTCTGGGCTAAAATTGGCGACATGCTCGAGGTCTACATGGACGACATGATCGTCAAATCCGCGGAAGAGGTCGACTATGCCGCACACCTTAAGAAGGTGTTCGACACGGCGAGGAGGTACCGCACGAGGTTCAATCCCGACAAATGCACCTTCGACGTTCGGGCAGGCAAGTTCCTCGGTTACTACCTCATAGAGCGAGGAATCGAAGCCAACCCCGACAAGTGTAGAGCTTTTTCCGAGATCCCTACTCAGGACTCAAAGAAGTCAATACAATCATTGAACGGGATGCTCACCGCCCTCTCCCGCTTCGTCGCCAAGTCTGCGCAGTACGCACTCCCATTTTTCAAACTTCTTCGACAAAAAGCGGAGTTTGAATGGAGCGAAGAATGCGAGCAGGCGCTCTTCCACCTAAAACAAGTCTTATCGCACCCCCAGTCCTCTCACGGCGGAAGAGCGGGGAGACACTTTTCTTGTATCTCGCAATCACGAGTGAAGCAGTCAGCGCCGTCCTCATTCGGGAAACCCCGGACGGACAGAAACCAATTTATTTAACGAGCAAAGCCCTCCAAGGCCCCGAGCTCAGGTATCAGCAGATAGAGAAAGTCGCCCTGGCCCTCGTCACCGCGGCCACGAGGCTACTCCACTACTTCCTCGCCCACACTGTCGTCGTCAGGACCGAACAGCCTATAAGGCAACTCCTTGGACGACCGGATATGGCGGGGAGGATGCTCAGGTGGTCGCTTGAACTCGCCGAGTTTGACATCCAATACGAGGGAAGGAAAACCCTGAAGGTTCAGGTATTGGCCGACTTTGTGGCAGAGATGACCGTCCCGGAACCTTCGACCAACGGATCCCAAAAATGGATGATCTATGTCAACGGAGCATCCAGCCCGAAGGGAATCGGGGCGGGCATCATCCTTAAAAACGAGGAAGGTATCCTGATCGAGGTATCTCTCGAACTATCCTTCCTGACGTCGAACAACCAAGCGGAGTACGAGGCTTTCCTCGCCGGACTTCGGCTGGCCGAGGACCTCGGCGCCAAGGAGGTCAAAATCTTCACCGACTCCCAGCTCGTGGCCTCGCAAGTCCGAGGAGAGTACCAGGCCAAGAACGACAACCTCATCGAATACTTGACCTTGGTGAAAGAAAAGATGAAAAAGTTCACCTCCGCGGAAGTAACTCACATCCCCCACGAGCACAATACCCGAGCAGATGTCTTGTCCAAATTAGCAAGCACAAAGAAGAAAGGCGGGAACAAATCCGTCATACAAGAAGTGCTTTCCCGCCCGAGCATCGACAAACCCGCTCCGATGGCGAACATAAACGCCATTGGTGACAGCAATTACTGGATGAACCCTGTATACGAGTACCTCACGACGGGAAAACTGCCCGAAGACCCCAAAGAAGCAGGAATGGTCAAGCGGCGGGCGTGCTCGTACGCCATAGTCGAGGATAAGCTATACCGGCGAGGGTTTTCTATTCCCCTCCTCAGATGTGTCGAGGAGACCAAGGTCCCCGGTATACTCTAGGAGATCCATGAGGAAATCAATGCACAACACCTAGGTGGACGATCGTTAGCCCGTAAAGCACTTCGGGCAGGGTATTACTGGCCCACCAAGCAACAGGACGCCAAGGAACATGTCAAGAAGTGCGATAGATGCCAACGACATGGGGACATACACCTCGCTCCTCCTAACGAGCTCAAAACAATGTCCTCCCCGTGGCCTTTCGCGTGGTGGGGGATGGATATCCTCGGACCTTTCGTCCAGGGGTCGTATCAAAACAAATACCTCATCGTCGAGGTGGACTACTTCACGAAGTGGATTGAGGCGGAAGCATTGGCCAAAATCGCAGCCTTCAACATACTACGTTTTTACAAGCGAAACATCCTCGCCCGATTCGGCGTACCCCAAGCGATCGTCACCGACAACGGAACACAGTTCACCGACAGGAACTTCCAAGACTTCGTCACCAAGCTAGGCACGAAGCAACACTTCATGTCGATCGAGCACCCTCAAATGAACGGGCAGGCTGAAGCAGCGAACAGAGTAATCCTCCGAGGATTGAAACGTCGACTAGGCGACACCAAACAACGGTGGGTCGAGGAGCTACACAGCGTCCTCTGGGCCTACCGGACAACGCCGCATTCCACGATCGGGGAGACCCCTTTTCGTCTAACCGACAGAATGGAAGCCGCGATCCCCGTGGAGATCAGGGAACCCTTGAGGAGGACGGAAGCCCCCCTCGACGGAGACGCGAACGACGAAGCCTTGCGGGAAGAACTCGACTTCGTCGAGGAGACTCGTTCGGGTGCTTCTCTTCGAGAAGCTTCACTTAAACAGAAAATAACTTTGCGTTATAATGACAAAGTCCTCAAACGTGATTTTCCAGTAGGCACCCTCATCCTACGAAGGAACTAGAAAGACTCGCGAGAAGGCAAACTCGCCGCGAACTGGGAGGGCCCGTACCGCGTCCGCGCAAAAATGGGGACATGAGCCTACTTCCTAGAAAATCTGCACGGGGAAGAACTTGCTCAACCATGAAACGCTGAAAAGCTAATACAATATTACAGTTAAGCACTGCCCGCGACACACTAGCGTCGCGGTCACGGGGACGCACTAAGGTACAAGCGCGACACCCCTATACGAAACACGATGGTCAAGGGCTGCGTTGTGTGTGCGCGAGCACTTTGATCTGACGAGGACACCTCGATCGAGCTCCTGCTTCGTCTTACCAATTAGGCAGAACACCCAGCTCGCGATGGGAAGTTCACGCCACAAAGCTAAGACCTCGACCGAGTTCTTAGCCTCGTTGAAGGTCGGAATACGGCTACGACCACCCGGCCAGCTCTCAACGCGGTCTGGGACTATCAAAGTCGAGCAAATCCCCCAAAGTCTATTTACTTAGACAAAAATAAACCAGGTATAGCAAATGCAATAACGTCACACACAATTGAAAACATACAAACAACACACGAGCAGATAAATAAAAATGCATCGAAGCGGGCAGAAACCCATTGTACAGATGTTACAAACAAGTATCTAAAAGCCCCTGGCACGCAGGCCGGGCATAAGTATCAAAAAATAAATAAAATGGCCCGTAGGCCAAATAGAACAAAAACCTACTCAGCGACGGTCCCTTCGGGCTGCACGATCTGACCGCCGACCACCTCGTAGTCGGGGTCAGTCCCTTCGGTTATGAGGTCGGGGTTGAGAACTTGAAGCTGCTGCATGGCATTCCTGAAACCTATGTCAGCCGCCTCGAGGTTGTCTTGCTCGGATTCCCGGAGCTTCGCTATCAGCGCTGTCCGCGAAGTCAGTAACCTGTCTTCCTCGATTTCCTCATCAGCCGGGCGGACAGCCTCCTCCAACTCGGCGTTCCTGGCCAAGAGACGATTCCTCTCCTCTTCAAACTCGACGTCCCTCGCCAAGAGACGTTTCTGCTCCTCCTCAGCATTCTTCAACCTTTCCTCCAGCTGCCCTTGAAGCTCAACCTGGGTCTGGTTCTGGCTTTTGCAGTCAGCCAGCTCCTTGCCCACCTTCTCCATTTCGGCTGAGATGGACCTAAAACTCTCTCGTAACTTGTTCAGCTCATCTTCGGGGCACGACTCGTCGTTCAAAACAAAGCCAGCCGCGCAAACCCGCATCACCGCAGACACATCCTCCACCAGCGCCCTTCTCTGGGAAACCCTGTCGATGCCTAAGATGGCTTGAGCTTCGGGGGCACCCACGCATAGGGAATTATTCCCCATGAAAAAGTTCGGCCTCGAATGACAAGGCGGGAGCACAAATTTTACAGCAGGGGGACTCTCGTTCTCAGTAAGGTCGACGTCCACTTGATCTGCAACCCGCTGCCTCTTCGGGGAGCCCTGAGTGCTGGGAGAATCACTGTCCTGGTAAGAGCCAGAAGAACCCCCGATTGTCGGGGTGGGAACAGAGTCCAGCGCTCGGATCTGCTCGATGCGGCCTTTACCTCCCTTCCTCGAAAGGCGGTTAGCTTTCAACTTTTTGAAGCGCTCCTTGGCAGTCGACATCTTACCTGCAAAAAGAAAGTAAGCGTCAGTAAATCAGAAACCAAGACACGAAGGAAAAAGTGAGTCGAGGAGGATGTCACTACCCAGCAGCTCGAGGGCTTCCTCATCGGAGAATGTCTCGAGGTGGGCCCTCATATTGATTAAACGCCGCTTCGTTAACAACTGACCGTCATCACCTCGGACAGGTTCCTCATCCATCGTCACGACCTTAGCTTTATTAAACCAATTGACGAAAGCGACTATCCTCTCATAAGCCAGGCGATCCCCCTCGTCCAAACGGCCATGACTGACTTTGTAGCTGTCCGTCCCCTTTTTGAAGTGTTCTTCCGTCCAGAACAAGGGGAATCTTGGCTTGAGGACCTCCTCCGTCTGCCCGTCCACTTCGCGGGAAACTCGGCAATACACCGAATTCACAGCTTCAAGCGTGACCGGCCTCACTTTATAATACCGGTACTTAAAGTCACGAACAGAATCCAAGTAGGTGTGGAAGAGACTGCTCGTTTGTTTGAAAGACACCCAGTCGTGTCTGCCATCGGAGGCCTATCGCTGGAGGTGGAAGATGCGAAAGAAGAGAGGCACGGTTGCCCCGATTCGGAGATATTTACAGACAAGCTCGAAAGCTTGAATGAAAGCGAGGGAGTTGGGGTGGAGCTGCGAAGGCGCTAGGCGCAACCAAATAAATACCGCTTGTGGAAAATCCGCAAAGGGCAGACGCCACCCCGCCTTGTCGAACATGAACTCGTAAAGAGGGAACCTCATCCCTTGGTACGTCGAGCATATGCGATAGTGTGCTTGAGGTCGGAACACCTTCCACGACTTCGAGGAACCCACCAGCTGGTGCTCGACTGTGCAAAAAATAGTGTCCTCGTCCTCGTAAACAAAATGGGAAGCCATGTTCAACGGCTCATCGCTGACCCACTCCGCGAGGGGACGTTCCTCGACCCTAGTGATTGGCACCATTGGAGAGTCGGGTTGGTCATCGACGTCCAACGATCCCACGACCACAGAATTGGACGGAGCTTCCATATACCTGAAAAGCATAAGGAAACGGTGAATTCGATGATCCATATCAAATTCACCCTTCCACCACTGTTCAAGTGAAAAGGCGAAGAGGGAGCGTCGAGATCTCGAGACGGTCGCGCTCGTCCGCGTCCCCGAGACAACCGACGAGCATCCCTGAGACCATCCTCAGGTCACCGGTGCGCCGCTTGGGGAGGGTTCCTTCACACAAAAGGGGTATTGGCGAGGAACCCGAGAGTTTCATCTTGTGTCCTCGAGACATTCTTCGTGTCCCCGGGATACTCATCCCTTCTCCCCGCGATATGCAACAAGAAACTATGAAATCCCGCTGTTTTCGCCGGAGATTTCGTGATTTCCATGAGAACTTCATCAGTTCACCATGAAACCACCCTAAAAAGGTAAATGAAAGGAGAAAAAAGAGAGAAACTTACTTGAAACACACTTCCGGTAGGGTTCCGGCACGGCAGTTGGCGGCGGCGTATGGTGGCGAAATAGAGAAGGAAGAAAAGAGTGAATCTGAGCAAAAGGGGAGCAAAAGTGAAAATGGGACGAGATGACCCCTATTTATAGGGCTCTCACAAGTCTCGAGGGCTCCTAGGCAATCGATTACACTACCCTAGCGTAGCCACCCTAGGCAATGATGAGTGGCGACACGTGGCACGCATTCCCCCAAGCATGTCGTTTCATTTCCCAACACACGTCTTTTCATTCACCTCATTTCAGACTTCTCGTATTCCCGCGACGTCGCCCATCCGCGACCAGTCTAGCGATAGTAGATCGATTTGTTTTTTCCTGGTCGACGTACTGTTCCTCGTTTAGAGTCCCTTCCCCGGTTAGACACGTCCTCGATGTAGTGCTGACCCTAAAATCATTACCCTGACACCTTAGAGCAACGACTTGGGGGGCTCCTGTTCTGGACTAGACCGGGGTCTGCCCTTAATCAAGCAGGCCCAACCCACACGTCCTGAGATGGCCCAACAAAGGCCTCTTAGCACGACCCATGTCGAGCTCATGCCCTCCTCAACATTGTCGGGAACACGCAGGGCATAGAGCATCGGGCAGGGGCTAAGCCTCTCCGGGTTCGCTCCTCCTCGACACTCAGGTGCTCCTCCCTCGAGGAGCCATCTCCTTATACATGTCCTCCCCGCGAGGATACGTCTCTCCCCGACATGCAAGACTCTTCCCTGCGAGGACACGGTCTCATGTAACCGCCCACTCCCGATGGAATCGGTCTGCCCTAATTCCGGAGATCTAGGAGCGGTTATCCCAGGGCGAAGACCACGTGCTGGTCTTCACTACGCCACGTAAGCCCTGGCAGTTACTTGGATTGGGCCTGGCAATCCAGCCTAATGCAAGTAACCGTTGGCCCCGCGCTGGGGGCTCTCTATAAATACCCTCTCACTTGAGAGGGTCAGATTACACACTCTTTTACACTCTAACCTTGTACTTGCTTTTACTTGACCTTTGCCTTACTTGAGCGTCGGAGTACCTTGCAGGTACACCCCCCCCCCCCCCCCCCCGGCCGTCTTTCAACCTCACCGGAGATGAAGTTCACAAGACGTTGCTGGCCACCAAATACTGTCTGATCCAGGTACGACCAGAAATAAATAATGATTTAAAACAATAAAACAAGGAGGCAAACAAAATTGGTGGAGGAAATGAAAATTTTTCACACCAACATTAACTTCGGCCGACACCGACGATAAGTATTAAAAATTATTATTATTAAAAAAAGGCAAACGAAATTGATGGGAGAAACAAATTTTTTTTCGCACAAACATGAGTGTTGGTCATGGCCACCGCATCTATAAAAAATATAAATAAATAAATGATCTTACATGTAGATATACATTAGCATCGGTCAGAGCCGCCGTCGGTATTTCAATAAATGAATTATTTAAATTAAACTAACTCAAAAGCATATTTAGCGTCAAAAGAAGCCGACGCTATAATTAATGACCTAATAAAAAATTATACAAATTATTTACTCTGATAGCGTCGACTTTTTGAGACACATTAGCAATGTTGTTAGTGTCAAAGTTAGGTCCGATGCTAAAATGTTGAAGCTAAAACGTAATTTTCTTGTAGTGAATAATGACATATAAATAGTCTTCAGCAAAAATAACTCTATGTGCAATAAGACACCACATTAACTTGGCAGAAGGAGATAAAAGATAAGAAATACAATAACTTGTTTATCCGTCTCGATCAAGCAATCTAATCTATAGGGAAAGAGTAGCTCTCTGATTAATTGTACTTACAAAAGTTGTTACAAATGAGTTACAAGAAAATAGTCGCCCAAGTTTCCAAGAACAAATTCTATTTTCTACCCAAGTGTTTCCCAATCTCTCTAACTCTCTATATATGAATCAAACAAACCTAATATGTTTAGTAGTGTTTCCAAATTCCCTTTAGATATCTTTAACAATTTTCAATTCCAAAAACTTTAAAGGTTCTGATAGTTTTGATAGCAAGAATGCAAGAGATAAATATTAATAACTCTTTTAACATAATGGATCCAAAACAAGTCCAAAAGACAAACTCATTAACAAACTAATCCGAGAAATAAAACAAAGAAGTCTAAAACATGCGAATTGAAAAAATGTAAAGCCCATATATACATACATGCATCAAATCATATATTATACATGAATTCCACCTTTGGTACTGAAATATACAATAAGTTCCTATTAAACACATTATACATATACATGCCCAAAAACCTAATACAAAAAAACTACGACATAGTATATCTAAAAGATGTTCCGAAGACAAATGCTAAGAACTATATCACTAATGATCTCAAAAAAAAATCCACAACGGAAGCAAAGCCATCAGATAAGTAAGGATAATCACACGGCCTTATCCTTACCCTTCGCGGAACCTGCAGTACCTGTGATGTAAACAACAACAGTGGGGTGAGATACATCAAATCTCAGTGAGTTCCCTATCTTAAAGTCCTCTCAGCTCTACAAGGCTCTAATAGACCTAACTCAAGTCAAAAGGGAAGGGAAGTGACTTTGAGTACACACACACTATATGGAAACATGCCATGAGTTCATCAACTCACAATATCACTAATCGGCAACCATGCCAAGGCATCCCCTATTGCCGTCCTCTTCTACGTCTAGAAGTCGACTCGGGTCATGGATCCTTGCAACCTACTTGACATACGAATGGATTCGGGTTCTACGGGCCATTAACCGTTATGAACCGTCACTTTACACGGGCCTTATACCGTCAGAAGCATTCACCCAACGGACGCCATTCGTACAGCACGGGGAATCAAACCTGCCAAGTAGTGGTGCACATGTTTCAGAGGAGCTCGAGACCCATGAAACGCACTCGCAAAAATAACCGGTTACGATTACGTGATCACACACAAACGTGATTGTATTCGACAATCACAAGGCTATTATGCCTTATCACAACCAAACGGTTAACATGCATGTTCCATACTAGTGTTTATTCATTCTATATTTTCTCTGACATTGCTTATAGTAATGTTCCTCACTCTACCTATTCCGTATTTTAACATGCATACATATTCAACAACAATTACCCTCCATTAAACGATAAAAGTCGACAAAACAACACTATTCCAAAAATCCCGACATAATTAAATCAGCCAACCATCTTAAAACCATTTTCATAAGAAAGTATACTTTATTAGCTTTCCAATGATATCAAGAATATTAAAAACGGATAACCGAGTCAAAAGTTATGGACACAACGAGAAATGGTATCGCGAAAAAACACAATTCTGCACCCTCCTGGCCATACGCGTATTGCCCTAAGTCATACGCGTATTGCCAAGCTGGCTCGGCCAGCCATACGCGTATTGCCAAAGGTCATACGCGTATGGGCAGAGACTATTTTTCCCCAAAAATTCCTTTTAAAACCCCCATACGCGTACTACTCTACCTCATACGCGTAATGCCCAAAACCCTACGCTTACCAATACGCAAATGGACAGATGGCCGAGAAAAATGGAACCCCATACGCGTATTGCCCCTATTTCTGCGCAGCCGTACGCGTATTGCCTTGACCAATACGCGTATTGCCTTGGGTGATACGCGTATGGGTAGCGTGAAAACCAGAAAATTTCCTGCATAATAGGTTTGCGAAATTTGATCCATTTCTCTTCCAATTCACTTCTAAACACCAGAAAAATTACCAATTTGATACACAACAGCACATATGTAACAAGTATTAAGTATAAGGAGCATTAAAACATGATTTTAGTGCAATATTTCTCATTCCTACCGATGTCCAACCTAACTCTAAACTCAATAAAACTCTACTCTAAAGTATCTAACTAGAACCCACCTGGATTACAAGATGAGGAGGTTGAAGCTGAGATGAAAAGATGAAGATTGGTTGATGATTCAAGTCCTAGAGCTCTTGAGGAATTTTTCTCTTTTTTTCCCTTCCCTTCCCTTCCTTTCTTTTTCCTTCTCCAAGTTTTATATCTTCTTTTAAATAAGGCAAAGGAAAAGAAAATATACAAAGGAAATATTAATTGGTAGTACTACTAATTATCCAAATTATCTCAAATACACCAATTAATAAAACTCCAAGTGAAATAATATTAATCTAATCAAATTCCGAGTTCGTCGGTTTACTCTAATTACTTTATCCTATAATTGCTCAGAGTACCCCGGAACCCAGTTGATCATAATAATATTATCCAAAAATGTTCACAAAATTATGGGGTATTGCATCCTCCCCCCCTTAAATAGAAATTCGCCCACGAATTTAAAAGATTACCTGAACAGATAAGGGTAGACCTCCCGCATTTCCGATTCCAATTCCCAAGCTGCATCGCCTAGATGCGTCTCATCCCACTGAACCTTAACAAGAGGAATCTCTTTATTTCTTAATACTTTAGTTTCTTTTCCGGTGATACGACTCGGTTGAGGCTCAAATGTCAAATCAGCTTCTATCTCAATTGTATCTGGTAAAATTGGCTGAAGAGGATCTGGAACAAATTTCCGAAGCTGAGACACATGAAAAACGTCGTGCATTTCTGACAGAGAAGGCGGTAAGGCTAATCTGTAAGCTACTTCTCCAACTCTTTCTAAAATTTGATACGGTCCTACGTATCTGGGACTTAATTTCCGCGATTTAAATGGTCCTTTCAATCTCAACCTCAGAGTAACCTTCAAAAATACATGATCACCCTCATCAAACTCCAACGGTCTCCTACGGTTGTCCGCATAGCTTTTCTGACGATCTTGGGCTTGTTTAACTTTTCCACGAATCATTCTAATCTTTTCCGTGGTCTCGTGAATAATCTCAGGTCCCAAAATTCTATCGTCGCCCACTTCCGCCCAACACAATGGCGTTCTACACTTCCTACCATATAACGCCTCATACGGTGCCATACCAATACTTGCATGGTAACTGTTATTATAAGAGAATTCGATCAACGGAAAAAGTTCTATCCAATTCCCTCCACTTTCAAGTACACAAGCTCTTAACATGTCCTCCATAGTTTGTATTTTCCGTTTCGTCTGACCGCCCGTTTGCGGATGATTCGACGTACTCAAACATAACCTCGTTCCCATGGCTTGTTGAAAAGCTCTCCAAAATCTGGAAGTAAACTTTGGATCTCTATCCGAAACTATACTAGTAGGAATACCATGCAATCTCACTATTTCTGAAATGAACAACCTTGCGAGATGACTCGCCTTGTAGGTAGTCTTCACAGCTAAGAAATGAGTTGATTTTGTTAACCGGTACACAATTACCCAAATCGAATCATAACCACCCTGCGCACGGGGTAATCCCACTGCGAAGTCCATTGAAATACTATCCCATTTCCACGTCGGGATTTCTAAAGGTTGCAACAAGCCACCCGACCTTTGGTGCTCTATCTTCACTTGTTTGTACACCGCACATTCTGACACATACACCGCAATATCCTTTTTCATTCCGGCCCACCAATAGTCCCTCTTTAAATCTTGATACATCTTTGAAGGACCAGGATGTATAGTAAAAGCACCCTTATGCGCTTCTTCCAAAATCCTTCGTTTTAACTCCGTGCTATCCGGAACACAAATCCTTTGGTTAAACAAAATAGTTCCGTCGGTAGCTCGGACAAAACCCGGTTGTAATAACACTTCCTGCAACTTCTCGTCTAACCCTTGCTCTTGCTGGATATCTTCCCTAAGAGTAGAAGAGACGTTCAAATTTCCCATGACTACACAATTTGGAGTCCAGTTAAATTGAAGATTGAGATCTCTAAACTTTTCCATTAAGGTATACTCTAACATCATTAATTCGGTATTATGCAACACCTTCCTACTCAATGCATCCGCCACCTTATTTGCTTTACCCGGATGGTATTTTAACTCCAAGTCATAATCTTTCAAATATTCCATCCATCTCCTCTGACGCATGTTCAACTCTTTCTGATAAAATAAGTACTTTAAGTTCTTGTGATCACTAAACATCTCAAAACGTACACCATACAAATAGTGACGCCACACTTTCAAAGTAAAAACAACTACCGCCAATTCTAAATCGTGCGTTGGGTAATTCTCTTCATGGACTTTCAACTGTCGTGAAGCATAAGCCACTACATGTCCATCTTGCATTAACACCCCACCTAATCCCTTTTTCGATGCATCACAATATACCTCATACGGCTTGCTAGAATCAGGAATAACCAAAACAGGAGCGGTAGCCAATCTCTCCTTCAAACTCCTAAAACTTCTTTCACAAGCCGAATCCCACTCATACGAATAATCCTTCCGAGTAAGTCTTGTTAATGGTAAAGCCAACTGCGAAAAACCCTTGATAAACCTTCTGTAGTACCCTGCCAATCCCAAGAAACTTCTAACTTCAGAAGCATTCTTCGGTCTCTCCCAATTAATCACTGCTTCAACTTTTGATGGATTGACTGCTACACCTCCCTGGGATATGACATGACCAAGGAAATTAACCTCAGACATCCAAAACTCACACTTACTTAACTTAGCAAAAAGTTGCTTCTCTTGTAAGATGGATAAAACAATTCTTAGGTGTTCTCCGTGCTCTTGAGGATCACGAGAATAAATAAGAATGTCGTCAATGAAAATCACCACAAATTGGTCCAAATAAGGTTGGAATATCCGATTCATATAATCCATGAAAACTGCCGGAGCATTCGTCACACCGAAAGGCATCACCAAAAAATCATAATGACCGTAACGGGTTCTAAACGCAGTCTTTGATACATCTGAACTCTTCACACAAATCTGATGATAACCCGACCGTAAATCAATCTTCGAGAACACACAGGTTCCTTTCAATTGATCTAGCAGGTCGTTTATCCTTGGTAATGGGTATTTGTTCTTGATGGTGACCTTGTTCAATTGACGGTAATCTATACACAACCGAATTCCACCATCCTTCTTCTTTACCAATAACACTGGAGCTCCCCATCGTGAAACACTTGGTCGAACAAAATGTTTAGCTAACAAATCTTCCAATTGATCCTTTAATTCTCTTAATTCAAGTGGTGCCATCCGATAAGGAGAAACAGATATTGGAGCCATTCCCGGTATCAGGTCAATAGAGAATTCCACTTCCCGCTCCAGAGGAAGAGAAGTGATATCCTCGGGGAAAACTTCAGGAAAGTCACAAACTACCGGAATACTCAAAACTGGGATGTTACTACTCTCATCCTTAGTAAGAATCAAAAGAACAGACTTTTCTTCCTCAAACAAGAAATTAATCATTCCAACACTAACTTCTAAAATGGTAGTTAACACATCCTTCGAAGTAGTCTCGACAGATGGAATAATGATCAGTTTTTCCTCACACCCAATAAACACTGAATTAGCAGAAAGCCAATTCATTCCCAGAACTACATCCACCTTCTTAAGCGGTAAACAGATAAGGTCAATCTGGAAAACTCTTTCATTCACTGCTAATACACAGTTTTCACACATCAACGGTGTCTCTACAATCTCATCCATGGCAGTAGTAACCACCATAGGAGGAAACAAAGGAACAACTTGCAACCCAAGTCGCTTCACGCAACGCGTGGACACAAAAGATTGCGTTGCCCCACAATCAAATAAAACAAAACAAGGATGTCCATTTACAAAACACGTACCAGCAATCAAGGAATTGTCACCCTTTGCTTTCCTTGTATCCATCGTGTAAACTCGCCCGGTAGTCCTCCCTTGTGCTTGATTCCTACTCTGAGGACAATCTCTCGCCAAGTGGCCCACTTTCTGGCACTGATAACACCTCACACCTTCGATACCACACCGTCCGTAATGATTCCGACCACAAGTACGACACACCGGAGGTGCGCTGGTCCTAGAATTCTGAACCTGCTTTCCCTTAAAAGTTTGTTGCCTTTACCTAAACTGTTGGTTCGATCTTCCACGGTCGCTTTGAGTTACCCTGCTCGAATCTCCCTCCATTTGTACCTTCTTCAAACTATGTTCCGCCACATAACACTGTCGTAATAATTCAACATAGCTAGTAAATTCTCTCTGAGACACACTATGTGAAATTTCAGCCCTTAAACCAAACAGAAACTGATCAATCTTCCACCTCTCATCAGGAGCATACATGGCTTGTCTAGAATAGGCAGCCATAATCTCGAACTTTTCAGCATAAGAAGCCACTGTTAAGTTGCCTTGTCTCAATTGTTGAAACTCGAATTCTTTTTGAGACCTTAAGGAACTTGGAAAATATTTCTCCATAAAAGTTATCTTAAACTGCTCCCATACCTTTGGTACCTCTTGAATTGTCATTAAGGCTGAAGCGCTTTCCCACCACCTCGTGGCAGAACCCTTCAACAAGTGAGAAGCGAAGACTACCTTGTTTTCTTCACTGCACTGAACTATTAGGAAAATCTGTTCCATACCTGATATCCATTCATGAGCCTTTACTGGATCTAACCCTCCCTGAAATTTCGGAGGATTCATACGGATGAAATCCCTAAAGGTTCCCCCTGCAGCTTCTGGTACCTCAACTGGAGGATGCACTCCACCAGCCATTTGCTGTACCATTTGTTGCACAAATTGATTCTGCTGTTGCTGCATCTGTTGCATAAATTGGTATAAAGGAGCATTTCCCTCGTCACCTGGCGGATTAGTCCCTGCTGGAGTGGTTCTTGGTCTACCACAGTTGTTTTTGTGCCTGTCAGTCATGTCCCTGAATTTCATACAGATAGGATTAAGTTGATCAGACTCAATACCATAAATATAACATGCAAGACCAATGGCGACACGCCGCATATGAAACGGAAAGAAAACTTATTCTATTTCATGGCTAGGTCGAGGATATGACCTGCTCTGATACCAACTGTAAAGCCCATATATACATACATGCATCAAATCATATATTATACATGAATTCCACCTTTGGTACTGAAATATACAATAAGTTCCTAGTAAACACATTATACATATACATGCCCAAAAACCTAATACAAAAAAACTACGGCATAGTATATCTACAAGATGTTCCGAAGACAAATGCTAAGAACTAGATCACTAATGATCTCAAAAAAAACTCCACAACGGAAGCAAAGACATCAGATAAGTAAGGATAATCACACGGCCTTATCCTTACCCTTCGCGGAACCTGCAGTACCTGTGATGTAAACAACAACAGTGGGGGTGAGATACATCAAATCTCAGTGAGTTCCCTATCTTAAAGTCCTCTCGGCTCTACAAGGTTCTAATAAACCTAACTCAAGTCAAAAGGGAAGAGAAGTGACTTTGAGTACACACACACTATATGGAAACATGCCATGAGTTCATCAACTCACAATATCACTAATCGGTAACCATGCCAAGGCATCCCCTATTCCCGTCGTCTTCTACGTCTAGAAGTCGACCCGGGTCATGGATCCTTGCAACCTACTTGACATACGAATGGATTCGAGTTCTACGGGCCATTAACCGTTATGAACCGTCACTTTACACGGGCCTTATACCGTCAGAAGCATTCACCCAACGGGCGCCATTCGTACAGCACGGGGAATCAAACCTGCCAAGTAGTGGTGCACATGTTTCAGAGGAGCTCGAGACCCATGAAACGCACTCGCAAAAATAACCGGTTACGATTACGTGATCACACACAAACGTGATTGTATTTGACAATCACAAGGCCATTATGCCTTATCACAACCAAACGGTTAACACGCATGTTCCATACTAGTGTTTATTCATTCTATATTTTCTCTGACATTGCTTATAGTAATGTTCCTCACTCTACCTATTCCGTATTTTAACATGCATACATATTCAACAATAATTACCCACCATTAAACGATAAAAGTCAACAAAACAACATTATTCCAAAAATCCCGACATAATTAAATCGGCAAACCATCTTAAAACCATTTTCATAAGAAAGTACACTTTATTAGCTTTCCAATGATATCAAGAATATTAAAAACGGATAACCGAGTCAAAAGTTATGGACACAACGAGAAATGGTATCGCGAAAAAACACAATTCTGCACCCTCCTGGCCGTATGCGTATTGCCCTAAGCCATACGCGTATTGCCTAGCTGGCTCGCCCAGCCATACGCGTATTGCCAAAGGTCATACGCGTATGGGCAGAGACTATTTTTCCCTAAAAATTCCTTTTAAAACCCCCATACGCGTACTACTCTACCTCATACGCGTAATGCCCAAAACCCTACGCGTACCAATATGCAAATGGACAGATGGCAGAGAAAAATGGAACCCCATACGCGTATTGCCCCCATTTCTGCGCAGCCGTACGCGTATTGCCTTGACCAATACGCGTATTGCCTTGGGTGATACGCGTATGGGCAGCGTGAAAACCAAAAAAATTTCTGCATAATGGGTTTGCGAAATTTGATCCATTTCTCTTCCAATTCACTTCTAAACACCAGAAAAATTACCAATTTGATACACAACAACACATATGTAACAAGTATTAAGTATAAGGAGCATTAAAACATGATTTTTGTGCAATATTTCTCATTCCTACCAATGTCCAACCTAACTCTAAACTCAATAAAACTCTACTCTAAAGTATCTAACTAGAACCCACCTGGATTACAAGATGAGGAGGTTGAAGCTGAGATGAAAAGATGAAGATTGGTTGATGATCCAAGTCCTAGAGCTGTTGAGGAATTTTTCTCTTCTTTTGCCTTCCCTTTCCTTCCTTTCCTTTTCCTTCTCAAAGTTTTCTATCTTCTTTCAAATAAGGCAAAGGAAAAGAAAATATACAAAGGAAATATTAATTGGTAGTACTACTAATTATCCAAATTATCTCAAATACACCAATTAATAAAACTCCAAGTTAAATAATATTAATCTAATCAAATTCCGAGTTCGTCGGTTTACTCTAGTTACTTTATCCAATAATTGCTCAGAGTACCCCGAAACCCAGTTGATCATAATAATATTATCCAAAAATGTTCACAAAATTATGGGGTATTACAAAAAACTAGGTAGGATTACCCAAAACCTGAATCGTCGCCCGGTTGAGTTGTTGTTGACAAGCTGCGGATCGCCACCGCAAGCTACTAAAGTTCCTCTACGTCGTCACCATGCCCAAGACTAGACCTCCAGACCGCCACTGTACGACTTTAGTGCCTCTGCTAAACACCCGACAACTGCCGCCCTAGAGACACCACTCTCTTCTGCCACTGCCGCAATTTTGGCGTCTATTTTCGATTTCCAACGTCGACCTTTGCCGTACTGTCTCACTACAGTTTTGACGCCTTATGTCGACATTTTAACTATTTTTGCTACCTTTTAATTTCTATAATATTATAATATATTTTCTTTCTTTTTTTTCATTAAGACTTTAATTTTTCTTTTTAAATTAAGTATAATTCAACATACATATTATTCGACACGTAAAGATATATGATATATATGGCAATTAGTATTTTGAATTTTTAATAATTATATATATTTTAGAATTATTATTTTTTGACTACTATATTTATTATATTGAACGATACAGTATATTAATCATAAATTATATACTTTTATATATAAAAAGTATATGAATTATGAAAATTAGGTAACTATTAATTATTAAATATTTTTTTAAAAATCATGTAAGTACAAGAAAAAAAAATCTCTCACATAAATGTTGAAGACCATAAAAAAAATCATTTTTTAGTAAAGGATGTATTTTATTTTATAACCATATTAAGAAAAATATTTTAAAAAGAAAGTTACGAGACACCTTTTTGATAAACCTTTTGACAAAATCTATTTGAGGCACGATGTATATAAGATGATGTTATTACAAATCTTTCATTTTCACCATTTAATTATTTTTCTCTCCAGTATATTTCATTTGTGCACTGCAGCTAGTCGACACTGTAAGTATCATCTTAGTCCATCTCTACCTTTTTATATCATTTTGTTCCTTACCACTGAACTTGCTGGTATAGTGGTATTATAATTAATCCAGAAGTAATTATGCCTAAAATATATAGTTTTTTAGGTAATGATAATTTGAATAATTTCAGAAGAAGGATTGGTATTATGGATGATGGTAATGGACCACACAAAAGACGCATTGTGAGGCCAAAGTATATATTGAGAGCAGCAGGTGAGTCTAATGTGGTGCAAGATTGCCATTTTATTTATTTTTTATTTTGCCATCCTCCATCCATGTGTTGATTCAATCCTTTCATAAACAGGTTTAGAGCTTTTGAATCCTCGCAATAGTCGAGTTATGCGTGCTGAAGAAGAAGAAGATGATGAGATATCTTATGAGGTATGTATATACAGATATTTAAATTCTATTTTCCTATCAATGTAGAAATGTGACAACTGAAATATATTAACACTTAGTGTTATGAATTTAAGGATCTTTTTGAATTGCCTGAACAAATTGGCAAAGTATGTACTGGTTTATCAATGGAAACCATTGAGACACAATTGAAGACTAAAGTTTATACAGAGTCCTGTGGCTGTTGATGAAAAAATTGACTCTTGCATGATATGTTTGGTATGATCCTTTAATTATGAAAATAATTCAATTTCATTCAGTAATTTTAGTAATTTAATACTCTACTTTTCAAAGCTAATATTGCACCATCATATCCATTGCGTATTAATTAATTACTACTTATTAACTAATTACTACTTTGTGTATTAATTAATTACTATTTATTAACACATAGGATAAGTTTATTAATCAAGAGGAGATTGCAATTCTTCAATGTGAGCATGAATTTCACATTGATTGCATAACAAAATGTCTTATTTTGAGGAATAGCTGCCCAAACTGCAAATCAGAAGCCCTATCTTCTCAAGACAAGGATGCATAGGAACTCAAATTCTTCATGCATGCATGCATGTCTTTCAATGTACTTGGATATATAATTGAATATCGGACATAATTTATGTTTTCATTATCTTAAATTGTATGTACTTTATTATGTTGGATGTATTTGCTTGAGTTAATCATGCTATCACTTAAGGTGATATGAATGGATTGAATCAATGTTTGATAGTTATTTTTGTGTTTTACATGATTGCATTTTATCTTCATTTGTCATTAAATGCATCTTTGTTTGAGTGATGGAACTCTGCGAATATTCCAAACCAATTCCCAACCAACAGCCACACTCTCTTGCTTTTGGAACACCCAAAAAATAAATGATCGATATTGTCGTCGACTAAAAAACAAAAGGGCAAGACAGATCACGCGCATTACTTACGACTCCCCGCGTTAAAAGATTACTTATGGTCGACAATCTATTATGAATTAATCTCCAACCCAAAATTTTCGTCTTCGGAGGAGAGGAAGCTTTCGACACCAGCCCAACAACCAACTTACCCTCATCGTCCAACCACTCGTAGCATGATTTAACCGCGAACAATTTAGTCTTGCAAAAAGGCCAAATAATATTGTCGCCTGTTTCTCTGTTCAGCCAAATATCATCCAACAACAACTGCAACTCACAAAACTGTTGTGACAGAACCGAACATCTGCCTCCCACACCCCAAACTCAGCCACAACGCCAAATTTGTTAACAGAAACATTAAACAACTCTGGAAATAGAACAGCTAGCGACCAATTTCCAGCCCACCTCGAAAACCAGAAGAAAGACTTAATACTGTTGCTAACCTTAACCGACAGTAAATCCGCAAAATGCCTTTCTCCAAAACAATGCGAAGTCTTAAAAATATCTCGCCATCAATTAGACAGTGCTATCTGAAAAGATAACAAGGGTATCTACCCTTAACAATACCTTCCCACAGCTTATCTTCTTGAGTCACAAACTTCCACACCCATTTGGATAGCAAAGCAATGTTGAATCTTCGAATATCACGAATTCCTAAACCTCCCTCTTCCTTAGGATTACAAACTGCACTCCAATTAATCCAACAAATTCCTTTCAAACTCTTCTAACCCGCCCACAAAAAATGTTTTTGGATAGCAGTCAACTTCTTAACCACCTTACTAGGCACCTTGAAATAATGAATTGACAATATTTCCAAGATGGCTCAAGATGGCTCATCTTTTAGGAGCTAATATTTCCAATGCAGCAGGTTTGTGGTTGACTATCTGTTGGGTTTTATGGACTTATAGGAACAACATAATGTTTAATGACTGTGTGTGGGATGAAGATCTAATAGTCCTTAGAATAGTTTTATTTTCTTGGTGGTGGATTGGGAGAAGGGGGGAAACTTTTCATACTTGTAATTATTATGATTGGATAAAGCTTCCTCTAGTTTTTTGTAGGAATTAGTTCTGTCTTGTTGGTTGATGGTTTTTTGTTGTAAGGGTTAGGATTCTCCTTTGTATTCTAGTTGGTTTTAATATTTTCTTGCCTATTAAAAAAAAATCTTTGTTTGAGTGATATACTTATCTTTTTATATTCGGGCAATGTTATTGTCATAATAATGCATTTATGAATTTATTAGTTTGAAAGCAATTTCTGATTTAGTAATAAATCCATTTAACTATTTAGAACTTGTAAAATTTATGTCTCACATGATTTTGATAAATTTTTGGTGAACACTTTGGTACCTTTAGATTTAGTCGAGCATCCATATCCTCAGCCAATAAAAGAAATACATTCAATGTCATGTCACTTCTTATATATATTTTATTTAAAAATATTTTTTTTTTCAATTTCCATTAAAGGTACCGGTATCCAACTAGTTATCATGGGTACCTAAGAATTTGCTTAAATTTTAATATTTAATTAAATAATTACGTTATTAATATTGTTTGATCTAATTTGAATTTTGTCATTATTTTTCAAAATAGTACAACCTTATACTCTTAAAACATTGAAAATTTGTCCATAATATCCTTTTTAAATCTATGTATGTTACACCATGGTATCTTTTCCAAACCTATGTACAATAATATATATTTCTATTTAAATAGACCAAGTTATCCTTTTTAATACTCATTAGGTTTCTCAGCAAGTGCAATTTATAATCTTTTCAAGTTTTCAAGATAATCTTCACAATCCTTGTTCCCACACTGGTTTTAATAAGGTATAGAATATTGAGGTTTAGAACTCCAAGTGAGAAGTATAATTAGAAAAATATAACACAAAGGTCACATCTTTAATCCATATCACAAAATTATTACTTTGAAAGAAACTCCATTTTAAAAAAAATTAACAAAGAAAATAGATGTGGTGAGTTTTTTTTTATAAACAACTGGATATTTAACAAAGAGTACTAGAGGTATTTTAACCAGAATACAAATATATAAAAATAACATCCATCAAACACAATATACTATTAAAGGGAATCTAGTGGACAAATACACCATTCATAGTAATTACATTTGATTCTTTCTTTGGAACCTATTGCCAGCACCACCAAAAAATCATCTTGGCTCTATGCACAATTTCATCCGGGTCCCCAACTTCGTCAATGAATAAAATCGCATTTCTTGACCTCCATACACACCAACTAACACCGAGCCAAATGACAGACTCCCTCTTCTTGGAACACCTCCCTTTCTAAGTCTCTAAAGTCTTCACCAAATGGTTACAACAATAGTTTTTGTCTTGAATGGCCACTCCAAGTCAGACCTGAATTTTCTGCCATACCACCTTCATCCTAGGACATGAGATCATTACATGATGAATGTCTCCATCCTACCCAAAACAAAACACATAAACTTTATCATGTGGATTATGAATAATCTCAATTCTTGCAAGTTGATGCCTTATTGGTAACTTGTCCTTAACTAATTTCCACCTAAAAATATTTACTTTGGAAGGGACCCTAGCTTCCTAATTCGCCTTCAGATCTTTTATGGTCAAATGATCTAGTTCCACTCCCTCGACATTCTGCAATAAGCTTGTTAAATCACAAATATAAAATCTTGTTGAAATCAAGAGGTTTGTGCAAAATAAAATTAAAAAGGTGTTTGAGCGTTGATGAGGAAAACATGTTTCTAGTGATGGTGAAGAACAATGACAATGAGTTTCTGATACAACAATGGCGTTGATGAGTTTTTAATACAACAAAGATGATGAATTTGAGCGATGAGTTTGGAATCAAAACTAGCTTCTTACACTATAGAGATTGGGAGATTGAGAACTAAGAGATGGGGAGAGTGAGAGATTGAAATATTGAGAGACTTAGGTTTTTCTTCTTGTTTGTTTTCTTTTTGAAAACGTAGCTAGCCATTTTCCTCGTTTTTATTTAAGTTTATTTTTATAGTTTTATAATTTTTATTTTATTTAAGTCTATCTTATTAATTTAGTTGTAATTTTATTTTATTTTATTAATATATAATTATGTTTTTTATTTATTTTATTAATTAGATTTTAATTTCGTTTTTATTTAATTTTATTAGTTTAGTTAAAATTTATATTATTTTATTAATTTATAGTATTGGTTTATTTTATAAATTTGAGTTTAATATAGTCTTTATTTTAGTTTATTAATTTATAAAATTTATTTTATGAATTTAGTTTTAGTTTTGATATATAGTTTTACATTTTTATTTATTTATAATTTAAAGTTATATTGTTATTTTTATCATACATAATTAAACCAATAAAAAAAGAGACAAATTTGTGGAGGAAAATAAAAAAAAAAATCGCAACAACCGTAGTTTTAGCTAGGATCGCCGCTACCATAAAAAAATAAAGAAATAAATAATTACTTAAAACAATAAAATAAGGAGGCAAACGAAATTGGCGGAGAAAATGAAAATTTTTCACACCAACATTAACGTCGGCCGACACCGCGGCTAAATATTCAAAATAATTATTATTAAAAATAAAACAAAAAAAAAAGCGGCAAACGAAATTGATTGGAGAAACGAAAAAAATTTCGCACTAACATGAGTGTCGATCATGGCCGCCGCATATATAAAAATATAAATAAATAAATAAATAATCTTACATGTAAATATACATTAGCATCAGCCTGAGCCGCCGTCAGTATTTCAATACATGAATTAGTTAAATTAATCTAACTCAAAAGCATATTTAGCGTCGAAAGAAGCCGACACTATAATTAATGACCTAACAAAAAATTATACAAATTATTTTACTCTGATAGCGTCGGCTTTTTGAGACACATTAGCAATGTTGTTAGTGTGAAAGTCAGGTCCGATGCTAAAATGTTGAAGTTAAAACATGATTTTGTTATAGTGAATAATGCCAAATAAATGGTCTTCAACAAAAATAACTCTATGGACTATAAGACACCACTTTAACTTGGCAGAAGGAGATAAAAGATAAGAAATACAATAACTTGTTTACCCAGTTCGATCAAACAATCTAATTTATAGGGAAAGAGTAGTTCTTCGATTCATTATACTTACAAAAGTTGTTACAAATGAGTTACAAGAAAGCAGTCGCCCAAGTTCCCAAGAATAAAATATTAATATTAATATTTTAATATGTTAATAATATATTTAAATAAATATATTTAATTAAATAAATATGTTAATTAAATATTAGGATATATTTAAATATATTATTTAACAAATATAGTTAATTTCATAATATTTATATAAATATGTTAATTAAATATTAACAATTATTTAAATACCCCCGCTGGTCAAGTAACCCGAGAATACCACATAACAAAATCCATGGGTCGATATTATTCACAGCAATCACAACCTGAACCGAGGTATGGCAATGGAATATGTGGCACCAACATTAGTTAATGAAGAGGTTGAAGTGGCGATTGATGAGGAGGATATGGCAAAGGAATTGGAATTCTGGGAAAACGCTATGATCCTCTTTGCTTTAGGGGAAACACCATCAATGAATGCAATCAAAAAGTTTATGGAGAAAACCTGGAACACAGTGGCGTTGCCAGAGTTATATTTCAATGATGAAGGATATTTTATTGTACGGTTCATAACCAAAGAAGATAGGGAGACCATAATGGCGCAGGGTCCTTACTTCATCTATGGCAAACCCCCGTTCCTCCGCCAATGGTCATCAGATTTTAAAATGCAAAAGGACCTATTGCGTGTACTTCCGCTCGAGATCACAATGCCAAACCTACCATTGCATCTTTGGGGAGAAAGAAGTATCTCCAAGATTGCTAGTGTTATTGGTAGACCAATCACCACTGACGAATGCACGACAAAGAAACTTTGTATCTCGTATGCAAGAGTTTTGGTGGAGATTGATATAATGAAAAATCCCAGAGAAGTGTTGTATGTTAAAGATCACAAGGTTAAGGTCTTCGAGCAGAAAATCGAGTATGAATGGCGACCTACCTATTGTCACCAATGCCTAATAATTTGACATGATTGTGCATCCAAGCCACAACCGGTGAAGAAACAGTCTCAACACAAGGTATGAAAGCCAACAGGAAACAAAATAAGGATGGAAGAAGAGAAAGGACCTCCAAGCCAAATCCAAGTATAACCCTAGGAAAATACCAGAAAAGAGACAGACAATGAAGAGATACAGCAAACAGAAAGTGCATCTTGGACTGTGGTTACAACGGGTAAATCAAACAAAGGTAAACGCAATGCCACTGCCACTTCCCCTGACCACAAAACTAAGTCTGCATTTGTCTCCTATCATAATGTTTTCACTTCTCTGAGGATTAGAGAATGTCCTTTGGGGGAGGTGAACATAGACCAATGATGGAATGTAAGGGGCATTATCAAACAAGCAAGGCATAAGGAGGTTAGCTCCTGCCTCTGGAATTTCAAAGTCCCTATTGTGGCCTTGCTTAAAACTAGAGTAAAAAATGATAAGGCGTCTAAGATTATGATTAAGTTGTGCAATAAATGGGAATATGTTGACAATTACGAGAAATATGTAAATGGTCAAATTTGGGTACTGTGGAACCCAAAGGAGGTTGAAATAAAAGTCACTCAGGTTGTAGAGCAATATATGCACACTGAAATATATACTTTGGATCATATACTACAATATGAAGCAACCATTCTCTATGTTTTTAATCAGTTAGATAAAAGGAAGTTACTATGGAAGCAGATAGAAGACATGGGCAAGCATATCAAAAATCTGTGGATAGTACTTGGAGACTTTAACAATGTACTGACCTATCAAGATAGAATTGGTGGTAATGAGGTGCAAGAGACTGAATACAGAGACCTAAGGAGCATGATGACTAACTTGGGACTATTTGAGGCTACAACCAAAGGTAACCACTACACTTGGTCTAATAAACATACAACAGGGCTGATTTATTCAAGAATTGATTGGCCTATTGGGAATGCAGAATGGTTTCAGAGGTTCAATGAAGCAACTGTAGAGGTACTGGCCCCAAGTATTTTTTATCAATCTCCACTAAGGATTAACATGGTGGTGCAAAAACCTATTAGAAGGCAATTTTTCAGGTTCATTAACTGCATAACACATGAACCAAACTTCTTATTATTGGTCTCCAATTGTTGGCAACAGGAAACTCAGGGTCCACCCATGATTAAACTATGGGCTAAACTCAAAAGACTACAAACAACTTTGAAACCTTTGACTAGAAAAATGACACACATCCAAAAGTAGATTCATCAAGCCAGGCAGGAATTGCTACAGGCTCAAGATAAATTACAACACACTTCTTTTGATCAAGAGATTGTTAAGCAAGTACAACACCATACTGAAAAGCTTATCAACCTCAACCAAGTGGAGGAGACCATACTCATGCAGAAGGCCAAGGTTAATTGGCTCAAGTTGGGAGACCACA
Source organism: Lathyrus tuberosus (assembly GCA_022829125.1). NCBI lineage: Eukaryota > Viridiplantae > Streptophyta > Magnoliopsida > Fabales > Fabaceae > Lathyrus > Lathyrus tuberosus. Next base: position 310,101 of record JALAZF010000439.1, read on the forward strand.
TCAATACCTTCTTTCATGCTGCAGTTAAAAAGAAAAACGAGGCTAAGGGACTGCATACATTGGTATCATTGAATGGGGGAGTACTTAACACACATGACAGTATTGAAAAAGAGATCATGGAATTTTACACTGGATTGGTTGGCACTAAGGCAACTACCTTGAAAACCATTGACATTCCTACCATTAGGAGGGGCAAAATATTGAGTAGAGAGCATCCACAAATTTTAATCCAACCTATACAACAAAAATAGATTTGGGATGCCTTGAACCATGTTGGAGACACAAAGGCTTCAGGACCAGATGGTTTCAATGCATAATTTTTCAAGAGAGCTTGGCCTATTGTGAAAACTGATTTGGAGGCTGCAGTAATGGACTTTTTCAACACAGACATAATATTTATAGCAGTCAACTACTCCCTAGTAACACTCATCCCTAAAACACCTATTGCTACTACTATCGAGGATATGAGACCCATAGTCTGCTGCATTACCACCTATAAAATCATCTTCAAGATCCTTACAAGTAGATTTTGAAAAGTCATTCATCAAGTGGTGGATACATCTCAGGCATCATTTATACCTGGCAGAACAATTCAAGATAACATCATTCTAGCTCAAGAACTGGTTAGAGGTTACAATAGAAGGAGTATGTCCTCTAGATGCATGGTGCAAATGGACATCACAAAGGCATATGACATGGTTGAATGGGAAGCACTGCACCAAATCATGATTGAACTTGGTTTTCCCCACATTTTCATCAATTGGATAATGGCCTATGTCACTAGAGTTTCATACAGATTTTCTTTGAATGGTAGTCCTACTGGTATCCTAAGAGCAAAAAGAGGTTTAAGACAAGGAGATCCAATCTCCCCTCTCCTCTTTGTTCTCATTACGGAATATCTCCATAGGACTCTCAAGAGCTTGGAGAATAACCCTGGCTTTAATTACCACCTTAAATGTGACAAACTAAACATCATTGATTTATGTTTTGCAGATGACATCTTGGTGTTCCTGAGGGGTGATGTAGGTTCTCTACAATTGTTGATGAACAAAATGAACCAATTCTCATAAGCCATAGGTTTAAAGATCAATAATCCTAAGAGCAGATTTTTTTGGTGGAGTGGATACTGGAATCAAATACGAATGCAAACAGCTTACAGGGTTTGATATATGAGCACTACCTGTCAAATACTTAGGGGTCCCTCTTCATAGCAGAAAATTAACTATCAATCAATGCCAACCACTTATCGACAAGATGCTGCAAAGACTCCACCATTGAAGTACAAGAATACTCTCATATGCAGGTAGACTGCAACTAATAAAAAGTATACTATTTTCTATTACGAATTATTGGTTCCCTCTACCTAAAACTGTTCTGAAGCACATTGAAGGTATTTGCAGACGATTTTTGTGGACTGGGAACAATGAGCCTAGTAAGAAGGCTCCTGTTTCTTGGGGCCACTTATGTGATCCAACAACTGCTAGAGGTATGAGCATGATATCTTTAATGGAGTGGAACATGCCCACAATTGGAAAGCTGTTATGGGATATCTGGCAAAAGAAAGATAAATTATGGATCCAATGGATACAAATCTATCGCACGAAAAAAATTGCTGTAGAATTGTACCAGCCTAGTGTAAACACTTCTTGGATCATGAAGGCTATTTTCAAGAATAGAGATGCACTGAGTCATTCGACTTGTTGGCAGGGTCTGCAAGGAAGGAATAAATACAACACAAAGAAAAATTATCACTTGCTGCGAGGACCTAAACCTGCAGTGCATTGGAAGAACATTTTATGGAGAAACTACGCTAGGCCTCGTGCAGTATTCAATATCTGGCTAACTTGCAATAATAGACTCTTTACTGTAGCGAGCGATTTTTGTAGGTGACGCAACCACCTTATCGCTGGAGTTGGGTTTTCCTCCTCGAGGAAAAAGGGGTGCTACTTTCTGATTTCTTATTTATCCCATGAAGCTGGAAGGGAAAGGGAAGATATCTAAAACTAACCTTGCACGCGAATGTTTAACTGAACAAACGCTTAAAGAGATTGGGGGGTCCGGGGTCAGGTTATACAATGGGGAGTTGTCAATTACCCATCCTATATATGGTTATCCACAGGATATTAGCTTTAGGTTCTGCTTTGTACTTGATGGTGTTTATCCGTTAATAGGTTGGGAAAGTTTCTTGGGAAATATGATAGAGTGAGTTTTTATTGATGTTCGGGTTTTTCTGATGTTTTTGGTAAGGTACTGGACCTAAGTTTTGATTGGTGTATGTAGGTACTGGACCTAGAGTTTTTGATTAGTATGCTCGCTAAGATTTCACTATCTTATGCCTACGTATTCCCGTTTAAATGAAACAGGGAAATCAGAGCAATCATAGTTCCTCCTATTCTAAGGGAGGAAAAAGATGTTTTGGTGTCTCTTTCAATGCCCGAGACAGGGGCTAAAAGGAGTATTTGTGTTTTGTTCAAAGCCCAAGATTGAAGCTAAAAGGGATTTGTATCTTGTTCGAAGCCCAAGATATGAAGCAAAAGGGTTTTGATTGAGAGAGAATTTGTCATCTCTAAAGGGGAACTGTTGAGGTTTATGTGCTTTAATCAAAGCACAAGTTTGATGCTAACATGTTGATTGACTCAGCTAGGGATTTCTTTATGCGAAGCCTAGGAGGAGGCTAGATAAGACCGACTTAACAAGAGAGTGTATATGTCTTGTACAAAGCCCAAGATTGAGGCAAAAAATAGACTGACTCTTTGGGGATATCATTATATAAAGCCTAAGAGGAGGCTAATAGTTTGACTTTTCCGGGGAAAATGTTCTTTCTGTCTTGTACAACGCCCAAGATTGAGGCTAAAAGGGGTTTTTTACTCCGTTGTGGAGGTTTATATGTGTCTTGTACAAAGCCCAAGATGAAGGCTAAAAATGAGTTTGTCTCAATAAGAGAGTGTTTTTATACTCAACAAGAGAGTGATTTAATGTCTCGTACGAAGCCCGAGATGGAGGCTAAAAGGAGATTGACCCAACAAGAGAGTCTTGAAAAGTGATGGACTCAACAAGAGAGTCTGAGAAAAATGATTGACTCAACGAGAGAGTCTGAGAAGTGATTGACTCCACAAGAGAGTCTGAAAAGGTGATTGGCTCAACAAGAGAATCTGAAAAGGTTAGCTCCGCTGGGGGAGGATAATTGCACAAAGCCCAAGAGGAGACTGACTGTGTGGAGGAAAGATCATTATACAAAGCCTAAGAGGAGGTTATCTTACTGCTGAGGATTAGATCCATAGGCAGGCCCAAGGGTGGGGAACTCTCATGAGAGAGACCGGGTTTCTGCTGGAGATTTTTCCAGAGTGATCGATGTTTTTTCCTATGTTTGGGAGGAACTTGAGAATGTCTTTGAGACTCGAAGGGGTTTTAGACTATCCAAGTCTACTGGTGTTGAAGAGTTTTATCTTTTGTAGGATGCCCAAAAGAGGGAAAGGGCCTTAAGGGATAAGAATCAACCCTAAACTGGCTTGAGGTTTGACACTGGAAAGACTGCTCTAGCAAAGGATGACTATGTTCTGTCTTATACCTTTAAGAGGTCATTAGGGTCCTTGTATTAAGCCTAAGAGAAGGCATGAGAACTTCTAAGAAGCCGAATGGTCCTTGTACAAAGCCCAAGAGGAGGCATGGATGCTTTTAGGAAGCCTGTGGGTCCCCAAACCAAGAGAAGTTCAAGAAATGCAATTCACATAGAAGAGATCATTCCAGGAAAGTTCGAGTATTTGGAAGAAACTCAAGAGATGCTATTCACGGAGAATAGATCACCTCTGGGGAGTAGAATTTCTTTGATAATATCTAGGAGTGACAGCTTGAGAAAAGGTTCACCGAGAATACTGCCTTTGTCTTTGTTCCATATTGATTAACCCGAAGAGAAGGGAAGACTATATCTGGAAATCCTATGGGGATCTAGTTCTGCTTGTATTTAAAGAGTGACCAACAGGGCTTTACCTAGTTCTAGACGTAGTTGCCTAGGAAAACTCTAAATAACTATACTAGTATATATACAGTTGATATATGACAAGGATTTAAAGGAGTATGAAAGAAGACTAACCATACGCAGCTTCCCACAATACAGTTATGTATATGAAAGCATATAAAAGAAAGCAGATAAACACTTACCCGTTGTAGAGCTTCCATGTTGTTTTGTTAGTTGTTCAACAAAGAAATTAAAGAAAGTTTTGATAGCAACTATACATTTGGATTCAAAATCAAAGGAGAAAGTATTTTGAACAGAGATCGGGGCTTAAAGCTCAGGGAGATGCCCAAATTACAGTGATGGCATTGTTGTTTTGTATCGGGACTTATACAATGACTGAGGCCCAAAAAAGTTTTTGTCAAAAGGGGATTGGGTCTTACACCTCAAGGAGAGGCCCAAGGAGTTTGAAAATGAATAAAGATGGGTCTTATAGCTCAAGGAGAAGCCCAATTGATTTTTAAAAAGGTGAAGATCTCGCCAAACGTTTGAAAATATACTGAGGGACTTATACAATGTGTGAGGCCCAAAAGGTATTATTTACAAAGGGGTTGGGTGTTACACTCTATTAGAGGCCCAAAAGATTTTTAAGAAAAGGAATGGGACTTATAGCTCGAGGAGAGGCCCAGATGATTATTTGTTTAAAAAATAGCGATCGCGCCGAGGTTTAAAAACACAGTGGGTCTTATACGATGACCGAGGCCTAAATTATTTTGGTTTTCAAAAGGAGTTGGGTCTTACACTCTATTAGAGGCCCAAAAGATTTTAAGAAAGATTGATGAGGGTTGAATTAATCAAAACCCTAATTTTGTTAAAAAGGAATTAATTTTGTTTTAAAATTAATAAAAATTGATGAAAACATGTGAAAAAAATGAGTGGTGATCTTGGATCAATGCTTCAAAAATCATGTTTTTATTCACAAAATGATTGGAAACTAATTAATCTTGGAAAATCAAGAAGGAAAAACTATTTCAAATGTTGAAAAACAAATAAACATTAATTCTTTGTAAAAATATCAAATATATGAAATAAATAATATTTTTGGGAATTTTTGGGTAAAATAAAATATTTTAACATTTTTGTGACTTATTAAACAAGAATCAACTCAAAATCATTAAAATTCAGAGAGAAATTAATTTTTGAATCAATTAAATAAAATCACAAAAATTCAAATATTTAAAAATTCAAAAAAGGGCGCCAAGAACACCAAAGTCTTGCCCGCACCCTCTATTTCTTCAGATTTGAGTTTTCTCCTCAATCTCACTGAATACTTGATGAAATCACACAATCCACATATCAATCTACTCGTTTTCACCTCAAGATCATGTCTATGATCTTTAATTTCATTTATTTTAAGTATGGAATAAGAAATCAAGACAAAACCTCAAGAACCCTAAATTCTGCATGAAGGCTGAGAAATTCTATACACGAGTCATTCAAAGCAATTAATTTAGGGGAAACATTCTATGCATGATTATGATCATTTGGCAAAAGTATTGTGCGAGGAAATATGCATAGATTAAGAGATGACCAAGTTTAGGCTTACTTGAAGGTCGTGGAAGTAAGAGCAATTTGATTTTTGGTTTGGAGGTGTTACAGATGAGTTGTGATGATCTGAACAACTTCCCTACACCATATGGAATGTGTTTGAATGCTTGGAGTGATTGGAAATGGGCTGGAACAGGTTATGGCACCTCAACTGCAACTTGATTGAAAACTTGAGCAATTGGCTGGTGATTTTGTGAAATTGGCGTTCCAGGTGTTGTTTAAGTGTTTGGATCACTTCTATATGATGTTTATGAGGTGTGTGTGTGTGTGTGTGTGTGTGTGTGATTGGTTTGGTTGGAATTGCTCTCAAACTCAAAACCCGATAGTGACTTGCTTTAGAAGGCAATTTTGGAAGTGAGAAGGTGATTTTGAGGAAAGCATCAGTTTGATTGCTTTGGTGTACTGAAACTGAGCACAAATGAGCTCTATTTATAGTATAGCAAGTTTGTTTTGCAAGCAATAGTGAATGGTGGCTGCAGCAGGCTGTTGGCCAATTGGATCATTTTGGAATCTCAAGTCACCTCTAGCCATTGACTAGAGGTTAGAGCACAAGCCTATGGTTCTTTGATTCAAGGATAAGGCTTGACTAAATTGTTAATTTTTGCTCTAATACATGCCACCTCTAAGCATCCATTGAATGCTCCAAAACAAAATTGGAGTCTTGAAGCATCTTTGGCTTTTTAGGTTTGGCATGCTACTTGTAGATTTTGGGACTTTGGAGGCTGATGGATCAGTGTTTGTCCCTTGGTTGTTCCCCCTTGAGGTGTGCAGATGAATAAGCATGCTTGGAATTGCACAATTTGAGCAATTCGAGCCCTTGTGCACAAATCTGCCTTGCCAAGACAGTTTGCCGTAAGGCATGTTATAACTGTCATAACTCCTAGCTCAGATGAAGTTTGATGGAGTTCTTGGCCATTTTGGAAAGCTCTCATATGATACAACATATGTGTGATCATAGTTTGTCTTGACACTTTTTGGATCCAAGTGAAAAATGCCCCTATATTTTGAAAAAAGTGAAACAGATTCTGACTTAATGAAAATTTCACTAAGTGTTGGAAAAAGTGGCATTTTCATGTTTTTGTCATTTTGGTCACTCCATGACTAAAAATCCATGAGGAATTGGAATGAGGTGTAGTTGACACTTTTAAAGTATTCCATGAGAGCTATAAATCCATCTTTGGATAATCCAAAATGGTTGCTTGGATCTCAAGTTATGATCCTTGAAAGTTGGTACCCTAGCCACTTTGTTCCATAACTTAGAAAAATTCTAAGTTTTTATGGTTACCTCTTTTACAAGTTAATCCATTTTCTTTGGTTTTTCTTGATTAATGATGATTCAAATCACACATTAACATTGTTTTAGGGTTAAGGAACCTTGGTTGACCGAAAAATAAAAAAGTCAAACTTTGACTTTTTGTACAGTTGACTTTTCATCAGATGAATTTTAAACTGCGCGATCCTCTATGAAATCAAGTCCTTGACCTAAATCAAACTTAATAGATGGATTCCATATGTGATATAGGGTGTATTGAATCATGTCCCAAGGTTTGGGAGCATGTCTTGGTCAAAAGTCAAAGATACAGTTGACTTTTTCTTCAAAACCCTAATTGTGGTCCAGATGAAAATGAAACTTGTGAATCAAGTTTCCTGGGTTAACCCATGCTTGAAAATGGATCAACATAGTGTATTAGAGACCCTCAAATCATGTCTTGAGGTCTTGGCTCATGTTTTGTCCCAAAAGTCAACTTAGGGGTGAATTAGGTCAAGAAACCCTAATTCCTGATTTTTGGTGAATGCATCCCCTGAGGATAAATTGACTTGATGATTAGGTCCATGAGGTTCCATGGAGTATCTTAGGTTATGCTTTGAAGCATTGGCACATGCCCAGATGAAAATTTCTACCTGGAGGCCTTGGTCGACCAAAACCCTAATTTGGTGACACTAGCGATCTTAAGGCTTGATCCACTTGGAATGTTGCAACCTTGTGCTTGATCCTCGGTGTGGGAGTCCTCTTGATCCTTTATGGGTGTTGGAGAGGTTAGAAAAGTTGAAGATTATGTAATTTCTTTATTGATCCTTTGTCTAAATGCTCTGAGAGGGTTTAAAACCCTAATTCTGATTGTAGTGAATGCTCACCCGTCTTTGGGGAGACTGATGAGGCATGATGGTTCATCCATATTGTGGTAATGATTTACACAATGATGGGAAATATTAGTGGTCAAAATTTGGGGTATGACAGATGCCCCTATTTAATCTTCTTAGACCCGAAGGAATGAATGGCGAAGGTGTTAAGGCATTCGGGGTACAAGATGATTAAATATCGAAATGCGCAAAATTCTGACGGTGGTTATGAATGGCAGTTTTCCCATCCATATTTTTTTGCTAAGCAATGATGCTTAGAAAAGGTAAAATTCCTCTTGATCCTGGTTTCCAGCCAAGGAACTGGTCTCAGTTTTCTTTTGAAACAAACTTCCCCTCGATCCTGGTTTCCTACCAAGGAACTGGTCTCAGTTTCTGAAATAAACTTCCCCTCGATCCTGGTTTCCTACCAAGGAACTGGTTTCAGTTTCTGAAATAAACTTCCCCTCGATCCTGGTTTCCTACCAAGGAACTGGTCTCAGTTTCTTTTGAAACAAACTTCCCCTCGATCCTGGTTTCCTACCAAGGAACTAGTTTCAGTTTCTGAAATAAACTTCCCCTCGATCCTGGTTTCCTACCAAGGAACTGGTCTCAATTTCTTTTGTCAATAAACTTTCTTGACAAGGGATGCTGTTCGTAGTGGTTTTCCTTAAACTTCTCGCCGAATATTCCTGGGGAGATGCCATTTGATGGGAAAAAGTTTTGATGTCAGACTTGCTGGGGAACCCATTCGTATGAGTTGTAGAGGCACTACTACAAAACGCTAAAACAACAACGCCTGGCTTACAACACATCCTTTATACCGTTGTAATAGGTTAAAAATTTCTCGCCCATGTAAAAGCTGAGTCATTTAATGACGGTTGAGTGAAAACACCGTAGTAATAAATAAAATGTATCTAGCTTCGATTCCCTACAACTACATTTTTTCCATTTTTTAGAGTACATTTAGCGTGTGACAATTAAGTTCATTATTTTAAAAATAAAATTTAAATTATTTTACAACGGTTAAGATAAACAATCGTAGTAATAAATGAAATGTAACAAGCTTCGATTCCCTGCAATACATTTTTTCCTTTTTTTAGGATACATTTAGCGTGTGTCACTTAAGATTCCACGACGGTTTGTTTTTCCAACCGAGATTAAAAGGTTTACTGATAAATTAAAACAAAACTTATTATGTATTTCTTTCATAAGACGCCCTAATCGAACAAGTGAGCCAGAGACGCCCTAACCTTTACCCTCTTCATTTCCATTCATTTGGAGCTCAAATATTGCTCAAATAAGGTACTCTTCAACATTTTCATTCCTTTTTTCTTGGTTTATTCTCAAATATTGATTGTCTTCATCATTCATTTGCTTCTTCAGCTTCGAAGTAAGGTTCTCTTCAACATCTTCATTCCTTTTTTCTTAGTTTATGCTCAAATATTGACAGTCTTCATCATTCATTTGCTTCTTCAGCTTCGAAGTAAGGTTCTCTTCAACATCTTCATTCCTTTTTTCTTGGTTTATGCTCAAATATTGATCGTCTTCATCATTCATTTGCTTCTTCAGCTTCGAAGTAAGGTTCTCTTCAACATCTGCATTCCTTTTTTCTTGGTTTATGCTTAAATATTGACCGTCTTCATCATTCATTCGCTTCTTCAGCTTTGAAGTAAGGTTCTCTTCAACATCTTCATTCCTTTTTCTTTGTTCATATTGTATATGCTCAAGTCAGAATGAGATGTTTCATATGCTTTACGTTTAGTATGAGAGTACATCTTCATTGATTTTTTCTTTGTTCATATTGTATATGCTATGCTTGAGTTTTTGGATTATATTTTGGTGTGTCATTCACATTATTATACATGTATAAATTTCAGAAGTTGTAATGGATTGTAGTTGGATGAAAGCCAATAGATTAGATCCGGTTTATGAGAATGGAGTTTGTGAATTCCTTGAATACGCTGATAAACATCTTCCCGACAATGATGGTATCTTTTATTGTCTTTGTGTTGTTTGCGCTAATATCAAAAAGGGTACAAAGAAAGAAATACACAATCACCTTTGTTGTGATGGTATATGTCAAAATTATATAATATGGATGTGGCATGGTGAGGTGGATAATAAGGAAAGTCGGGCGTCACAAAGTCAAAGAGTGGAGGAAGATGGATATATGGAAGATCACATAGGGGATATGTTCCGTGATATTGGGGAATCTTCTTTTATGAATGCTCATATTTATGATAATTTATGTCGTGATAAAGAGACCCCTTTATATAAGGGATGCACAGAGTTCACACTATTGTTGGCGGTGTTAAAGTTGTTTAATCTGAAGGCAAAAATGGATGGTCGGATAAAAGTTTCACGGAATTACTTGAATTGCCACAGCAAATGTTACCAGAAGATAACAAATTGCCAAATCGTTCCTATGAGGCCAAGAAGATATTGTGTCCACTGAGTCTGGAGTATATCAAGATACATGCTTGCCCTAATGATTGCATATTATACCGGAAAGAGTATGAAGACTTGTTTCAATGTCCGAAATGTGGTGTGTCGTGTTACAAGCTGAAGGCTAGCAATGGTGATGACAATGATCACTATGACAATGTTAGTAGGAAGCATCCTCCTGCTAAAGTGTTATGGTACTTGCCAATACTTTCACGATTAACGAGAGTTTTTTCTAACTCGAATGACGCAAAGAATCTTAGATGGCATGCAGATGAAAGGATTCGTGATGGAAACATTCGCCATGTAGCTGATTCTTTGCAATGGAAGAAAATTGATTCGTTGTTTCCGGATTTTGGAGTCGAGCCAATAAATCTTAGGCATGGGCTTGCCACCGATGGAATGAACCCCTTTGGTAATATGAGCACTAATCATACTTCATGGCATGTTCTTCTCACTATTTACAACCTATCTCCTTGGTTGTGCATGAAGCGCAAGTATATACTGTTAAGTATGATGATTTCTAGACCACGACAACTTGGTAACGACATAGATGTTTATCTTAGTCCATTAATTAATGATTTACGACTCTTGTGGGATGAAGGCGTTGAAGTTGATGATGCATATTCTGGGGAATAGATTAATATGCGTGCAATGTTATTTTGCATAATTAACGACTTTCCGGCTTACGGTAACTTGGCGGGATACAGTGTCAAAGGACATAAAGTGTGTCCTATATGTGAAGATGATACTTGTTATCACCAACTTGAGTTTGGAAAAAATACAATTTACCTTAGGCATCAAAAATTTCTAAAACCGGGTCATCCTTATCGTAGATTGCGAAAGGCTTTTAATGGAGAGCAAGAGTTTGGTGAGGCTTCTAAACCTTTAACTGGAGATGAAGTTTATCAATGGCAGGAATACATTAATGTTGTCCTTGGGAAGAGAGAAAAAGAAAAAGGTGGGAAGAGAGAAAAAGAAAAAGGTGGGAAGAGAGGAAAAGAAAAAGGGGCAGTTGCGAAAAATATATGGAAAAAGAGGTCCATCTTCTTTGATCTTCCATATTGGTCAAGTCTTGATGTTAGACATTGTCTTGATGTGATGCACATGGAGAAAAATGTGTGTGATAGTTTGATTGGCACACTTCTAAACATTCCGGGCAAGACTAAAGATAGTAAGACTTCCCATCTTGATATGGAGAAGATGGGTATACAAAAACAGTTGGCTCCAATAGAGAAAGGAAAAAGAACTTATCTTCCTCCAGCATGTCACACTCTATCTAAAAATGAAAAGAAGATGTTCTGCGAGTGTTTGCAAGGTATTAAAGTTCCGCAATATTACTCATCAAACATCAAGAAACTTGTATCAATGAAAGATCTCGAGTTAATTGGTTTAAAATCTCATAATTGTCATGTATTGATGCAACAACTTCTACCAGTGGCTATCCGTGGGATTCTTCCAAAAAATGTAAGAGTAACTATAACGAGACTATGTTTATTCTTCAATGTCATATGTAATAAAGTTCTTGATTTCAAAAAATTGAATGAATTAGAAGATAAGGCTGCCATAATCTTGTGTCAATTGGAGATGTATTTTCCGCCATCATTTTTTGACATTATAGTTCACTTACTTGTTCATCTCGTAAGAGAAATCAGAATTTGTGGTCCAGTTTATTTAAGGTAGATGTATCCAATAGAGCGATATATGAAGATCTTTAAAGGATATACGAAGAATCATCACCGACCGGAAGCTTCGATTGTTGAAAGGTACATTGTAACGCCCCAGTTTTAGTTAGTTTTATTTAATCGAGTCGATTTAATTATTTTTATTATTATATTATTTTATTTTTGACTTTTATTTGATAATATATTATTTTTCATTGTTGTGATGTTTTATCGCGTTTTGGGAACGTTTGCGAGATATTTGAGTCTAGGGGTATTTTGGTCATTTCACTTTAATTTTCTTAAGTTAGTAAATAGAAATAGAAAGAGAGAAAAATAGAGAGAAAGAAAAAGAGAAGAAGGAAAAGGGAAAGAAAAGAGAAGAGAAAGAAGAAAAGAGAGAAAAACTTGGAAAAGAAGAAAATCGATCAACCGACTTTTCAAACACGATTAAATCGGGTAAGGGTGCGAAACTAGATTATCTTATACTTGTATATGATTATGTATGTATGTTTTTGGTTGTTATTGGATTGAAATTGAATGTAGAACAAAAACCATAATATGTTGAAATTGTTGGAAATTGATTCAAATTGTGTCTGAAATCATGTTTTGATGTTCCTAATTGCTGAACCATGTTAGATAGGTGTTGTTATGTATTCATTTGGTAATTTTCTGTTGTTTTGGTGAGATTTGGGGTTGATTTTGAGTGATCCCGTAGCAGAAAATTATGCAGGAAAAATTCTGGTTTTCGCTGCCCATACGCGTAACACGCAGGGCAATACGCGTATTGGTTAAGGAAATACGCGTATGACAATGAAGGAATGAGGGAAATACGCGTATGGAGTTCCATTTTCTCGGCCATCTGCTGATTTGCGTAATGGTACGCGTAAGGAGTTGGGCAATACGCATATCAAGTGAGGCATTACGCGTATTAGGGTTTTAGAGGAATTTTTGAAGAGGAATTGGTCTCTGCTCATACGCGTATCACCTTGGCCAATACGCGTATGGATGGGCGAGTGAGCTGGGCAATACGCGTATGGATTAGGGCAATACGCGTAGTACCAGAGGGTGTGTTGAATATTGTCTTTTTGCGATTCCTTTTCGTTTTATTTCCGTAACTTGTGTTCCGATTATCCGTTTTGAACATACTTGGTATCGTTGGAAAGCTATTGAGCTGTACTTTCTTATTAAAATGGTTTTGAGATTGTTGGCCGATTAAATTATGTTGGGAATTTGGAATAGTGTTATTTTGTCGACTTTTACCGTAGTAATTGTGTGTAATTGATGTGTATCATGCAATGTGTTGTTGATATGGATATCGTATAACTTGTGTGCTGTTGTGTGATGAAAATGCATGTGATGAATTGTTGTGATGATGGTTTGTGGCCTAAGGGCAATAAAATGCAATGTGTGGTATTTGATGATATATGCATGATTATGGATGTGTATATGTGTGCATTTGAATGTCATGAGTCATTGTATGCCAAGCATCATGATATGCATTCTTGTGATGTCGTGTGCCCTAGTGGGTGTGAGTGACGAAACGATTCCAGAGGGAATCCGCTATAACATCGTGAGCCTTATACCGAGAGGACTGAAAGCGATGATTATAGACGATCGCGAGCCTTATACAAAGAGGACCGAAAGCGATTGGATCGTGAGCCTTATACAAAGAGGACTGAAAGCGATCCATAAACGTCGTGAGCCTTATACCAAGAGGACCGAAAGTGACGGGGAACATCGTTTACCCGACGGGGAGTTACACTAAGTAACAAGTGATGATTCCAATAGTTCCTGAGTGAACTAGTGTTGAGATGATGGATGGAATGGTACCGCATTTGCATAGAGTCGTTGTGTTGGTCTCTTTGCATTTGTATAAATCATGAATGGATTGATTATGTGTGGAAAATATGAATTGAGTGATTATGTGTTGAGTTTGTGATTGGATTGATGAATTGATGTGCATATGTGATAAATGCATTGGTTATGGATGATATGTTTTATGTATAGACATATGCTATGTTTTGTGGGGATGTTGTACATTACGATGATTGTATTAATTCTCTATGGTGTGCTATATATGAATATATGTGATGCTTGTGGTGAGAATAATTATGCATGTGAATTTATATGTGTTTGCATATTATTATGCAATCTTGATTTAGTTGTTATTTCTCACCCTTCTGCTGTGGTTTGTTGCTCTATGAGGATTGCAGATTAGTGTCTTGGAGGCTTTTGTGAAGATTAGTTTTCCATACTTTTGTTGGTCTGTCTGCTCTGATACGTAGCACGGGAGTCGGGGAACGCTTTTGTTATATATGTATATATTTGTTGGATCTATTTTGTATTACCTTGTAGGAATATTTTGATGTTATAAAACAATTTACTTTGTAAAACAAGTCAGTTATGGATATTTCCGCTTTATTCTATAATTGAACTTTCCCTTTGTTGGAAAAAGTTTCCTTTTTAGGTTTATTCCACTTTGTGTTATGTATCAAATTTATGAGCAGGAATTGTGTTTTCTTTCTTTAAATGTGGCATCCTTGTTTCTGTCGGAAAAATAAATTTTTATTTACTCTGATTTATTTATGTATTATTTATTCGCGATGGGAATTGGGGTGTTACATACATCACAGAAGAAGCTGTTGAGTTTTGTACAAACTAGTTATCGGATGCAGATTCTATAGGAATTCCAAAGTCTCGTCATGCTGACACAGATGGAAGAGGTATTCAAGGTCTAAATGTTAGGTCACTAGCTCGGGATATAGTTATTCAATCACATTTCTATATATTGAATAATATAGATGAGGTTCAACCTTTCATAGATACTCACAAAAGACTTATGAAGAAAAAATATCCCCGAATGAATGACAAGTTGTTGTTGATGGAGCATAACAATAGATTCATGGATTGGTTTAAAAAAAAGTGTATCTAATGATCCTAGTGCATCCTAGATACTTAGATGGTTGTCGTACGGGCCAAAATTTTGTGTCATTATGTGACACCCCTAATCTATACCCCGAGTAATTAAAACGATAACAAATAATCAGAGTATAATTAAAACATTCATGGCATAGACTGGAGCGTCACATCAAAGTAATGAAATATAACAACCTGCTCAAAAGGATATGCAATAATCAGGTAGCAACATAAATAGAGGAACTCAATTCCTAACACCCACAATTCAGATACAGAATAAAAGTGGAAAATCTGCAACTGAAATCTCATATATAATCATAGAAGTTTGTCTGTCATATATAGAGTCATACATGCACAATCCAAAAAGATATATATAAATACAAATAATCACATAACCATCTCCCCTACTACCCGGTGCCACATATCAGAGCCGACCGACAAAAGAATGAAGACATAAGCTTCACAAAAAGACCTCCAACATCTAATCTGTAATGCCTCATAGAGCATTCAAAACTGCAGAAGGGTGAGAAACACAATTATAATATAATTGCATACAATTATGTAACAACACGAAATACTCATGCAAAAACATTCTCACCACAACGTATACCATAATTCAATTACAAAACAACATAATTCATAATTCATGCATCCATCACAAAGGCATATCAATCATGCTCAATACATTTATCACTAATATACATATATATATCAACTTATCAATCTCATTCACAATATCCCACACATAATCAATCCATTCACAAATTCCCACATATAATCAATTCATTCATGATTTATGCAAATGCACAGAGACCGACACAACAACTCTATGCAATGCAATGCAATGCGGTACCATTCCATCCATCATTCTCATCATTAATTCACTTAGGAATTATTGGAGTCATCGCTTGTTACTTAGTGTAACTCCCCGTCGAGAAAACGATGTTCCCCTTCGCTTTAAGTCCTCTTTGTATAAGGCACACGATCCGATAGCATTAGGTCCTCTTTGTATAAGGCACGCGATCGTCTATAACGTCGCTTTAGGTCCTCTTTGTATAAGGCACATGACCGTTACAGCAGATTCCCTCTCGAATCGTTTCGCCGCTCACACCCCACAAGGGCACACGACATCACAAGATGCATATCATGATGCTTGGCATACAATGACTCATGACAATCAAATGCATACATATATACAACCATGTGAATCATCTCAACATCAATAATCATGCATTGCAATCAAACCCAAAATAATGCATTTATTTTCCATAAGGCCTCAAACCATCATCACAACATTTCTTCACATGCATTCACATCATATAATATCACACAAGCTATACGTTACATATCAAAAGCATATCTCATGATAACACATCAATCGCACACAGTTACGACGGTAAAAGTCGACAAAATGACACATTTCCAAATTCTTGACACAATTAAATCGACCACTAATCCCAAAACCATTTTTATAAGAAAGAACATCTCATTAGCTTCATATCGCTTCGAACGGAGGCCAAAACGGACTTACGGTTCGAAAGATATGATTTTTTAAAGTTTTGGATTTTTGAAATTTTGCCTTGGTTAATCGGTTACCACTTTTGGTTAACCGGTTAACCGGCGACTTACAGGGGCTAGAGACATTTTGGTTAATCGGTTACCATTTTTGGTTAACCGGTTAACCATTGAAAACTAACGTGAAACACCAAATTTTTCACTCGTTAATCGGTTAACACATTTGGTTAACCTGTTAACACTGTTGTAGAACCACAAAAACTCTGTTTTAATGACAGCAAATCCAACCAAAACCCGATTAAATCCCGTAGGCTCATTCCAACAATCCCACTCGATTAAATACCAGCCAATAACAATTATACCAGACCTATCCAAACACCATTCAATCAATCACTTCTCAATTCACACCAAATTCATCAGTATATATCAAAAACGCAAAAGTTACAAAATCAAACAAATTCAATTAAACAATCATACGAAATCACGGCCTAACATCACTCGACTCCACTACGCGACTTACTCCGACTTTCGTCCGCGAAAACATCGATTTCTACTCATATTACTCATTTTCAACGTAGAAATGAAAACTATGGAAAGACAAGTAAACATTCAACCACATACATGCATAATCATACACAAGCATAGAATAACCGAGTTTCACACCCTTACCTGATTAATCGTGCTTTGAAGTGTCGGTTAAATCGGTTTCTTAAACTCCAAGTTTTCGTCTTTTTTCTTCTTCTCACTCTCTTCTTCTCTTTTCTTTCTCTCTATTTCTCTTAAACTTTCTTTTCTCTCTTTCTAATCTCTATGTTTCTATGTTAAAAGAAAAACAATAATATCTAACCAAGCAAAATGACCCCTACACTCAATTTTCTCGCAAACGCCCTCAAAACGCGATAAAACATAATAACGATAAACATAACATATTTACCAAATAAAACCTGAGAATAAAATAATATAAAAACAAAAATAATTAAATTGACTCGATTAAATAAATCTAACAAAAACTGGGGCGTTACAACTCTCCCCCACTTAGAAATTTTCGTCTTCGAAAATATTACCTAAGACGAACAACTCCGGATACTATTCTCGCATCCGACTCTCCAACTCCCAAGTCAAATTGCCCTCAGCAGTGCCTCCACACGCTACTTTCACAAGCGCAATATCTTTGCCTTTTAACCGCTTCAACTCGCGATCCAAAACCCTCACCGGTAATGCCTCAACTGTAAGGTTCTCCCTTACCTCAACCTCATCCATCAGAATCACATGCGACGGATCCGGAACATACTTTCAAAGCTGTGAAACATGGAACACATCATGTAAATTCAAAATATTCGGTGGCAACGCCACCCGATAAGCCACATCACCCACTCTCGCCGATATCTGATAAGGACCAATAAACCGAGAAGTAAGTTTCTTCGACTTCAATGCCCGTCCAACACCCATCACCGGCGTAACTCTCAAAAATACATGATCGCCTTCTCAACACTCAAGATCTTTCCTCCTTCGATCATGATAACTCTTCTGTTCACTCTGAGAAGCCTTCATTTTCTCACGAATAAGTTTCACCTTTTCCGTAGTTTGTTGAACTAACTCCGGTCCAACCACCGAACTCTCACCAGATTCATGCCAACACAACGGTGTTCGACATCTTCTTCCATACAACGCTTCAAAAGGTGTCATTCCAATACTCAAATGGAAACTGTTGTTATACGTGAACTCAATAAGCGAAAGATAACTATCCCAAGCACCACCTTGCTCAAGAACACAAGCTCTCAACAAATCTTCCAATGATTGAATAGTTTTCTCGGTCTGACCATCCGTTTAAGGATGATAAGCAGAACTCAATCTCAACTTGGAACCTAACGCCTTTTGCAAACTTTTCCAAAATCTGGAAGTAAACCTCGGATCTCGATCTGAAACAATACACAATGGAACACCATGTAATCTCATAATCACACGGATATAAATCTCAGCCAACCTCTCCAAAGAAAAACTGATGTCAATCGGAATGAAATACGCCGATTAAGTCAGCCTATCCACAATCACCCAAATGGCATTATGTCCCCTCTGAGTATCCGGTAACCCTGTCACAAAATCCATAGAAATGTTGTCCCATTTCCACTCAATAATATCCAACGGTTGCAATAATCCACTAGGCTTCTGATGTTCTACCTTTGACTTCTGACACGTCAAACACGCTTAAACAAACTGAGCCACATCCCTCTTCAATCCGGACCACCAAAAGATCTTCTTCAAATCTTGATACATTTTATTAGCTCCCGGATGTATACTCAAACTACTCCTGTGTCCTTCCTCTAAAATCATCTTTTTCAATTCCGAATCATCAGGAATGCAAATTCTACCACGAAATCTCAAAACACCCTGATCATCCACTTTAAAGTCACCATTCACACCTTTACCTCCAACCGTCATCAAATCAACAAATTTCACATCTAGCCTCTGTTTCTCGCTAACGGTCAACAGAAAATCATTAGTGACCTTTAACATACCAAGCCTCACACAGTCAGATGTCAATTCACACACCAAACTCAAATCTCTAAATTCTTCCAAAAGTTCCCACTCTTTAACCATCAAAGCAGACATATGCAAAGATTTCCGGCTTAACGCATCATCTACCACATTAGCTTTACCAGGATGGTAATTCAAGCTAAAATCGTAGTCCTTCAAAAATTCCAACCATCTCCGTTGCCTCATACTCAACTCTTTCTGATCAAACAAGTATTTCAAACTCTTATGATCACTAAAGACTTCGAATCTTGCACCGTAGAGATAATGTCTCCAAATTTTCAATACAAAAACCACCGCAGCTAATTCCAAATCATGAGTAGGATAGTTCTTCTCATGAACCCGCAATTGTCTCGAAGCATAAGCCACAACCTTACCTTCTTGCATCAACACTCCACCTAAACCAACCAAAGACGCATTGCAATACACCACAAACGGTTCACTAGGACTTGGTAAGATCAAAATCGGAGTTGTAGTCAATCTTCTCTTCAGCTCACTAAAACTTTCCTCACACTGAATATCCCAAATAAATGCTTTACCTTTACAAGTCAGCTGGGTCAATGGAAGTGCTAACTTGGAAAAGCCTTCAATGAATCTTCGATAATATCCAGCTAAACCCAAAAAGCTTCTAATTTCAGTAACAGATCTAGGAGCCTCCCATTGTAGAACTGCATCTACTTTGGATGGATCCACAGTAATACCATTACCTGAAATCACATGCCCAAGAAAACTCACTTCTGACAACCAGAACTCACACTTGGACAACTTGGCATAAAGTTTCTTTTCCTTCAAAATTTTCAATACAATACGCAAATGTTCCGCATGTTCCTCCTGATACTTAGAATAAATCAAGATGTCATCAATAAACACAACAACAAATTGATCCAAATGCTCATGGAAAATGCGATTCATATACTCCATGAACACTCCCGGCGCATTAGAAACCCTGAACGGCATCACAGAATATTCGTAATGTCCGTATCGTGTCCTAAAAGCCGTCTTCTGAATATCTTCCTCCTTCACTCTAATCTGATGATAACCTGACCTCAAATCAATTTTACTAAATACACACGCACCTACCAACTGGTCCATCAAATCATCAATTCTTGGAAGAGGATACTTATTCTTAATCGTCACCTTATTCAGCTGGCGATAATCAATACACAATCGCATACTTCCATCTTTCTTTTTCACCAATAAAATTGGAGCACCCCAAGGCGATACACTCGGCCTCACAAACCTCTTATCTAACAATTCATTCAACTGCTTCTTCAACTCAACCAACTCAGATGCCGACATACGATACGGTGCCATAGATAAAGGTCTAGTACCAGGAACTAGATCTATAGAAAACTCCGCTTCTCTTTCTGGCGGCACATCAGAAATATCCTCCGGAAACACCTCCGGAAAATCACACACAACTGGAAACACATTAATTGTAACTTGACTATCCACAGTCAACGATGCAAACAACCCGAACAACTGAGCTTCATCCGCCAAAAGTTTCTTCAACTCTTTGGTAGATAAGAAACTCGATTCCTCGTCTTCTTCAAGAGAAGGAAATCTTACCAACTTATGATAACAATCGATATGAACGCGATTGAACTGCAACCAATTCATTCCCAGCACTACGTCTAAACCTTTCAACGGCAGACATGCCAAATCCATAGCAAAATCCTTACCATAAATGGTCAAAGGACAACTTAAACAAACCAGAGAAGTAGTTACCGACCCCAATGTTGGAGTATCGATAACCATCTCTCCCCCCAACGACGACAACAAAAGATTCAAACGCCGCGCACACACAGACAAAATAAACAAATGAGTCGCACCAGTATCAATAATAGCAACTAAAGGCGTACTATTAATAAAACAAGTACCTCTGATCAGACGATCTGCACTAGTAGGCTGAGTTCCTGCCAATGCAAATACTTTCCCTCCAGCTTAAGCTTGATTTGGTTTCGAACAATTCGTACTAATATGACCAGGTTCACCACAGTTGAAACACTTCACCACATTCCTCTTGCAATCAGCTGCGACATGTCCGATACCTCCGCAATTGGAACACTTCCTTATATCCTTTCTACATTCAAACTGACGATGTCCTAAGTCACCACACCTAAAACATCTCAGAGGATTATACATACCTCCCCCACTTGGCCTTTTAGCAAAATTAGCCCTTTGCTTTCCCTTGTCAGATGATGCCACATAAGGACCACCACGAAACGGTTGCTTTCATTTCCTTTCGTTCAAACTATTATAATGAGTAGAACGAGCTTTGCTATCCTCCTCATAAATTCTACAACAATCCACCAAATCCGAAAACCTCCTAATTCTTTGATAACCAATTGCCTGTTTGATCTCGGGACGCAACCCGTTGTCAAACTTCACACATTTGGAAAACTCCGCAGTTGCTTCAGCATAATGTGGATAAAACTGAACAAGCTCCACAAACTTAGCAGTGTAATCAATAATAGACATGTTACCCTGTTTCAAGTCCAAGAACTCTATTTGTTTCTTTCCTCTAACATCTTCAGGAAAATACTTCCTCAAGAACTCACTGCTAAACAAAGCCCAAGTGACAACTTCACCTGTAGCTTCCCACACATGACGCATACTAACCCACCAATCATCGGCCTCCTCCTGTAACATGTGAGTACCCAGTCTCACCTTCTGTTCCTCAACACAGTCCATCACTCGAAAGATTCTTTCAATCTTCTTAAGCCAAATCTGGGCACCATCAGGATCATGTCTTCCTTTGAAGACAGGCGGTTTGTTCTACTTGAACTCATCATTCCCACCAGAATTAGGTGCATTCCGCACAGCCTGAGCCATAGATTGCATAGCAGCAGCAAGAGCATCATCATTCCTACCAGCCATATTCTGTTCATATCCAATAACAGTAACTATGGTTAAACAAACAGCTCGACCGAACACAACTGACGCACAACAAACAACTTGGTCAAAGTGATCGACACGGACTGGACTGACACAAACTGGCTCTGATACCACTTAATGTGACACCCCCAATATATACCCGAGTAATTAAAACGATAACAAATAATCAGAGTATAATTAAAACATTCATGGCATAGACTAGAGCGTCACATCAAAGTAATGAAATATAACAACCTGCTCAAAAGGATATGCAACAATCAGGTAGCAACATAAACAGAGGAACTCAGTTCCTAACACCCACAATTCAGATACAGAATAAAAGCGAAAAATCTGCAACTGAAATCTCATATATAAACATAGAAGTTTGTCTGTTATATACAGAGTCATACATGTACAATCTAAAAAGATATATATATATATATATATATATATATATATATATATATATATATATATATATATATATATACATAATCACATAACGATCTCCCCGACTACCAGGTGCCACATATCAGAGCCGACCGAAAAAAGAATGAAGACATAAGCTTCACAAAAAGACCTCCAGCATCTAATCTGCAATGCCTCATAGAGCATTCAAAATAGCAGAAGGTTGAGAAACACAATTATAATATAATTGCATACTATTATGTAACAACACGAAATACTCATGCAAAAACATTCTCACCACAACGTATACCATAATTCAATTACAAAACAACACAATTCATAATTCATGCATCCATCACAAAGGTATATCAATCATGCTCAATACATTTATCACCAATATATATGTCAACTCATCAATCTCATTCACAATTTCCCACACATAATCAATCCATTCACAAATTCCCACATATAATCAATCCATTCATGATTTATGCAAATGCACAGAGACCGACACAACGACTCTATGCAATGCAATGCAATGCGGTACCATTCCATCCATCATTTTCATCATTAATTCACTCAGGAATTATTGGAATCATCGCTTGTTACTTAGTGTAACTCCCCGTCGGGCAAACAATGTTCCCCGTCGCTTTAGGTCCTCTTTGTATAAGGCACACGATGTTTATGGATCGCTTTAGGTCCTCTTTGTATAAGGTACACAATCTGATCGCGTTAGGTCCTCTTTGTATAAGACACACGATCGTCTATAACGTTGCTTTAGGTCCTCTTTGTATAAGGCACACGACCCTTACAGCAGATTCCCTCTGGAATCGTTTCGTCGCTCACACGCCACAAGGGCACACGACATCACAAGATGCATATCATGATGCTTGGCATACAATGACTCATGACAATCAAATGCATACATATATACAACCATGTGAATCATCTCAACATCAATAATCATGCATTGCAATCAAACCCAAAACAATGTATTTATTTGCCATAAGGCCTCAAACGATCATCACAACATTTCCTCACATGCATTCACATCATATAACAGCACACAAGCTATACGTTACATATCAAAAGCATATCTCATGATAACACATCAATCGCACACAATTACGATGGTAAAAGTCGACAAAACGACACATTTCCAAATTCCCGACACAATTAAATCAGCCACTAATCCCAAAACCATTTTTACAAGAAAGAACATCTCATTAGTTTCCTATCGCTTCGAACGGCGGCCAAAACAGACTTACGGTTCGAAAGATATGATTTTTTAAAGTTTTGGATTTTTGAAAATTTGCCTTGGTTAATCGGTTGCCACTTTTGGTTAACCGGTTAACCGGCGACTTACAGGGGCTAGAGACATTTTGGTTAATCGGTTACCATTTTTGGTTAACCGGTTAACCATTGAAAACTAACGTGAAACACCAAATTTTTCACTCGTTAATCGGTTAACACATTTGGTTAACCGGTTAACACTGTTGCAGAACCACAAAAACTCTGTTTTAATGACAGCAAATCCAACCAAAACCCGATTAAATCCCATTGGCTCATTCCAACAATCCCACCCGATTAATACCAGCCAATAACAATTATACCAGACCTATCCAAACACCATTCAATCAATCACTCCTCAATTCACACCAAATTCATCAGTATATATCAAAAACGTAAAAGTTACAAAATCAAACAAATTCAATCAAACAATCATACGAAATCACGGCCTAACATCACTCGACTCCACTACGCGACTTACTCCGACTTTCGTCCGTGAAAACATCGATTTCTACTCATATTACTCATTTTCAACCTAGAAATGCAGACTATGGAAAGACAAGTAAACATTCAACCACATACATGCATAGTCATACACAAGCATAGTATAACCGAGTTTCACACCCTTACCCGATTAATTGTGCTTTGAAGTGTCGGTTGAATCGGTTTCTTAAACTCCAAGTTTTCCTCTTTTTTCTTCTTCTCACTCTCTTCTTCTCTTCTCTTTCTCTCTATTTCTCTTAAACTTTATTTTCTCTCTTTCTAATCTCTATGTTTCTATGTTTAAAGAAAACCAATAATATCTAACCAAGCAAAATGACCAAAATACCCCTACACTCAATTTTCTCGCAAACGCCCTCAAAACGCGATAAAACATAATAACGATAAACATAACATATTTACCAAATAAAACCCAAGAATAAAATAATATAAAAACAAAAATAATTAAATCGAATCGATTAAATAAATCTAACAAAAATCGAGGCGTTACACATTACCTGGAGTGCATACGACATTGGTCATTATACCTTTTATACAAAATCAAAAGATGATCGTAGTACAATGCAAAATAGTGGGGTTATGGTTGAAGCCGAATCAATGTATTTCTCTAGTTCGAAAGATAAGAATCCGGTATTGGCAACTACCGCGCTTTATGGTGTCATTGATGAGATTTGGGAGATTGATTATGTTATTTTCAAAAGTGGCTTTATTTAAATGCAAGTGGGTTCCCAATAATAGTAATGGTGTAGACATTGATGACTTAGGATTCACCCAGGTCGACCTTGGCAAGGCATCTTTTAATACAGAACCATTCATTATGGCTTCTCAAGCAAAACAAGTTTTCTATGTTTCCGATCCATCGGACAAATCGGGGAAATGGTCAATCGTTCTCCAAGGAAAATACATTCCTCTTAGTGATGAAAGTCTTGATATTCCGTCCACACCTTCTTATACAACACAAGTTCCTACCTCATATGATGAAGTTGATGGAGATGTCGTGCATGCTATACGACTCGATCATGAAGAAGGCATATGGGAAAATTAACAAGTACGTAATTTATTATTTATTCATAATATATTAATTGTATGTTATAGTTTAGAAGTATTTTTACTAACAAGTATAATTATTTGAAATCATAGGTACACCAGGCCAGGAGACAAGACACCAGGCCAGGAGACAAGACACGAAGAGACAAGATACCAATACACCAAGTTACAATTATGTGAAGTTATGTAATGTGTGTAAACTGTAATATGGTATATGTGATATTTTATTTATGTAGGTTGTTTGTTCTAATAAACTGTAATCTAGTATATGTGATATTATGAATATGATACAATTAATATTATTATGAAAACTGTATCACAAAATGTGAGTTGTATTTTTCTGCTGTGTTGAGATATGGAGAACAATAATACAGCTAAAAAAATTGGGATTAATTATAAAAGCAGGATGATATTTGTTAATTTTGTAGAAACTTTAACGACGGTTATATTTCCTAACCGTTATAATATCTGGCGCACTGTCCAGCAAAAAATAAATATCAAAACTGTGCTGCTGGGAATCGAACCGAAGACAATTATATTTATTACAACGGTGTAATGTAAAACCATTGTGATAGTTAGCACGATTTCCTGTTTATTACAACGCATACAAGGCCGTCGTTGTAAGTATCATATATACAATAATAATCTACATAACAACGCCCTCGCCCGCGTCATTATATGTCATTCCCAACCGTTGTTAAATGGATTTTTCGTAGTAGTGAGGTGCCCAAACTTCTCTGTTTGGAGATGCATTTGTCGACTCTACTGGGGAAAAATGAGTCTCTTGAGAGACGGCTCCTGACCTGGGGATATTACATCATACTTTTCTTCGAGATCTTCTCGGAGAAATGCCATACAATGTACCCCACTTTTGAGGTGCTGATGACTTCATAAACATTGACTCTATTGGAGAGAAAAATCAATGTGTTGCTGAGACTCTTTAGTTGCGAGGCTTTCTCCGGGGATTATTCCTTAATCCGGGAAAGCAAAGATATCATCTTCAATGGCGAAGAGTGACGTTCGTCGAATGCCTTCTGGTCTTTCATAGGATCAAGCTATCAAAGTGGTCGAGGACCAACTTCATCCCAGAAATAAACTGGGGAGAGATTGCTTAAATGATTCACTTCCTAATGAGGAAAGAACTGACAACTCGATTGAGAGGACTTTTATCACGAGGGGATAAGACCGACTAGAGTGATAGTGATGCAATATGAATATGAATGCAAATCAATAATGCATGATGTATGTATGTTTATGCTGACAAAACTGACACGACATACAGACTAAAAGATGAACACGACTGGATACTCGACCACTGCAGGGGACGAAGAAGCACCATTGGTTCATGATAGCAATTCTTCCTTGCTTAGGAGAGATAGTCCCTAAACGTTGGTCGGGCTTAGGAGGTAAGAACTCTGCCGGGGGTGTCGGACGACACATTCGTATCCAACACAGTTGATCCTTCGTTCAGGTGTACTGGTTTAGAAGGAGTACTTTGATTCTGCACTTTGAAGTTCAAATACCTTTGGAGAAGTAATCGATGTTCTTCCGATGTTCAATAGTCAAAAGAAATTTCCATCTTTATTTAAAGCAGAAAAAGTTTGACAAGTAAATTCATTTTTGTTTTATTTCAAGAGTCGTTGATCATGTTAAAATGTCGTTCTGTAAAGCTAAAACAAATAAGAATTGCAAACAAAAGCACAAGGGCTCAAATTTCATTGATAGGATGGAAATCAGCCAAACGCGTGATTCCATAGAGTATTTACAATGTTAGAAAATGGTAATTTAAGGGAAGTGGGCTACATTGAAACATAACGACCGCTATCCTTCTACCAACTTTGAATTTCGGGCATCCTGAGCTTCTGTCGAAGATGACCTTGACTGGAGTTTTCCTGATAGATGGCATGAATGCCCCTGGGGAATTAGCCCCTGTTGGACGTAGTTACTTGCCATTAATCCCTAACTTTTGCCTGGATTGTACTTTGAGATTTCCATTCCACCTAGATGATTTTTTATTATGTCTCTACTTTTTTTTTAGTTTATTTAGGCGAAGTATTTCTTGAGTACGTCAACATTCGTGCGATATGTAAATTCTTCTCCATCCATGGTTGTGAGTCTCAAGGTGTCGTCTGAGAAAGCTTTCTTGACCACATAGGGGCCGTCATAATTCGGAGTCCATTTGCCCCGAGAATCAGTGAGAAATGATTGTATCTTTTTTAGCACGAGGTCTCATTTCCTGAAGACGCAAGGTCGAACCTTTTTGTCAAACACCTTCTTCATTCTTTGCTGATACAACTGACCATGGCATTGTGCCGTTATTCGTTTTTCTTTGATCAGATTCAGTTCCTCGTGTTGACTTTGACACCATTCAGCTTCTGTTAGCTTAGCTTCCATCAATACCCGGATTGATGGGATCTCTACTTCTATGGGGAGCACTGCTTCCATGCCATATACCAGAGAGAAAGGGGTTGCCCCTATTGAAGTGTGGACAGATGTGCGATAAACGTGAAGAGCAAAGGGTAACATTTAGTGCCAGTCTTTGTAGGTTACAACCATCTTCTGAACAATCTTCTTAATGTTCTTATTAGTCGCTTCTACCGCTCCGTTCATCTTAGGTCGGTAGGGAGATGAGTTATGGTGTTCGATCTTGAACTCAACGCATAACTCTTTCATCATCTTATTATTCAAGTTAGATCCATTATCCGTAATGATCTGGCTAGGAACACCATAACGACAGATGATATTGTTTTTGATAAAGAGGACCACGACTTGTTGGGTTACATTGGCGTACGACGTTGCTTCGACCCACTTGGTGAAATAGTCAATGGCTACCAGGATGAACCGATGTCCGTTCGAAGCCTTGGGTTCAATCATGCCAATCATGTCAATTCCCCATATAGAAAAAGGCCATGGGAAAGAGAAAACTTTGAGATGCGTTGGCGGTACATAGATTTTTTCTGAGTATATCTGAAACTTGTGACACTTCCTCATGTACTTGTAGTAATCGGATTCCATTGTCAACCAATAGTACCATGCTCTTAGAATTTTTCTCGCCATCGTGTGTTCGTTGGAATGAGTGCCAAAGGATCCTTCGTGAATTTCTTTCATCAGCATGTTTGCTTCTGGTCTGTTTACGCATCGGAGCAAGACCATGTCAAAATTTCTCTTATAAAGTGTATCACCGCTCAGGAAGAAACTGCCAGCCAGCCTTCTGAGGGTATTTCTGTCTTTCCTTAGTGCCCCAGGTGGGTACTCTTGTTTCTGAAGGAAGCATTTGATATCATGATACCAGGGTTTGTCGTCTATGACTTCTTCAATCGTGAAGATGTAAGCGGGCCTTTCGAGGCGCATTATGTTGATCTTAGGTAGGTCGTTCCATTGACCTACACTAATCATGGAAGAGATAATGGCTAAGGCATCAGCCATGTGACGAAGGATATGATGAAACTCGATTCGGTTGAAGAATGGTAACAACCTTCTCACGTAATCTTTGTAAGGAATCAATCTTGATTGGTATGTGTTCCAATCTCCTTTGATCAGATTGATAACCAGGGTTGAGTCGCCATATACATCCAAGTTCTTGATTCTCAACTCAATCGCTTCTTCGAGACCCATGATACATGCTTCGTATTCGGCCTCATTGTTTGTGTACTTGAATGTTAGTCTGGCAGTGAAAGGAATGTGGGTACCCTGAGGTGTTATGATGATTGCCCAAATTCCATTTCCATAACTGTTAACAGCTCCGTCAAAGATTAGTCCCCATTGGGAACTTGGTTCTGGCCCTTCACTGGGTAGCGGTTCATCGCAATATTTCATTTTCAAGTACATGACATCTTCGTCCGGGAAGTCAAACCCGATTGATTCCTGATCGTCAATCGATTGATGAGCTAAATGATCGGCTAAAACACTTCCTTTAATGAATTTCTGAGCGTGGTATTCTATGTCTTATTCTGATAACAACATCTGCCAACGGGCGATCCTTCCCGTGAGAGCAGGTTTTTTAAAGACGTACTTTATCGGATCCATTTCAGAGATTAACCAAGTAGTGTGACGAATCATATACTGGCGAAGACGTTTGGCTGCCCAAGCCAAAGCACAACAAGTTTTCTCAAGCATAGTGTACCGAGTCTCGCAGTCGGTGAATTTCTTGCTTAAATAGTAAATGGAAGACTCTTTCCGTTTTGTTTCATCTTGTTGGCCAAGTACACAACCCATAGAGTCTTCCAAGACTGTTAAATAGATGATCAATGGTCGTCCTTCCACTAGAGGTGATAAAATCGGTGGGTTCAACAGGTATTCGTTAATACTCTCGAAGGCAGTTTGGCAGTCTTCTGTCCAAATGCAGTCCTGATTCTTTTTGAGTAATTTGAAAATTGGCGTGCATGTCGCGGTCATGAGGAATATAAATCTGGAAATTTAATTCAGACGCCACAGGAATCCTCTGACTTGTTTCTCTGTTTTTGGAGAATGCATTTCTTGAATGGCCTTGACTTTCTCAGGATCAACCTCAATTCCTTTCTGGATGACAATGAACCCTAAAAGTTTCCCTGAACGGACACCGAATGTGCACTTGATGGGATTCAAGCGGAGTTCGTAATTTCTCAACCGCTCGAATAGCTTTGACAGGTGGGTCACATGCTCCTCTTCCGTCTTGGATTTGGCAATCATATCATCGACATACACTTCTATTTCTTTGTGTATCATGTCGTGAAACAGAGTAGTCATGGCCCTTTGATAGGTTGCCCCGGCGTTCTTCAGACCGAACGACATTACCTTGTAACAAAAAGTGCCTCATGGGGTGATGAATGAAGTTTTCTCCATATCTTTCGGCGCCATTTTTATCTGATTATAGCCCGAGAATCCATCCATGAAGGAGAATATTTTGAACTTTGTTGTACTGTTTACCAGCATGTCAATGTGTGATAAGGGAAAATCATCCTTTGGACTGGCATTGTTCAGATCTCTGTAGTCTACACACATTCTGACTTTTCCGTACTTTTTCGGAACTGGTACTATGTTGGCTAACCATTGAGGATACTCTGATGTGGCGAGGAAACTTGCGTCAATCTGTTTCTGTACTTCCTCTTTGATTTTGATGGCCATGTCTGGGTGAGTTCTTCTCAACCTCTATTTTATTGGTGGACATTCCGATCTCAACGGTAGATAATGTTCCACGATGCTGGTATCCAACCCTAGCATATCCTGATAGGACCAGGCAAATACATCGGGGAATTCTTTGAGAAGCTTTATCAAAACTGTTAGTTCTTGTAGTGGCTGGAATTTTGGTAAAACAAAGTTGAACAATGTTGATGTCATATGTCTGATGTCTTAACATTGGTTCCTAACATTAAGTGTTGCAGGGTTGAAGTTTTATATGATGATGTTAAACTTGATGTCTTGACATCAGTTATCAGAACATCAGAACATCAGGTTGTGATGTTTTAGGGCTGCGCGTGTATGTTTTTTTTTTTAGGATATCTGTTAGAGAGATTGGATGCGAATATCTTGGAGAAGATATTTTCAATCAAATATGGAGCAGATCATGTAACTAACATTAGGGCTGATTTGAAAAGATTTAAAAAGATTAGAAGGTCAAATCTGTTTTAAATTCTGTTTAATAACAAATTAAATCAGATATTTTTGGAAGAGGTCCAAGCCCAAGTCAGAATACTATTTAAAGCAGCCTCAACCCTTGTTGGAAAAAAACGAAGAAAGGGAGCTAAAGACTGAGTGTCATTTATGTCTTCGTGTGTGTTTTGTAAACCATTCATGTTTGAATTGGTGTTACTATTTTTGAGTTGTTAATTGTTCTTGATCAAAACTGTTAAGCAGAATCAAGTTGTGTGATTAATTTGTAATCATTGGAGTGTATCACTGAGGTGATTTAGGGAGTGAGTGGTTTCTCATACCTAAGTGGTTTCTTATGCAGAAGTGTCATTGGGTAGTGATTAAGTTAGGTAGATGTCAACTGGGATTGTTAAGTCTGTAATTTAATACTACTAATAGTGAATTTCCTCCCTGGCTTGGTAGCCCCCAGACGTAGGTAGTTAGACCGAACTGGGTGAACAATTCATTGTGTTGATTTACTGTTGTTATTACCTTGTTCATATAGAAGATTGTGTTGTTATGACATCACACTCAACATCACACATCTTATACAAGAATTTCAATTGGTATCAGAGCAGGCATCCTGCTCTACATCTGGGTGAGATCTAGGGCTGATACTTTCTGGTGCAATGGACAAGGAGTGTGGTGGATTTGTGAATAGACCCCCTATTCTAGATGGCTCAAATTATGACTATTGGAAACCTCGTATGGTTACATTCTTGAAGTCATTAGACAGCAGAGCCTGGAAGGCTATTTTGAAAGAATGGAAACATCCTGTTATTGTGGAAAAGGATGAGAATGGAAAGGAAGTAGAGGGTAGCTCAAAGCTGAAACCTGAAGAAGAATGGAACAAGGAAGAAGATGAGGTTGCCCTTGGGAATTCTAAAGCCTTGAATGCTATATTCAATGGTGTTGATAAGAACATCTTCAGGTTGGTCAACACTTGTGAAGTAGCTAAGGAAGCATGGGATATCTTGAAGACTACTCATGAAGGAACCTCCAAAGTCAAGATGTCAAGACTTTAACTTTTGAGAACAAAGTTTGAAAATCTGAAGATGAAGGATGATGAGACTATCCATGATTTCCACATGAACATCCTTGAGCTGTCAAATGCTTCTAGTGCCCTAGGAGAGAGGATGACTGAAGAGAAGCTGGCGAGGAAAATTCTTAGATCTCTTCCCAAGAGATATAAAATGAAGGTGACAGCTATAGAAGAAGCCCAAGACATCAGCAAGATGAGGGTTGATGAGTTGATAGGTTCTCTTCAAACCTTTGAATTGGGAATGGAAGAGGAACCTGGAAATAAAACCAAAAGTATAACCTTGGTATCTAGTTCTGAAGATTCTAAGAAAGAGAATGGTGCTGAGTCTCAGGAGGAGATGTCCCATGCCATTGTTTTGCTGGGAAGACAGTTTAATAAGGTTATGAAGAGGATAAATAGGAGTTATAATCCTAATGTCAAGAACATCACATCTGACACCAACAGATCAGGAGATCAGGGGAAGAAAACTAGAGATGAAGAAAAGTCCAATAATGACAAAGGAGTCCAATGCTATGAGTGTGAAGGGTATGGTCATGTCAAGAAAGAATGTCCTACTTATCTCAAAAAGTAGAAAAAGGGGTTATCTGCTTCCTGGTCTGATAGTGAGAGTGAATCTGAAGAAGAATCAGCTAAGCTTGTTAGAGCTATGATTGGGGTTTGTGAGTCAGATGATGATTCTTGTGATGATGAGGTTACTTATGAAGAGCTTGATGCCTCTTATAAAGAACTGTGCATGAGAAGTGAACAAGTGTGTCTTGAAGGAGAGAAGCTAAAGAAAACCATAGTACAGTTAGAAGCTGAAAAGACTGAACTTGAAAATGAAGTCAGTATGCTTAATTCTAAACTAGATTCTATGACCAAAATTGTCAGAATGTTGAACAATGGTACTGATGCTCTAGACAACATTCTTAGTATTGGGAAAATTGCTGGAGACAAAAGTGGTTCGGGATTCAACAATATTGCAGCTTCTAATGATGTTATTACCAGTTCCAAACCAGTGATGTTAAAATAGATGTTTAAACATCCTGACAGGATTCCTTCTAGGAAGAAATTCAGGCGCTGGAGATGTCATCACTGTGGGCGTTTTGGACTCATAAAGGCCTACTGTTATAAGCTACATGGGTATCCGCAGAAGGCACATCAGTATACTCCCAGACAGAAGTTTCCCAAAGGTAATCAGGCCTTCAATTCTAAGAAGCAATGGGTTCCAAAAGGTAAAGTTACCAGCTTAATAGCTCACACTTCTTTTAGGGTTTTTACCAAAGAAGACTGGTACTTTGATAGTGGGTGTTCAAGACACATGACAGGAGTTAAGAATTTGTTGGTAGATGTTAAGCTTCAGTCTTCAGGTCATGTAACCTTTGATGATGGTGTCAAAGGAGAAATCAAGGGGATGGGAAAGCTGAACTGTGCTGGTGCTCCTAGGCTGGATGATGTTCTACTTGTCAAAGGGTTGACAACAAATTTGATCAGTATTAGTCAACTTTGTGATCAAGGATTCAAAGTAGACTTTACAAAATCTGAGTGCATTGTCACAAATGAGAAAGAAGAAGTCATCATGAAGGGTGTTAGATCTAAGGACAACTGTTATCTATGGGTGCAACAAGACTCAAGTACCACAACATGTGTTTTTGCTAGAGATGATGAAGTCAAAGTCTGGCATTAAAAGTTGGGACATCTTCATCTGAAGGGAATGAAGAGAATCATATCCTCAGAAGCAGTCAGAGGAATCCCCAAACTTAAAATTGAAAAAGGAAAAGTTTGTGGAGATTGTCAAAAAGGGAAGCAGACCAAGATGTCACACCAGAAGCTTCAACATGACACCACCTCTAAAGTCTTGGAACTTCTACATATGGACTTAATGGGACCTATGCAGGTAGAAATTCTAGGTGGGAAGAGAAGTATGCTTATGTTGTTGTAGATGACTATTCAAGGTACACCTGGGTGAGCTTCATTAAAGACAAATAAGAGGTGTTTGATGTTTTTAAAGATCTTTGTCAAAGACTCCAAAGGGAAAAGGAGAGTAATGTTATTAGAATAAGGAGTGATCATGGAAGAGAGTTTGAAAATAGCAAGTTTGCTGAATATTGTTCTGCTGAAGGCATAAGTCATGAGTTTTCTTCTCCAATTACTCCTCAGCAAAATGGAGTTGTTGAAAGGAAGAATAGAACTATTCAAGAGTCTGGTAGGGCAATGATTCATGCCAAGAAGCTTCCCTATCATTTCTGGGCTGAAGCCATGAATACTGCTTGCTATATTCACAACAGAGTTACTTTGAGAAGGGGCACTTCAGCTACTCTGTATGAATTGTGGAAAGGAAGAAAGCCAACTGTGAAGTACTTTCATGTTTTTGGAAGTAAATGTTACATTTTGTCAGATCGTGAACAGAGGAGAAAATTAGATCCTAAAAGTGATGAGGGAATCTTTCTAGGATACTCTACAAATAGCAGAGCTTACAGGGTTTTCAACTCCAGAACAAAGGTTATAATGGAGTCTATAAATGTGGTGATTGATGACATTGATAAGCAGAAAGATGCTGATGTCCTGGATGATGTTGAAACATCAGTTGAAGAAGTCACAGCAGAAACTGAAGACAGAAGTGGGTCACCCAGTCCTGATGATGATGAGCCTGAACCTGAACAATCTAATAAAGGACCATCTATTAGAGTGCAAAAGGACCATCCAAAGGAGCTTATCATAGGTGATCCTAATTCAGGGGTTAGCATTAGATCAAGAGAGGTTGTGTCAAATTCTTGTTTTGTTTCCATTATTGAGCCCAAGAATGTCAAAGAAGCTCTGACTGATGAATTCTGGATTAATGCCATGCATGAAGAGCTAGAACAATTCAAGAGGAATGAAGTGTGGGATCTTGTTCCAAGGCCTGATGGAGCTAATGTGATAGGCACCAAGTGGATTTACAAGAATAAATCTGATGAACAAGGAGTGGTCACCAGAAATAAGGCCAGATTAGTTGCTCAGGGATACACTCAGGTTGAAGGAATTGATTATGATGAAACCTTTGCTCCTGTGGCAAGACTGGAATCTATCAGATTACTTTTAGGGGTGGCTTGTAATTTCAAGTTCAAGCTTTTTTAGATGGATGTTAAGAGTGCCTTCTTGAATGGTTACTTAAATGAAGAGGTGTATATTGATCAACCAAAAGGATTTATTGATCCAACATTTCCTGGCCATGTTTACAAACTAAGGAAAGCTCTCTATGGTTTAAAGCAAGCACCAAGAGCTTGGTATGAAAGGCTTACTGAATTCCTGGCTGTAAATGGCTACAGAAAAGGAGGGAATGATAAGACTTTGTTTGTTAAAGAGGAAGGAGGAAAACTGATGATAGCTCAAATATATGTTGATGACATAGTATTTGGTGGGATGTCAGATGCAATGGTGAAACATTTTGTGGAACAGATGCAGTCTGAGTTTGAAATGAATCTTGTTGGAGAGCTCAGCTATTTTCTAGGTCTACAAGTTAGACAAATGGAAGACTCCATATTCATATCCCAGAGCAAGTATGCAAAGAACATTGTTAAGAAGTTTGGTCTGGAAAATGCTAATCACAAGAGGACACCTGCTCCTACTCATTTAAAGTTGTCCAAGGATGAACATGGTGTTAGTGTGGATCAAAGTTTATACAGAAGCATGATTGGAAGTCTATTGTATCTCACAGCTAGCAGAGCTGATATTTCTTTTACTGTTGGAGTTTGTGCCAGATATCAATCTGAGCCTAAGGTTAGTCACTTGAATCAAGTGAAGAGGATTCTGAAATATGTGAATGGTACTAGTGACTATGGAATGCTGTACAGCCATGGATCAGGCACTGAGTTAAGAGGATATTATGATGCTGACTGGGCTGGGAGTGCTGATGATAGAAAAAGTACTTCAGGTGGTTGTTTCTTCTTAGGGAATAATTTGATCTCTTGGTTTAGTAAGAAGCAGAATTGTGTGTCTCTTTCTACTGCTGAGGCTGAGTACATAGCAGCAGGGAGTAGTTGTTCACAACTTGTTTGGATGAAGCAAATGTTAACTGAATACAATGTCAAGCAAGATGTCATGACATTGTACTGTGATAATTTGAGTGCAATCCATATCTCCAAGAACCTTATTCAGCATAGCAGGACTAAGCATATTGATATAAGGCATCATTTTATAAGAGATTTGGTTGAAGACAAAGTAGTTGCTTTGGAACATGTTGTTACAGATAAACAATTAGCTGACATTTTTACTAAAGCCTTAGATACAAATCAATTTGAAAGTTTAAGAAGCAAACTGGGAATTTGCATTTATAAGGATTAGGTGTGCTGGAAGGAGTATTTGTGCAGTTGTGATTTTGCATATGTTTAAAGGAAACAACATTTTATTCAACTGCTGAAAGCACACTAGATTGGATTTGAGTACATCAAGAGCAAACAAAGTGTCTACAGATTATCCCAACCCCCTGAATCAAGAAAAGTTTTCCAATCTTCATCCCATTCATCATCAGAAGCATGTTGTTGCACTGGAGGTTTCCTGATGGTTTTCATCCTTGTCTCTGATGTTTTTCTTGTTCTTGTTGCTCCTGAAGAAGTCCCAGATGCTGTCATTATTTTGTTCTTATTCTTCAGTGGATCTGGTTTCTTGACCTCCTGCATGTGTTTCTTCCCTGCATCTTTGTTAGACTGACTCATACTTGTTTGCTGTCTGGTGCTGTTAGAAGGAAGAAGGCTTGGATTTTATAGTTCTATAAGAATCCATTGGTTGTATCGCCTGACTAGTCAAAGTTTTTGGAAATTGTGTTCCTTGGGAAGCTTGCTTTTGACCATGTCTTAATGGATGTCAGTTCTTTGGGTTTGATGTAGAAGTTGTCCAATTGTGGCTAAAAAGGGGGAGAGGTAGCCTATGTGTTGCCTAGTTGTCTGATGTGGTTCAAGGCTTGAGGGGGAGTGTGCTTGGTTGAACAACTGGTTTATGCTAGTTCTTGTTTTAAGGGGGAGCTTTGTGCAGATTTTGGATGTGATTGATGCTGGTTGTGTTTTGCTATGTTAGGAGTTTAAAGTTTTTCCGCTACAGGTACCTCTGATGTTGGCAGAGATTGTTTTAGCCAAAATTAGCCAAAGGGGGAGATTGTTAGTTGTTGTATTGGCTAGAATTTTGGTAAAACAAAGTTGAACAATGTTGATGTCATATGTCTGATGTCTTAACATTGGTACCTAACATTAAGTGTTGCAGGGTTGAAGTTTTATATGATGATGTTAAACTTGATGTCTTGACATCAGTTATCAGAACATTAGAACATCAGGTTGTGATGTTTTAGGGCTGCGCGTGTTTGTTTGTTTTGAGGATATCTGTTAGAGAGATTGGATACGAATATCTTGGAGAAGATATTTTCAATCAAATATGGAGCAGATCATGTAACTAACATTACGGCTGATTTGAAAAGATTTAAAAAGATTAGAAGATCAAATCTGTTTTAAATTCTGTTTAATAACAAATCAAATCAGATATTTTTGGAAGAGGTCCAAGCCCAAGTCAGAATACTATTTAAAGCAGCCTCAACCTTTGTTGGAAAAAAATGAAGAAAGGGAGCTAAAGAATGAGTGTCATTTGTGTCTTCGTGTGTGTTTTGTAAACCATTCATGTTTGAATTGGTGTTACTATTTTTGAGTTGTTAATTATTCTTGATCAAAGCTGTTAAGCAGAATCAAGTTGTGTGATTAATTTGTAATCATTGGAGTGTATCACTGAGGTGATTTAGGGAGTGAGTAGTTTCTCATACCTAAGTGGTTTCTTAGGTAGAAGTGTCATTAGGTAGTGATTAAGTTAGGTAGATGTCAACTGGGATTGTTGAGTCTGTAATTTAATACTACTAATAGTGAATTTCCTCCCTGGCTTGGTAGCCCCCAGACGTAGGTAGTTAGACCGAACTGGGTGAACAATTCATTGTGTTGATTTACTGTTATTATTACCTTGTTCATATAGCAGATTGTGTTGTTGTGACATCACACTCAACATCACACATCTGATACCAAAATTTCAAAAACTTCTTTGACAGTCGGATTAAGCAGTGCCCCAATCTTGATTTCTTTTCTCTTTTCTCCTGAACCCAAGTTGACCGTTTCCAACGGCTCTTTGTGAGGTTCAATAGACCTTTCCTCTTGTCTGAGTAGTCAGGAGATCTCTTCTCGAATTTCGTCGTCACCTTCTTCTTCAGCCTCAAACATCGGGAATTCAAAGTTGGGAGAAGGCATTGGATTGTATGTTTCAATGGGGTTTAAAACAAGCAATCTGCACGACGTGATGATTGTTTTTAGAAGAGATAGAGAGAATGCAAGAGTATGTGCAGTGTATTTTCTTTGGAAAACTGCTTGTTTTTATTATTGAGTTGTTTTAGGATTACCATTTTCTGAAAAAGCGAAAAGAGAAAACAACAATAAATGCGGAAATTATGGAACATCGTTATTTTATTTATGATCTTGTCGATTCTTGAAATTACAGCCCTATTAAACAAAACTCTGTCGCTTTGGGCAAAGAGCAGAGGGATATTTACAGAAAGTAAGCCCTATCAAAACATCCGTTTCACATGGGCAGGGTGAAAGGTTTAGATAAAGACGATAATTACTTAGACTTATGAACGACTTTCGGAACATTGACAGCAACCCATTGGCGGAAAACTCCTTGGTGAATCACAAAGTCTGGTACTTTCCTTCTTGGTTTGTCATCAGAAATAACGCTGATTTCTGGTGGAGCAGGATCGTTGGAATCTGTTTCCCAGGCAGAGTTATCATAGACGAACTCTTCTGTTGTATCTTGCATAGTATTTGTACTCTCAGACGAATCTCCCCATCCAGTTGGCTGGATGTCTTTGAGCCTGATACGAGAGCTTTCAGGAGCGGTGTACTTGACCAAGAAGTCGAACTTGCCACTCGTAACTCTCCCCAACTAAACTTTTGCTTGTCCTCAAGCAAAGCACCCCTCATTGAAAACAAGAGGATTTGCTTAAGCATAAGAATCAACCAAAACAAGATAAATGCGGACAAGCGTGAAAATGCACACAAGCAACGTTCACCACTCAATAGAATAGAACAATGACCAAGAATTAAGTTCTTAAACAAATATCATAATGGTTCAAAGAACAACTAAGTTTTCATACTTGAATCACTCTAACACTCCTCTTCAAAATAAGAATGCAGAAATTGACGCGTTTGCAACCGCGGGGAAATTTCACTCACCCGACAAACAATGCAAATAACAATCAATTCATACAACATCTAACAATCAAAAATGAAAATATTGAAGCAAAAATATCACTAAGGGCTTTAAGGGTTGTAGCTTGGTCGGGTTCACAACAAAGGGACATTTCTAAAGGCCATTGAATCGAAATTGCCGATAAATGGTATTTACACACAACAACTTCATTCACCATTCTCCCAACTTGAATTTAACCAAACCTCAAGTGAATGAACCTTACTTTTTAAGTCAAGGAAATCAAATTATACCAATGTTCAAAGGTTCAAGAAGAAATTTTTAGAAACTCACAAAATTCAATGATGAACCACACTTTCAAATTATGTACATAAACAAGTTCATCACTAAAATGAGATCTAAACTGTTTAGGCTCAGAGGGGCTAACAAATTCTCTATACTCACGAGTAAGATACTTTTGGATACGGTTGTGCTCAATATAAAGAAATGCCTTGATCATTTCTAATGCTTCCACAAAATCACAATAATCAAAAAATAAAGCATGAATCAAACGAATTAACAAAGTTATCAGTCATCCAAGCATTTAACAAACAACGAAGGTTTCCTCACAATTTATGGCTTTTGGACCTAAGTGAAACAAGCAATCAAACAAGTTGCAAAATGAAACAAGAACACATATTTGCACAAAGCACAAAATTCTTAAATCATTATAACATTCTATAAAGCGGTACAATTTACCAGGCATACTTTCAACGCTCAAGCATCCATCCAGACTTGGTCGAAGCTTCATTGAATACTTTTATACACAAAGCAACCAATCTAGAAGAAGTTCTCATCATTCCTGATCACACTAGAGAAAACATTAAAGGCACACAAATGCATATAATATTAACAAATGTACAAAGCTTAAAAATATAGAAACTATGCGATGCGATTCAATATCTAAACACCGATCCCCGATAACGACGCCATTTTGTTGAAGCTAGAATAGCAGCAAGCAAAAATATATAAGTAACCCAATTTTATCGTTCTCCATAGGGATCAGTGCGAGGGAAATAATGCCATTCAACGGTTTCTATATTTCTAAACTTATGGTTCAAAAGTTCTGGTTTAAAGACGAACCAAAAGCAAATGCGGAAAATGTAAAGACGGAAAATATAAAGTAAAGACATAATTATAAACGGAGCCTTGTTGGAATTGGATCTCATCAATTGATAACACATGCATTCTTCTAATCAAGTAAACACAAATCAATCATTCGCCTAATATCCTCGCGTATCACTCACAACAGAGGTTATGTCTAACGCAAGGTCGAGAGAACAATCGTATTGTCTCATTGGTGATGTCTCACGCAACTCAACAACACAGAGAAGTAAGAACTGATACTCACGCAAGTGTTAAGCCTAAATCTATGTCTAGAGTTCAGTCCTAACAGATATTACTATAACATCCATATCACATAAATGATTTCTTCGTATTTAAGCAAGATCAAAATACGTACACACGCTTAACCCTTTTTATATGTATTCAACTAATTTTCCCAATGAATGTGAATATCCTTCTTCATCACTATTATCATGCATCCTCGCAATACCGTATCGATCCTACTCATACTAGCCATGCTACATAATCAACACAATACAACAAAAGATAAAATAAATATCAACTCAAAAAACCATGTCAAAAGCTTGTTCATTGATAGATGAAAATCTAAGTCAAAGATTTGTAAAGGTTTAGTCAAGACCACAAATAATCAATCAAAGACAACAACAATAGAAAATCAGAATTCAATCCACAAATATACATTAGATGAAATACATAAGGTATCAAAAGATTACATCCTTTTCCAACAAGAAATCAAAGATCCTACCTTTTCTCCCTTGGAAATGAGAAGATATAAGCTCTGATCTTTTATTTACAAGTTTCTGTATCCAAAATTAAAAAAAAAACATTATAACCTAAAAAGTGTGAAAATCTATTTATACAATACAGGAATTTACACGTTCGCACTGCGAACCATTCATTCGCACAGCGAAGGGTGAAAAATGGCACTTCAAGTGCCTCTGAACAGTTAAACCGCCCCAGAAATTATCGCTACTTCGCACTGTGAAGGATTTGTTCGCAAAGCGAACACTCGCTTTCAAGTTCGCAAAGCGAACTTTAGCTCCTTTTTCCTCTGTCCAATTCTGGGACCATTCGCTGGGGCCTTCGCCAGAGTTCTCAAAGCGAACCTTCGCTGGCACTTGCCTTCCCATTCACAAAGCAAACCAACTGATGCATTTCCTTATTTCTTTGACAGCTTGCACCATTTCTTGTGTCTTACCACTTTGATCAATTAGTGCACTTTCCTGCACAATAGCACACATATTACAAGCACCAAAGGTATATTTTCAATGTTAGAAGAAAAACAACAATCATGAGTAAAATCAATGAAAACATGAGAATAGGGTGGAAAAGTGCAAAGAAAGATATGTCATTTTTAGGTCAAATCTGCACCTAACACCACTCGGTTGTCCTAAGGTGTCCCACACTTCCGTGGAACTGGATGAGTCATCCCTTTCGATGACGTTGACCTCAGGAAAAGCATAATTGATGAATTTTAGTCCTGCAAGCTTTGCAAATTCATCGTCGTGCTGGATATTTTCTGAATACCTTGAGTGTTGATCCCATGACATGGTGGGGACGCATGTATTCTTTTCTATGATGCTCAGCTGGTAAGCATCGTTGGGCTGACTCTTTTGTCCCAAGTCTCCTGGATACGGCTGCCAGATAGGTAGGCCATCCATTGGGCCATAATAGTCATGGTCAAAGTTGCCTTTCATCAGAGTATCCTCTTCTAATGAGTTTGGTGGAGCACGACATCCTTCCGAATCACAATCTCCGTATATCATCCTGACATCTGACCTTGGTATAAATCTCGAACTCTGTGCGTGATAGCAAAATGGCGTAAGTACTTCTTCTTGAGACATATAACCGTCTTCGTTAAGATATGACTTCCATTCTTCATCTGTATCGGAGGAACTCCCCTCGTTGATGGTATGCACTTCTTGAGGTACTGGGTGAAGGAAACCCCACTGTGGAAGTAATCCTAAATGGGATGAAGACTTTCATCGTTAGTAGCAGTCTAGGTACAGGTTAAAGAAAAACCAAGACCCTTCTTTGTTTTGTTATCAGTAGGAATGACAAGATGTCCCCACCCTTTTGCATTGTTACTTTTGATTAATTCGAGAGCATCTTTGTACGAGGAAATCGATGTTCCTTTTTCTGATTGGTTATCATTGCCTACCGACAGTGCTTGGAACTGAGTTCCAACAACCTCCTCTGGTTCTACACAAGTAGACGATGATAATTTACTCACGATCAAGGCTTGCTCTCCACAGACTGTGACTAGTTGATTGTTCTTGATGAAATTCAGTTTCTGGTGCAGTGTCAAAGTGACTGCCCCAGCCTGGTGTATCCAAGGTCTTTCTAATAAACAGCTGTACGTTTCTCAGACATCCATGACCTGGAAAGTGATCAGGAAAGTTGAGTACCGATAGTTATGGGAAGATTGACTTCATCAATAACTGCTTTCCGAGATCCGTCAAATGCTTTGACGATGACCTCACTGCCCCTCATCGGGGATCCTTTGAATGATAGTCGCATTAACGTGGACTTCAGCATGACATTCAGAGCCGATCCAGTATCTACCAAGACGCTGGCTAAAGCATCGTCCTGGCAGTTAACTGTAATATTGAGCGCCATGTTGTGACTTTTGCCTTCTTCCGACAATTCCTCATCACTAAACCCCAAGTTGTTGCAGGAAGTGATGTTGGAAATGATGTTGTCAAATTGTCTTACTATTACATCTTGTTCCATAAAGGCATGCTCTAAGATTTTCTGTAGAGCCTCCCTGTGAGCTTCGGAACTGAGTAATAGAGATAGCACAGAGATTTTTGAAGGAGTTTGTAACAGTTGATCAACAATGTTATATTCACTCTTTTGGATGAGCTTTAACATCTCATCGTTGTTTGTTGAAAGGTCGGGACCACTGGACTGACCGACCGGTTGATCGGAAACTTCTGTTTGAGGTTCTTTTTCTTTGCTAGGTTCTCCAACTCCTCGGTTGAAGATTCGACCGCTCCGTGTTACTCGACTGATGTCTGCAATATTCACGACGGAGGGTAATGGAACTTCTTTTCCATTCTCAACTGTTGTTGCACCGTACTTGTAAGGGATCTCCTTATCGGACTTGTACGGTACTGGTCCTCGCAGATAGATAACCACTGGAGCCTTCTGATTTTTCTGACCGTTACAGGCAACCTCAATCAGTTCCTGGTTGGGAACTTTTCTACTATCAAGAGGAAATCTTGATTCATCGAGTAGAGGGATTATGACGCAAATGTCTTTGGCTACTTCTCGCTTAGGGATCAAGACAACATCCCTGCTTTGATCAAGATGATAGTTTGACATTGAACCAGAGCTTGACCTTGGTTGAATTTCCTCATGGTCCAACTGACTTTGAAGGGCTGTTCGCACGAGGTAGCATCCTTGATTATATTCCGAGCAAACTCTACAACGCTCATAGTTGTGTGGTGGCACCCGACCACGTCCGCTTTGAATGCAGTGTAACCTCACTAGGTCGGTTTCCATTGATTGAGTATCCTCATTTTGATGCCTAGTAGGATTCCCGTCAGTCATACTGACCTGTTGTGTGTCTTCATCTAGATAGATCGGAAGCCACCAGTGGTTTAACAAATGTTGAAGTGTCCTTTGAATGAGTGCACAACCTTAGTTATTCTTATGACACACTCGACAGTTCTGATACTCATGCGAAGTCAAAAAACCAAGCTGGACCTGCTTAGTGTGTAACTCCTCCAAGCTGGTATTCATCAAACGGATATCAAAGATTTGAATCATGTTGATCTAATATGGGTTTCTATCACGGTAATCCTAAATCCATCCAAGATCCATCTGACGCTGGAGGACCTCTTGTACAAAAGAGCATCCCTAATTGTTTACCGAGCAAATCAGACAGGAATCATAATCGTGTTGTGGTAGATCATGATGTTGGCTTTGCCTTGAGTGCATTTCCACGAAGTTGACATTCATCACACGGATGTCATGGTTTTGAATGATGTTGGAATCCGTATAAGTCATGTTGACCCCACGAATCCTGTGATCCTGGATCCAACTGTTCCTGTAGACCTGATTGCACCACAGAACATCCTTGATTGTCTTTCGAGCATATATCACACTGGTGATAATTATGAGGTGGTACATGACCGTACCCGCTCTGTCTACGATGCATCTTGACCAGATTAGCCCTTAATAAGAGTACATCATGAATTTGATAGTTGTGGTTAGATTCTCCCTCTATCAAATTGACTGCAGCTTTCTCGTGTTGAGGCAACGGGTTCGTTTGAACATTTGGATTTGTATCCTTGAAGGATAAGACCCCGCTCCTGATAGGCTTTTACACATCAGATTTGAAATTGAGATAGTTTTC
Source organism: Lathyrus tuberosus (assembly GCA_022829125.1). Classification (NCBI taxonomy): domain Eukaryota; kingdom Viridiplantae; phylum Streptophyta; class Magnoliopsida; order Fabales; family Fabaceae; genus Lathyrus; species Lathyrus tuberosus. Next base: position 354,299 of record JALAZF010000439.1, read on the forward strand.
TATGTTACGCCCTGGTCCTCCTTGGTGGTAAGGACAGGCCTGATCCGCTTTGAACCAAAAAGGTGGATTCTCCAGTATTGTAAGGGGTGACCTGGTTTGGATATGCCCCTTGACCAGTAGTAATGGAAACAGTTCTGCGCATAACATTGGTATAGGGTCGAACCCTGGTAGTCTCGTTGTACGGTTGTTGTTGTTGTATGGAGGACGAACCTGCTGAAGAGGTTGTTGTGTCCTTTAGTGATATTGTTGTTGATTCGGTTGGCTCTGAGCAACCTGAGGTTGATACGTAGGAACAGGCGCAGGATTGATAGCAGGAGTTACAGTTGCTACTGGTGGGTAACGTCGCCTTTGCTTTCCGAGAGAGATATTGCCAATATCTTGCTCTTTTTTCTTAGGGAAAGTACCACCGTATCTTTTGGTAGTGCTTGATGGTCCAGTGTCTTTAACTAAACGTCCTTCTCGGATAGCTTGCTCAAGACGAACTCCCATGCCTACCATCTCGGTGAAGTCACTGGGCGCACTGGCGACCATTCTATCGTAGTAAAACGAACTTAAGGTTTTCAAGAAGATCTTTGTCATCTCCTTTTCCTCAAGAGGTGGACAAATCTGAGCGGCAATTTCACGCCATCTCTAAGCATATTCCTTAAAGGTTTCCTTATCCTTCTGCGACATGGCTCTGAGTTGATCTCTGTCCGGTGCCATGTCCAGATTATACCTATATTGTTGAACAAATGCAGCGCCAAGATCTCTGAAGGTGACGATCTTAGTGCGGTTTAAACCCGTGTACCATTTGAGTGCGGCACCGGTTAAACTATCTTGGAAATAATGGATCAGTAGCTGTTGGTTCTCTGTCTGTGTTGACATTCTCCGAGCGTACATCGCCAAGTGACTTTGAGGGCAAGAGTTACCCTTGTATTTTTCAAATTCGGGCACCTTGAATTTGTGCGGAACTTTCACATTGGGGACCAAATAAAGGTCTGCGGCGTCCTTTCCAAATAGATCCTGACCGCGAATGGCTTGCAGTTCCTTTTGCATCTCCAGGAACTGCTCCTGGAATTCCTTTATTTTATCGTTCATACTTTCATTTCCACCAGAAGGTATCTGTGGAATCTGTCCTTCCGGGACAGTGTGTAACATGGGTGGTGGTATAGTCATTACGGAAGTGACTCTTGGTGCCTCCTGAAGTTTGTAACCTTCAGGAGTTATTGTCATGCCCCTAGCATCTTTGCTTTCCCGAAGTTTGTAACCTTCAGGCCTAGCAGCTCCCGCTGTAGTTTCCGGAACTTCCATGATCGGAGGAATATATCCTTCCGGGATATAGTTGAGTGGCATGCCCCAGGGACGATCCTTTGGCATGTTATACCGAGGATCATACTTTTCCACTATGGGCGTCAATGTGATCTCTGAGATCACAGTCCTTTGTTGTTGTATCTGGGCTGCTGCCAGAGATTGCATGTCATTGTGAAGTTTCCTCAGATCTTCTTTCATAGTGTCGATTTCTTCTCTCAACTCTTTGTTCTCTTCCTCAATATCATCCATTTTCTTTTGTCGATTGGCCCGAGTATTGTACGAATGAGACACAAATGTGAGATTCGTAGGGAAGAAGAATGCGTTACGTGAGAATGATGAATGATATGCAATGATTATATTAGTTGAATTTTTGTTTAATCAAAATAAACTTCGACAATTGGATTGCAAATATCAAATAGTGGGGATAACCCCGTTTTATTGAATTCAAAGATTGCGGAAATGGAAATACAGTAATTTACAAAGTGCTGTAAAAGGAAATGTCTAAACTAATGGATCCTGAGTCCTCTCTGAGGAGAGCTCAGGTGCTGGTTTTGGTGCTTTCCTTTTCTTTGACCGAGGCTCTTGAGCCATTGTCGGGTTGTCATTCCTTTGCCAAGTGAAAAGAGCGAGCAAATTCCTATGGTCATCTTGATTCTCTACAGCATGTTGCTCTAAAATCTCAATCAGAACATCCTTTTCTTTTAACAGTTGTTGTATTTTGTTACACTCCACGTTGAGAATGCGGTACTTGTTCCTCCAAGACCTCTTCTCCTGTTGAACTTTGGAGAGAGTAACCTGAAGTTTTTCCGTATCAGACATAAAATAAAGGACAAATTCCCTTAATGTAATAACTTCCTGATGAGGGTAAGGCATCCTCAGTTTGAGAGCTCTAGTTTGTACCCAGTGGAGATAAGGCTCCACATAGATACAGTCCAGTTTTCCTAGAGACTCTCTTCCTTTCCTGTGAACATGTTTCCAGGCATGCACTATTTCTATCTTTAGTGCCCTGTCGTTTTCTCCTTCCTTGAAGAAAAGACCTTCCAGATGAGCATTACGCGGGACATGCCTCATCGGGTATCCAAATTGACGACGAACTAAAACCGGATGATAATTGATTCCTCCTTTAATTCCTATGAGGGGTACATTAGGGAATTTTCCACAACGGTCAATGATCCTAATCCCGTCATAGATTCAATTGTACCAATCAATGTCAGAGTTGGTAAGAGACATGATTCTCTGCGACTAACGTAAAGTATTCTTTTGATCCCAAAATGCAGCAGACTTGGGTAAATGGGAAGTGAACCATTTGTATAACAAGGGTACACAGCATGTGATCATTCCTCCGCTGTACAAATTCCTTAAGTGTACAGAATGATAAGCATCTGCGAGCAAGGTTGGTACGGGGTTTCCAATCAGAAAAATCTTAATGGCATTGATATCTACGGAGCTATCAATGCTGGGAAATAGAAATAACCCATAGGTGAGCAAAGCAAAGATGCTTTCGAAAGCAGGCACATTCCCTATACTAGCAAAGTACAGGGCTTTATTTATCAAAAAATGGGCTGGCAGACCCTGGATTTCAGCCTTAGTGGTCATGTGAGTCCTGACTTCTAACTCGTCCAAATAAATTGCTCTTACAATGGTCTGATCTTTTGGAATTTCTTCCAGTCCAGAAAAGGGAGCTTGGTCAGTAATGGGTAAATCAGTCAGGTGAAAGTACTTCTCCAGTGTTGGTGCTAGCTGATAATTCGGGAATGTGAAGCAGTGATAGACTGGATTGTAGAACTGGATGAGTGTGGACAGGATTCCTTCAATTACATGGACCCCTAACAGAGACAACAGTCCTCCATACTTAGCTCTGAAAGCACTAGGGTTGGTGATCTTTCTCACCAATCCTCTTAAATCCTCTAATTTTGGAACCTTGAAGGTGTACTTGTGAGTCCTCCTTCTACCGAAATCCATAATGCAATCTTTCTCTCTGATATTTGCAATCATTGTCTCAGTTTAATTTATAAAAGAGAGACTAGAAGAGAAAATTTTCTTTGTTTTAAGTTTTTTAATGAAATGAATGCATGAATGCAGCACACAAAAACATAGAAAAAACATGGGGTTAAAGGTTCGGTGTCATGAAGTCAAGGCTCTACCCATCCCCAAAGGTTTTACTGGTGATTTTTTGTACCTGTCCGCAAAAACATTGACCCCTCTTGCAACAGCAGGCTGGAATCACCCGAGCGAGCTGATGTATCTTAGAGTAATCTCAAATGAGGGTAGTATCGCGTGACAACTATTTCCGATAGCTTCCGCACTACAAAATAGTAACATGGTTTCAGTCTACTAAAATCCTCAGCTTCTCAGATAACCCAATCGAACAATCTGCTTTCAACAACCGAAGTCATATAGGCATTGAATCCGTAAAGGGTATCTCTATTGATTCGATGGTCTACCGAGACCTCTTACTTGGGATTCACTCCCAGTAAGATTACCCGTCTCGTGCCATCACCTATCTTAGGTGTATACTCAATCTTTCCAGATGCGGCATCACACGCATTCCCATTAGCAGAAAAATAAACACGGATATCAATTAGGAAAAGCAGTATATATATTTGTCCTAACATCCTAGACCTCTAGTCCTATGATTTTAACAATCAATGACACCCCAACAGAGTCACCATTTTCCTGTAGCGAGCGATTTTTGTCAGTGACGCGACCACCTTATTCCTGGAGTTGGGTTTTCCTCCTCGAGGAGAAAAAGGTGCTACTTTCTGATTTCTTATTTATCCCATGAAGTTGGAAGGGAAAGGGAAGATATCTAAAACTAACATTGCACGCGAATGTTTAACTGAACAAACGCTTAAAGAGATTGGGGGGTCCGGGGTCAGGTTATACAATGGGGAGTTGTCAATTACCCATCCTATATGTGGTTATCCACAGGAAATTAGCTTTAGGTTATGCTTTGTACTTGATGGTGTTTATCCGTTAATGGGTTGGGAAAGTTTCTTGGGAAATATGATAGAGTGAGTTTTTATTGATGTTCGGGTTTTTCCGATGTTTTTGGTGAGGTACTGGACCTAAGTTTTGATTGGTGTATGTAGGTACTAAACCTAGAGTTTTTGATTAGTATGCTCACTAATATTTCGCAATCTTATGCCTATGTATTCCCATTTAAACGAAACAGTGAAATCAGAGCAATTGTAGTTCCTCCTATTCTAAGGGAGGAAAAAGATGTTTTGGTGTCTCGTTCAAAGCCCGAGACAGAGGTTAAAAGGAGTATTTGTGTCTTGTTCAAAGCCCAAGATTGAAGCTAAAAGGGATTTGTATCTTGTTCGAAGTCCAAGATATGAAGCTAAAGGGTTTTGGCTGAGAGAGAATTTGTCATCTCTAAAGGGAAACTATTGAGGTTTGTGTGCTTTGATCAAAGCACAAGTTTGATGCTAACAGGTTGATTGACTCAGCTAGGTATTTCTTTATGCGAAGCCTAGGAGGAGGCTAGATAAGACCGACTCAACAAGAGAGTGTATATGTCTTGTACAAAGCCCAAGATTGAGGCAAAAAAGAGACTGACTCTTTGGGGATATCATTATATAAGGCCTAAGAGGAGGCTAATAGTTTGACTTTTTTTGGGGAAAATGTTCTTTCTGTCTTGTACAACGCCCAAGATTGAGGCTAAAAGGGGTTTTTGACTCCGTTGGGGAGGTTTATATGTGTCTTGTACAAAGCCCAAGATGGAGGCTAAAAATGAGTTTGTCTCAACAAGAGAGTGCTTTTATACTCAACAAGAGAGTGATTTACTGTCTCGTACGAAGCCCGAGATGGAGGCTAAAAGGAGATTGACCCAACAAAAGAGTCTTGAAAAGTGATGGACTCAACAAGAGAGTCTGAGAAAAATGATTGACTCAATGAGAGAGTCTGAGAAGTGATTGACTCCACAAGAGAGTCTGAAAAGGTGATTGACTCAACAAGAGAGTCTGAGAAGGTTAGCTCCGTTGGGGGAGGATTATTGCACAAAGCTCAAGAAGAGACTGACTGTGTGGAGGAAAGATCATTATACAAAGCCTAAGAGGAGGCTATCTTATTACTGAGGATTAGATCCATGGGCAGGCCCAAGGGTGGGGAACTCTCATAAGAGAGACCAGGTTTCTGCTGAAGATTTTTCCAGAGTGATCGATGTTTTTTCCTATGTTTGGGAGGAACTTGAGAATGTCTTTGAGATTCGAAGGGGTTTTAGACTATCCAAGTCTACTGGTGTTGAAGAGTTTTATCTTTTGTAGGATGCCCAAAAGAGGGCAAGGGCCTTAAGGGAAGAGAATCAACCCTAAAGTGGCTTGAGGTTTAACACTGGAAAGACTGCTCTAGCAAAGGATGACTAAGTTCTATCTTATACCTTTAAGAGGTCGTTAGAGTCCTTATATTAAGCCCAAGAGAAGGCATCACTAGTAGAAAAAACACTTGTTAAGTCGATTAAAAACGACTTCTTAAGACGGTTTCGAGCCTGACTTAAGAGTTTCCGAAATAAGAAGTTTTGACTTCTTAAGTCAGTTTCGGACCTGACTTAAGAAAAGGTTCTTAGGTCTGTTAAATATTAAGCGACTTAACAAGTCTAGGCTTTAAGAAAGCCCTTATGCCATATGTACCCGACTTAAGAAGTTTATTTCTTAAATCAGATATATTTAACCGACCTAACAAGCTAGGTTTTTTTTCTCACACATTTTATGGCAGGCAGTTCTAAGGAGCCTCCACACAACAGCTTTACGGAGCAAATCCAACAATATATTGCAGAAGTATCTAAGAAGCAAACCAACAATCTCAGCCATTCAAAGGAGGAGCAAGTACAACAAATATCATGAAATCCTAAGGAGCACAATAGTTACTTGTTAAAGGAACATAATTTACACATGATTTCAGTTTTAAGGAGCAAAACAACAATAATTACATCATTTCAAATGAGCAGGCGCATCAACATTCAAAAAATCCTAGTAAGAATAATTTAAATCATAATTTGAAAAAAATTTTAAGGAGAAAATCTTACACCAGTCACTGCAACATAATGATTATTCTAAGTAAAATATATCAAGCCGTGAAAGGGAGAACAACCTATATTGAAACAATACACAAGATTGACAGTAGCTTCTTTATGTATCTCCAAAGTAATGGGTTCATTGTTGTTAGCTGAAGATGTCTCAGGATTTTCCTTTTTGTCAGTAGAATTCATCTCTTGAATGGGAGGAGGGTTTACAATGGTCATTTCTGTAAACTATTGTCTGAGAGCCTTCCATTCGTCTCCCTGTGCTCCTGACACAAGGCGCACCAGTGCAAGCAGCAGTGCACACAACATGCATTACAAGGTGAATTCTGCAATCATATAGATAGTGTATAAAAATCAGAGGAAAAAGTTAGCTAAATTGTGTATAAGTATTATGGATGAAAAGTATTCTACAATCCTAATACTCATGTGATAGGTGCAAAGTATACTATAATTACATTGATCACAAATGTTCCTACCCATCTTCCAACAAATTTGGGAGGTTGTTCCACAGCATTATGCATCACAAAAAAGTAAAATAAAGTATGATATATCACTTGATATTGCATCAATTTGGTAGGGTATAAAAGCTCCAACCTGATAATCTGGTCTAAAATCGTGCCCCCATTGACTCACACAGTGAGCCTCATCAATTACAATCCTTGAAAGCAACTCGCGAACATATAAACTCTCCAAGTGTCGCAGAAGAATATCACTTATGCAGTCAGTATACAATAAAAATAGCGTTATGAAGTGAAAAATATGGTTCTTAAGCAAAAATGTGTGCATACCAAAAAAAAATTCAAAGAGTGAGCAGCTATCAACAATGACACTAACCTGGCAATCTTTTCAGGTGTCACATATAACAACTTATATTTACAATAAGCAGAATTAAGTTCTCTAAGAATCTCCTGTTGATCAGTCCATTCCATATTGGCACTTAAGTAAGTAACAGGTATATTTTCCTTTTGACAAAACAGAAGAAGCAAATAAGCAAGCATACATCTATGAGAAAAATACATGAAGAATGTAAGCATGTCATATGAAAATTACTAATACCTGCAATAGGTGCATTATTTGATCTTGAATAAGGGACACGAGGGGAGAAATTACTAATGTTATGCCTGGATTAATAAGAGCTGGTAGTTGCATCAAAAGACAGTACAAAGTTCTAAGAACACAGTAATATCTAACTTCTCCATTACTGTGTAGATATAATAAAGAAACTAAATCATATCAACATAGGACTGCAATACAACTTTGTAAGAACTAAGAACACAGTAATGTCTAAATTTTCTATTACTGTGCAGAGAATTGCAATACAATATCACCATTATAATGAAGAAACTAAATCATAATTCATAATGCCAAGGCTGTTTAGATATAATAACAAAAATGGACAGATCCAACACTAAAACCAGTTGAGTTGAATCTATATAGAAAACTTGTGAATGAGAAAGGAAGAAGGCCATAACTCGAGACCACTTGACAAAGCATATTACCTAATAGGTCAGACTTTTTCCTCCACCGGTGGGCATCAAAACCAAAACATCACATCCCTTCATCGTGGCATTAATAATCTCTCTTTGATTGGGGCGAAATGATGAGTTGTATACACTAGAATCTGGCATAAATTCACTTAAAATACCTCTAATTCTCTAGTCCAAGAAAAATCCCGACTGCTCCACTGTCTATCTCCAGAACCTTCACTGTAATTAACATCAATAATATTTGAATGGCTCCCTCTCTACTGGACCTCGCGGCATGCCAGACATGTCGGCAGAAAAGAACGAAGACTGGTACGATGGCTCATATGTCCCATTACCTATATAAGACTGGGCACCATATCCATTTGGTCCATTGCTGATGACGTTTCGCTGGGGTGTTTCATACACATAAGATGTAGGTGGTGCCATGGATGTAGCAAAATGTGACTTTTATCTTTCTTCTTCAAGATTACTAGAATGAATATATTTTTCAAGCTGTTGAATTTGCTTATTCAGCCGTGACCTAGCATTAGCAACGAATTTTACTTTCAATCCAATTGCTATTCATTTCAAAACGGATAGAGCAATTTTTTCCAAGTATAATAATGAAGCATAATAATAAAATCAACTATGATGGAGCCTTTAGCAATTTTCTTGAATGTTGTATATATTAAAACATGAAAATCTCATGGAGGGGAAATAATTCCAAGGTAAAGGTAAAGGCACACCTGTCTTGGCGAAGCTTGTCTATCTGCACAGAACTGAGATTTTCAACATTGTCAAGCAGTTCATTAGAGATTGCAATAAGATTATCCTTGAACTCCTGCAAATGACTTGCTGCTTTAGGGCATAGGCCTAACCGCATCCAGTTTCAAAATTAGGCATAGCAATCTAACATATGAGCAAGGCAACTCATGACACAACAAAACACATCCAATCAATAACTTGTACCTGTGTATGCAATCCAAGCATAGCTCTGGTGGCAAAAAAGAATCTCCCTGTCTGGCAAAGTTATCCTTACCTGGAGTTGGTGCAATAGAAGGAAACTTGGACATCGGGGGTTGAGGAGTGCATGAGGACTGGTATTTCTCAACAATTTGGTCAACATCAATGCTCTAAAAGAGAAAATTTTATGAATAAACCAACTACATACACATAATAAATTCATTCAAGAAATACTTAACATGACAAATACAACCGAAAATGAGAATTAAGGATGAAAAGACTGTTTCAGTACCTGTTGAAGATTCTCTCCTTTCTTATGGCATTTTTGGTAATGGCTCAACTCTGACAACTGCATTGAAACCATCTGTTTTGATTAGATTTACACAGAAAAATTATGTCCAAACATTCAACATCTCCTCTCACACTTGAATACTGATGTGAATTCTTCTATTTACGCACCTTCTCATCCAAAATTAGTTCCAAATCCAACTTAGGTTCATGAGCATACTACTAACATATCAGCACATAGCATATTCTGAGTCTTCCAGAAGTATATGCCCCACTTAACAAAATCCTAGAAGCTTGTATTAATTCATATTAACAGCCACCAGAAAAATTTGAAATATCACTAAATCAAAATATCTCAGGTCACTATTAAAAACCCTAACTTAAAAAGTGCTTATAAATATGAGTTTTGTGACTCACTTACCTTAAGTTCAAAGCAACAAGAGTGACAAGGAGCGGGGCAAGCAAGTTACACTTTCACCTGGTTGAGATTGAGATACACTTCAACCTGATTCACAAAGCAACAACAATAAATGAAGATAAGCTCAAAAAACATAGTGAGGAAAATGAATATTCAACAGTATCAGCAACAACAATTTCTCAAAGACCGCACCGGAATCAACAAGACGGCGGCGGAAGTTAGCGTCGCGCTTGGAAAGGCGACCGAGTTGCCGGAGCGAATCGATTTTGAAATCAGAGGAAGACGAAGAAGCGGTTAAAGATGAAATTGAGGTTTCAGGTTGGGACATGATTTGGTGAAGAGGTGGAAGGAGTGGGTAGGTAGAGATTAAGCTTCGAAGAGCGTGATTGGGAATAAGAGAAGGATTATCAGGGAGGGGTAATTTAGTAATTGGACAAGTCTTGTGACCATCGTCTAGCCATCGTTGGATTTAACTCACAGTTTTCTTTTTTAAAGGTAATGAGTTCGATTCCATCATAGTACACATTAAAATTTAATTTGTTAGAATAAATAAAACTTCTTAGGTCAGGTGGGCGATACATGACTTAATAAATTGACTTCTTAAGTCAGTTAGTAAACACAAGTGACTTAAGAAATTTAATACGAAATATATATTTTTATTTAATGTTTGTTAAGTCGGTTTTAAATGCACCCGACCTAACAAAGTTACAAATATTTACGGAATTGCCACCGCGTCGCTTATTAAGTCAGGTGACAAGTGAACTGACTTAACAACCTCTGCTAAAAAGGTATTTTTGTACTAGTGCATGAGAACTTCTAAGAAGCCGAAGGGTCCTTGTACAAAGCCCAAGAGGAGGCAGTGATGCTTTTAAGAAGCCTGTGGGTCCCCAAACCAAGAGAAGTTCAAGAAATGCAATTCACAGATAAGAGATCATTCCAGGAAAGTTCGAGTATTTGGAAGAAACTCAAGAGATGCTATTCACGGAGAATAGATCACCTCTGGGGAGTAGAATTTCTTTGACAATTTCTAGGAGTGATAGTCTGAGAAAAGGTTCACCGAGAATACTGCCTTTCTCTTTGTTCCATATTGATTAACCCCAAGAGAAGGGAAGACTGTATCTGGAAATCCTATGGGGATCTAGTTTTGTTTGTATTTAAAGAGTGACCAACAGGGCTTTACCTAGTTCTAGACGTAGTTGCTGGGGAAAACTCTAAATAACTATAATAGTATATATATAGTTGATATATGACAAGTATTTAAAGGAGTATGAAAGAAGACTAACCATGTGCAACTTCCCACAATACAGTTATGTATATGAAAGCATATAAAAGAAAACGGATAAACACTTACCCGTTGTAGAGCTTCCATGCTGTGGATGGGATGCGAAATTATAATGGTTAGCACAAGTAGTGAAAGGAAAGGGGAGCAAAATAAACCTGCTAAAAATTGTTGTGATGAAGACTATATACAACTTTTGGAGTCTGAGAAACAAGATTATTTTCCAAGAAGCCAAGAAAGAAAGCTTCAATATTGAAGAGACAAAGCAAAATATCATGAGAAGAGCTGAAACAAATGTTAAGTTGAAAATGTATTGTAGTTATTTAGTGTAATTAGTTTTTCTTTGTCAATTGGAGCCTGGATCATTTGATCGGCCATGCCTTGTAACTTTTTATTTTTCGATAATTAAATTATCAATTATTAAAAAAAAAACAATTATTTAAATATATTATTAAACAAATATAGTTAATTTCATAATATGTTAATAATATATTTAAATAAATATTTTATTTATTTATTTAATTTAATTTCAGTTTAATATTTATTATATTTATAATTAAAAAATTAGTTTATTTTTTAAATATTAAATGTTTTAATAAATATTTAGTTTAAAATAATTTAGTTTATTTTTTATCCAAACCTTAATATATATATATTTATTATATTTATATTTAATAATTTAGTTTAAAAAATATAATAAATATTAAATATTAATTAAGATAAATTTTAATTAATATTAACTATTTAACATTATAATACATAAGTAATGTAATTTTTTAATTATTTTAATATAAATTTTAATTTTTTAATATAAATATAATTTTTTTAATTATTTAACGTTTTTAATATATTTTTACGTTTTTGGAAGAATTTATTTTAAATATTTTTTAATTATATGTTAATATTTATTATATAAATATTAATTAACTATTTTTTAATATATTTTAATATTATTTAAAGTTTCTAATATATTTTAAAATTTTATGTTATCAAATTTTTTTTAACATTTTTTAATTTTTTTAATTTGTTAATATATTTAATAAAAATGTAATTTATTTTACATGTTTGCATGTTACATTAATTCAAATATATAAAATATAAAAATAAATATATTACATGTAACGTTTTTATATTACATATTAATTACATTTTCATGTTATAAATAAATAATTTAAATTGAAGAAACAAATAAATGTATTACATATTCATTACATATAACATGTAACATATTCATTGCATGTTATATATATATTTGAAGCAAACAAAAGACATGTCCAGCCAAGTGGTAAGGTTTGGTAGTGGGATACAAAAGGTCATGGGTTTAACACCTCCAATGAACATTGTCAACTAAGCCATCCACATAATTAAAAATAGTAATAAAAAAGTATAAAAATGTTGCCATGTCAAAGATTTTGCTGAAAACGGGTCAAAATAGTGGAATCTTCAAATGTTAAGGGAATCTAATTTTTTTACAGGGGTTTGTCAAATTTCGCCCAAATGGCAGGGGACAAAATAGCTATTAACCCTTATTTTTTTTACCTTCTTTTTTATAGGGGCCAATTTTTAAAATTGGCATGGGGCCTCTAAATTATCGGGGACAACCCTGATGATAAGGTTGTACGTATTTTTTTGTTTAATTTTTGGCAGAGAGAATCCTTATACCAGTTACCACTAGCCACTATGGGAATATCTATAACTCATAAGCAATCTTTTAAGTTATTGTCATCAATTTAAACAGAACATACACAAAGTACCAAAACCCAATTAATACAATGGTAAAATATTAACCAACAAATACATACACATTTAATTTTGGGAACAAGCAATTAATCATTCAATCACGTGATTAAGCATAGGAAATCATAAACCTTTACTTTCATAATAGCAATTAAATTATAAACTATGTAGAATAACATCAATAAGCTTATCCCACAACAATCACTTAAAGCTTTAGATAAAACCCAAATTGATCTTCCTTTGGTCATGGTCACCAAGGTTGTTTAATATCCTTCATCTACACTTAATCACCCGCTCATGCTTTGTTAAATAATTAATCCATTATCAAGCTTTATTAAATAATCAATCCAATATGTCAAACAGGTAAAGTTTTGTTCATATTACTTGGATTCGATGAACCTTCAACCTATAGATCCATTGAGTTTGTGCTATTCAATATGTGACAAATCTGAAATCAAGCGAGAGAGACTTATCAAAGAAAGAAGAAGAGTTATTGGTGACCGACGACGGATGATGATGTGGTGATGTTTTTTGAATAATTGATATTTTTTGAATCGGTGAAGTTCTTCGTTTAAAACCAACAGAAGCAGAACCTTGTTAAATAGAAAGCCATATAAAAGCCTTAAATTTTTTTAAAAGTAAAAAAATTCCATGAAAGTAACAGAAGCAAAGTTTAATTACCTAAAAAGTGGAATACTTAATGAAATCAAGATATCATGAGCAAAAAAATGGAGATTGCAAAATCCTGAGTGGAGAAAAATGAAAGAGGTTTGTGTAAGAAGCTTGTTGAATCATAAATGTAGAAGCTTGTTGAAATCAAGAGGTGTGTGCAAAATAAATAAAAAAAGTGTTTGAGCATTGATGAGGAAAATCTGTTTTTGGTGATGATGAAGAACAATGGCAACGAGTTTCTGATACAACAATGACGATGATAAGTTTTTGATACAACAATGGTGATGAATTTGAGCGATGAGTTCGGAAGCGAAACTAGATTCTTACACTATAGAGATTGAGAGATTGAGAGATTGAGATATTGAGAGATTGAGAGCTAAGAGATGGGGAGAGCGAGAGATTGACATATTGAGAGACATAGGGTTTTTCTTCTTTTTTGTTTTGTTTTGGAAACGCAGCTAGCCATTTTCCTCGTTTTTATTTAAGTTTATTTTTGTTGTTTTAATTTTATTTAAGTTTATTTCATTAACTTAAATTTAAGTTATTATTTTAATATATAATTTTGTTTTAATTTAAAATTATTTTTACTTTTATTTTATTAATTTAGTTAAAATTAAAATTATTTTATTAATTTATAGTATTGGTTTTATTTTATAAATTTGAGTTTAATATAGTTTTTATTTTAGTTTATTAATCTATAAAATTAATTTTATAAATTTAGTTTTAGGTTTATTTATAGTCTTATTTGTTTTTTTATATATAATTTAAATTTATAGTGTTATTTTTATCATACATAACAAAACCAATTAAAAAAAGAGGCAAACTTGTGGAGGGAAATAAAAAACTTTTCGCAACAATCATACTGGCACCTAGGACCGCCACTGCTTTAAAAATAAAGAAATAAATAATTACTTAGAACAATAAAATAAGGAGGCAAACGAAATTGGTGGAGGAAATGAAATTTTTTATAAAAATGTTGTCATGTCAAAGATTCTGCTAACTAGATTTCAAGATGGGTCACAATAGTGGAATCTTCAAATGTTAGGGGGAATATAAAATTTTTTTACAGGGGTTTTTCAAATTTCACCCAAATGGTAGGGGACAAAATAACTATTAACCCTTATACCTGTTACCACTAGCCACTATGGGAATATCTATAACTCATAAGCAATCTTCTAAGTTACTGTCATCAATTTAAACAGAACATACACGAAGTACCAAAAACCAATTAATACAATGGTAAAACATTAACTGGCAAATACATACACATTTACTTTTGGGAACAAACAATTAATCTTTCACTCACACGATCAAACACAGGAAATCAGAAACCCTTACTTTCATAAGAGCAATTATATTCTAAACTATGTAGAATAATATCATTAAGCTTATCCCACAACAATGCAAGATCTCAAAAATCACTTAAAAATCACTATGTAGAATAACACCAATAACCTTATCCCACATCAGAAACCTTTGTTTTATAGTCTTATTTGTTTTTTTATTAAATTTACAATTTAAATTTAAATTATTATGTTTATCATACATAATTAAACCAATAAAAAAAGAGGCAAACTTGTGGAGGAAAATAAAAAACTTTTCGCAACAACCGTACTGCAACCTAGGACCGCCGATACTATAAAAAATAAAGAAATAAATAATTACTTAAAACAATAAAATAAGGAAGCAAACGAAATTGGTGGAGGAAATGAAATTGTTTCACACCAATATTAGCGTCAGCCGGCACCTGCTAAATATTAAAAATAATTATTATTGTAAAAAAAAAGAGGTAAACAAAATTGGTAGGAGAAATGGAAATTTTTTCGCACTAACATGAGTGTCGGTCATGGCCGCAGTATTTATAAAAATATAAATAAATAAATGATCTTACATGTAAATAAGAGGATTTATTTGTGGCCGACGACAAACGATGTTGCGGTGTTGTTCTTCGAATCAATGATGTTTTTTGAATTGGTGATGTTCTTCAATAAAAACTAACAGAAGCAGGACATTGTTAAAAACATAGCCCTATAAAAGCCTCAAATAAAAAAAACAGTAAAAAATTCCATGAAACTAACAGAAGCAGAGTTTGATTACTTAAAAAGAGAAATCCTGAATGAAATCAAGATACCATGAGCAAAAGCATGGTGATGAATTTGAGTGTTGATTTTGGAAGCGCAACTAGCTTCTTGCACTATAGAGATTGAGAGATAAGAGATGGGAAAGTGAGAGATTGACATATTGAGAGACTTAGGTTTTTTTTTCTTTTGGAAACGCAGCTAGCCTTTCCTTGTTTCTATTTAAGTTTATTTTTATTGTTTTATAGTTTAAATTTTATTTAAGATTATTTAATTAATTTAGTAGTAATTTTATTTTATTTTATTAATATATAATTTTGTTTTTATTTTATTAAGTAGATTTTAATTTAGTTTTGATTTTATTTTATTATTTTAGTTAAAATATATATTATTTTACTAATTTATAGTATTGTTTTTTATTTTAGAAAATTTAAGTTTAATGTAGTTTTTATTTTAGTTTTTTAATTTATAAAACGTATTTTATGAACTTAGTCTTAGTTTTAATTTATACTTTTATTTGTTTTTTATTTATAATTTAAATTTATATTGTTATTTTTATTATAAATAATTAAACCAATAAAAAAGAGGCAAACTTGTTGAAGAAAATAAAAACTTTTCGCAACGATTGTAGTGTTAGCTAGACCACTGCTACTATAATAAATAAAGAAATAAATAATTACTTAAAACAATAAAACATGGAGGCAAACGAAATTGGTCGAGGAAATGAAAATTTTTCACACCAACCTTAGCGTCGGCCGACACCGCTGCTAAATATAAAAAATAAACTATTAAATACAAAAAAAAGGAGGCAAATGAAATTGGTGGGAGAAACGAAGATTTTTTCGCATTAACATGAGTGTCGGTCATGGCCGCCGCATCTATAAAAATATAAATAAATGATCTTACATGTAAATATACATTAGCGTCGGCCAAAGCCGACATCAGTATTTCATTAAATGAATTATTTAAATTAAACTAACTCAAAAGCATATTTAGCGGCGAAGGAAGCCGATGCAATAATTAATGGCCTAATAAAAAATTATATAAGTTATTTTACTTTGTTAGCGACGATTTTTTGAGACATATTAGCAATGTTGTTAGCGTCAAAGTCATGGCTGATGCTAAAATGTTGAAGCTAAAACATGATTTTCTTGTAGCGAATAATGACAAATAAATGGTCTTCAGTAAAAATAATTATATGTGCAATAAGACACCACTTTAACTTGGCAGAAGGAGATAAAAGGTAAGAAACACAATAACTTGTTTACCTAGTTCGATCAAACAATCTAATCTATAGGGAAAGAGTAGCTCTCCGATTCATTGAACTTACAAAAGTTGTTACAAATGAGTTACAAGAAAACATTCACCCAAGTTCCCAAGAACAAATCCTATTTTCTACCCAAGTGTTTTCCAATCTCTCTAACTCTCTCTATATATGAATCAAACAAACCCAATATGTTTAGAAGTGTTTCCAAATTCCTTTTAGATATCTTCAACAATTTTCAATTCCAAAAAATCTCAAGGTTCTGATGGTTTTGATTGCAAGAATGCAAGAGATACATATTTATAACTCCTCTAACAGAACAGATCCAAAACAAGCTCAAAACACAACTCATTAAAAAACCAATCAAAGAATTGAAACAAAGAAGCCCAAAACACGCGAACAAAGAAAACTGGGTAGGATGGCCAAAAACCTGAACCGTCGGCCGGTTGAGTTGTCGTTGACCAACTGTGGATCGCAGTCGCAACCTGCTAAAGCTCCTCTATGCCAACACCATGCCCGATACTTGATCTCCAGATCGCCACTGTACGACTTTAGTGCCTCTGTCAAACATCTGGCAACCGCTGCCACCGCAGCTCTAACAACACCACTCTCTTCCACCACCGCCGCAATTTTGGCGTCTATTTTCGATTTCTAGCGTCCACCATCATCGAATTGTCTCAGTACATTTTTTACGCCTTATGTTGACCTTTTAACTACTTTTACGACTTTTTAATTTCTATAATATTAAAATATATTTTCTTTTTTTATCATTTAAGATTTTAATTTTTTAATTAAATATAATTCATTGTAAATATTATTCAATACATAAAGGTATATGATATATATGGCAATTAGTATTTTGAATTTTTTATTATTATATACACTTTAGAATAATTATTTTTTGACTAATATATTTATTATATTGAAAAGATACAATATATTAGCCATAAATTACATACTTTCATATTTAAAAAGTATATGAATTATGCAAATTAGGTAACTATTAATTATTAAATATTCTTTTAAAATATCATGTAAGTATAAAAACAAATCTCTCACATAAATGTTGAAGACCATAAAAACAAAATTAGTTTTTAGTAAAGGATGTATTTTATTTTATAATGATATTTATAAAAAAAAAAGTTACGAGACACCTTTTTAATAAACCTTTTGACAAAATCTATTTGAGGCAGGATGTATATAAGATCATTTTATTACAAATCTTTTATATGAAGAAGAAGACTACAACTTGTTTTCCTATGAAAAAGACAATAATGGAACGATGAAGAAAAGCAAGTATATCTGGAAATAGTGAAACGATGAAGATGATATAAAGAAGAAGGTGTCGCGATGCAAGCTCAGATGCCAGGCAGACAAAACAAACGGCTGTTTGAGTCAAATGGACTGAAGGGACTCTTTTGCATCTTTTATATAATTAAAGGACCAAAATTGCACGAAAAAACATTAAGGGACCAAAATGAACCAGGGGGTATACTTAAGGGACCAAAAAGGGTATTTTGCCAAAAACAAATTATTATATAAAAAAACTAACAATAAAATATAATTAATCAAAATAATAGAAAATTAATTGGAAAAAAGTGATTGAAAACAAGTAAATCAAGAGATTATAAAAAACTGAAAATTAAAAAGAGAGAGGGATGTGCGAATGATGAGGGTGCATAAAGTAATTGCATTGTAAACGGACCGTAAAGCCCAATATTCAATAAGGATGGTGATAAAAAATGGAAATAAAAACAAGGCTACATAGCAAATGAGAAGAGGAAAAACACATACTAACATCAGCAGATAGCATCACACGTTCCTCCTTTCTTTCTTTCATATGTTCTCGCCGTTGTTCTCATTCATCAGCTTCATTCCCAAATTCCATCAACGCTTCCCTACTATTTTCCTTCTAACTCCCAAACAAAACATCATATTCAACTCACTTTTGTATTCAGATTCTGGGCAGGCCGGTTTCCTTTCGCTTCCCGAGCAACTAGTAATTTTGCTTCCATATATTCATGAAACTCGTTCAGGTATATCAGTATAAAAATGAAATTCTGAATCTCCAGAATTTTCTTGTTACAACAAAGGAATAGAGAGATCCACTTTCTCTCTCTCTCTCTCTCTAACTTTCTTATACTTTCTCTCACTTTTGTTTATGGCTCTGTTATGTTGAACTACTTGACACGTCGA
The DNA here is from genome assembly GCA_022829125.1 of Lathyrus tuberosus. Lineage (NCBI taxonomy): Eukaryota > Viridiplantae > Streptophyta > Magnoliopsida > Fabales > Fabaceae > Lathyrus > Lathyrus tuberosus. The sequence continues at coordinate 372,973 of JALAZF010000439.1, forward strand.
TATTATTGTTCTGAACTCAGTGCAATGCTAGCAGTGATTTTCTTATTATTGCAACTTGTAAAAGAATTACAAGTGTGAGTAGTGTGGAAAATAGTCCCACATTGGATTGGAATATGGTGACTTGAGCATTTATAAGTGAGAGAACTCCCACCCACCTATCACCTCAGGGTTTTGGGTGAATATGTGGTGTGTCTCTCACAAAGGTGTGTTGCTCGAATAAAGATGTCCCATGAATTAGAATGCTCCTCGCTCGACCCCCCGATTGTTGCCCCAACAAATGATATCAGAGCCTGGTTCGAGAAAGGGACCGACTTACTTGTATCGAAAGTATCCCACATGGGTAGGTGTCCCGGATGTGGTTGAGTGTCCCGTTGAAGAGTGTCAACGGCGGACACTTAAGGGGGAGTGTTGTAAAAGAATTACAAGTGTGAGTAGTGTGGAAAATAGTCCCACATTGGATAGGAATATGGTGACTTGAGCATTTATAAGTGAGAGAACCCCTACCCACCTATCACCTTAGGGTTTTGGGTGAATATGTGGTGTGTCTCTCACAAAGGTGTGTTGCTCTAATAAAGATGTCCCATGAATTAGAATGCTCCTCACTCGACCCCCCAATTGTTTCCCCAACACAACTGAAGATTAAATTGAGAGGAGGTTGTGATGTAGTCGTTGTGGTCGAATGTTTGCAAATCAAGTTATTGTGAGCAAATTCGTTGTTAGGGAAGCAGAACGGAGTTGAAATAGTAAACCACATTGATGTTGTCACGAAACCGAAAAAAATGAACATGACAAAAGTGCTATGTTGGTTCCAAGTTTAGAACAGTCTATTTCAAGGGTAGTGGTTTGTGAGTTAATGATTGATCTTGTGTGTTTAGAGAGGGATGATATGGCGTTAGCGGTGAGGATTTTTTTATAGCAAACAAATAAAGTGCGTGTTTGGCTGCAAGGCGGAGTGAAGGCATAATAGTGAAGTTGTTGGAGTGTAATACCCCGTATTTTAATTATCCTGGATAATATTAGTTGTGATCTACTAAGTTCCAGTGTACTATGAGAAGTTATCTGTAAAGGTAACTAGAGTAACGGTTGAGCTCAGAGCAAATCTAATTAATATTATCCGACTCTGAGATATTTTAATATTTGGAACTTTAAAGACTTTTTGGGCAATTAGTAGTATTACCATTGATGATGTTTTACTATATCTTTCTTTTCCACTCTTTTTCCACTTAGAAACAAATAAAGGAAAAGACAGAAGAAGTTGGAGAGAAAGGAAAGGAAAGGCGAGGAAAAAGCTCAAGAACACAAGATCTTCAACCATTATCCATTCTTCATCAAATCATCTTCCAATTTTCATCATCATCATCTAATCAAGGTGGGTTCTAGATAGATACCTTAGTTGTAGAATTTCATGAGTTTTAGAGTTAGGTTGGAATTGTGAGAAAATGAGAAATTGTGCTGAAATCATGAATCTAATGGATGAAATGCAATATAAATGCTTGTTGTTATGATTATACTGTGTTTTGATTGTTATGTTAAGGGTTGGGTGTGTTTTGGATGGAAAAATTATGGTTTTTGGATGAAGAACAGCGCTGTGGGAAGTTGGGTTTTCGAGGCTTCGCCTAGAGAACCTGGGGCGAGTCCTAGAGAACAAAATTTCGAGGGTTCGCCTAGTGAACCCGGCAGTGAAGGTTAGCGAAGGATCGCTAATGACGTTCACCTAGCGAACTTTGTGCCTTTTCAGTGCTGTTTGGTTCTGCCATGCTTCGCTAAGGTGTTCACGAAGCGAAGGGCGAGGCGAATGTTCGCCAGGGAGTTCGCGAAGCGAACTTTGGGTCTGTTTTTGTTCTGTTTGTTCATTCGCCAGGGGCTTCGCCTAGCGAAGGCTGGAGCAAATGCTCGCTGGGAAGTTCGCCAAGCGAACATGACAGGTTATGCAGTTTTATTTCTTTCATAACTTTTGAATCGTGTATCCGATTTGCGTATTCTTGGTATCGATGTGAAGCTACAAACATACTCTAGATAATGGAAGTGGAAAATACTGGTTTTGATGCCCGATTAAATAAATCAGAGGGAACCGTGAATTAGTATAATTGGGGGTATGTGGAATTATGTGGTTCCATTATGTGATTGATGACTATTTTTGCCGATGCTCTTCTTGTTAAACATGTTTGAATATGTATGCATGTTAAAATACGAACTAGGTAGAGTGAGGAATATTACCGTAAACAATGTAGGAAAGTGTGGAATGACATAGTGACAACGCTCGCGCATGAGAGGCCGAGGCGTGTGTCCAGTAATCATAACCAGTTGATCTTACGGTGTAGTTTCATGAGACTCGAGCTCCTCCTCTGAAACGTATGCACAATTACTTGGTAGGTTTGATTCCCTACGTGTAGTACGATTGGAGCCTATGCATTGGGTAGAGACTTGTGATGGTTAACAGGCCATGAGAAGTGACGGTTCACGATTAACAGGCCGGTGATCCCGAATCCAATTCGTATGCCAAGTAACTACAAGGATCCATGACTCGGGTCGTCTTCTATACGTAGATGCGGACGGGAAAAGGGGATGCCTTGGTAAGGTTATTGATTAACGAGATTCTTGAGTTAACAGGCTCAGGACTTATCTTTGTACTAGTGTGAGTTAACAGACTTTCGAGTATGGACCCGTATAGGGTGTGTGAGTGCTCAAAGTCATTTTCCCTTCCCTTTTGACTTGAGTTAGGTATGTTAGAGCCTTGTAAAGTCGAGAGGACTATAAGATAGCGAACTCACTGAGATATGATGTATCTCACCCCACGTTGTTGTTTACATCACAGGTACTACAGGTTCGGCGAAGGGTAAGGACAAAGTGGTTTGACTTTTCCTTACGGATCGTAGCTTTTGAGATGGCATGGCTTCCGCTATGGCGTTTTATTTTGAGATCATTGTATTGATCTAGTTCTTAGTGTATTTTGGGACATCTTGTATATGTTATGCCGTAGACTTTAGAACTTTGTATTTAGGGCATTTAATGTATATAATGTGTTAACTAGGAACTTATGGTATTTCAGTACCAAATACTTGGATTCATGTATAATATATATGCTTTGATGTATGTGTGTTATGTATGGGTGTTACAGTTGGTATCAGAGCAGGTCGTATCCTCGACCTAGCCATGAAATAGTATAAGTATTTCTTTCCGTTTCATATGCGTTGTGTCGCCATTGGTCTTACGTGTTATATTTATGGTATTGAGCATGATCAACTTAATCCTATCTGTATGACATTTAGGAACATGGCTGACGGGCGCAGAAACAACAGTGGTAGACCGAGAACTACTCCAGCAGGGACAAATCCACCAGGGGATGAAGGGAATGCCCCTTTGTATCAATTTATGCAGCAGATGCAGCAACATCAGAATCAGTTTGTGCAACAAATGGTACAGCAAATGGCTGGTGGCGTGCATCCTCCAGTGGTTGTTCTTGAAGCTGCAGGGGGAACCTTTAGGGATTTTATTCATATGAATCCTCCGGAGTTTCAGGGAGGGTTAGATCCAGTAAAGGCTCATGAATGGATATCCGGTATGGAGCGGATTTTCTTGATAGTTCGGTGCAGTGAGGAAAATAAGGTTGTTTTCGCTTCTCACTTGTTGAAGGGTCCTGCCATGAGGTGGTGGGAGAGTGCTTCGGCCTTAATGACAATTCAAGAGGTACCGAAGGTCTGGGAGCAGTTTAAGATAAATTTCAGGGAGAAGTATTTCCCAAGTTCCTTAAGGTCTCAGAAGGAATTCGAGTTTCAACAGTTGAGACAAGGCAACTTGACCGTGGCTTCTTATGCAAAAAAGTTCGAGGTTATGGATGCTTATTCTAGGCAGGCTATGTATGCTCCGGATGAGAGGTGGAAGATTGATCAGTTTCTTTTTGGTTTGAGGGCCGAAATTTCGCATAGTGTGTCGCAGAGGGAATTCACTAACTATGCTGAATTGTTACGACAGTGTTATGTGGCGGAGCATAGCTTAAAGAAAGTGCAAGCAGAAGGAGAGTTAAGTAGGGTGAATCAAAGTGATCGTGGGAGATCGAATCAATGATTTAGACCAAGGCAGTAAACTTTTAAAGGGAAACAAGTTCAGAGTTCCAGGACTAGTGCGCCTCCGGTATGCCGTACGTGTGGTAAGAATCATCTTGGTAGGTGCACTTTGGAAGGAATAAGGTGTTATCAGTGTAATAAGGTGGGCCATTTAGCGAGGGTTTGTCCTCAGGGTAGGAATCAGACACAAGGGAGGAATACCGGCCGAGAATATACCTTAGATGCGAGGAAAGCAAATGGTGACAACTCTTTGATTGCTGGTACGTGTTTTGTGAATGGAAATCCTTGCTTTGTTTTATTTGATTGTGGAGCTACACACTCTTTTGTATCGATGCAATGTGTAAAGCGGCTTGGGTTGCAAGCAGTTCCGTTGTCTCCACCTATGGTGGTCACTACCGCCATGGATGAGATGGTTGAAACACCGTTAATGTGTGAAAATTGTGTTTTATCTGTGGATGGAAGAGTTTTCCAGATTGATCTGATTTGCTTACCGCTTAAGAAAGTGGACGTTGTTCTGGGAATGGATGGCTTTCAGCTAATTCGGTATTTATCGGGTGTGAAGAAAAACTAATCATTATTCCATCTACTGAAGTTACCCCGAAGGATGTGTTGACTACTATTTTAGAAGGTACGGTTGGAATGATAAATTTCTTGTTTGAGGAGGAAGAATCCGTTCTTTTGATTCTTACTAAGGAGAAGAATAGTAACCTTCAAGTTTTGAGTATTCCGGTAGTTTTTGAATTTCCTGAAGTTTTCCCCGAGGATATCACTTCTCTTCCTCCAGAGCGGGAAGTGGAGTTCTCTATTGACCTGATACCGGGAACGGATCCAATATCCGCTTCTCCGTATCAGATGGCACCACTCGAATTAAGAGAATTAAAGGGTCAATTGGAAGAGTTGTTGGCTGAGCATTTTGTTCGACCCAGTGTTTCGCCCTGGGGAGCTCCAGTGTTATTGGTAAAGAAAAAGGATGGTGGAATGCGGTTGTGTATCGATTACCGTCAATTGAATAAGGTCACCATCAAGAATAAATACCCATTACCAAGGATAGACGATTTGTTAGATCAATTGAAAGGAGCCTGTATGTTCTCGAAGATTGATTTACGGTCGGGTTATCATCAGATTCGGGTGAAGAGTTCAGATGTATCAAAGACTGCGTTTAGAACCCGTTATGGTCATTATGGATTTTTGGTGATGCCTTTCGGTGTGACGAATGCTCCGACAGTTTTCATGGATTATATGAATCAGATATTTCAACCTTATTTGGACTAATTTGTGGTGATTTTCATTGATGACATTCTTATCTATTCTCGTGACCCTCAAGAGCACGGAGAACACCTAAGAATCGTTTTATCTATCTTACAAGAGAGACAACTTTTTGCCAAGCTAAGTAAGTGTGAGTTTTGGATGTCGGAGGTTAATTTCCTTGGACATGTCATATCTCAGGGAGGTGTAGCGGTTGACCCATCAAAAGTTGAAGCAGTGATTAATTGGGAGAGACCGAAGAATGTGTCTGAAGTTAGAAGCTTCTTGGGATTAACAGGTTATTATAGAAGGTTTATTAAAGGCTTTTCTCAACTGGCTTTACCGATGACGAGACTTACTCAGAAGGATTATTCGTATGAATGGGATTCGGCTTGTGAGCAAAGTTTTATGAGCTTGAAGGAGAGATTGACGACCGCTCCTGTTTTGGTTATTCCTGATACTAGCAAGTCGTATGAGGTATATTGTGACGCATCAAAGATGGGATTAGGAGGTGTGTTAATGCAAGATGGACATGTAGTGGCTTATGCTTCTCGACAGTTGAAAGTCCATGAAGAGAACTATCCAACGCATGATTTAGAATTAGCGGCAGTTGTATTTACTTTGAAAGTGTGGCGTCACTATTTGTATGGTGTACGTTTTGAGATGTTTAGTGACCATAAGAGCTTAAAGTACCTCTTTGATCAGAAGGAATTGAACATGCGTCAAAGGAGGTGGATGGAGTATTTGAAAGATTATGACTTGGAGCTAAAATACCATCTGGGTAAAGCAAATAAGGTGGCGGATGTATTGAGTAGGAAGGTGTTGCATAATGCCGAATTGATGATGCTAGAGTATACCTTATTGGAAAAATTTCGAGATCTAAATCTTCAATTTGTTTGGACCCCTAATGGTGTGATTATGGGAAATTTGAATATCAATTTTACTCTTAGGGAAGAAATCCAACAAGAGCAAGGGTTAGATGAGCAGTTACAAGAAGTGTTAGTACAACCGGGTTTTGTGCGAGCTACCGACGGAATTATTTTGTTTAACCAAAGGATTTGTGTTTCGGATAACACGGAGTTAAAAAGGAGGATTTTGGAAGAAGCGCATAAGGGTGCTTTTACTATACATCCGGGATCTTCAAAGATGTATGAAGATTTAAAGAGGGACTATTGGTGGCCCGGGATGAAAAAGGATATTGCGGTGTATGTGTCGGAATGTGCGGTGTGTCAACAAGTGAAAATTGAACACCAAAGATTGGGTGGCTTGTTGCAACCTTTAGAAATTCCGGTATGGAAATGGAATAGTATTTCTATGGACTTCGCCGTTGGACTACCCCGTACTCAGGGTGGTTATGATTCGATTTGGGTAATTGTGGATCGGTTAACGAAATCCGCGCATTTCTTAGCTGTGAAGACTACCTACAAGGCGAGTCATCTCGCAAGGTTGTTTATTTCGGAGATAGTGAGATTGCATGGTATTCCCACTAGTATCGTTTCGGATAGAGATCCAAAGTTTACTTCGAGATTTTGGAGAGCTTTTCAACAAGCTATGGGAACGAAGTTGTGTTTGAGTACGTCGAATCATCCGCAAACGGATGGTCAGACGGAACGGACAATACAAACAATGGAAGACATGTTGAGAGCTTGTGTACTTGAAAGTGGAGGAAATTGGATAGAACTTTTGCCGTTGATTGAGTTCTCTTATAATAACAGTTATCATGCAAGTATTGGTATGGCACCTTATGAGGCATTGTATGGAAGGAAGTGTAGGACACCATTGTGTTGGGCAGAAGTTGGTGAAGATAGAATGTTGGGACCCGAGATTATTCACGAAACTACGGAGAAGATTAGGATGATCCGTGATAAGGTCAAACAAGCACAAGATCGTCAGAAGAGTTATGCGGATAACCGTAGAAGACCTTTAGAATTTGAAGAAGGCAATCACGTGTTTTTGAAAGTCACTCCGAGATTGCGGTTGAAAAGACCGTTTAAGTCGCGGAAGTTAAGTCCGAGATACGAGGGATCGTATCAGATTTTGGAAAGAATTGGTGAAGTAGCTTACAGATTGGCCTTACCGCCTTCTCTGTCGGAGATGCACGATGTTTTTCATGTGTCTCAGCTTCGAAAATTTGTCCCAGATCCTCTTCAGCCAATTTTACCAGATACAATTGAGATAGAAGCCGATTTGACGTTTGAGCCTCAACCGAGTCGTATCACAGGAAAAGAAACTAAGGTGTTAAGGAATAAAGAAATTCCTCTCGTTAAGGTCCAGTGGGATGAGACGCATCCGGGCGATGCAACTTGGGAATTGGAATCGGAGATGCGAGAGGTTTACCCTCATCTTTTCAGGTAATTGTTTTAAATTCGGGGGAGAATTTCTATTTAAGGGGGGGGGGGGGGAGGATGTAATATCCCGTATTTTAATTATCTTGGATAATATTAGTTATGGTCTACTGAGTTCCAGTGTACTCTGAGAAGTTATCTGCAAAGGTAACTAGAGTAACGATTGAGCTCAGAGCAAATCTAATTAATATTATCCGACTCTGAGATATTTTAATATTTGGAACTTTAGAGACTTTTTGGGCAATTAGTAGTATTACCATTGATGATGTTTTACTATATCTTTCTTTTCCACTCTTTTTCCACTTAGAAACAAATAAAGGAAAAGATAGAAGAAGTTGGAGAGAAAGGAAAGGAAAGGAGAGGAAAAAGCTCAAGAACACAAGATCTTCAACCATCATCCATTCTTCATCAAATCATCTTCCAATTTTCATCATCATCATCTAATCAAGGTGGGTTCTAGATAGATACCTTAGTTGTAGAATTTCATGAGTTTTAGAGTTAGGTTGGAATTGTGAGAAAATGAGAAATTGTGCTGAAATCATGAATCTAACGGATGAAATGCAATATAAATGCTTGTTGTTATGACTATACTGTGTTTTGATTGTTATGCTAAGGGTTGGGTGTGTTTTGGATGGAAAAATTATGGTTTTTGGATGAAGAACAGCGCTGTGGGAAGTTGGGTTTTTGAGGCTTCACCTAGCGAACCTGGGGCGAGTCCTAGCAAACAAACTTTCGAGGGTTCGCCTAGCGAACCCAATAGCGAAGGTTAGCGAAGGTTCGCTAATGAAGTTTGCCTAGCGAACTTTTTGCCTTTTCAGTGCTGTTTGGTTCTGCCTTGCTTCGCTAAGGTGTTCGCGAAGCGAAGGGCGAGGCGAATGTTCTCCAGGGAGTTTGCGAAGCGAACTTTGGGTCTGTTTTTGTTCTGTTTGTTCATTCGCCAGGGGCTTCGCCTAGCGAAGGCTGGAGCGAATGCTCGCTGGGAAGTTCGCCAAGCGAACATGATAGGTTATGCAGTTTTATTTCTTTCATAACTTTTGACTCGTGTATCCGATTTGCGTATTCTTGTTATCGATGTGAAGCTACAAACATACTCTAGATAATGGAAGTGGAAAATACTGGTTTTGATGCCCGATTAAATAAATCGGAGGGAACCGTGAATTAGTATGATTGGGGGTATGTGGAATTATATGTTTCCATTATGTGATTGATGACTATTTTTTCCTATGCTCTTCTTGTTAAACATGTTTGAATATGTATGCATGTTAAAATACGAACTAGGTAGAGTGAGGAATATTAACGTAAACAATGTAGGAAAGTGTGGAATGACATAGTGACAACGCTCGCGCATGAGAGGCCGAGGCGTGTGTCCAGTAATCATAACCAGTTGATCTTATGGTGTAGTTTCATGAGACTCGAGCTCCTCCTCTGAAACGTATGCACAATTACTTGGTAGGTTTGATTCCCTATGTGTAGTATGATTGGAGCCTATGCATCGGGTAGGGACTTATGATGGTTAACAGGCCTTGAGAAGTGACGGTTCACGGTTAACAGGCCGGTGATCCTGAATCCAATTCGTATGCCAAGTAACTACAAGGATCCGACTCGGGTCGTCTTCTAGACGTAGAAGCGGACGGGAAAAGGGGATGCCTTGGTAAGGTTATCGATTAGCGAGATTCTTGAGTTAACAGGCTCAGGACTTATCTTTGTACTAGTGTGAGTTAACAGACTCATGAGTATGGATCCGTATAGGGTGTGTGAGTGCTCAAAGTCATTTTCCCTTCCCTTTTGACTTGAGTTAGGTATGTTAGAACCTTGTAAAGCCGAGAGGACTATAAGATAGTGAACTCACTGAGATATGATGTATCTCACCCCACGTTGTTGTTTACATCACAGGTACTACAGGTTCGGCGAAGGGTAAGGACAAAGTGGTTTGACTTTTCCTTACGGATCGTAGCTTTTGAGATGGCATGGCTTCCGCTATGGCGTTTTATTTTGAGATCATTGTATTGATCTAGTTCTTAGTGTATTTTGGGACATCTTGTATATGTTATGCCGTAGACTTTAGAACTTTGTATTTAGGGCATTTAATGTATATAATGTGTTAACTAGGAACTTATGGTATTTCAGTACCAAATACTTGGATTCATGTATAATATATATGCTTTGATGTATGTGTGTTATGTATGGGTGTTACAGTTGGTATCAGAGCAGGTCATATCCTCGACCTAGCCATGAAATAGTATAAGTATTTCTTTCCGTTTCATATGCGTTGTGTCGCCATTGGTCTTACGTGTTATATTTATGGTATTGAGCATGATCAACTTAATCCTATCTGTATGACATTTAGGAACATGGCTGACGGGCGCAGAAACAACAGTGGTAGACCGAGAACTACTCCAGCAGGGACAAATCCACCAGGGGATGAAGGGAATGCCCCTTTGTATCAATTTATGCAGCAGATACAGCAACAGCAGAATCAGTTTGTGCAACAAATGGTACAGCAAATGGCTGGTGGCGTGCATCCTCCAGTGGTTGTTCTTGAAGCTGCAGGGGGAACCTTTAGGGATTTTATTCATATGAATCCTCCGGAGTTTCAGGGAGGGTTAGATCCAGTAAAGGCTCATGAATGGATATCCGGTATGGAGCGGATTTTCTTGATAGTTCGGTGCAGTGAGGAAAATAAGGTTGTTTTCGCTTCTCACTTGTTGAAGGGTCCTGCCATGAGGTGGTGGGAGAGTGCTTCGGCCTTAATGACAATTTAAGAGGTACCGAAGGTCTGGGAGCAGTTTAAGATAAATTTCAGGGAGAAGTATTTCCCAAGTTCCTTAAGGTCTCAGAAGGAATTCGAGTTTCAACAGTTGAGACAAGGCAACTTGACCGTGGCTTCTTATGCAAAAAAGTTCGAGGTTATGGATGCTTATTCTAGGCAGGCTATGTATGCTCCGGATGAGAGGTGGAAGATTGATCAGTTTCTTTTTGGTTTGACGGCCGAAATTTCGCATAGTGTGTCGCAGAGGGAATTCACTAACTATGCTGAATTGTTACGACAGTGTTATGTGGCGGAGCATAGCTTAAAGAAAGTGAAAGCAGAAGGAGAGTTAAGTAGGGTGAATCAAAGTGATTGTGGGAGATCGAATCAACGATTTAGACCAAGGCAGTAAACTTTTAAAGGGAAACAAGTTCAGAGTTCCAGGACTAGTGCGCCTCCGGTATGTCGTACGTGTGGTAAGAATCATCTTGGTAGGTGCACTTTGGAAGGAATAAGGTGTTATCAGTGTAATAAGGTGGGCCATTTAGCGAGGGTCTTTCCTCAGGGTAGGAATCAGACACAAGGGAGGAATACCGGCCGAGTATATACCTTAGATGCGAGGAAAGCAAAGGGTGACAACTCTTTGATTGCTGGTACGTGTTTTGTGAATGGAAATCCTTGCTTTGTTTTATTTGATTGTGGAGCTACACACTCTTTTGTATCGATGCAATGTGTAAAGAAGCTTGGGTTGCAAGCAGTTCCGTTGTCTCCACCCATGGTGGTCACTACCGCCATGGATGAGATGGTTGAAACACCGTTAATGTGTGAAAATTGTGTTTTATCTGTGGATGGAAGAGTTTTCCAGATTGATCTGATTTGCTTACCGCTTAAGAAAGTGGACGTTGTTCTGGGAATGGATGGCTTTCAGCTAATTCGGTATTTATCGGGTGTGAAGAAAAACTAATCATTATTCCATCTACTGAAGTTACCCCGAAGGATGTGTTGACTACTATTTTAGAAGGTACGGTTGGAATGATAAATTTCTTGTTTGAGGAGGAAGAATCCGTTCTTTTGATTCTTACTAAGGAGAAGAATAGTAACCTTCAAGTTTTGAGTATTCCGGTAGTTTTTGAATTTCCTGAAGTTTTCCCCGAGGATATCACTTCTCTTCCTCCAGAGCGGGAAGTGGAGTTCTCTATTGACCTGATACCGGGAACGGATCCAATATCCGCTTCTCCGTATCGGATGGCACCACTCGAATTAAGAGAATTAAAGGGTCAATTGGAAGAGTTGTTGGCTGAGCATTTTGTTCGACCCAGTGTTTCGCCCTGGGGAGCTCCAGTGTTATTGGTAAAGAAAAATGATGGTGGAATGCGGTTGTGTATCGATTACCGTCAATTGAATAAGGTCACCATCAAGAATAAATACCCATTACCAAGGATAGACGATTTGTTAGATCAATTGAAAGGAGCCTGTGTGTTCTCGAAGATTGATTTACGGTCGGGGTATCATCAGATTCGGGTGAAGAGTTCAGATGTATCAAAGATTGCGTTTAGAACCCGTTATGGTCATTATGGATTTTTGGTGATGCCTTTCGGTGTGACGAATGCTCCGACAGTTTTCATGGATTATATGAATCAGATATTTCAACCTTATTTGGACCAATTTGTGGTGATTTTCATTGATGACATTCTTATTTATTCTCGTGATCCTCAAGAGCACGGAGAACACTTAAGAATCGTTTTATCTATCTTACAAGAGAGACAACTTTTTGCCAAGCTAAGTAAGTGTGAGTTTTGGATGTCGGAGGTTAATTTCCTTGGACATGTCATATCTCAGGGAGGTGTAGCGGTTGACCCATCAAAAGTTGAAGCAGTGATTAATTGGGAGAGACCGAAGAATGTGTCTGAAGTTAGAAGCTTCTTGGGATTAGCAGGTTATTATAGAAGGTTTATTAAAGGCTTTTCTCAACTGGCTTTACCGATGACGAGACTTACTCAGAAGGATTATTCGTATGAATGGGATTCGGCTTGTGAGCAAAGTTTTATGAGCTTGAAGGAGAGATTGACGACCGCTCCTGTTTTGGTTATTCCTGATACTAGCAAGTCGTATGAGGTATATTATGACGCATCAAAGATGGGATTAGGAGGTGTGTTAATGCAAGATGGACATGTAGTGGCTTATGCTTCTCGACAGTTGAAAGTCCATGAAGAGAACTATCCAACGCATGATTAAGAATTAGCGGCAGTTGTATTTACTTTGAAAGTGTGGCGTCACTATTTGTATGGTGTACGTTTTGAGATGTTTAGTGACCATAAGAGCTTAAAGTACCTCTTTGATCAGAAGGAATTGAACATGCGTCAAAGGAGGTGGATGGAGTATTTGAAAGATTATGACTTGGAGCTAAAATACCATCTGGGTAAAGCAAATAAGGTGGCGGATGTATTGAGTAGGAAGGTGTTGCATAATGCCGAATTGATGATGCTAGAGTATACCTTATTGGAAAAATTTCGAGATCTAAATCTTCAATTTGTTTGGACCCCTAATGGTGTGATTATGGGAAATTTGAATATCAATTCTACTCTTAGGGAAGAAATCCAACAATAGCAAGGGTTAGATGAGCAGTTACAAGAAGTGTTAGTACAACCGGGTTTTGTGCGAGCTACCGACGAAATTATTTTGTTTAACCAAAGGATTTGTGTTCCGGATAACACGGAGTTAAAAAGGAGGATTTTGGAAGAAGCGCATAAGGGTGCTTTTACTATACATCCGGGATCTTCAAAGATGTATGAAGATTTAAAGAGGGACTATTGGTGGCCCGGGATGAAAAAGGATATTGCGGTGTATGTGTCAGAATGTGCGGTGTGTCAACAAGTGAAAATTGAACACCAAAGATTGGGTGGCTTGTTGCAACCTTTAGAAATTCCGGTATGGAAATGGAATAGTATTTCTATGGACTTCGCCGTTGGACTACCCCGTACTCAGGGTGGTTATGATTCGATTTGGGTAATTGTGGATCGGTTAACGAAATCCGCGCATTTCTTAGCTGTGAAGACTACCTACAAGGCGAGTCATCTTGCAAGGTTGTTTATTTCGGAGATAGTGAGATTGCATGGTATTCCCACTAGTATCGTTTCGGATAGAGATCCAAAGTTTACTTCGAGATTTTGGAGAGCTTTTCAACAAGCTATGGGAACGAAGTTGTGTTTGAGTACGTCGAATCATCCGCAAACGGATGGTCAGACGGAACGGACAATACAAACAATGGAAGACATGTTGAGAGCTTGTGTACTTGAAAGTGGAGGAAATTGGATAGAACTTTTGCCGTTGATTGAGTTCTCTTATAATAACAGTTATCATGCAAGTATTGGTATGGCACCTTATGAGGCATTGTATGGAAGGAAGTGTAGGACACCATTGTGTTGGGCAGAAGTTGGTGAAGATAGAATGTTGGGACCCGAGATTATTCACGAAACTACGGAGAAGATTAGGATGATCCGTGATAAGGTCAAACAAGCACAAGATCGTCAGAAGAGTTATGCGGATAACCGTAGAAGACCTTTAGAATTTGAAGAAGGCGATCACGTGTTTTTGAAAGTCACTCCGAGATTGCGGTTGAAAAGACCGTTTAAGTCGCGGAAGTTAAGTCCGAGATACGAGGGACCGTATCAGATTTTGGAAAGAATTGGTGAAGTAGCTTACAGATTGGCCTTACCGCCTTCTCTGTCGGAGATGCACGATGTTTTTCATGTGTCTCAGCTTCGAAAATTTGTCCCAGATCCTCTTCAGCCAATTTTACCAGATACAATTGAGATAGAAGCTGATTTGACGTTTGAGCCTTAACCGAGTCGTATCACAGGAAGAGAAATTAAGGTGTTAAGGAATAAAGAAATTCCTCTCGTTAAGGTCCAGTGGGATGAGACGCATCCGGGCGATGCAACTTGGGAATTGGAATCGGAGATGCGAGAGGTTTACCCTCATCTTTTCAGGTAATTGTTTTAAATTCGGGGGCGAATTTCTATTTAAGGGGGGGGGGGGGGAGGGGGGGAGGATGTAATATCCCGTATTTTAATTATCCTGGATAATATTAGTTATGGTCTACTGAGTTCCAATGTACTCTGAGAAGTTATCTGCAAAGGTAACTAGAGTAACGGTTGAGCTCAGAGCAAATCTAATTAATATTATCCGACTCTGAGATATTTTAATATTTGGAACTTTAGAGACTTTTTGGGCAATTAGTAGTATTACCATTGATGATGTTTTACTATATCTTTCTTTTCCACTCTTTTTCCACTTAGAAACAAATAAAGGAAAAGATAGAAGAAGTTGGAGAGAAAGGAAAGGAAAGGAGAGGAAAAAGCTCAAGAACACAAGATCTTCAACCATCATCCATTCTTCATCAAATCATCTTCCAATTTTCATCATCATCATCTAATCAAGGTGGGTTCTAGATAGATACCTTAGTTGTAGAATTTCATGAGTTTTAGAGTTAGGTTGGAATTGTGAGAAAATGAGAAATTGTGCTGAAATCATGAATCTAACGGATGAAATGCAATATAAATGCTTGTTGTTATGACTATACTGTGTTTTGATTGTTATGCTAAGGGTTGGGTGTGTTTTGGATGGAAAAATTATGGTTTTTGGATGAAGAACAGCGCTGTGGGAAGTTGGGTTTTTGAGGCTTCACCTAGCGAACCTGGGGCGAGTCCTAGCAAACAAACTTTCGAGGGTTCGCCTAGCGAACCCAATAGCGAAGGTTAGCGAAGGTTCGCTAATGAAGTTTGCCTAGCGAACTTTTTGCCTTTTCAGTGCTGTTTGGTTCTGCCTTGCTTCGCTAAGGTGTTCGCGAAGCGAAGGGCGAGGCGAATGTTCTCCAGGGAGTTTGCGAAGCGAACTTTGGGTCTGTTTTTGTTCTGTTTGTTCATTCGCCAGGGGCTTCGCCTAGCGAAGGCTGGAGCGAATGCTCGCTGGGAAGTTCGCCAAGCGAACATGATAGGTTATGCAGTTTTATTTCTTTCATAACTTTTGACTCGTGTATCCGATTTGCGTATTCTTGTTATCGATGTGAAGCTACAAACATACTCTAGATAATGGAAGTGGAAAATACTGGTTTTGATGCCCGATTAAATAAATCGGAGGGAACCGTGAATTAGTATGATTGGGGGTATGTGGAATTATATGTTTCCATTATGTGATTGATGACTATTTTTTCCTATGCTCTTCTTGTTAAACATGTTTGAATATGTATGCATGTTAAAATACGAACTAGGTAGAGTGAGGAATATTAACGTAAACAATGTAGGAAAGTGTGGAATGACATAGTGACAACGCTCGCGCATGAGAGGCCGAGGCGTGTGTCCAGTAATCATAACCAGTTGATCTTATGGTGTAGTTTCATGAGACTCGAGCTCCTCCTCTGAAACGTATGCACAATTACTTGGTAGGTTTGATTCCCTATGTGTAGTATGATTGGAGCCTATGCATCGGGTAGGGACTTATGATGGTTAACAGGCCTTGAGAAGTGACGGTTCACGGTTAACAGGCCGGTGATCCTGAATCCAATTCGTATGCCAAGTAACTACAAGGATCCGACTCGGGTCGTCTTCTAGACGTAGAAGCGGACGGGAAAAAGGGATGCCTTGGTAAGGTTATCGATTAGCGAGATTCTTGAGTTAACAGGCTCAGGACTTATCTTTGTACTAGTGTGAGTTAACAGACTCATGAGTATGGATCCGTATAGGGTGTGTGAGTGCTCAAAGTCATTTTCCCTTCCCTTTTGACTTGAGTTAGGTATGTTAGAACCTTGTAAAGCCGAGAGGACTATAAGATAGCGAACTCACTGAGATTTGATGTATCTCACCCCACTTTGTTGTTTACATCACAGGTACTACAGGTCGGCGAAGGGTAAGGACAAAGTGGTTTGACTTTTCCTTACGGATCGTAGCTTTTGAGATGGCATGGCTTCCGCTATGGCGTTTTATTTTGAGATCATTGTATTGATCTAGTTCTTAGTGTATTTTGGGACATCTTGTATATGTTATGCCGTAGACTTTAGAACTTTGTATTTAGGGCATTTAATGTATATAATGTGTTAACTAGGAACTTATGGTATTTCAGTACCAAATACTTGGATTCATGTATAATATATATGCTTTGATGTATGTGTGTTATGTATGGGTGTTACATGGAGGATGGAGGAAGGTGAGCTCGCGTTAGTTGTTTACAGAAAAACTCAAGTTGCGTCTTGCTCGACTTAAGAGAAATATCTGATCTTAATAAGGCATTCGTGTCAAACGAAGACACTGGCTGAAGCCTCATCCCGACATATACTTCATTTGTACCACAATCTGCATGTATGGTGAGACTATGAAGAATACACAGTAGTTTCGATGGGAGATTGGAATAGTTTGGTACTTGAACATCCACATATTTCTTCCAAGATGCTGCAACTTGTTTGGTATGACCTTAAGGGAAGTAAACGACATGAGTTCCAGGTAAAGGGAGATTGACAAGAGGTCCGGCACAAGTTTGATGTTTTTGTCGCTATTCTCTCCCCCTCCAATGACTTCTGGAGATGTGGCGAGGGTGGATGAATCAACTTCTTCATGCATTGTCATTGTTTTATGCTAGTGGAGATTAAAATAAATGGAAATAGGGATAGGTGAGTGAGTGAAAGAATATCAGAGATGGACGGTGTATTCAAGTTGTTGTTATGGTGGCATGATGTAGTTTGAAGATGTGTGAAGACATGTTGTTGTGGTGGTGAAAAAAATGAAGGTGTTGTGTAGCTTGGTTGATGAAAATGATAAGATGGAAGTTTGTAGCATAGTTGAAAGTGGTGTGTTTGCTACTGTCATTGTTGAAAGAGTGAGTAGACATTGAGAGAATGAGGGAGTAACTTATATATGGGATGTTTTTAAGATTGGTTATGTGAAGGATTGTGCAATGAAGAGTGGAAGGAAGAAGTGTGTAAGTATGATTTTTTGTGAAATAAAAAGAAAATGTTTACATCATAAAGGAGATAACATCTTGATGAGATGTAAAAATAAAGATGAACTTCTATGAAATATAGCATGGAAATGGAGGATGATGAATAGAGTATGAGAATGAAAAGGGTGTCCATCAATTGAATGTGTGTAGTGATGTTTGTTTTATCTGAGAAAAAATGTCAGGAGGGAGTATATTCACATGTCTTTTTGTGAAGAAGGTGAAGCTATGAGGTTTTCTTTGTTGAAAAATACAAGGTGATGATTTTGTGAATGGGAACAACATCTGAGGCGTGTATTCTCCCCCAACGGTCCTTTCTCTTCTCTTTTTTTTATTTTGATTCTTTGGGATCTTTAAAAAGGTGGGGCACCACTTTGAGTGGGTGGACATTGGCCTCCTCATGTCACAACAATGCAATGCTAATATATATATATATATATATATATATATATATATATATATATATATATATATATATATATATATATATATACTTGGGTTGTGAAATTTTAATATACCCAAAACACCTTTCTAGAAAACTTAGTGAGCAAGAATGCTAAAAAAATAGAAGAGAATAAAATAATGAACAAAGACCAGATATTTAAATAAATAGAAATAAATCAAACTTAAAAGTTCTGAAATTTAATTAATCAAACACAAATATTTTTGACTAAAAAAATAAAATAAAAGGGTTAAAAATCGGAGAAAATTCGGGTATTGAAATGCTCGAAAATTAAAAATGAATGCACCAAAATGATCAGTGCGAAATAAACGACTCGAAAAAATACAATGTTTTGTCAGATTTTGAAATAAATATGGATCGATAAAAATGCTCAGACTGATAAAAATGTGGTTGAAAAGTCGTCAAAAATTAAAACTAGCACGCCAGGTTAAACTACGTGAAACGTAGATTAATATAATTGACAACTGCAAGCTTAATTTTGAAACTTTTCATCCACTGATTTTACGCATAGTTGACTTTCAGTTTGACCGATTTGACTGTAAATCCGATAAATTTATTTTGGCTGGATTTTTAGGCATTATGCATGATGAAAGGCATGTTATGCTATGCAGATGATACGAAGTGAAAATAAAGTCTAATGAATGAGAGTTTTAAAAAGCCCAGTCAAAATTAGGGTATGACAACTATAAGTTTTGTTGATTTAATACATGGATATTTTAGATGAGCTAGAAGATGATATTAAATTCAATGGTATATAACTAGCTATAGTCTCCCACAAAATACTTTACGTGATTCAATAGGATATGATTTTCTAATGTTGTTCCTTTTGGGATTGGCTGCATTATGCAAAATTCCGTGGAGTTTGCTCAACTTATTTCTAGTGCAGAAGGGACACATGTTGCATACAATGTTACACCATGTGTGTTGTAACATCTGATCATTGGCAATAGACACATGATATTGGAGTTTGGTTTAAAATTATTCTATCCAAGCTACTCTATTCAACAAAAGATCTACCAGTCATGGAAAAAAATATTTTGGATGTATTGGTGCAACATGTTTAACTAGATGTTCCAACATGTGTAGTACAACATCTGGCCTTGTTCAAGATGCCTTGATGGATGTTGTTTGATGTGATTTTTTGGATTAGATTTGAATAAGATTTGTTGCAGTTATTTTAGCAATTTTTATGATGTGTTTGACAACTGGAGATGTTTAAATCAGATTTAAATGTAGATTTAAATTTGAATTTGAAATTTAACAAATCATATCTTATTGTTGGATACATTTATTAAGGAGATCATATACAACAAAATCAACTTCTTTTGGACTAAATCAATTTAGATATCCTAGGAAAAAAAACCCAGAAGACATTATTAATATTTAAGAAGTCTCAAGTCTCATACTTGAGACATGGATTTTATGCGTTAGAACTAGGTTATTTCTACTAGGGTTTGAGTCTTTATTACTTGTATTCCACGCTAATTCCATGACTGGATTAGTGTTGATTTTTTTTTGTACACCATTGTGTTTCGGTAACTTGGCATAGTTGGTTTGTCTTAGTTGAGTTGTAGATTCAACAATCAATACACTTGTTATTGTGGTTGATCATTAGGGTTTAGTGATTGAAGAAAGTGAGTGGGTTCTCATATTTAAGGGGAGAACTAAATAGAAAGTCACTAGGATTAGGGAGAAGCATAGAACTTCATAGGGTTTAAAATTTCTTATAAGACTATTTATTCGAATACGAAGTAGTGAATTTCCTTTCTTGGGTAGTGTGCTCTCTAGACGTAGGTGTGGTTTTTCTAAACTAAGGATTGAGGTCCAGTCAACATGCCATCTATGCTGGATGGCTCAAATTATGACTATTGGAAAGCAAAGATGGTTGCTTTTCTCAAATTCATTAACAACAAAACTTGGAAGGTTGCAGTTAAAAGTTGGAAACACCTTATGATCACTTATGAAGATGGTTCAACAAGTTTAAAGCTTGAAGTTGATTGGTACAAATATGAATATGATGAAGCTCTTAGAAACGATAAAGCCTTGAATGCTATATTCAATGACATGGATAAGAACATGTTTAAACTAATCAACATTTGTATTGTAGCTAAAGAAGATTGGGAGAATCTCAAAACTACTCATGAAGGCACATCCAAGGTTAGGATGTCAAGGTTACATCTCCTCACAACCAAGTTTGAGAATATGAGAATGTTGGAAGATGAATCCATATCTGAGTACAACATCAGATTGGGTGAGATAGCCAACAATTCTTTTGCATTGGGAGAAAATATGTTAGAAGAAAAGCTGGTTAGAAATATTTTCATATCTTTACCTATGAAATTTGACATGAAGGCAACAATTATCGAAGAAGCTCAAGACTTAAGCATCTTGAAGGTTGATGAACTCATTGGCTACCTTCAAATCTTTGAAGTTGCTATAAATGGAAGATGAGAAAAGAAGAACAAAGGCGTGTCTTTTGTATCCAATACTCAAGAGAGTGAAAGTCTTGATGAAAAGGATACTGAAAAAAAAGTCTAACAAATGATATAGCTTACATTGGAAGAAAATCCAATAAATCCTTAAGATGCCTGGATAGATACTGGAGGACAAATGGGCAAGGCAAATGGTCAGACATTTGTCCTCGGCATAAGAGCAAAGTGGAAGACTATTCTCAAGAAAAAGGACAATATGTTTTAATTATGAAGGATATGGTCATATCAAAGCTGAATCCCCTACTTATCTAAAGAAACAGAAAAAGGGATTGATCATCCTTGGTCTGAGTCTGGTTATTATAGTGAAAGAGAAATTGCCAACAAGGTCATGGCTTACACTTAGAAGTATGAGTCCGAAGAAAACTCAGGTGATGAAGACATGACAGAAAAAAGAATTGGTTGCATCACTTAGGCTCATGTACACCAAGTGGGAAGAAGCTTGCTCAATAGTGGAAAAACATAATGAAACCATAAGTGCTCTTCTTCAAGAAAAGAAGAAGCTTATGTCAACCATCTATGGAATGGAAGAGGAAATTGTCTTTCTAAAATCCAAAGAAAATGTGACAAAATCTTATCATACGGAGAACTATGATTCAGATATAGAGGATGTTTTGAATGGAAATATGAAGGTTATAGGATTTTACTATAGTTCCATGAAAAAAAAGGTCAAAACCCCCTATCAAGTTTGTCTCTCATGAAGAGAAAACCAAGTTCCTAGTGAAAGGAACACATGCTCTAGCATACTGCTTAACATGTGTCCCATCACAACAAAGGGAACAAGAAATCACCTTGGAAGTTCCATCATTGTGGAATATATGGCCATATAAAACCCATTTGATATAGAATGCATGGTTATCCTCGACCTTATATAATAGATAAGGCTTAACAAAAGAAAAGGGAAAAAGAATCAAGCTAAGAAAGTGTGGAAACCCAAGGAATTTGTCATGTGTCTCTTAGCTTATATTTCTCTCAGAGGTTCTTCTAGAAAGGATTGGTATTTTGATAGTGGTTGTTCTTAGAATATGACAGGTGAAATGAGCTATATTGAAAAATTTAAAACCTACTCCAATAGGTATGTAACCTTAGGTGGTCGATGTGACACCCTAAATTCAAATAATTTATTTAATTGGATTTTTGTTGCTTTTATTTATTTTTTTAAGTGATTTAGAATACTTTTAATTATTTATTTTGGTGATAGCATATATTATGTTAGTATTTGGAATTGTTGTGGTTGTTGAAATTTAGTAGTTTTATTTCATTTAAATAAATAGGATAATAATTAAATAATAATAATATTAGAAAAATAGTAGAATAGTGAGATTAGGGGTATAAAATAGAATTTAGGTGAAGTGTGAGTGATAAGGAGATAGTGAACAAAAGTTAAGGGGTGAAAGTGCGGTAATGAACTAATTACAATTTTATGTTAAAATAAATAGAAAAGGGAAAGGAGACAAAAATTGACAATACGTAGAATTGAGAAAAGGAGACAAACCTAGGAAACTCTTGAAGAGAAAAAACACCATAGCCAAGGATTTTGATTATTTTGCTGTTGGAAATTCTGGTAGGGGAAGTACTCTAATATAGGTGTATTGCATGAAGGGTAGAGAGGGATCCTCGACATCCTCTAGGTTTTTCTCACCATTTTTATGTTTTATGAGCTTGATGATGATTATGTAAAATCCATGCTATTTACCATGTTTGATGTATAAATTTGAGCTCTGAGTATTACTGAATTTTGTGTATGTTAAATGAGTATGAATATGGTTGTTATCCCTACTATGGTTGTGTAACTGGTTTATGAGCATATTTTTGAATTCATGATTAATTGATGAAATGGAACATTATTTTATTTGTATGTGGTGATTGGATCCCAGTATGATATGTATTAATTTAATCTGAGCGATTTGGGGTGTTGGGGGTCAAATCAGAGTTTTAATGAGCTCTCATAGCCAAAAATGCAGAAACCGCTTTCTCCACCAGTGTGACGGTCATCACGTGCGTGAAAGGTTGTCTGTCATACCTCTAGGTTGGGTGACGGTCATCAGCAGGGTGACGGGGAGATCTTCATGGTCTCTAGGCGAGATTTCTCCTTCCGGTCGTCAAAGAGGTGACGAGTTATGAAGGGAGATGGTGACGTACTGGGTGATGGTCATCACCCAGATGACAACCTGTTCTGCATGGCTGCCAGAAATTATAGTATAGCGATCAGTTCAATTTTTGACACTATTTTCTCGTATGGTTGATGTTACATACCCTACTTCATATCACAAAACCTACCTTTAATCCATATATATTCCAACTACACAGTAGATGAGAGTAATTAAAATAAACCAACCTTGAGATTAATTTTTGACCAGAGTCTACATTAACAGAACATGTTTTTCCGAAGAATTTTTCTAAACATACATGATGTTATCATATGTTCAAAGAGGTAATTTTCAAGAAGATGATGCATTTGTTTTCATACAGATCACGAGAGGGAAATGATTATTATATCAGGCAGACCATGAAAAAAAATGCATAACTGGATACACTTCTTACAAGTGAATGAAACCCAATATTAGTTGAGTACAATTTGAATATAGGTTGATAGTTTGAAGTGGTAATTCAGCCAAACATTTTGGATTAAGGGGTCGGATGTGCACCAACAAACTATTCATGAAGAAGATGTGTGATCAAGCAAGAGGAACCGTTCAGTTTGAGAAAAACAGTTTCATATCGGAAATTTATCTTTAGTTAGAATTAAAAATTAATTAATTTCAAGACTTTAAACATGTATCGCATAAAAGTGTTTGAAATTATTAAAGAGCAACCAAAACAGATCAATCCATTGCATGTATCAAATATTTATAGAGATATTTTAGAAAATTATATAAACGAAACAAAATATTTAGATTAAAAGACTCAATAAACATTATTTGAATCATGTTAGTAATGTGACTTAAAATGCACAAAATAAAGATAGGATAAGGTTGTACGTATTTTTTTAATCAATTTTGGGCAGAGAGAATCCTTATATCAGTTACCATTAGTCATTATGGGAATATTTATAACTCAGAAGAAATATTCTAAGTTATTGTCATCAATTTAAATAGAACATACAAAAGGTACCAAAAACCAACTAATATAATGGTAAGACATTAACCAGCAAATACATACACATTTATTTTGGGAACAAGCAATTAATCCTTCACGCACATGATGAAGCATAGGAAATCAGAAACCTTAACTTTCATAATAGCAATTATATTCTAAACTATGTAGAATAACATCAATAAGATTATTCCACAATAATGCAAGATCTCATAAATCACTTAAAGCTTTAGATAAAACCCAAATTGTTCTTCCTTTGGTTATGGTTACCAAGGTTGTTTAGTTCCTTCATCTACACTTAATCACCCACTCAAGCTTTGTTAAATAATCAATCCATTATCAAGCTTGATTAAATAATCAATCTAATATGTCAAACAGGTAAAGTTTTGTTCATATTACTTGGATTCGATGACCCTTCAACCTATAGATCCATTGAGTTTGTGCTATTGAATATGTGACAAATCTGAAATCAGAGGAGAGAGACTTATCAAAGAAAGAAGAGGAATTATTGGTGGCCGACGATGGACGATGCTAAGTGATGTTCTTCGAATCAGTGATGTTTTTTGAATCGGCGATGTTCTTTATTAAAAACCAACAGAAGCAGAACCTTGTTACCAACAAAGCCCTATAATAGCCTCAAATTTAAAAAAAAAAAAGTAAAAAAAAATCCATGAAACTAACAGAACCAGAGTTTAATTACCTAAAAAGAGGAATCCTTAATGAAATCAAGATACCATGAGCAAAATATGGAGATTGCGAAATCTTGAATGGAGAAAAATGAAAGAGGTTTGTGTAAGAAGCTAGCTTGTTGAATCACAAATGTAAAAGCTTGCTGACATCAAGAGGTTTGTGCAAAATTAAATAAAAAAGGTGTTTGAACGTTGATGAGGAAAACCTGTTTCTAGTGATGGTGAAGAACAATGGAAATGAGTTTCTGATACAACAATGACGTTGATGAGCTTTTGATACAACGGTGGTGAATTTGAGCGATGAATTTGGAAGTGCAACTAGCTTCTTACACTATAGAGATTGAGAAATTGAGAACTGAGAGATGGGGAGAGTGAGAGATTGACATATTGAGAGACTTAGGATTTTTCTTCTTGTTTGTTTTTTTTGGAAACACAACTAGCTATTTTTCTCGTTTTTATTTAAGTTTATCTTTATAGTTTTATAGTTTTAATTTTATTTAAGTCTATTTTACTAATTTAGTTGTAATTTTATTTTATTTTATTAATATATAATTTTGTTTTTATTTTATAAATTAGATTTTAATTTAGTTTTGATTTGATTTTATTAATTTAGTTAAAATTTATATTATTTTATTAATTTATAGTGTTGGTTTATTTTATAAATTTGAGTTTAATATAGCCTTTATTTTAGTTTATTAGTTTATAAAATTTATTTTATGAATGTAGTTTTGGTTTTAATTTATAGTTTTACTTGTTTTATTTAATTTATAATTTAAATTTATATTGTTATTTTTATCATACATATTTCAACCAATAAAAAAAGAGGCAAATTTGTGGAGGAAAATAAAAAAAAAAAATCGCAACAACCTTAGTGTCAGCTAGGACTGCCGCTACCATAAAAAATAAAGAAATAAATAATTACTTAAAACAATAAAATAAGGAGGCAAACAAAATTGGTGAGGAAATGAAAATTTTTCACACCAACATTAATTTCGGCCGACACCGACGAAAAATATTACAAATAATTATTATTAAAAAAAGGAAAACGAAATTGATGGGAGAAACAAAAAATTTTTCGCACAAACATGAGTGCTGGCCATGGCCGCCGTATCTATAAAAAATATAAATAAATAAATGATCTTACATGTAGATATACATTAGCATCGGCCAGAGCCGCCGTCAGTATTTTAATAAATGAATTAGTTAAATTAAACTAACTCAAAAGCTAGCATATTTAGCGTCAAAAGAAGCAGACGCTATAATTAATGATCTAATAAAAAATTATACAAATTATTTTACTCTGATAGCGTCGGCTTTTTGAGACACATTAGCAATGTGGTTAGTGTCAAAGTCAGGTCCGATGCTAAAATGTTGAAGTTAAAGCATGATTTTTTTGTAGTGAATAATGACATATAAATAGTCTTCAGCAAAAATAACTCTATGTGCAATAAGACACCACATTAACTTGGTGAAAGGAGATAAAAGATAAGAAATACAATAACTTGTTTACCCGTCTCGATCAAGCAAACTAATCTATAGGGAAAGAGTAGCTCTCTGATTAATTGTACTTACAAAAGTTGTTACAAATGAGTTACAAGAAAATAGTCGCCCAAATTTCCAAGAACAAATTCTATTTTCTACCCAAGTGTTTCCCAATCTCTCTAACTCTCTATATATAAATCAAACAAACCTAATATGTGTAATAGTGTTTCCAAATTCCCTTTAGATATCTTTAACAATTTTCAATTCCAAAAACTCTAAAGGTTCTGATAGTTTTGATAGCAAGAATGCAAGAGATAAATATTAATAACTCATTTAACATAATGGATCCAAAACAAGTGCAAAACACAACTCATTAACAAACTAATCCGGGAACTAAAACAAAGAAGTCTAAAACATGCGAATTGAAAAAACTAGGTAGGATTACCAAAAACCAGAATCGTCGCCCGGTTGAGTTGTTGTTGACAAACTGCAGATCGCCACTGCAACCTACTAAAGTTCCTCTACGTCGTCACCATGCCCAAGACTAGACCTCCAGACCGCCATTGTACGGCTTTCGTGCCTCTGCTAAACACTCGACAACTGCCGCCCTAGAGACACCATTATCTTCTGCCACTGCCGCAATTTTGGCATCTATTTTCGATTTCCAGCGTCTACCTTTGCCAAACCGTCTCACTACAGTTTTGACGCCTTATGTCGGCATTTTAACTACTTTTACTACCTTTTAATTTCTATAATATTATAATATATTTTCTTTCTTTTTATCATTAAGACTTTATTTTTTCTTTTTAAATTAAGTATAATTCAACGTACATATTATTCGACACGTAAAGATATATGATATATATGGCAATTAGTATTTTGAATTTTTAATAATTATATATATTTTAGAATTATTATTTTTTTACTACTATATTTATTATATTGAACGATACAATATATTAATCATAAATTATATACTTTTATACATAAAAAGTATATGAATTATGAAAATTAGATAACTATTAATTATTAAATATATTTTTTTTAAATCATGTAAGTACAAGAAAAAAAAATCTCTCACATAAATGTTGAAGACCATAAAAGAAAATCATTTTTTAGTAAAGGATGTATTTTATTTTATAACGATATTAAGAAAAATATTTTAAAAAGAAAGTTACGAGACACCTTTTTGATAAACCTTTTGACAAAATCTATTTGAGGCAGGATGTATATAAGATCATGTTATTACAAATCTTTCATTTTCACCATTTAATTATTTTTCTCTCCAATATATTTCATTTGTGCACTGCAGCTAGTCGACACTGTAAGTATCATCTTGGTCCATCTCTACCTTTTTATATCATTTTATTCCTTACCACTGAACTTGCTGGTATTATAATTAATCCAGAAGTAATTATGCCTACAATATATAGTTTTTTAGGTAATGATAATTGAATAATTTCAGAAGAAGGATTGGTATTATGGATGATGGTAATGGACCACACAAAAGACGCATTGTGAGGCCAAAGTATATATTGAGAGCAGCAGGTGAGTCTAATGTGGTGCAAGATTGCCATTTTATTTATTTTTTATTTTGCCATCCTCCATCCATGTGTTGATTCAATCCTTTCATAAACAGGTTTAGAGCTTTTGAATCCTCGCAATAGTCGAGTTATGCGTGCTGAAGAAGAAGAAGATGATGAGATATCTTATGAGGTATGTATATACAGATATTTAAATTCTATTTTCCTATCAATGTAGAAATGTGACAACTGAAATATATTAACACTTAGTGTTATTAATTTAAGGATCTTTTTCAATTGGCTGAACAAATTGGCAAAGTATGTACTGGTTTATCAATGGAAACCATTGAGACACAATTGAAGACTAAAGTTTATACACCAAGTCCTGTGGCTGTTGATGAAAAAATTGACTCTTGCATGATATGTTTGGTATGATCCTTTAATTATGAAAATAATTCAATTTCATTCAGTAATTTTAGTAATTTAATACTCTACTTTTCAAAGCTAATATTGCACCATCATATCCATTGCGTATTAATTAATTACTACTTATTAACTAATTACTACTTTGTGTATTAATTAATTACTATTTATTAACACATAGGATAAGTTTATTAATCAAGAGGAGATTGCAATTCTTCAATGTGAGCATGAATTTCACATTGATTGCATAACAAAATGTCTTATTTTGAGGAATAGCTGCCCAAACTGCAAATCAGAAGCCCTATCTTCTCAAGACAAGGATGCATAGGAACTCATAAATTCTTCATGCATGCATGCATGTCTTTCAATGTACTTGGATATATAATTGGATATCGGACATAATTTATGTTTTCATTATCTTAAATTGTATGTACTTTATCATGTTGGATGTATTTGCTTAAGTTAATCATGCTATCACTTAAGGCGATATGAATAGATTGAATCAATGCTTTAATAGTAATTTTTGTGTTTTACATGATTGCATCTTTGTTTGAGTGCTATACTTATCTTTTTATATTCGGAAAATGTTACCGTCATAATAATGCATTTACGAATTCATTAGTTTGAATGCGTTTCGGATTTTGTAATAAATCCATTTAACTATCTAGAACTTGTAAAATTTATATCTAGCATGATTTTGATAAATTTTTATGTTTAATTAGACAATTACATTATTAATATTGTTTGATCTACTTTGAATTTTCTCATTATTTTTCAAAATAGTTCAACCTTATATTTTTAAAACATTAAAATTTTGCCCATAATATCCTTTTTAAAATCTATGTATGTTACACCATTTTTTTTTTCAGAAAGCAATATTATAATAAAACACAGCTGCACAAGGGGTGCAGCAACCCAATTACAAGAGAACAGTGTTAACCCTTTTAAAATACAACAAAGGCACTACAAACCAGTCATAAAAAGAAGGCTTAAAAGAATAGATGAAATTAGTTAACCATTTCTAGCTGTAGAACTTGATAGAGTTCAGCATATCCGTGACTGGCACTGTCTTGTTATCGAAAATAGAGCAATTTCTACCGTATCATAAGTACCACAATGTAGCTGCCCATATTTCCAAGCCATTCGTATTACCGGCTACTTTCGAAACAACTCTGTCGAAATCCATCAACGCTTCAATACTACTCGATTTACTAACAGATTGAATACCAAGCCAATTCTCAACTCCCTTCCACACCTCTACAGCAACTGGGCATTCAAAGAACACGTGATTTACACTTTCCTCTTGGTTTCCACATCTGTTACACCCCATGTTACCATCTGAAACCCAAATGTTTCTCTTTCCCACCTGAATTTTAACAGCCACTCTATTCCTCAAAACTTTCCACAAGAAGCTGATCACTTTCAAGGGTGCCTTTAGTTTCCAAATTCTATTTAGGCCTGCCAACATAACAGTGTCCAGCCTGTTAACAAAATTATAAAGAAGCAAAATGTCATAACAAGAACTAACTGTATAAGCCCTGGGAGAAGACAGACTAGCACCATGATCAGGATTCTAATTGAACACATCTTCAGCATCCCTGCAGGGCTTGAGATCTACCAGTAAAACCAACAGCTCACTCCTCTCTCTATCCATCACAGAGTCACGAGGGAAATTACTGAAGCTGATATTCCAACTCCAGACTCCGTCGCACCAATTATCATGCTCCTCTACCGACCCCTGCGAATTTCTAGCATACACGAATAAACTAGGGAACACATACTTCAAAGGAGCATCCATCATCCAACTGCTATGCCAAAATGAGATATTTTTCCCATTCCCTAAAGAACACGACACATTCTCCACAAAACAGTTCCTCTTTGCCTCCACATCATAACCGATCCCTTCCAAATCCCTCCACCATATAGAATCTTTGATTTTGCCCTTCTCCCCATCATTACAGTTAATGCTTAGAGATAAATCTTCACCATATCTACTAACTAGCAACCTCTTCCAAACACTATTTTCTTCCTTTAGCAGACTCTATTTCCATTTAAGTAAAAGAGCAACGTTGAAACTAGATAGCTTCTTTATACCAAGTCCTCCCAACTCAATAGGCAAACAAATGGAATCCCAATCAACTCAGTGAACCTTCCTCTTTAAATCACAACCTCCCCACAAAAATCTACTCTGGATACTCTACAACATTTTTATAACCTTTGAAGGAACCTGTAGAACGAGAAAGCGTACAAAGGCAACGCGTTGATAACGGATTTTATCAAGACCAGCCTTCCTCCAACTGACATGTTTCTTCCTCTCCAGTCTGCCAACCTGCTTTTTACCTTCTCAATTACACTCTGCCAAAGGTAACTCCTCCTAGGACTCACACCAACCAAAACCCCGAGGAAAGTAAAAGGAACTCTCAAGACGTCATAGTGAAGAAAATCAAAAGCTACAGACAGAAAGTCAGGACTCAAATTGACACCACCAATCCTACTTTTCATGAAATTCACTTTAAGACCTGTTAGTAACTCGAAGCCACACACAACAGCCTTCAAACACCAGAGGTTACTCCAAGTTGCTTCTCCCACCATCAAGGAGTCATCAACAAACTGGACTAGACTAATACTAACATCAATAGTCACTTTAAAACCTTCGAACAGACCATTGTTTTCTGCTTTCTTGATCAAGAAATTTAAAACTTCCATTACCAATATGAAAAGGAAGGGAGACAAAGGGTCTCCTTGACGCAGACCTTTCTCAACAACAAAGTCATTTGTTGGACTCCCATTAACCAAAACAGATATAAACCCCCTGCACACCAGAGCTTAAATCCACGCAACCTACTTAACACCAAAATTCAACTTTTTCAACAAGTCAATAAGGAGTTTCCATGACACACAGTCATAGGCTCTCTCGAAGTCCAACTTAAGCAACAAACAACTCCTTTTACATCTTGTATCTAAGTCCAACACCTCATTCACCACTAATACACCATCAAAGACACATCTCCCCTGCACAAACGATGTTTGCTCCTGAGACACCAGGGAGCCAACCACTCTTTTCAATCTCCCTGCAAGCAACTTCAACAGAATCTTTTGATAACAGTTGACAAGGCAAATAGTTCTATAGCTTTTAAGATCTTGAGGATTCTTCTTTTTGGCTACCAAAGTAATAAACGATGAAGCAGCTGCCTTAGTTAAAAATGGGTTTTCATAGAAGTCTTTAACAAAACTAAAGACATCATCTTTCACAATATCCAACACTTATGAAAGAACGCAAAAGAATAGTCGTTAGGACCCGGGCTCTTATCATCTTTACACCCTCACATTACTTCCTTTATCTCTTCTTTGGTGAACTCTACCTCTAAACCCTCTATATCCACGTCAGATAACTTCTTAAGATCCAATGCCTCAATGTTTGGAAGAGAGGAGCATGAATCCTTGAAGTTCTCTTCGAAGAACTTTCTAACCTCATGCTTGACACCGTTGACATCCTCGACCATGCCTTTGTCTGTTTTCACAAACCAAACATTGCTCCTTCTACGCCTCTTCTTAACAGCTAAATGGAAGTACTTCGAATTACAGTCTACTTCCTTCATCCAAGTCTCTCTAGCCTTATACTTCAACAAATCTTCTTTCGAGTTCAGATTCTGCCAAATCTGCTCAGTTGCCTTGGACCTCTTACTAAACATGTCTTCAAAGCTCGTAAAACCTAGCCTACTAACTTCTTTATCAAGGTCATTTAACTCAGTAATAGCTTCCTCTATATTAATATCAATCCACCCATACACTTCTCTTTAACTTAGCCAGTTTGGTTTTGAGGACAAAATATCCTCTCCCCCTAACAACCTCTGAATCCCAGCTTGCCTTTACAAAAGGAAGAAAACCTAATTGATTCAACCAGCTGTTGTTAAAACGAAAAGGTTTAGGCCCCCAATTATGATCGTTCGCTAGCAACCACACAGGGCAATGGTCAGAAACCTCTCTCCTCCCTATAAGTTGACCTCTAATCCTCCAATCTTCCACAGTCTTTTCTGACAACAGAAATCTATCTAGTCTACTCATAGAACTTACAGATCTATTAAACCAAGAAAACAACCTCCTTCACAAGGCACATCAACAACGTCTAGCTCACCTATGACGCTTCTGAATTCCTCCATCTCCTTACTTCTACCATCAACCCCTATACCTTTCCTTTCTTCCTTGAAGGCCACCACATTGAAATCCCCGTCAATCACCCAGGCGCCTCTCCCAAACACTTTTTTAACTCTCAACAGCTCCGACCAAAACGTCCTCTTCTTCGCCAGAATACGCGACGAGTAAACATTAACAAAAAATAAATCTATTCCTTTCCACTTCACATTAAGACCTAAGTAACCTTCACCCCTGAAGCTGCAATAAAGGTCCAAAAAACCTTTTCTCCATAAAATAACCATCCCACCAGCTCTACCAACGGCTCCTGAATAAGACCACTCGACTTCGTCGTTACCCCAAATAGAATAAGTCGTTGGACCGTCAATAATCTCCCTCTTCGATTCCTGTATGAAGCAAATATCAACACCCTTTGATTGGATCAACTTCGCAACTCTCTTTCTCTTTACAGAGCTGTTACACCCTCTCATATTCAGAGACACAATATTCATTTTAAACCTATTGAGTTAGCCACCCTCTTACTAAATTCTTCTTCGTCTCTCTTCTCCAAATATCTCACTTCTTTTTCTAACTCGTACCCATCTTTACCCTCACTAACCCCCAGAGAAACCAACAACTCTCTGATTCTATTAGAGACATTACTATCAAGTTTCTCCTAGAATCTCTTGTTCCCCTTCATCACCTCTGAATTAGTGACCGAGTGACATCTAGAAACCACTATATTATCTTCGCTGCCTCCTTCGTGTCCACTGCTTCTCTCAACACCTCTAAGAACTAAAGTAACTTGGAACTCTTCTATTGGATCTTCTGAACCTTCTTCATACTAAGACATCCTTGGTACTTTCCTCCTAATACTCGAGTCCACTGGAGGAATTACTGAAGCAAGCCCAACATTCATTACCTTCCCAACACTAGATGAATCTGCTACTAAAGAAGTTAACTCATTTCTTCTGATATGGACTTTGAAGGGACCACTCTCTCCATCTTCAGACTCACGGTTTTGGGCCTTAGACGTAACATGGGCCTTCAACAGACCATCAAAAGACACCCCTCTAACAATAGACTTATTAGAAGAGTTAAAAGAGTCTGTATTCTTCTCTGACCTTTCGTTTGTCTCGCCATTAGTGTCATCCTTAATAAATTCTGATGTTGACTTCTCTACCCCAACCTGCTCTTTGTCAACAAGACCTTTCTGATTCAACCTTTCTGGAGCCTCGAGCCCAACACTTAGCTTACTAAGGTTTCTGACTGACACATTATTATAGGGCTCAGAATTGTCAAAAGTGTCATTTCCATTATCCCCCATCTGTTTAGGTATGCCCGTAGCAGAGACATAGCTTTCACCACCTACTTCCTCTTCGTCTTCCTCACCTCCTCTGTTCTCCTCCCCTGAGCTCCACCAACGAGGGCAAAAATTCTTCAGCGAATCAACTAATACCTCTGAATTAGACTCCGAGTAATCCACCTCAGGTTTAGGTTTAGGGAGGCTTCTGAAGACTTTTGTCTCTTCCACCATCCTAACTCTAAAAACATGATCTTTAATGGCTACTTTTAACACTTCATCTATCATCTTCCCACACATTATCCTAATCATCACGCTAGCCACATCCATTCTGGAGAAATTCAAGGAGTCTTCTTCATAATTAACGTACTTCCTTATCTTAGATACCAAGAACTCAAAAAAAACTAACAGACCATGCATGGCATGGAACACCGTATATCTTCACCCACGTTAATCTTTCTGGGTCTACAT
Source organism: Lathyrus tuberosus (assembly GCA_022829125.1). NCBI lineage: Eukaryota > Viridiplantae > Streptophyta > Magnoliopsida > Fabales > Fabaceae > Lathyrus > Lathyrus tuberosus. The sequence continues at coordinate 406,433 of JALAZF010000439.1, forward strand.
CGCTGCACTCCCATTTCTTAACCTCACAGAACCACTGATCTAGCCAAGACTTAGCACTGTTTAACAGCTCTTCCATTTCCCCAGAATCATTTTCCTCCAATAGACAAAGATTAGCTCCCATAGGAGTAACCTTGACACCAAAATAACCCTCTGAATGGAAGAATCTCTGAATATTGAATGTCATATCAGGTTCCAACACTCTACCAACGTACGCTCTATTGAATCTCTCCATCACTTCTTCCTCTACCTCGAACTCTATTTCTCCTCCCTTACCTTTACTTTGCTCTCCCTTTCTAACAGCATCAGCAAACGTAGTTTTAGACACAAAGGGATTGAAACCTTTTCGATGAAGGTCTTGGTTATTCCCAGAATTTCTCCTGGTTCCTACCCCCGAAGAATGCCCTTCTTTCTCCTTCTCTACATTGTTTGACTTAGTAAATCTTGGAATGTTAGCGTGCAATTTCCTACCCTCGATAAAACCAAACTTCCTGACGTCTTCTACGTTGAAGAAATGAACAAATCCATATCTCTGCCCTCTCTTATCACGCATCTGAGGGATGAAAACCTCATCGACATCGTCGTAATCAACGAAAATCTTGTATAAATCTTTCGCTCTCAACCTATCAGGAAATTCCGTAATGAAGAATGTCGTTGATTCGTTAGAATATTTACCTTTACCTCTCCCTTCTTCATCCCACTTAATACCACTCTTCTGTTTATACTGCACCTTCATCCACCCTCTCTCCGCCATCTAAGTACAGAAAAGAAATCTAAAACAAATCCTTGAGAGCTCAGAACCCTAGTTGCCAAGGCCCCTTGTCCTAAGACAAGGAGTTTAAGCCGAAAACAACCAAGATTCATGAACCCAGATAATCTCTAACTCCAATCAACATTAAACGGTTGAGAGCTTAAAACCCTAGTTGTCAATGCCCCTTGTCCTAAGAAAAGGAGTTTAACCCGAAAACAACCAAGATTCAAGAACCCAATCAAAGGAGTTTAATCTCTAACTCCTTTATGAATAAAGTATTTAATGACTATAGATTGAGCACACATATTTAAACTCCTTTATGAGGAAGTGCAACGGGAATAAAAGTAGCTTGCTTATGAATTTAGGTGTGTTGTTTCTTACTGATCTTAGACATGCATCTCTTTTTTCTCTCTGGTATCTTTTCATAACACCCTCCGGTCACTATTATAAACAAATTTAATTTTTGGTGGTACATTTAATTATTAATGTATATAATCCATATATGAATTAGATACATTAATAGTCAAATGTACTACAAAAAATTTAATTTGTTTATAATAGTAATCAGAGAGTGTATAATAATATATATTTATATTCAGATAGACTATGTTATCCTTTTTAATATTTAATAGGTTTTTAAGCAAGTGTTATTTATAATCTTTTCAAGTTCTCAACATAATCCTCACAATCCTTGTTCACACACGGCTCTTAATAAGGTATAGAATATTGAGTTTTAGAACTCCAAGTGAGAAGTATAATTCTTAGAAGAATCTAACACAAATGTCACATCTTTAATCCATTTCATAAAATTACTACTTTTGAAAGAAACTCCATTTTACAAAAACTTAACAAAAATAGATGTAGGGAGTTTTTTTATAGACAACGGAATATTTAACAAAGAGTATTAAAGGTATTTTAACCCGAATACAAATATATATATATATATATATATCCATCAAAAACACTATACTATTTAAGGAAATCTAGTGGACATTTACACCATTCATAGTAATTACATTTGATTCTTTCTTTGGAACCTATAACCAGCAACCACCAAAAAATCATCTTGGCTCTATGCACAATTTCATCCGGTTCACCAACTTCATCATTGAATAGAATCGCATTTCTTGACCTCCATATACACCAATTAACACCGAGCCAGACGACAGACTCCCTCTTCTTGGCACACCTCCCTTTCAAAGTCTCTAAAGTCTTCACCAAATGGTTACAACAATAGTTTTTATCTTGAATGGACACTCCAAGTCAGACTTGAATTTTTTACCATACCACCTTCATCCTAGGACATGAGATCATTACATGATGAATGTCTTCATCCTACCCAAAGAAAAACACATAAACCTTATCACGTGGATTATGAATAATCCCTCTTCTTGCAAGTTGATGCCTTGTTGGTAACCTGTCCTTACCTAATCTCCACCAAAAAATATTTACTTTGGAAGCGACCCTAGCTTCCCAATGCGCCTTCAGATCTTTTTTGGTCAAATGATACAGTTTCACTCCCTCAACGTTCTGCAATAGCTTTTCATAGCAGGATTTGACAGAGAAATTATTTAGATTCCCGTAAGACCATAACACCACATCAGTACAATTATACTTTGGACTGATTTCGACCAACATTTCTGATAGTTCCCCGTATGCAGCCAATAAGTCAAAATCATCTTCAATGTTGCATAACCCCAATTGCCACTTCCAATGCTCACCCTCCCACACACCCATATCCCTCACACTACCTACTTTGTTATCAGAGGCTTGATACAAACTTGGGAATTGAAGCATGAGTGACCTCTGACCCAACCACCTTGAGGTGTAAAAAGGAAAATTAGCACTCAACAAACCACCTTGTGCTTTATTTAAATCCTCCAACCCTCTTCAATATTAAGATCCAGCCAACCTAACATCATTTAGTTCCCCCATCAAAGCCTATTCCTCAATAGTTTAAGTTTTTATTTGATCACATATGTATCATTTCCTTTGATTGGAAAAGAATTCCATTCTTTCCTAATAAAGTCAAGAAAATTATCATGTTCATACCAACTATTGAAAATTTAGAAAGGCTTAGGACCCCAGTGTTGCGGTGAGAATCGGATAACAAGCTATTAATTAACTTGCATCACATTTCTTTGAATTCACAACCGACTTTGATTTATCCAAAGGAAAGGTTCAAGATCGAGAAAAACCTAAAGGGGGGAGATCTAAGGTTCGGGGGTTGGTTACACCTAGGGAAGGTGTTAGCACCCTAAACGTCTGTAGTACTCTACGGGAACCTCTTGTTTTAACTTGTTATTTCTTACTCGCTTGCTAAGGGTGCTATGCTAAAGGTTGAAACCCTAGGGGTTTATATCTAAGTATACTCGACAAAGTATCGCACTTTGCGCCTACGTATCCTTACGGGAGTGGAATCAGAGTATCCGTAGTTCACCGATCTAAGGGTGAAGGATAGGAACCATTGACTATGGCCAAAGTTCCAAGGGGAAAATGAGTATGAGCTCATTTTAGAGTTCACGATAACTCTCTAAGTCTACGTTATAGGGGAAAGTGAGTTCTCATGATGATGAGAATCACATGGAGTTTAAGAACTCCAACCTACTTCTAAGTTATGATTTCATTGGCTCATTATAGCCAAGAAATAAAGGTAAACCTAGAGGGATAAGGTAAGATGACTTCAAGAGTCAATTTAAGGAAGGTCTCCCTTTGGAATGGGGGGGAAGATAATAGTTATAAAAATCCTAAATGATAACAAGTTGATAATTCAAACATGATGATGCAAGAAAACAATGGACAAGATAATGATATGAAATAAAGTTTATGAAATCATACAAAGTAGAATCATATATGTTAGACAAAGATCAAGCATGATAGATAGACATAACATGGCATGATGAATAAGAAAGTGCAACAAAACCCTAATAAACATTTATGATCTAATCATGCATAAAGGCCTCAAAAATTAAATATTTTTACTAATTTATTTTTATGTTTGAAAAATAGATTCAACAAGGCGAATATAGCAAAAAGAACGGAAGGAAAAGGATAAAAAATTAAGCAAGTTATGATATTTTGAAAATTGAAGCATCAACTTAAAAAAATAAGAAAATCAACAAGTAATAAAAAGAAAGGAAATGGCATTCTAGGATTTGAACTCAGGACTCCCTGCATGCAGCCTAAAACTCAAACCAACAGGCCAACGCGCGCATTTTGACATATGAAGGATAGTACAAATATATATGTAAAAACAAGCGAAACTCAGAAAAATAAATAAAAGGACTGGGGCGAGGGGGATTCGAACCCCAGTCCTAAGGGTTAGGCAAGGCGTGTTAAGGTATGGGGCTTGCCACTGGGGTGGCTGTTACATCCGGTTATTAAACGGATTCAAAAACCATATAAGTCTTGACGTGCGCGTATACTCCAAATAAATGACACAAACCAACCAAACACAATCTACACACGACTGCGATAGCTGTGCCATATCAACCAATAATAACATGGAGCAGAACATAATCATCAATTCAAACTCATGGATTACTTCATATGCTAGATACCAGGTAAGTGAGTACTTAAATCACGCGAATTGGTAATATGGAAGAACATTCGAATACGAAGTAACAAATTTCAACGCAATCACAATGGCAAGCATATTCAGAAGAGGTTCACTAAACATTTTAGCAAACAAGTCTGTAGTTCAAGGATCCAAAAGGTGATTAGGTTCAGTTTCACGTATCCAAATCATCATCAAGACTTAACATGTTGGATGCAAGATAACAGAGATGTAGATTATGGACTCCAAAACAATGTGACACGGACTCAAACACAACTTAATGTAAACCAACAAATCAATGCAAGAGCAAAGTAAGTTAGAAACACATACAATTTAGGTACTCAACTGTTGACAAATTAGCAATTTATGTTCATAATTAAAGTGTAGATCAAGAATCAGTGGCATGGGGACATTTTCACAAGTGGATTCATGGTAAACAAAAAGACAGCAATCAGTATTTAACAATCTCAGTCATATAGTCCTTCCCCAAATTATCATGCTAAGAACATAAGGCATAGCATCAAACACAAGTTCCAAAAGATTAACATTTAACTCATCAATGCATAGTTCAAATTGGCTCGAAACAGTTAGCATGGCAAGATACTAATGTCATAGAGGCAGCAGGCATAAGATTAGCAAGTGACAAATCAGAGCAAAGTTGAGTCCATAAACATCAATTGACTTCAAACACATGCCAACAAGATATATCCATAACAAATGAGGCAAGGATTTCAAGAAGTTGGTAAACCATACATCAGTCATAAATGCACAAATCAAACTAGTCTAGGACAAATGGCATGGCAGGGTAGATTAGCACATACAAGAATGTGGCATGCGACATACAGTAGGATAAAGAAACAATTTATTCAAACAAAAACATGATTTAAGACAACAGGCCAGCAAAATGATTATAAAGCATATATGTATCAGAGCTAAACCCAAAGCAGCTTTGAACAATCCATAAGGAAAGCAAGGAATTCAATAAACAAATTTCAAAGCACTACCCAAAGGATAACAACATTATCATAGATCTAAGCTCTAAACAGAAGGGTACACATAATGAAAACGCCAAATACATATACTAACAATAACTGAACATGGTATATCATCTACTTAAAGTTTTGGTGGAACTAGGATAGTCATGCTTGACAAGGAACACTCGAATCATCATGGCAAAAGACATAGGCTTAAGGCTTTAGTCACATAAAGTCATAAAACATAGACTCAAAACAGCATTGCATACATTGTGGTATATGATGCTCAATGACAAATTAACATGATAAAAGACTACACCTCATCCAGCTGACATAAGTAAGATCAAACACATTTCAAATAATAAGCATACAGCAACAACAATCATCCTGGTACTTGAGGACCAATAACATTTGACACTTACACTCTATGCAAAGCAGGGCACATGACAAGACATGGTGAGGGCAAATTACAGGACAGTATCAAAAACTTAGTAAAATAACTAAATTGGGACAATGATCAAACAAAGACTTCCATCAAATATATAGGTATGCAGTCACAACATCACAAGGGCATAACCTCTGAGGTTAAAAGCTTCGACAAAATGATTTTTATCATGCACAAAATGAAAATGTCAAGCATAAACAAGGTGAAATGGCAAGTTGTGGACCATTGTGGCACATGTCAATAGTAATATCAGGGCAAGACATACAAGTTCATCATTCAAACTTCCAGCATATATGGCCACAAAAAACAATCCCACAGGGGGTAATACAAATCAATGACTAGCAGTTCACACAATCTATCCTTAAACATATTATCAAACAACAAAGTCAGCAATGCATATCAGTTGTGAATAAAACTATCAATATTACAACATCCATAATGGCAAAGTTAAAACCAAACTGAGTATATGAGCATACTTCTATATTAGTGACAGGAAAAGACATACATGCCATTTAAACAAGAATCATTTGACAACCTCAACAATCATTACAACAGCAAACAAGATAGATAAGCTCAAATGTTCTACAACCTAAGAATACACCAGACATTCAAAAGGGACCCAAGGTTCATGAGTTTTGTTACATCACATTTAGGTACATACGACATGAAAATAAGTCAACAGAATCAAACATCAAACTTGACAGTTTAAACCACAATAAGAACTTATGACTGCAACCAAGTAATGGTCAGAACAGAGATATTGTAACACCAACATACATGTACAGCACACCAATGAAGAACATCATTTACTTTATAAATTAAAACCATAACAATCTATTTAAGCATATATTCAGGCAGATACAAGAACAATGGCATGCATATGGTAGGGATTACACGAAATGAGTATTATTAGCGAAGGGATAAGAACACAATACCAAGTGGAATAAAGTCCATTGTCTTCAGGTGTGATGAATGCCTTCTCTTCCAAGAACAAACTCCAATTCCAACCTCCAAGTTGCTAGCTCGAAACTCTTATGGAACTTCAAAGAAATTTTAAGTGTTTTGAGAGAGTTGTTGATGATTTGGGATGTGGAGACGAGTCCCTTTTATAGGCAGAAAGTAAAGGGTTGGGCGAGTTCAAATATCAAGCACTTGGAGTGCTGAGTAAGAATTGGAGCCAACGTCTCTTTGAATTTCAAAAATGGTCCACTTCATTGGAGACAAATCCGTTGTTTAGGCTGTGCAAATCCTCAGAGACGCAGGGTTGAAATTCTGGTACCAGATATGTGATGTTAAGTGCGATGTCACAACATCAATATCTGTTGTATGAACTAGACACTCAAAACCTGTGATGTTTTGTGTGATGTTACAGCAACACACTCTGCAATGTAAAACAACATAAAACTACAGAACTACACACAAAGATTGTTCACCCAGTTCGGTTCAACAACCTATATCTGGGGGCATACCAAGCCAGGAAAGAAGTCCACTATTAGTAGTATCAAATTACAGACTCAACAGACCAGTTGACAATCTACTTAATTCAATCACTACCCAATGACCCTTCTACCTAAGTCCTCCCTAGGTAAGAGACTCCATCTCACTCCCAATCATCGCAATGATGTCTAGCAGTCAACATCTCCGCCACTGCATCAACAGCTTGATTTCCAACAACTCTCCAAACACATAGAAGTCACACTTCCATGACACACCTTGGAGTTGCTTCAAAGCTTCCTCCAAGAACAATACAAAACTCATTACCTACAGGTTTCTGAGTAAGACCACAATGACCATCTCACAACCCGAGTGGTTCACTTAGACTAAGCCCTAATGATCTACATCTTAGACTCGTGCCTATTCTAGACTACAAGCATTCTATTTATAACCTTTTCCCAACTGGATTTGGGCCTTCAATTCTTCTGCACCAAATCTGCAACAGATTCTCTCCTAAATAGATCTTCAATTAAATCTTCATAATTAACTCTGATTGTTCTCCATATCTTTTTGCATTAAATTAGCAACAAACTAATCTTCTTCATTAATGATTGCACCAAGAAATTCGCATCAAATCTAACTAACAGATCTCCTTAAATCAACATAATGTACGCAGCCCTAAAAACATCACAACCTGATGTTTTAATGTTCTGGTATAGTGATGTCAAGACATCGCATGTGACATCACTCTTCAGCACTTTAACTCTTCAATAATTTTCACAAACCAGAATGTTAACCAAATAATCAATAATGTTTAGAGGCTCATGTTGCAACATCAACCATGACATTAACATTGTTTTACCAAAATTTTAGCCAATCATAAGAACTAACAATCTCCCCCTTTGGCTAATTTTGGCTAAAACACATATATAAACATTACAACTCAGATTACAACCGCAATTACAACCCTATACTACTGTTAGTAGTCATCAGTAACTACAGAACCTAATAGTAACCAACAGTTATGGAGAATCATCTTCTTGGCTAATTTTGACTAATGTTAGGACATCATGTTGGACATAACATCACCATATAACAGCAACTCCAGGCAGCACATCAGAACCTAAATAGCAGAAAGTCCTGAAGTCATTTGGTGCACATGAGGAAGAAGATATCTGACACTCCCCCTCAACACAACACATTTCTTTTTCCTTCCAGGACATACCCAGAACAAGTGTAGAAGACTCCTCCAGAAAAGAAATGTTTGTCTATACATAAACGACCAATGGTGGCATAAGATAATTCTGCACACCTTCATTGATCAGACACTGGGTTTAATCTGTAGCATAAGATGGAACTTAAGAAGTGCCATTCTGCCAACCCAGGTAACTCAGAACACAAGTCACAAAGACACCACCTTAAGGCTCAGCTAACCTCTTTGACATCTCTGACCCATATCCAAAACTGCAGACTCCAGACAAAACATTTGTGCTAACCATTTTGCCAAACCCTTTCCTTTCTCCCCCTTTTTAGCCACAAATTGGCAAAGGAAGCCCTCACAGAACCAAACCCAAGTAGTGCTCACCCAAAAATGAACAAACGCCATAAGACTTATGAAACAAGAACACTCACTGGTTGAAGGAGAACAGAATAACCCCTATAAATAGCTGATCAGTTACTTAGGAATTAACGAGCTTTGAATATGTCAAGGTTCTTGGTCACAGAAACGCTATTTTAGGTACTAAAAACTCCTTCCAAATTCAATGCCTATCGTCCAAAACAGTCTTGACCACTTTTATTGTTTCCTAACTGATCTTTACCATAAATTGTGCCAAAACAGTTCCATGCACAGTCGAAGACACGTGTTCCAGTTTATCCCAACACCACCGTCCAGAATAATTCCTTGTCTAGCTCAAGACAACCATGTCCTATACCATGTTCTGACATCGCATCAGACATTGTCTGCTGGCTCACAATATTATCAACCCAAGACACTTTGAAAGAATCCAAAACACAAGTACGACATCTATTGATCATCACAACTCACAAACCCTTCTAGATTCCTCCAGAAAAATAACTTTTCCCAGATACAACAATTCTGCTCTAGCATACCAGCCTTAGGAACACCCAACCATACTCAGTAGTACACGTCCCATCATGTTGATTGACACCACTCTGTGCAATCTTCACAACAATCTGCACCCTTGCAGTAATAGACCATAGACAACAGCCTTAACTCCCCCTGACATAAACACCCAACGCTCCTTATGAAGATGAATACATGACACCAGTTAAAAGCACAATGAAATTGCCACATTCTCAACATTAAGAACTGCCACTTCTTGTATATGTTGAGCATAATTTCATCATGTTTATTTCAGATACATGATCTGCCAAGTCCAATATAAACGCCCACTTGAATTGGAATTTCTCACATATTCCACAACAAATGTCATTAGATCACTTGCACCACACACAGATGTTGTAACACTACGTAGGACATCAGCATTAGATAACAGCTCACATCTTCTACTACAGTCAACTGATAAGGCTACCTCAGGTTGTCATTTTCAAATATCAAGCTACTCCATCATGGCCACAAACAAAATATCCAGACACAGATTTGCATAATTCTCTAGACAAATACTCAATCTCCCGTCAAAGTATTTACCCTTATGCACAGCATCACTAATAGACAAATACTAAGTCTCTCGTCAAAGTATCTACTATTAGACAGAATAAGACTACCTTCTCACACAAGGCATGACATTTGGTCTGACATACTTTTGTGCACACTTGTGGCACTAGCTGATCCCTCCTTTATTAATTCACACCGCTGATCACTTCAGATTAGGTAAGTCGCTTGACCTGATACTCCACCATGAGCACAACTAACTTTCTAGGCTGAAAACCTAACACCTGAGGAGTGTTGTCCCAACATCAGATATAATTCCCTCTTGGTTTGCTATCTTCACATGCTCCAAACTTCCACATCTTGCCAGGCTGATCTAGCATGTCTTGACAATAGGTCCATGTCCCCTTCACAGGCTTTTCTTCTGCCTTTAGCAAGACCCTGATCTACTTCAGTCTTCTCTAATTCTCCATCCAAGGCAGACCTTCTACTTTATCATTCTCCCGTATGACTATGTAGACGCTCCTTAGGCATAATGTAGGCACCACGCTTCTAAACCAGAGCATAATCATCCTTCATCAAGGATATCCAACCAGATAATGTCCCAACACAAGTTAGAACATCTGCCACACACCAAGACATCCTCACCATGATTCTTGATATGCTGGACTTACTATAGCATAGTAATCCAAAGAACTAGAGAAATAAACTCTCATCCTCCTTCAAGAAGCTCAATCTCCTTGAGTCTTCAACTCATCACCCTTCTGCCCAAGAGTAACTTGTTCCAAGACAACCCTCAATAAGAACTAGCTGCCACACTCTGATTATCTAGATCTTCTTCACGTTCGTCAGAACTCTCACAAAGATATCTTAATCCACCAAGGAAACTTGATCTTCAAGTCACATGTTCCACTTGCTCACACTTAGACTCCCTAAGCCATGGTCATGTAACATCTTCTCAAACCACTGCTCCCGCAAACTGTATGAGATAGATCTTCCATAACTTCCATTACTGTAGATCACCTCTATCTTAAGCTGATGTGCCACATCACCAGCTGAGACACCTGATGTTAAGCTAGATGTCAGAACATTATGTCATCCAACTGTTGAATTCAGCTCTACCTTCTCCTCCCTATGCAGAAACAGATTTCCATGCTCTCATAGACTTGATTCAACAACCAAGTTTGAGTAGACAACCTCTATCTTGCTTGGAAACTCCAAAGACTTCAAACCTACCACGTCTGAATCTTCAGAAACTAAGTAGTCCAAGACTACCCCATTGGAATACTAAAGAAAGTCACTTCCTTAGTAGAGCTGTCAGTGGAAAGCCAGAGATAACTGCCACTTATCCTCTACCTTCTCAACCAGAGCAAACACCATGCTCCAAACCCCTTAGATCAGAAATAAACTGATCCAAGCTGTAACCATCAAGATTATGATGTCTTCATAATCTTCCATCTTCATCTTATCAACTTCCAAGTAACTTGCATAACACACTCTTCCAGAAGCTTCTTCTTATAAGCACAAGGTCCAGACCTTTTGTCTAACTTAAGAGAGATAACTAACAACCATAGATAATCTGCTACTTCCTATCCATCAAGCCACAAAACTGGAAGAGTTCATTCCATACAACTAATGCAGATGCAGATTGAACACAGCTGATTTACACTGCTACTACACACAGACCCTTGGATGTATTTTCCCTATAATATTGTCCTCAGTCAGTTTAGCTCAACCAAGGTTCATCTCCTTCTCTTTTTCTATCAAGATTACTACTTTTTCTTCAATCAGCTCCAGCTAAAATGCATAAACTGCTGATGTGTAGCGCGATGTCGAGACATTGACATATTAAGCCCAGCTTCTTTCTTGATGAAACTTCCCCCTCCTTAGGTCACCACAACTAAGCTTAAGAGATAACTTATCAAGATCTTCACTCCCGCATGAAAGATTTGACAGTGATACTCTTTTGCTTTGGCTCTACCCTCTTCTTTCACCATCAAGAAAGACGATAAAGAAGGAATCACTGTACTGAACAAATTGGTCTTCAATGTCTGACTTAAAATATATTATTCTTCTGATCCTTCCATGTCAAAGAGTCTTTCGAAGATCCATTCACCTTCTGAACACTTCTCTCCCAAACCAGGATATGAGATAACGTTGGCCTCTCTAACTACAACAACATAGGATATCCTGCTGAGGAAATCAAACCCTAATGACTTTCCAAGAGAAGATCTTTCTAGAATCTCAACACCAGAGATACAAGAACCAACCAGGGTAACACCAGATACCATACAGCGGAACACATAACAACTCCTCAACAACTTTTAGGCACTACTCAATAATCCTTGCACACCACGTGCCAACAATACTTTATCATGAATAGTCCATCCTTCACTTCAAGGGATCATCCAAACAACTCTCTTCCTTGCTCATGAACCAGAAAGTATCTTCCCAAGATCTCATCCAGAAACAGACAGGATGCCTGCTCTGATACCAATTGAAATTCTGGTACCAGATATGTGATGTTAAGTGCGATGTCACAACATCAATATCTGCTGTATGAATAAGACACTCAAAACCTATGATGTTTTGTGTGATGTTACAGCATCACACTCTGCAATGTAAAACGACAGAAAACTACAGAACTGCACACAAGGATTGTTCACCCAGTTCGGTTCAACAACCTACATCTGGGGGTATACCAAGCCTGGAAGGAAGTCCACTATTAGTAGTATCAAATTACAGACTCAACAGACCAGTTGACAATCTACCTAATTCAATCACTACCCAATGACCCTTCTACCTAAGTCCTCCCTAGGTAAGAGACTCCATCTCACTCCCAATCATCGCAATGATGTCTAGCAGTCAACATCTCCGCCACTGCATCAACAGCTTGATTTCCAGCAACTCTCCAAACACATAGAAGTCACACTTCCATGACACACCTTGGAGTTGCTTCAAAGCTTCCTCCAAGAACAATACAAAACTCATTACCTACAGGTTTCTGAGTAAGACCACAGTGACCATCTCACAACCCGAGTGTTTCACTTAGACTAAGCCCTAATGATCTACATCTTGGACCCGTGCCTATTCTAGACTACAAGCATTCTATTTATAACCTTTTCCCAACTGGATTTGGGCCTTCAATTCTTCTGCACCAAATCTGCAACAGATTCTCTCCTAAATAGATCTTCAATTAAATCTTCATAATTAACTCTGATTGTTCTCCATACCTTTTTACATTAAATTAGCAACAAACTAATCGTCTTCATTAATGATTGCACCAAGAAATTCGCATCAAATCTAACTAACAGATCTCCTTAAATCAACATAATGCGCGCAGCCCTTAGAACATCACAACCTGATGTTTTAATGTTCTGGTATAGTGATGTCAAGACATCGCATGTGACATCACTCTTCAGCACTTTAACTCTTCAACAATTTTCACAAACCAGAATGTTAACCAAACAATCAATAATGTTTAGAGGCTCATGTTGCAACATCAACCATGACATTAACATTGTTTTACCAAAATTTCAGCCAATCACAAGAACTAACAAGGGTCAAATGCTTGAATTCATGTGTTGCTTCTGAATCTCTCTTTGGGTGTCATACGAGAGGGTATCGAAAGAGGTAAACGTTAGAGATGGCGTGAAGAGGTTTACAGGTTGTGACAGGTTAAATACTGAGAATGGTAACTCTTCAACCTCACTTTTACGAACCACATAGTTGAGAGCTTGAAATAGAATTGCTTCTTGGAGGATTTCAAATTGAACATAGCACGCCAAGATTTGAATTGAAGTGGTTTATATGAATTGATGAGCTTGCATTTGCTTGGATTTTTCTTCTTCCATCTGAATCCGCGAGCATGGACAAGGGAGAAGAACAACTGTTCATTTTGGTTTCTTGTTATACGCCACATGTTACCCTCTCATTGGTTGATGATTGAGTTGAAAAGTCAACACACTTATACCTGGTTTCTATTGGTTATTTGACAATGAAAATAACTCCAATAATTTGTAACATATTCCTTTCTTTTTTGGTCACGATGGGCTTATGAAATGTGGGCTTAGGAAATAAAATTAAGAATGGTTTTGTATTCTTGTTGTAAAAAAAAGGTGGTTAGGAAAAAAATAAATAATAATGGATGATTTGGCAATTGATTAGGATTAAATGTGGTTTAGGAGAATTAAATTGAACAAAATGAATAAAGTTGGTTAAATGAAAAGGTTAATGAAATAAGTTTAGAAAATGAAGGTGACAATTGAGGGTAGATAAAGTGGGTAGAAATTTGGTCATGTAGGGGTTAGGGTTATGGAGACATCTCTTAGAGACTTGGTTTGATTCAATGCTCCATCCAAAAATCTTGACCAATCACTCCTTAAATCTCCTCAAGATAAACCTGATAAAAAAAGAAACAAACACAAACAAAGACCTGATAAAAAGGGTTAGCTGTGCAGCATGATTGGCCTAAAATGACATGCAAGAGATCAATGGATCTAAGGGAGAATTTTGGGGTACAACAGTTGCCCCTATTTTAATATCTTCGCCGGATGGCACGAGGAACGAAGATCCTTGGGACATCAAGGTGAAAGGTATTTAAATATAGCAAACCGAAAATTTTTCCCTTAGATACAAAGACATGCAATGCTACTAATATGATGATATGATGCCATGAAAGATGCAAAAATGCAGACAAAACAGGACACCCAAGAAAGAAAAGCTACCAAACACAGAAGAAAGCTTCACTGGGGAAGCGAGAAGAAGGTTAGTATCCACAAGGAAGAGACTCCTTGGGGATGCAGGCTAACCAACAAAAAAAGACTCACTGGGGAGATTCCGAGGAAACACCAGGGATAGAAAACAAAAGGGTAATCTCCACTGGGGAAGGATCCAGGGAGATGGACGACAGGTTCAAATATGACCGGACGACACTTGGGAAAAGAGCACAATCTTACTGGGCAAGAAACCAGAAAGAAGACATGATCTCCACTGGAGACCAGTTTGAAATAAAAGGATAGACACCCGAAGAAAAGATTTTCTGGGGATTTCTTATGCTGAAGAGTTCAAACGGGATCTTCAAGAAAAACCAGAAAAGATAGGGATGAATTCTGCGCGCCAGATAAAAACACCTGAAATTTAAAAGGTAATAAGGCTAATGAGCCAAGAAAGGACTCTGGTATTCACAAGAGTTAGTTGAAATAACAAATAATTGCTTTATCAGTATGAACTGGATTGGTAATTTGGGTTTAGGTTCATATTTGACCAGATTTAAGCAATACAGGTTCACGATAACTGGAAATGCAGGCTCACGATAACCTGATTTCAAAGAAAATGGTTCACGATAACCAGAAATACAGATTCACGATAATCTGATTTCAAAGAAAATGGTTCACGATAACCAGAAATACAGATTCACGATAATCTGATTTCAAAGAAAATGGTTCACGATAACCGGAAATGCAGATTCACGATAATCTGATTTTCAAAGAAAATGGTTCATGATAACTAGAAATACAGATTCACGATAATCTGATTTCAAATAAAATGGTTCACGATAACCAGAAATACAAATTCACGATAATCTGATTTCAAAGAAAATGGTTCACGATAACCAGAGGTTTATAGTGTTAGTGGTTACTGAAATGTTAGGTATCCAAATGAGGTGATATAGGTGATAAAAGGTCACAGGTTAGACTTCCTGGGGAATACCGCACAAATGGTCAAAACCTGGCGCACAAAGGCAAAGAAACCGGACACAAGCAAAGCAAAGACAAAGAACCAAAGACCCACCAAAGGGGAAAAAAGAAAAGTAAAACAAAACCACACAAACGACAAACACCCAGATGCAAAGATGCTCAAAGCTATGGGATGATGCGAATGCTCAACGATATGCAAGAAACGACAGACCGGAGACAAAAGGAAAAAAAGAACACCGCGTCCACCATAAAAAGAATCACACTGAAATCTGAGCAGATAGTCAGCCTTCGAGGCCAATATGGGAATATTTATAGTTTACTGGGGCAACAACTTCTCTTCAAACATCTTGCATAGACACCGGTGAGACGCCCTTAGTAGTTAGCCATTGTTAAAGCATTTAAATTAGGGAGACATTTCCATTCTTCTTTAGAGCTCAAAGTTCATTTTCAAAACGTTCGGCTTTTACAATCATTATTAATAAATAAGTGAAGTTTTGCATAACAATGAAGAATATCAGAGTAATGATAAATATCAAACAAAGAAGTGGCTCAAAAAAACTGATTTCATTAGAATGGTAACTTGCCAATAGCGAAGTTCCCTGGATCATTACAATTGAAAAAAAAATGGCAAAAGGAAAGGATTACATCATATTCAATGACCTACTCCCTACTGACTAAAATTCTAGAATTATTTTCAAGCATAATATTTCCGTACAGAGTCAGCATTCACAGGGTGTGTGAGTTGTTCACCGTCCATTGTTGCGAGGAATAAAGAACCTCCCGAAAATACAGTCTTTACCACAAATGGACCCTCGTAATTAGGTGCCCACTTTCCACGAGTATCCCTTTGAGATGGCAGAATCTTTTTGAGTACAAGCTCTCCTTCTCGAAATTCCTGGACACGGACCTTCTTGTCGAACACCCTCTTCACTCTCTTCTGATACAGATGACCATGACACATAGCAATCAGTCGCTTCTCGTCAATGAGGTTCAATTAGTCATATCTTTCTCTAACCCATTCAGCTTCGTCAAGCTTAGTTTCCATCAGGATTCTCAGAGATGGTATTTCCACTTCACTGGGGAGTACTGCATCCATTCCATATACAAGGGAGAAAGGGGTTGCCCCTGTCGAGGTTCGAACCGAAGTTCTGTATCCATGCAGAGCAAATGGTAACATCTCGTGCCAATCTTTATAAGTCTTGACCATTTTCTGCGGGATCTTCTTGATGTTTTTGTTGGCAGCCTCGACAGCTCCGTTCATCTTGGGACGGTAAGGTGAGGAATTGTGATGCTCAATCTTGAAACTATCACATAACTCTTTCATCGTCTTGTTGTTCGGATTTGTTCCATTGTCAGTGATGATCTTGTTGGGAATCCCATAGCGATAAATGATATTATTCTTGATGAAACGAGCAACTACTTGCTTAGTCACATTGGTAAAGGAAGCAGCTTCGGCCCATTTAGTGAAATAGTCAATGGTCACTAAAATGAAACGATGACCATTGGAAGCCTTTGGCTCAATAGCTCCAATCATGTCAATGCCCCACATAGAGAAAGGCCAAGGGGATGACAACACATTCAACAAAGTAGGAGGAACGTGCATTTTATCCGCGTAGATCTGGCACTTATGGCATTTCATGGCGTATTGGATGCAATCAGCTTCCATAGTTAACCAATAATACCCAGCCCTCAAAATTTTCTTAACCATGGCATGTCCGTTGGCGTGAGTGCCAAAGGCTCCTTCGTGAATGTCGTGAATCAATAGGTCTGCTTCTCGTCTATCAACATATCTTAGCAGGACCATATCATGATTCCTCTTGTAAAGCACATTGTTACTGAGGAAGAATTTGGATGACAATCTTCGCAAAGTCTTCTTATCAAGATTGGAAGCATTGACAGGGTATTCCTGAGTTTTCAGATAATTCATGATGTCGTGAAACCAAGGCTTTCCATCCACCTCTTCATCAACTGCCTGGCAATAAGCTGGTCCGGTCTTGCGCTTGATACTGATGAGATGTACTTCATGGTGAAACCTGACTTGCCACATTGAGGCCAACATATCTAGAGAATCAGCTATGTGATTTTCAGTACGGGGAACATGACGGAAAGTGATCTCATCAAAACACTTAATCAATTCCATAATGTAAGCACGATAGGGTATGAGTTTTTCATCTTTGGTTTCCCATTCACCCTTGACTTGATAAATGACCAAAGCAGAATCACCCATAACTTCAAGAACATTGATTCCAAGATCAATAGCAGCTTCTAGCCCCAAAATACATGCTTCATACTCAGCAATATTGTTTGTGCATTCAAAATCCAACCTTGCTGTGAAGGGGGTGTAACCACCATCGGAGTTTATCAACACAACACCTACGCCATGTCCTTTGAAATTGGAAGAACCATCAAACATCATCTTCCATTTATAACTAGTCTCAAAGCCTTCATAAGGGCCAGGCCCTTCACAACCTTTCACTACCATAATGTCTTCATCCGAAAATTCAAACTTGAGCGGTTCATAATCTTCAACAGGCTGATCTGTGAGGTATTCTGATAATACACTCCCTTTAATAGCCTTCTGAGGTACATACTGGATATTATATTCTGACAATAGCATATGCCAACGGGCGAGTCTTCTTGTCTGAGCAGGCTTCTCGAAGATATACTTTATGGGATCCATTTTTGAGATCAACAAAGTAGTGTGGCATACCAGATACTGCCTCAAACATTTAGCGGCCCATGCTAAGGCACAACAGGTTTTCTCAAGTAATGAATAACGGCTTTCACTACCAACGAACTTCTTACTCAAGTAATAAATGGCATGTTCTTTGCGACCAGTTTCATCACGTTGGCCCAATACACAACCCATGGATCCTTCTAGAATAGTCATGTACATGATAAAAGGCCTTCCAGGAACAGGAGGAATCAGAATAGGTGGTTCCTGCAAATAGCTTTTGAGCTTCTCAAAGGCTTGTTGGCAATCAGCATTCCACTCTACAGTCTGGTCTTTACGGAGCAGTTTGAAGATCAGTTCGCAAATTGGAGTCATGTTGGAGATAACTCTGGATATATAGTTCAAACGACCCAGAAATCCTCTCACCTGTGATTCAGTTTGTGGAGTTGGCATTTCTTGAATTGCTCTTACCTTGTCAGGATCTACTTCGATTCCTTTCTGGCTGACGATAAAACCGAGCAACTTCCCTGACCTGACACCAAAGGTACATTTGGCTGGATTCAACTTTAACTGATACTTCTGGAGTCTCTTAAACAACTTCAAAAGATTATCCAAATGTTCTTCCTCGCTTCGGGATTTAGCAATCATGTCATCCACGTACACTTCAATTTCTTTGTGGATCATATCATGGAACAAAGTTACCATAGCTCTCTGGTAAGTTGCCCCTGTATTCTTCAGAACAAAGGGCATAACTTTGTAACAGTAGGTTCCCCACGGGGTGATAAATGTAGTCTTGTCCATGTCAGCTGGGTCCATTCTGATCTGGTTGTAACCGGAGAAACCGTCCATGAAGGAGAAAACTGCAAACTTAGCTGTGTTATCCACAAGAGTGTCAATGTGTGGTAGTGGGAAATCGTCCTTGGGACTAGCTTTGTCGAGATCCCTATAATCTACGCACATTCGCACTTTACCATTTTTCTTCATAACCGGCACGATGTTGGCTACCCATTCTGGATATTTTGAAACTGCTAAGAATCCTGCATCCAATTACTTCTTGACCTCATCTCTGATTTGGAGAGCCATATCTGGTCTACATCTACAGAGTTTCTGCTTCACAGGTGGACATTCAGGCTTGAGTGGTAGTTTATGAACTACTATGTCCGTAGTCAATCCAGGCATGTCTTGATAGGACCAAGCGAACACATCTACATATTCTTCCAATAGCGGGACTAGCCGTTGTCTGATCTCTACCCCAAGTGTTGCCCCAGTCTTGACCTCTTTCCTCTTCTCTTCAGTGCCAAGGTTGATGACGTCAACTTTTTCTTCGTGTGGCTGAAGGCCCGTGTACTGATACTCACACATTTCTGCCAGGTCGTCGGGAACCTCATAATCTTCCTCTTCCTCAGCTTGATAAATAGGTGAATCAAAATCGATAGTGAGAGTAGGGTCATTAAATACAATGGGTTTGGGAATCATTCTGCACGATGGATGGATTTATTTTATTAAGAATGCACAAATATGAACGCAAGAAGGAGAAAGAAAATGCAGTTTTGAAAAGATTGCCATTTTTCTTAAAACGGAAACAGGAATAAAGACAAAGAATTTTAACAAAACAAACACTTTCATTAATTAATAAGATTTAAAAGCGGTGGCCCATACAAAATAATCCGAAAGCCTCAGACAAGGCTGCGGAATTGAAAACATCAAAGCTAACAAACAAATTACTCTGTCAACGGATACAAAGTAGGTATCTCAATGGCTTCCTAGTTGCTTAAAGCAGCGTCACACCGAAACACCAAGTGATTGATATCTTCATCTTCAGCATCTTCAATAATTGCATGGACTTGTTGTCCTCCACTGACGAACACTTCTTGAATAGTCTTTAGTCTTCCCTTCGTTGAAGCAGTTTTTCCCTCAAGAGTTGGTTTGTAACCCAACCCTTGGTATTTCTCTCTTTCTGGAACTTCGACGATCTTGCCCCAGCCTTCAGGTACTCCACCTCACAGAGCAGATTGAATGCTTTTGAAAGAAGCAAAAGATGGACGATCAGAGGCCACTGGTTTCTTGTCGTCAAGCATAACGGCATTAGCTATCTCAAGAGCTTGGAAAAAAGTTTCCAAAGCATCTTCATCCACTTCAATGTAACGAAACGAGGATAAACTACTGACCATCAGGTCCTCCTCACCATGTATGATAACTAATTTCTCGTCGGCCGTGAACTTCATCTTCTGATGTAAGGTAGAGGTTACAGCACCAGATTCGTGGATCCAAGGTCTACCCAGTAAACAACTGTAGGCAGGGTTGATATCCAAGATCTGAAAAAGGACGTTGAATGTTTGAGGACCAATCAAAATAGGTAGCTCAATCTCTCCCATCACCGATCTTCTTGAACCATCAAAAGCTTTGACAATAAGAGAGGTGGGTCTCATTATGGCTCCTTGGTAAGATAATTTATCAAGAGTTCTCTTTGGCAAAACATTCAAGGATGAACTGGTATCTACGAGAACTCTGGCCATCGTATCCTCCTGACATTTCACTAATATATGTAAAGCAAGATTATGATTCCTTCCAACTCGGGGTAACTCCTCATCACTGAAGCTAAGAGTATTACAGGCTGTAATTTTGGCGACGACATGGTCAAACTGTCCGACTGTTATGTCCTGAGCTACATGTGCCTGGGCTAGTACTTTCTGCAAAGCTGATCTATGAACTGGTGAATTAACTAACAGAGATACGATCGAAATCTTGGACAGTGTCTGATGGAGCTGATCTATCACTTTGTAATCACTCCTCTTGATGATTCTTAGGAACTCTTCATCTGCTTCTTGAGAAATTACCTCCTTTCCCTTATCTCTAGTTGGGATGGGGGCAACAGTCTCCTTGGGTGTGTTTTCCTTGAAGGAAGGAGTGTATACTCTTCCACTTCGTGTCATCTTCCCAGTTCCCACTATATTGGTCACATCTTCAACAGTAGTTCCCACCTATTTCCTTGTAACTACGTCTTCAACAGTGACTCCCACCTCTTTCCTTGGAATCACATCTTCTCGTCTCCTGCTACCCATAACATTCTCATAGACCCATGGCACGGCCTTGGTTCCTCGGAACCTAAATGGAACAGGTGGTCTAATGTTACGTTGCTTGGAATGACTAATGGTGTAAGCATTAATCGCTTCAGGATTGTTGAAAATTGGTACTGGTTTATTAAATACAGGAATCACAGACCCAGATTTGGGTGCGTTGGATTTGGATACCTCCCCTTTTGGCTTCGGCAGATTAAACACAGGCTCAATCCCTGCAACTTTGTTCTCCTTTTCTCTACTGAACACCTGTAGGAACCCTTCATTGATTAAATACTGAACATCATCATGGATCAAATGGCAGCCCTTGGTACTGGCACCACATTCTTCACAGTCATCATGGCAAACTTCAACTAACCCAGCTTTAAACAGCTTAGCATGAAAAGTTTTGATAGGGGTCTTGATCTTAGTTGCATCCAAAACTAAGACCTTATCTTTCTCATCCTCTATGGCATTAGTGGTCCCATGGGTAGGTAAAGGGTTGTTCTTCACATTCGGTTGATTATCAGCAAATGAAAGAATATTCTTCTCCATCAAAACCTTTACTACATTCTTCAACGCTAAACAGCCCTCTAAGTCATGACCAGCGCCTCCTTGATGAAAAGCACAAGTTGCATTTGGGTTGAAGAAAGGCATAGATTTCTCTGTTGGTGGTCCCAAAGGTCTAGTAACAATTAACCCCTGCTCCACTAAGGAAGGATAGAGCTCTGTATACGACATTGGTATAGGTGGAAATGCTGGCTTTCCTCCTTGTTCTTGTGAGGAGAATTC
Organism: Lathyrus tuberosus; assembly: GCA_022829125.1. Classification (NCBI taxonomy): domain Eukaryota; kingdom Viridiplantae; phylum Streptophyta; class Magnoliopsida; order Fabales; family Fabaceae; genus Lathyrus; species Lathyrus tuberosus. The sequence continues at coordinate 428,443 of JALAZF010000439.1, forward strand.
TGTTGTGGAACCTGCGGTCTTGGTTGCTGATAATTCTGGTTTTTAGGCCATTGCTGATAAGCTGTCTGTTGATATGTCGGCGCCTGCTGCGCTGCTTGGTGATTGAATGTAGGCGTAACTATAGCTATGTAGGGTTGTTAAGCATATTGCATCTGGTAAATTGGATACTGTAAGAAATTTGGTCTCTGTTGTTGCTGGTACATTGGTTGCTTCCATCGAGGGCTCTGGGTCTTCCCTGCCATAATGGCATTAGTTTCTCCTTCCTTCTTCTTATGGGAACGACTAGAAGACTTCTTAGTACTGACGCCGGTTGAACTACTCGGAGAACCAATCACTTTTCCACTCTTTAATCTTGCCTCTACCTTCACACCAATGGCAACGATATTAGCAAAATTATCACTGACACTGCTAATCATTCTCTCATAAAATTCAGGCTTTACTGTGTCTACAAACCAATCAGCCAATTCTTTCTCAGTCAATGGTGGTTCGACCTGAGAAGCAGTCTCTCTCCAACGTTGTGCGTATTCTTTGAAAGTCTCAGTAACTTTTTGGGCCATACTCAGTAACTGCCTACGGTCAGGGGCTAAATCCATATTATACTTGTAGTGTTTCACAAACGCATCGGTTACATCCTGGAAACAACGGATCCGGGACTGGTCCAGACTTAAATACCACTTACCAGCAGCCCCTTTCAAACTATCCTGGAAACAGTGGATCATCAGCTTGTCATTGCGTACGTGCGCAGCCATTCTTCGGTAGTACATAATCAAGTGAGATTTGGGACATGTGGCCCCTGAGTATAACTCAAAACTTGGTAACTTGAACTTAGGTGGAATTACCAAATCTGAAACCAAACACATGTCTTTGATGTCAGTACTGAAAGCATTACTCATCTCCATTGCCTTCATCTTCCTCTGCATTGTTTCAACACTTTCTCTCAACTTCTCATGTCTATCATCTCCTTCTTCCGACACATCAACATAGTCGTAGGGCTGGTGGTTATGGAAAACCAGATGCACTTGCGTTTGCACTGCTGGTGGAGCATAAGTAGGAATAGCCTGAAAAGCCTCATTGACCAAAGGAACTGCTTGCTGTGTTGTCAAAGGAGCTATAGCACGGATAAAGTCTTCTGGCATGCCCAGAGTAGGGATGACAGGGACGATAAGAGGTTCTACCGTTGTGGTGACGATTTCAGAGACCACAGTGGCCTGAGTGTCCATCTTTGCTTTCATAACATTAATTGCCTCGAGGATTTGTCCCATTCCTCCTCTTATCTCATTCAGCTCGTTGTTGACTCTGTCCATTTCTCCGTAAGCCTCTGACATCCTGAATCGAGCTCGGGCCCGAGTGTTGTAGTTGTGGCGGGGATTCAGTGTGACGATTCTGAAGAGAACACGGTGACATAAGACAAAGACAAGGAAAGAAATGCATATAAAGATGCAAATGAGGATGCACATGCAAATGCAAGCTAAACTATCAAGAAACCAAAGAAATTTTGCAAATAATATAGATAATAGATTCTTTGATAAAACAAACTTCTTCATTCAAGAGTTTGGTGAACATTACATCAGGAGCAGTGCATCCCATACTCCAAGTACATAAGTAGAAATACATTAAAATGAAAAGGAACATTAGCAAGAGATAACAATAGTAATACTAAGGATTAATTCCACTGGTTGATGATCCTTCTCCTCCATTGATTACTCTCATTATTTTGATGATACGCTCCTTTGTTTCCTCTCTTGCGAGAACCAACTCTCCTAACTCTTCCATCATCTTCTTCTTTGTCTTGGTAGGTGATTCATGGTAAGGATGTGCCTTCATCATTACACGAGCTATGTCATGAGACCATTGCAAATGAGCCTCTGTGACTGGGCATTCAGCCTTCCATAATTGTCTGTTAATCTGGCGCCAAGCGCGCTCCAATCGCATCTTCATTTCAAAACCTCCTCTTTCATCGTAAAACATCATCTGCATATCTTCGTTATCTGGAATTCCTTCCTTCAGATGACCCAACTGACGGCGTGCAAGGACTGGGTTGTAATTGATACAACCGTTTCTTCCCATGAGAGGCACATTGGGGTAATCCCCACAGCTATGGATTATGATGATTCCTTCTTCAGTTGAATCATATCATTCGATGTCGGTATGCTTCAACTCCATCAGCTTTTTGGACCAAATCTTACAGTCTTCGACCTCCCAGAAAGTCGGAGTCTTCGGCAGATAAGAAACGAACCACTTGTAAAAGAGGGTTGCGCAGCAAACAATTGGCCCGCAGCCTCTGGTGTATCTGGTCTGTATGGAATGGTAAACATCAGCTAACAATGTTGGGACTGGATTGTTGACTGTGAAAAGCTGAATGGCTTGGGTATCCACGAAGTTCTTGGCATTTGTGAACAGAAACAATCCATATATCATCAGAGCTAGAGTTGATTCAAACAAAGCTTCATTTCCTCTGTTTTTGAAGTACAGAGCTTTTTCCATCAAGAACTGGGCAGGCAGTCCACGCTTCCCTCCCTTGTTAGTCAGGTTGGCTTGGATGTCAGATAGTCTGATTCTGGTTACTCTGGTGATATCTCTGGCGGAAGGCATTTCTTCAATCCCAGAAAAGATGGGAGCTTCTCTGACTGGAATTCCTATCATGGCTGAGAACTCCTCCAAGGTTGGCACCAACTAGAACTCAGGGAATACGAAATAGCGGTATGTGGGATGATACAACTGGACCAAAACTTCAAGAGGCCCTACAGTCACTGGTTTCTTCATCAGTGGAATGATGCATCCATATCTGTCAGCGAAGGCTGACTGATCTTCAATCATTTCTCCTAACCACAACAAATGCTCCACCTCTGGTAATTCAAAGAAATAAGGCCAGACTCTCTTCCCTGTAGCATCCATTTCTACAAAATCTGCAAAACAAGATTAGTAACTTGATAGTTTAGCAGGAATGCAGAATGCAATGCAAAGTTTCATGGAATTCAGACATTTGCAAAATATCAAGAGATATCAAAAGACCTCATTTTCATTAAATAAAAGGTGAATTACAATAGTTGATACACTTTCAAAAGCCCTAAACATAAAGCTAAATATAATCTAGAAAGTCCTAAGGAAATTCTCCTAAGAGCCTTGCATTGAGTCTTCTGATTTCTTTCTTCATCCGATCCCTTTCTGCGATGAGGTTGTCAAGAATAGATTTCCAAGCAAGAGGCTGACTGTTAGAGGAACTTGGATCTTCTAGGGCTTTTCTCTTCTTGCATGAGAGCAACTCTTCATTCTTGGTTTGTAGCTGCTTTTGGAGTTCCAGATTCTCTTCAACAACCACTTGATACTTGAGCTTCCAGGCTTCTTCTGACCTTTGGGCTTGTCTTAAAGAAATCTCCAACTCTTCTTTTCTTGACATGAAGTACAAAACAGGCTCTTTCTTCAAAGTAATTGGTTCTTGCCTTTTGTAGGGCATCTTTAGCTCTATAGCTCTTCTTCTGACCCATTGGAGATAGGGCTCCAAGGACACACAGTTAGGTCTTCCTAAAGAACTTCTTCCTCCTTTGCGCTTGCTACCCCAAGCGTTCAAGATCAATTTCTTCTGTTCTTCGTTCTTGTCATATGTTTCAAAGTAAATACTTTCCACATGAACACTGAGAGGTTTGTCCTCCAAAGGATACCCTAATTGGCGTCGTGCCAATACGGGGTTATAACTGATATCTCCTTTAATGCCAAGAAGAAGCACATTGCCATAATTTCCACAACTATCTATAATCAGGATTCCATCATACACCCTATTATACCAGTCAATATCTGCATGGGAGAGTGCCATAACTTTCTGAGACCACCATCCTTTCTTGGAATCCCAGAATGCACCTGCCTTTGGTAGATGTGAAATAAACCATCTATACAGTATAAGGACACAGCAGGTAATCTGTCCATTTCTATGAGCGTTTCTCGTATGGACTGAGTGATAGGCTTCAGCAAGTAGGGTAGGTACTAGATTTCGTCTCAAGAAGATTTTGATTGCATTTAGATCCACAAAGTTGTCAATGTTTGGAAACAAGAAAAGTCTGTAGATAAGCAGTGCAAATACAGCTTCAAAGGCATCCCTGTTGGAGTTTTTAGCAAAATAACGAGCCTTTTCAAACAAGAACTTAGCTGTTAACCCAAAAATTCCTCCCTTAGAGATTAAATTACTTTTGATGTCAACTAACTCCAGATGGGTTTCCTTGGCTATTTCCTCCTCTTTAGGATCCTTCTCGAAGATAGGAAATGGGGACTCATCCTTGATGGGCAAACCAATTATCTGAGAGTATTCCTCAAGGGTGGGTAAGAGTTGATAGTCAGGGAACGTGAAGCAGTGATACTTTGGATCATAAAACTGGAGCAAGGTTGAGAGGAGTCCTTCATCACTGGTCTTCTTCAATAACACCCACAACTTCCCATATCTGCTTATAAATCCTTCAGGGTCTGTTAGCAAACCTCCCAATTTCCTTAGGTCATCCAATCTGGGACTCTTGAAAGTGTATTTGATGGTGTTTCTTCTTGAGCTATCCATGATATCCCTCTGATATAAGAAAAGAAGTCTGAGTTCCATGAAACAGATGCAACATGAATGCTTATGATGTATGAATGCAAAGCACACACAAGCAAAGGCAAAGGGGGATAGGTTGAGCATGGAGCCAAGGGTTCACCCTTCCCATTGGAATGTTCTATTGGTTTTCACCTGCTGAACGGGGTTCTAAGAAGTTCCCAGAGTCGACAACCCATCTTTCGGATTTTAACGATTTCCCAGATGACTTGGTAATAAATAAAATTCTCAAGAGAATCTCGTCTGAGTGTAGTACCGCGTGACAACCAATTCAGAAATAGACTCCATCATGGTCACCGCACTACATCCTAAAAGGCTTAAGTGGGGTTTGGTAACTACGGTACTTAATATCATGGGCTCCTAGGTTGAGAGTAGCACGTTTTCACGAACGGAATCGTTCAACATAACTAGACTCTCAAGAGGGCCTCAACTGAGTGATGGTGTTCTCAATTCAACTTTTCAGGATTCGACTCCCTCAAAGCCTCCTTGAATACCATCGTCCTATCATAAGTGTACGCTTAAATCTGGGTATAGGATTTATCTCACCACTCAAGAACCAAGCCAACAAAAGAAACTCAAGCACAGCAGGTATATAGATATATACAGATATGTACATGTATAGTAAATAAGCATAAATAACATAAACAAAACAAGGTGGGCTTAACCCTCAAAAATGAATAGCTCCCCAGTGAAGTCGCCATTTCTGTTGCGGTGAGAATCGGATAACAAGCTATTAATTAACTTGCATCACATTTCTTTGAATTCACAACCGACTTTGATTTATCCAAAGGAAAGGTTCAAGATCGAGAAAAACCTAAAGGGGGGAGATCTAAGGTTCGGGGGTTGGTTACGCCTAGGGAAGGTGTTAGCACCCTAAACGTCTGTAGTACTCTACGGGAACCTCTTGTTTTAACTTGTTATTTCTTACTCGCTTGCTAAGGGTGCTATGCTAAAGGTTGAAACCCTAGGGGTTTATATCTAAGTATACTCGACAAAGTATCGCACTTTGCGCCTACGTATCCTTACGGGAGTGGAATCAGAGTATTCGTAGTTCACCGATCTAAGGGTGAAGGATAGGAACCATTGACTATGGCCAAAGTTCCAAGGGGAAAATGAGTATGAGCTCATTTTAGAGTTCACGATAACTCTCTAAGTCTACGTTATAGGGGAAAGTGAGTTCTCATGATGATGAGAATCACATGGAGTTTAAGAACTCCAACCTACTTCTAAGTTATGATTTCATTGGCTCATTATAGCCAAGAAATAAAGGTAAACCTAGAGGGATAAGGTAAGATGACTTCAAGAGTCAATTTAAGGAAGGCCTCCCTTTGGAATGGGGGGAAGATAATAGTTATAAAAATCCTAAATGATAACAAGTTGATAATTCAAACATGATGATGCAAGAAAACAATGGACAAGATAATGATATGAAATAAAGTTTATGAAATCATACAAAGTAGAATCATATATGTTAGACAAAGATCAAGCATGATAGATAGACATAACATGGCATGATGAATAAGAAAGTGCAACAAAACCCTAATAAACATTTATGACCTAATCATGCATAAAGGCCTCAAAAATTAAATATTTTTACTAATTTCTTTTTATGTTTGAAAAATAGATTCAACAAGGCGAATATAGCAAAAAGAACGGAAGGAAAAGGATAAAAAATTAAGAAAGTTATGATATTTTGAAAATTGAAGCATCAACTTAAAAAAAACAAGAAAATCAACAACTAATAAAAAGAGAGGAAATGGCATTCTAGGATTTGAACTCAGGATTCCCTGCATGCAGCCTAAAACTCAAACCAACAGGCCAACGCGCGCGTTTTGACATATGAAGGATAACACAAATATATATTTAAAAACAAGAGAAACTCAACAAAATAAATAAAAGGACTGGGGCGAGGGGGATTCGAACCCCAGTCCTAAGGGTTAGGCAAGGCGTGTTAAGGTAAGGGGCTTGCCACTGGGGTGGCTGTTACATCCGGTTATTAAACTGATTCAAAAACCATATAAGTCTTGATGTGCGCGTATACTCCAAATAAATGACACAAACCAACCAAACACAATCTACACGCGACTGCGATAGCTGTACCATATAAACCAATAATAACATGGAGCAGAACATAATCATCAATTCAAACTCATGGATTACTGCATATGCTAGATACCAGGTAAGTGAGTACTTTAATCACGCGAATTGGTAATATGGAAGAACATTCGAATATGAAGTAACAAATTTCAACGCAGTCACAATGGCAAGCATATTCAGAAGAGGTTCAGTAAACATTTTAGCAAACAAGTATGTAGTTCAAGTTTCACGTATCCAAATCATCATCAAGACTTAACATGTTGGATGCAAGATAACAGAGATGTAGATTATGGACTCCAAAACAATGTGACACGGACTCAAACACAAGTTAATGTAAACCAACAAATCAATGCAAGAGCAAAGTAAGTTAGAAACACATACAATTTGGGTACTCAACAGTTGACAGATTAGTAATTTATGTTCATAATTAGAGTGTAGATCAAGAATCAGTGGCATGGGGACATTTTCACAAGTGGATTCATGGTAAACGAAAAGACAGCAATTAGTATTTAACAATCTCAGTCATATAGTCATTCCCCAAATTATCATGCTAAGAACATAAGACATAGCATCAAACACAAGTTCCAAAAGATTAACATTTAACTCATCAATGCATAGTTCAAATTGGCTCGAAACAGTTAGCATGGCAAGATACTAATGTCATAGAGGCAGCAGGCATAAGATTAGCAAGTGACAAATCAGAGCAAAGTTGAGTCCATAAACATCAATTGACTTCAAACACATACCAGCAAGATATATCCATAACAAATGAGGCAAGGATTTCAAGAAGTTGGTAAACCATACATCAGTCATAAATGCACAAATCAAACTAGTCTAGGACAAATGGCATGGCAGGGTAGATTAGCACATACAAGAATGTGGCATGCGACATACAGTAGGATAAAGAAACAATTTATTCAAACAAAAACATGATTTAAGACAATAGGCCAGCAAAATGATTATAAAGCATATATGTATCAGAGCTAAACCCAAAGCAGCTTTGAACAATCCATAAGGAAAGCAAGGAATTCAATAAACAAATTTCAAAGCACTACCCAAAGGATAACAACATTATCATAGATCTAAGCTCTAAACAGAAGGGTACACATAATGAAAACACCAAATACATATACTAACAATAACTGAACATGGTATATCATCTACTTAAAGTTTTGGTGGAACTAGGATAGTCATGCTTGACAAGGAACACTCAAATCATCATGGCAAAAGACATAGGCTTAAGGCTTTAGTCACATAAAGTCATAAAACATAGACTCAAAACAGCATTGCATACATTGAGGTATATGATGCTCAATGACAAATTAACATGATAAAAGACTACACCTCATCCTGCTGACATAGGTAAGATCAAACACATTTCAAATAATAAGCATACAGCAACAACAATCATCCTGGTACTTGAGGACCAATAACATTTGACACTTACACTATATGCAAAGCAGGGCACATGACAAGACATGGTGAGGGCAAATTACAGGACAGTATCAAAAACTTAGTAAAACAACTAAATTGGGACAATGATCAAACAAAGACTTCCATCAAATATATAGGTATGCAGTCAAAACATCACAAGGGCATAACCTCTGAGGTTAAAAGCTTCGACAGAATGATTTTCATCTTGCACAAAATGAAAATGTCAAGCATAAACAAGGTGAAATGGCAAGTTGTGGACCATTGTGGCACATGACAATACTAATATCTGGGCAAGACATACAAGTTCATCATTCAAACTTCCAGCATATATGGCCACAAAAAACAATCCCACAGGGGGTAATACAAATCAATGACTAGCAGTTCATACAATCTATCCTTAAACATATGATCAAACAACAAAGTCAGCAATGCATATCAGTTGTGAATAAAACCATCAATATTACAACATCCATAATGGCAAAGTTAAAACCAAACTGAGTATATGAGCATGCTTCTATATTAGTGACAGGAAAAGACATACATGCCATTTAAACAAGAATCATTTGACAACCTCAACAATCATTACAACAGCAAACAAGATAGATAAGCTCAAATGTTCTACAACCTAAGAATACACCAGACCTTCAAAAGGGACCCAAGGTTCATGAGTTTTGTCACATCACATTTAAGTATATACGACATGAAAATAAGTCAACAGAATCAAACACCAAACTTGACAGTTTAAACCACAATTAGAACTTATGACTGCAACCAAGTAATGGTCAGAACATAGATATTGTAACACCAACATACATGTACATCACACCAATGAAGAACATCATTTACTTTATAAATTCAAACCATAACAACCTATTTAAGCATATATTCAGGCAGATACAAGAACAATGGCATGCATATGGTAGGGATTACATGAAATGAGCATTATTAGCGAAGGGATAAGAACACAATACCAAGTGGAATAAAGTCCACTGTCTTCAGGTGTGATAAATGCCTTCTCTTCCAAGAACAAACTCCAATGCCAACCTCTAAGTTGCTAGCTCGAAACTCTTATGGAACTTCAGAGAAATTTTAAGTGTTTTGAGAGAGTTGTTGATGATTTGGGATGTGGAGACGAGTCCCTTTTATAGGCAGAAAGCACAGGGTTGGGTGAGTCCAAATATCAAGCACTTGGAGTGATGAATAAGAATTGGAGCCAACGTCTCTTTGAATTTCAAAAATGGTCCACTTCATTAGAGACAAATCCATTGTTTAGGTTGTGCAAATCCTCAGAGACGCAGGGTCAAATGCTTGAATTCATGTGTTGCTTCTGAATCTCTCTTTGGGTGTCATACGAGAGGGTATCGAAAGAGGTAAACGTTGGAGATGGCGTGAAGAGGTTTACAGGTTGTGACAGGTTAAATGCTGAGAATGGTAACTCTTCAGCCTCACTTTTACGAACCACATAGTTGAGAGCTTGAAATAGAATTGCTTCTTGGAGGATTTCAAATTGAACATAGCGCGCCAAGATTTGAATTGAAGTGGTTTATATGAATTGATGAGCTTGCATTTACTTGGATTTTTCTTCTTCCATCTGAATCCGCGAGCATGGACAAGGGAGAAGAACAACTGTTCATTTTGGTTTCTTGTTATGCGCCACATGTTACCCTCTCATTGGTTGATGATTGAGTTGAAAAGTCAACACACTTATACTTGGTTTCTATTGGTTATTTGACAATGAAAATAACTCCAATAATTTGTAACATATTCCTTTCTTTTTTGGTCACGATGGGCTTATGAAATGTGGGCTTAGGAAATAAAATTAAGAATGGTTTTGTATTCTTGTTGTAAAAAAAAGGTGGTTAGGAAAAAAATAAATAATAATGGATGATTTGGCAATTGATTAGGATTAAATGTGGTTTAGGAGAATTAAATTGAACAAAATGAATAAAGTTGGTTAAATGAAAAGGTTAATGAAATAAGTTTAGAAAATGAAGGTGACAATTGAGGGTAGATAAAGTGGGTAGAAATTTGGTCATGTAGGGGTTAGGGTTATGGAGACATCTCTTAGAGACTTGGTTTGATTCAATGCTCCATCCAAAAATCTTGATCAATCACTCCTTAAAACTCCTCAAGATAAACCTGATAAAAAAATAAACAAACAAAAACAAAGACCTGATAAAAAGGGTTAGCTGTGCAGCATGATTGACCTAAAATGACATGCAAGAGATCAATGGATCTAAGGGAAAATTTTGGGGTACAAAACCCAGTTAGTGTTGATAGCCTTAATCCACACCGGCCTATGGTCTGAAATATCCCTATCACAAATTTGTTGAGCAACAATCTTCCAGCTATTTATTAACCTTTTCGATATTAGAAATCTATCAAGCGTACTCTTTAATCTACCATTTGAATTTATTCATGTAAAATTGTTCCCCAACACAAGTAAGTTAACTAATTTCATCAGATCTATGAAACTATAAAATTATTCCATTTATAAGAGACTACTACAACCTCGACCCTTCCTCTCTTCCCTGGTCTTAGTAGCATTGAAGTCGCCCCCCCCCCCCCCCCCCCCCCCACACCCACTCCCCTGGGGCTAATTTGTTTTTCCAATCCAACAATTCTGACCACAACACACACTTATCAACTAGCTTACAACAGGAATAAATATTTAGAGAGTAACAATTATTACCTTTCCATAAAGCATTAACTCCAAGATACCATTTATCCTTGAAGCTGAACACATGGTTAATCACACACTGCCTCCAAATAGTTAGAATATGTCAAGCTTGGCCTACAGAACCCACCGCAGACCACCCACACGCCTCAAAACCCCACATGCTATAAACCAGACCATCTTCCATATTTTGGACCTTTCAATCCTGAATAAAACACAAATCGGACTTCCCTTTTAAGATAATTTACCGTAATCTTCTTATTTTAATTGAATTAACGTACCCTCGGATGATGAAGGTTCTGATATTCATGGAACTCTAGTTGATGTCTACTTTGCAGCATCATAGCTTTTACGATCCTTATCATCAATTTCAAGAACAATGCTTTCGAATACTTCATCATCCTCATCCCTTTCAATTCCCAGATCTTTGATAGACTTTCACACTTTGGCAGGAACATCTTCAATTGACTTATGAATTCTAGAATTTCCATGATTAACGTCTGACTCATCAATGGAATTGCATCATAGAATCAAACCCCTAAAAAATCTCGAAGAGTTATCCTCCAATTCACCATTATCAGGGTTGATAATTGGTAAGGATTTTAAAGATGAAATTATTCTAGGGTTATTGACCGAGTGAATTAGAGCAGAGTAGTTCAAAGGGACAAAAGGAATATTTAGATAATCATAAATCTCTTCAAGTGACTTTTTCTTTTTGGGGTTAGGGTTACTACATGGGCCTTTTAGCTCAACAGGAGAACAAGAGATTAGGTCTGAAGTTTCTACCTCCAGGTCCGCCACCAGAGGATTGACAATCTGTAACCTTTTTCCCTAATTTTACACGCCAAAGCCTCACCACCAGTTGGCCTTTTCTCCATATCACAATCTACTTGTCCTTTCTCTGTTATCCCCTCACCCTCAACAATTATTGTTGTCATTCTACAAAGATTTTCATTGGACACTTTTTCTATATCACCTTTTACAAGGTTCTCCTTTACGCCTATCCCATCATTATTAGCCGAAATTTCTGCCTTCGTGCCCTCCACCCTGATCTCGTTTACAAAAGATAATCCTTTTTCCAAATTTTTTGCAACCTTTTTGCCTTGATGCAACAATAGGATGACATCAACACTACCCTCCTAAATTTCCCCATCTTCTTCCCTGTCATCTCCATCCCACGCGCCATCATCATCCTTTGAGCTACTGCCATCTTGAATAGTTACTTTCAACGCTTCTTTTGGCACCACTATTATTTTTTTGCCATACATATCTTCAACCAGATTGATTCTATAGATCTTTTCATTCACTTCCACATTCAGTGTTTCATTTAGTACAAAGGAATACTTAGTTTGACTGAAAAATCTTGCTACATCCATCTTCGTATGTTCCATAGTCTCATCATAGGAGCAGATATACACCCCAACTATGCTTGATATAAATTCAAAGAATTTAGGACACCAAACATGGCAAGGTAGTCCATAGCATCTCATCCATGTAAGTCTTTAGTTATCGACATCCTCTGACGACCATGGATGAATTTTAGAAAACCATTGTTTGATCCAATCTCTTGCCTCATTTAGCAAGGCTTTAATCTCTTCCTCTTCGCTTTCTTCCAACAAACAAAGGTCTTGCCCCAATGGAGTGACTTTGATTAAGAAATAACCTTCGGAATGGAAAGTTTCCTAAATGTTATATGGCATTCCAGCTTTTTCTACCACCCCAACAATTGTTTTTTATAATCGTTTAAGATCATTTTTTTCAACGTTGAATTGAAGGTGAGCAAATTTAGGCTTCTGCTCCTTTGATCCCCAGCCAAAAAAAATTTCCCATTTTTTTCTCCTCATTTCTAGGCAAAGGATTCCTTGAAACCACCTTTGTAGACAATTCCACTTAGTAGACTCTCGCCATTACTACTTGAGCATAGAACTTATGATTATGATTCACATCTGCATTCCAAACATGGTGCCGTGATGATTGGAGTCTTCTTCCCCTTCCATACTCTGCCTCATGACTTTGAGGTTTCCTTAAAGGTTGATTTGCATTCCTCCCACATTGAAATTTTGGGATATTTGCATAAATATTCTTCCCTTGTACAAAGATTTTATCTAGTTGCAAGTGATCTTACATATGCTACCTTCCTGAACCTTACAAAGCCATATTTTTCCTCTTTTATCTATCTTTGGAGGAATCACCACTTCAACAACCAATCCAAAGTCTTTAAAAGTCTCATACATCTCCTTAGAGCCACAAGAATCTGGGAACTCTGTGAAGAAGAAAGAAGATACAAGTTCCCCCTCCAATGGACCTTTCCCTCTTCATAAATCCCAGACTGACCCATGCCTAGTTCCATATGTTGATCTTTTATGCCTGACCACCTTCCAACCTCCCTGTTCCTCGGCCATGTTCCAAAGATATTTCTCCCTTTGATGTTCACTATAACCTAATTTAGATGTCAGGAGTTGTTATAGTTTTGTGTCTGACAAACGTATAGTCTCTAGAGCAGATTGAAAATCTTTGTGAATTCTATTGAAGTATGACATCTTCTAAAAATTTAAAAACTTGATAAATTTATTAAAAAATTAGCGTTGAAGTACCGAGGATAATGGAGGTTCTTATATGGGATATTATTTGAGTGTGATGCATTCTACAACCTAGCCATGTTTTGAATGATGTAAAAACTAGGAGTGTGACTTAGCGTTTTTGTATATTGGGTGGTATAAATCAAAGTTTAGATGTGCATTGAATCATTTTAGCCTTAGGATGCATACAAATGGTTTTGAAAATGATTGGAAATGTCTAGGCATGTTTCATACATCAAAAACTATGTTTTATGTGTGAACACTCTTGCACAGGCCGACACATACGATTTCAGGCTGACCTATAAAAGCTTTTTCACTAGTATAGGTTGGCACATAGAATTTCAGGTCTGCCTATACGATTTCAGGTCATCCTGTATGCTGCAGTATTAAAGCCTGTAGGCTCTGTCCATGGGCTAACTGCTATAGGCTGACCTGAGTACCTTGACAGGCCGACCTATTGCTTTCAAAGGCCGACATATAACCTTCTAAAACTTAAGATTTTGCTTTTCATTCTATTTTTCTTGCATCCTCTTTGCCTAATTCCACATTATCGTAACTCTGAAAAACAACCAGCGGAAAAACAGAGTCGCCACCGAACGTTATTTATCTCGACGGTGGAAAGGAAACGATCAAAAAAACCTCAAAAGGGAGAAGACATGGTCTCGCAACCAAATCATGGGTTCGGAAGTCGATTACGCGAGAGGAAGGTACTATCACCCCCTCGCGTCCGTTGTACTCAACGGGGTCCTTCTTGTTGTTCTAATCAAAGGATGTGTTTATCTAAAGCCTACTTGCTAAACGGAAACGAAAAGGGAAAAAGGGAAAAACGAAAATGAGACTCGATAGGACTTCGCCGTCCTAGGCCTACATATTCCCTCGTGCAATGGGAAAGCCAAAGTCAACGTAGTTCGGAGGAGTACGGGTGAAAGGGGTGAAGGGTGCCTACGTATCTTCATTCGGAAGAGAATGAAGAAGTCAGAGAGTTCTTAGTTTAGCCTACGGGTTGCTAAGGTGGGTGCTAAGTGTCTTTTATAAGCGATGCTAAGTTCGCATTCCAGCAGTTAGGGTCAAGGCCTGTTTGCGGTAGAATGGAAGTAGCATGCCCTTTCTTAAAAGGTTTGAAGGAAAATCCTGAAGGACAAAATGATTTGCATTTGTTCAAGGATTTTAAATAAATGGATTGACTTTGTTTGAGATCCGTATTGCACTAAAGTCTATAACATAGGAGCAAATGCTTTGCAACATCGCCCCCAAACGGGACGTATGCTAAGCACTCTAGAAGAAGTATGGAGAGACTCACATTCATCATCTATCTTGTACTTAAGGCTCGTGAAGCACAATACTCATCGTATTTATTACGTGTTTTTATATGATTTGAGAGAAAGAAAAAGACTCAAAGGGGCTAAGAAAAATCTAAGGGAAACTCACCTAGATGTTATCATGCCAAATGGCCCTATAGTTGAGGATGAGAAAGGAAGGTCTATCTAATGTTATCATGCAAAGGATTAATCCTAATGTCTAATTCAACATTAAGTGATCAAGATGGGATCTAATCACTTAATGGAATATCCTAAGGGACTGTCCAAATCATACAAGCATATCATGCATCAATATCAAAGTCATTATTCATCATAGGGAATCACAACTTTTCATTCAAGGTACTTGAGAAATCGTCGAATAATCAATCACCATAATATCACAATCCTAATTGTAACTCTAATAAAAACTCCCAAATTAAAATTTAAATAAAATACCCCATATTTTAATTAGAAGTTAATCACAAGTCTATAAGATAAACTCTAAATCAACATTCTAATCACAATTTTCTAAAAAAAACGGATTTACCTAGTAAAAACAAAATATAAAAAAAAAATTTAAATAGCAATCAAATTTCTAGTTTAGAAAAATAAATGGTAATTTTACCAAAATCAAAATTTAAAAAAAAAATTAAGATAAAAATATTAGCAAAAAATAATCTAGTGAGAAAAGCTTTAAGAGAAGAGTGAAACATGGGGTGATTAAGAAAAATGAACGGTTTTTTGTTCAATACATCATGAAGAACCAGTCGGTAACAAGAAAAAAACAAGGGAAGCTTACCTGGTCGGAGCTAGTCCGACGGATTTCCCATCTCCGGTAGCGTGTAGTTCAGGTATGCTTGCAATTGCTTCTTCTTTCTTTTCTTCTACTTTGTTCTCGCCTTCCTTCAATTCGTGTATATTGTCCCCTCTTTTGATATTGTGTGTGTTGTTCTCTTTTATAGCCATCTTGAAACTTGGTATTGAAATGCTACTTGAATGCTGATAATTGTGTTGCATTCTTTTGTTTTGGAAAGAATTCAAATCTGACTGGGACGTGTTTGGAACTTATTTGGAAAGAATTCAAATCTGTCTGGGACATGTTTGGAACTTATTTGGAAAGAATTCAAATCTGTCTGGGACATGTTTGGAACTTATTTGGAAAGATTTCAAATCTGTCTGGGACATGTTTGGAACTTATTTGGAAAGAATTAAAGCTTGTCTTGACATGTTTGGAGTTTGTTTTTGACTATTTTCTTTTTTGCTCCGACATGTTGGATGATATTTTATTAAAAATGGATATTAATGTGAGTTTGGATAAATGGTTAGAAAAATGGATTTTGGAATTGGTTTATGGATATGGTTAGGAAATAGATTATAAAATGGATATTTGATATGTATTTGAATACAGGAAAATGGTTTTAGTAGGACATGGTTACGGAAAATGGATAAGGATTTTGAAATGTGGAAAATGGATAATGAAGAATGTAAAATTGGTAATGGATATCTGGATATTGGTTTTGGTTTGGATATGAAATGTGGATAATGATTGATGAACTTGAATGAACCCTCCACTAATATTTTCCACCGATGCACACCTTAACTGACTTTAATCCAAAAACCAATATGGAACCTTTTCCACATATCTCCGATAAAAATGAATGAAGTTGCTCTTTGACCATCGAATAACTTGCACTGAAACAACTGTTGTTTGAATCAATCTTGAACCTTTCTATAATTTCTCTGAATTTTCTGATTAACATGAAATAAGTCCTGACACTTTGAAATTGTATGAATCAATCTTCGGGAAAATAAATCCACAGATGAACACAATTTAGACTGATGAACCTGATTTTAACCCAAACTTCTCATAAATCACTACTTGATAACAGTTGAAGTAAACTCTTGATGGTTTGACCAAGATTAGGTCAAACTTCCATCTAATCTTGATCATGATTGAATAACCATATTTGACTTGAAACCAAAATTCCTGCCCTTGAGTGCATATTGATCCTCTTGAAAAATTATGAAGAATATGACCTTGATATCTGATGAGCCTTGGTAAAGAAGATAATCATGATGTTGGGAACTCATCCTTTGTCTCAACTCGAGTGCAATAGCCAGATAAATCACCTCTGAATAGGGAAAACTCAAATCACAGGAAAATTATTTGATCCACGTCTTTAGGAGCTCAATGCAAATGAATGAATGCAAGGTTACGCCCTAATGGAAAATGCACATGAAAGTGAAACACAAGCCAGTTATGGTTAGAAATAAGAGGGTAAATTCTGGGGTGCAAAAGTTGCCCCTATTCAATCAACTTAAACCTGAAGGTATGAAGAGCAACGATTTTCAGACATTCAAGGTAGAAGGGGATTGAATACAAAAAGAACCATAATATTTGCAATCTGCAAAAGGGAGAAACAACTCCGCTGGGGAACAGGTGATAAGAGGTATACAAACATGAAACGAACATGGACGAGTGTCTAAAATCAATACGGACAAAGTATTGAAGCAAAATGAAACAAACACAGACGAGCACTTGAAACCAAAGGAGGTGAACACATACGATTGTCTAAGATCAATACGGACGAGTATTGATGAAACTAAAACAAACACGGACGAGTGTTAAAGAGCACGACGAGTGTCTAAGATCAATACGGATGAGTATTGATGAAATTGAAGCAAACACAGATGAGTGTTGAAGAGCACGACGAGTGTCTAAGATCGATAGAGACGAGTATTGAATAAACTGAAACAAACACGGACGAGTGTCTAAAATCTAAGATCAATACGGACGAGTATTGAAGAAACTGAAACAAACACGGACGAGTGTCTAAAATATAAGATCAATACGGACGAGTATTGAAGAAACTGAAACAAAACATGGACGAGTGCCTAAGAATCAATACGGACCAAGTATTGAAGAAATTAATCAAACGCAGACGAGTGTTAAAGAGCACGACGAGTGTCTAAGACCAATACGGACGAGTATTTATGAAACTGAAGCAAACATGGATGAGTGTTGAAGAGCACGACGAGTGTCTAAGATCAATACGGATAAGTATTGAAGAAACTGAAACAAACACAGACGAGTGTCTAAAATATAAGATCAATACGGACGAGTATTGAAGAAACTGGAATAAAACACGGACGGTTACCTAAAAATAAATACAGACGAAGTATTGAGGAAATGAATCAAAGACAGGCGAATATTGAAGAGCACAACAAGTTTCTAAGACCAATACGGACGAGTATTGATGAAACTGGAGCAAACACGGATGAGTGTTGAAGAGCACGACGAGTGTCTAAGATCAATACGGATGAGTATTGAAGAAACTAAAACAAACACGGACGAGTGTCTAAAATGTAAGATCAATATGGACGAGTATTGAAGAAAGTGAAACAAACACGGATAAGTGTCTAAAATCTAAGATCAATATGGACGAGTATTAAAGAAGCTGAAATAAAACACGGACGAGTGCCTAAAAATCAATGCGGACGAAGTATTGAGGAAATGAATCAAACATGGACGAGTGTTGAAGAGCACAAGGAGTGTCTAAGATCAATATGGACGAGTATTGATGAATCTTGAAACAAACACGGTCGAGTGTTGGCCGAAGTTATAGATCATGAAAAGATCGGGATTAACGGATCTAACATCCAAACGGAGGGCAAAAGAAATAAAACCAAAAGCTAGACGACTCTGATGGGGATAACAAAGTCCTAGTTAGACGAATCTGCTAGGGGAATGAGGATGCGCAAAGGGTAAGATTGACAGATCTACGACCCTAAAGACTGATTAGAACACCTGCTTGGGGATAGAACTAAACATTCTCTCTGGAGTTACATCATTCTCTAATGGGGAAAATATTTGGAAATGACATGATCTTCAACTTGTCTAGCCTCTCAAATATCCACAAGGGATCAAGAGGACTCCCACTTCAAGGATTAAGCACAAGGCTGCTCCCTTCCAGGTGGATCAAGCCTCAAGATCACCAGTGTCACCAAATTAGGGTTTGGTCGACCAGAGCCGCCAGATGAAAATTTTCCTCTGGGCATGATCCAATGCTTCAAAGCATATCCTAAAATACTCCATGGAACCTCATGGGCCCAAGTATCAAGTCAATTTGACCTCAGGGGATGCATACATCAAAAATCAGGAATTAGGGTTTCTTGACCTAATTCACCCCTAAGTTGACTTTTGGGACAAATCATGAGCCAAGACCTCAAGACATGATTTAAGGGTCTCTAATATACCACATTGATCCATTTGGAACAATGGATTGATCCAGGAAGTTTGATCTACAAGTCTCAATTTCATCTGAACCACAGTTAGGGTTTCGCGAGAAAAGTCAACTGTAACTTTGACTTTTGACCAGGACATGCTCCCAAACCCTAGGACATGATTCAATACACCCTATAACACCCATGGAACATGTCCATCAAGTTTGATTTAGGTCAAGGGCATGATATCCTAAGGGATTGCACAGTTTGGAATTCATCTGACAAAAAGTCAACTGTGCACAAAAGTCAACTTTGACTTTTTGAGATTTTTCACAAAAAATGGATTTTTAACCCTAAAATGATGTTAATGTATGATTTGAATCATCATTCACCAAGAAAAATCAAAGAAAATGGGATAACTTGTAAAAGGGGTAACCATAAAAACTTAGAAAATTTTCTAAGTTATGAAATAAAGTGGCAAGGGTACCAACTTTGGAGGATCATAACTCCTAAACCACAAAGACATTCTTCCCCATCCAAAGCTTGATTTGTAGCCCTCATGGCCCTCTACAAAAACCTCAACTAGACCTCACTCTAATTCATTGTGGATTTTGAGCTATGAGTGAGCCAAAATGGCTGGAAACATGAAAGTACAATTTTTCCAACACTTAGAAAAAATTCTGTCCAAGACAGATTTTGTTGGAAACACCAAAACTTGTGGGATTTTTTCACACAGTTACAAGCTGAATCAATTCATGGCATGAACATCAAAGTTGTTACACATATTGCCTACAATCCAAGCAACTCAATAGCATGAAACCACTCCACTTGTGCCAAGAGTTATGGCTGCCACAACACACCATGTCAAGGCTGCCATGAAAAATCAGTTTGGGAGTTTTCTTGCCATCCACGATTTCTGAGTCAAAAGCAATGATCACTATACCACATGCATTCAATCTGAGCATAAACCAACTGATTCAACTGATTGAGTTGAGTCAAAAAGCCAAGGAATCTTCCAACTTAAAATTCATGCATTTTGGCACATTTTGCCTTGAATTCAAAGGGCATTAATGTGGAATAGTGAATTTTCAACAAAGCCACTCTACTCAGTCAAGTTCTCTGATTAAACAGCAATAAAAACATCTGAAGAATGTGAATTTGGTCAAGACATAGCCCTGCTCTTGAGAGAGGCTAGTTTGCCTTGCATGAGAAGAAATGCCACCGAGCCTATCCCTTTGAATGTGATCTGATCCAGCAGCCATTCACTATTCCTCCAAGACAAGAGTTGATCACCTATAAATAGAGGTTCCATTGGATCATTCAACTCACACCAAAGCCAGTTATAGCACTGCTTTCTCTCATTCTTCCTTAAACCTCAAATTTCTTAGTTTTTGAGCAACCACTATCGGGTTTTGAGTTGCAGCCATAAGCAATCAATTCCAATTGCTCAAACACATCACATATGATGTATTTGAGGTGTCCAAACACTTAAACACTAACTGTAACACCTCAGACTCAAAATCACCCTTCAACCAAGCCATTATGCCTCAATTTTGCAGTTGGAGTGCTCCAGCTTGATCCAAAGAGTTTCAAAGTGTTCCAAAGCTTGCAACACACTCCATAACATCCATTGAAGCTGTAGGGATCATCAAATCACATCTGGAACACCATCTGTGCAAAGTTCCATTTCAGCTTGCATCAAGGTAAGCCTCAAAACTCCAACTCCATGATCCATGCATATTTCCTCGCATGATATTTTTGCAATTGCTTGCCATCATATGTTGATTGTTTTCCCTCAGAAAATTTGATCATAGCACTCATAATCATGTCTGCTCGATTGCTTTTTCAAAATTAGGGTTCATACGGCCACAAGGATATAATTTGTTATACACTAAAAACAAATAAAATTGGGTATTGCCATCTTCTTCCTTGTGAAAAAACGCATGAGTTTGATGTTTGAATCATGTCCAATGGTTGAGAATTGAGAGAGATTGGGTACTTCATGCACGAGCTGGAGGAAGAAGATGGCCATGGCGCCATTTTCAGAAAATCCAACTTGTTTACTATATATTTATTGTTTGCCATGTTATATTTGAATTGGCATTGCGCCCCAGTGGTTGATCAGCTGGTTTTGTGTGTATTGGCAAGCGAGAGGTCTGGGGTTCGAATACCCCTCGCCCCAGATCTCTTTTTTATCACTTTTTCCTATTTTCTCATTTTTCACATTTTGTTTTAAATGATTTGAAAAATTAATAACTCTCTCAATTTTAATTATTTTTTATTGGTCCTTTTTGCAAAAAAATCACAAAAATGTTGAAATATTTTATTCCACAAAAAAAATAAGTTTATATTATTTATTTAATATAATTAGTATTTTTGTGAATAAATTCATTTTTTATTGTTTTTAAACATTTTAAAATGAACTTTCATCTTGAAAAATCAAGACCAAATGAGTTTTAATATCTCTTGTGATCAAAACCTCATTTTTCAAACCTTAAACAAAAATCACAAGTGGTTTATTCAAACCTATTTGGTATTTTTATCATTTTATTTGATTTTCTTTTAATATTTACTTTTAAAGGAAAACAAATTAGGGTTTCTTTGATTTTCACCCTGACAAAACATTTTAAAATACACTTTGGGCCTCTAATAGAGTGTAAGACCCAACCCCCTTGTACAGAAAAATTTTTGGGCCTCACTCATTGTATAAGTCCCTCTGTACATTTCCAAATAAACTGCACGATCGTCGCCTTTTTAAAATCAACTGGGCCTCTCCTCGAGCTATAAGACCCATTCAAAACTTTTGGGCCTCTAATAGAGTGTAAGACCCAATCCCCTTTTAACCAAAACAATGTTGGTCCTCAGATATTGTATAAGCCCCTTTGCGTTAAAAGAAAATCTCAGCGTGATCGCCATTTCAAACGAAAAATCATCTGGGTCTACCCTCGTGTTATAAGCCCCACTCTTTTTCTTTAAACCTTTTGGGCCTCTTGAGAGAGTGTAAGACCCATCCCTTTGTACAGAAAACAATTTTTTGGCCTCAGTCACTTGTATAAGTCCCTCTGTACAAATTCAACAGTGCGATCACTGATAAAACCCTGGGCCTCTCCTTGAGCTGTAAGCCCCAAATCTTTCTTTTTCAAAGCACTTTCTCCTTTGATTTTGAATATACTTTTGTTTTCCATCTTTCTTTGTTGAATAACTTACAAAACAGCATGGAAGCTCTACAACCGAGTAAGTGTTTATACGCTTTCATTTACCGCTTTCATATACATATAACTGTATTGTGGGGCTGTTTCGCTGTAAGTCTTCTTTCATAAACTCATATCAACTGTGTAATAATAGTATAGATATTTAGAGTTTCCCCGGCAACTACGTCTAGAACTAAGTAAAACAGTACCGATCGCTCTTAGAAATAGACAGACTAGATCCCCAATAGGAGCACCAGATATAGTCTTCTCTTCGGCTGTCCTCCTTAGGAATTGTCAAGAGACTCTACTCCCCATAGATGAGCTTTTCTCCGTGAATGGAATCTCTTGAGTTTCTTCCAAATTCTCGACCTTTCCTGGCTTGATCTATTCTCTGTGAATAGCATGTCTTGAATTTCTCGGGATTTGGGGACCCACAGGCTTCTTAAAAGCATCCCCGCCTCCTCTTAGGAGTTGTACAAGGACCCGTCGACTTCTTAGAAGTATTCACAGCCTCCTCTTAGGCTTCGTATAAATGATTTCTTCCTTCGGGAATGATAGCCTCCTCTTGGGCTTAGTACAAATTGTCCCTCGGCTTCTTAAAAGTTTCCAGCCTCCTCTTGGGGTGCGTACAAATTGTCCCGACGGCCTCGTAGAGGTATAGGAACAGGAATTAGTCATCTTAATAGAACAGTCTTTCCAAGAGTCTACTACTGTTTCTCAAAGCATAGTACAAAAGATAAAACTCTAGACTTGGACAGTCTCATTTCCTTGAGTCTCAAAGACATTCTCAAGCACCCTTAAAGAATAGGAAGGAACCCCGTAGACTCGGACAATCTCAATACCCTTTGGATTTCCCATTTCCTCAAAGAAAAGTAAATATCCCTGATCCTCGAATCAAAATCCCTGAGTATAGTGTTACTCATATAAGAACTGATTTTCTCTTTGAACCCATATACTGGTCACTTAACTGAAACAGTACCATCCTTTAGCCTCCATCTCGGGCTTCGTACGAGATACAAAAGACTCTCTTGTTGAGTCTAACATCTTTAGCCTCCATCTCAGGCTTCGTACGAGATACAAAAGACTCTCTTGTTGAGTCGAACATCTTTAGCCTCCATCTCGGGCTTCGTACGAGATACAAAAGACTCTCTTGTTGAGCGAACATCTTTAGCCTCCATCTCGGGCTTCGTACGAGATACAAAAGACTCTCTTGTTGAGTCGAACATCTTTCACCTTCATCTTGGGCTTTGTACGAGATACAAAAGGTTCTTATTGAATCAACACTTTGGCCTCCATATCAGGCTTTATACGAGATACAAAAAAGACTCTCTTGTTGAGTCACAATCCTTTTAGCCTCCGTCTTGGGCTTTGTACAAGACACAAATCACTCTCTTATTGAATATAAAACACCTTAGCCTCCATCTCGGGCTTCGTACGAGATATAAAGGACTCTCTTGTTGAGTCACTTCTCTTTTAGCCTCCATCTCGGGCTTTGTACGAGACAGATCAAAAATACCCTCTTGTTGGGCCAATAGCCTCCTCTTAGGCTTTGTATAAGAAAACCACTGGTTGATCCAATCAACCTTTTAGCATCAAAGATGTGCCTCGTTCACAGTACACAAACATCAATAACTCTTTCCCCTTCAGCTAATCGTTGTAAGCGGCAAGCCTCTGGATCATCTACATCCATGCCACTGTCCCTCGTTTAGCATGAGAAATTCCTAAGGAAAGATGGCATTGCTCTACACTGAGTTAAAGTCTTCTCCTTCAGGTTGGAAATCCCATATAAAGGAAATTATGGCATTGTCGGATTCACATATCCTGGTTCAAGTAATTCTCCTTTATAAACAGTTGTGACAGACAAACCTCTCTTTAGAGATGACAAATTCTCTCTAAAGTCAAACCCTTTCAGCTTCACATCTTGGGCTTCGAACAAGATACAAATAGACCCTTCAGCTTCATATCTTGGGCTCTGAACAAGATACAAACTACCTTTCGCTTCTCGTCTTGGGCTTTGAACAAGACACCAAAACGCCATTTCCTCCCATAGAATAAGAGGAACTACGATCGCTCTGATTTCCCTGTTTCGGTAAACGGGAATACGTAGGCATAAGATTGAAAGAAAAATCTTAGCGAGCATACTAAACAAAAACCCTCATATCCCAAATCCTCATATATCAGTCAAAACATCCTAGTCCGTATTCCTCGCTAAAAGTCTAAATTCCATCAAAATAACCTAAGAGAGGCCCCCCCACATTGATCGCATCTGTAAACCAGCAGTTTTGACTGTTTGAACTCAGTTTGCAAAGCAGGGTTAATTGGAGACATCTATTTCCCTTCCTTCATCAGCTTCAATAGGATAAAAAATGAATCGACCTGTAGTTCCCCCCCCCCAAAGAGTGACAGTGCTTAAGAACCACGTCCAAAATCGCTCGCTACAGAAAAATGGCGCCCACCGTGGGGCCGAATCTTATTATTTAATCTCTCAGGTAGAAACCACAGAATGGCGCCTCCGCGGGGGAGCCATTTTTGGTCAGGAACATAAGATTCATAGCTTTTAAAAAAGTCTAGGACATTAGGACGAATATATATACTGCTTTTCCTAATTGATATATGTGTTTATTTTTCTGCTGATGGGAATGCATGTGATGCCGCATGCGGAAAGATTGAGTATACACCTAGGAAAAACCCCTTTAGTGGCGCAGAGGCTATCGGAAATAGTTGTCATGCGATGCCACCCTCTTCTGAGGACTCTTCAAAAAACACCACCTAGCACGGTTCCCGGCCTGCTGGTGTTTTCTTGACAAGAGTTGATGATGATGAGAGACAGGTACAAAAATCACTAGTAAACCTTTGGGATGGGTAGAGCATTGACTTCATGACACCGACCCTTTGACCCCATGTTTTTTCTATGTTTTTGTGTGCTGCGTTCATGGATTCATCTAAAAAACATTACATCAAAGAAAAATTTTCTCTTCTAGTCTCTCTTTTTCAAATTAAACTAAGACAATGATTGCAAATGTCAGAGAAAAGGATTGCGCTAATGGATTTCGGTAGAAGGAGAACTCATAAGTATACCTTCAGGATTCCAAAACTAGAAGATTTAAGAGGTTTGGCAAGGATGACCACAAACCATGAGGCTTTCAGAGCCAAGTACGGAGGTTTGCTATCTCTGCTAAGGGTCCATGTGATTGAGGAAATCATGGAGACGCTCGATCAGTTTTACGATCCGGTATATCACTGTTTCACATTCCCGGATTACCAGCTTGCACCAACGCTGGAGAAGTATTCTCATATAACCGATCTACACATTACTGATCGAGCTCCATTTTCTGGACTGGAAGAAATTCCAAAGGATCAGACTATTGCAAGAGCAATCTATTTGGATGAGTCAGAAATCAAGACTCACATGACCACTAAGGGTGGCATACAAGGTTTGCCGGCCCAGTTCTTGACAAAGAAGGCCCTATACTTCGCTAGTGTAGGGAACGTGACTGCATTTGAAAGCATCTTTGTTTTACTCACCTACGGGATGTTTCTGTTGCCCAACATTAATAACTTCGTCGATATCAACTCCATTAAGGTTTTTCTCATTGGAAACCCTGTGCCGACTTTACTCGCAGATGTGTATCATTCTGTACACTTAGGGAATTTGTACAGTGGAGGGGAGATCACGTGTTGTGTACCTTTGCTTTACAAATGGTTTATCTCCCATTTGCCTAAGTCTGCTACTTTTTGGGATCACAAGAGTGCCTTACGTTGGTCACAGAAAATCATGTCCCTCACCAACTCTGACATAGATTGGTGTAGTAGGATTTATGACGGGATCAGGATCATTGACCGTTGTGGAAACTTCCCCAACGTACCCCTTATAGGAACTAAGGGAGGAATCAATTACCATTCAGTTCTTGTTCATCATCAATTTGGATACCCGATGAGGCACGTCCCACGGAATGCTCATCTGGAAGGTCTTTTCTTCAAAGAAGGAGAAAATGACAGAGCACTAAAGATGGAAATAGTGTACGCTTGGAAACATGTTCATAAGAAAGGACGGGAGTCTCTAGGAAAACCGGACTGTGTCTCGGTGGAGCCTTATCTCCACTGGGTATAAACTAGAGCTCTCAAGCTAAAGATGCCTTATCCTCATCATGGAGTTCTTCCACCGAGGGAATCTGTCATGTACTTCATGACGGAAACTGAAAAACTCCAGGTTACTCTCAACAAAGTTCAACGGGAGAGGAGGTCTTGGAAGAACAAGTACCGCACTCTCAATGTGGAGTGTATCAAAATACAGCAACTACTGAAAGATAAGGACACTCTGATTGAGATTTTAGAGCAACATGCTGTAGAGAATCAAGATGACCAAAGGAATGTCCTCACTCCTTTCACCTGGCAAAGGAATGACAACTCGACAACGGCCCAAGAGCCCCGGTCAAAGAAAAGGAAAGTACCAGAATCAGCACCCGTTTTCTCTTCAGAGAGGACTCGGGACCTATTAGCTTAGGTTTCTGATTTCGCGCCTTGTAATCTACTGTATTTCCATTTCAGTAATCCTTTGAATTCAATAAAACGGGGTTTCCCCACTGTTTGATATTTGCAATCTAATTGTCAAAGTTTATTTTGATTAAACCAAAAAACAATTAATATAATCATTGCATTCATCATTCTCACGTCACGTATTCTTCTTACCTACGAATCTCACGTTTGTGTCTCGGTTCTAGAGTTAAACTGTCTCATTCGTACAATACTCGGGCCAATCATCAGAAAAGGATGGATGATCTTGAGGAAGAGAACAGAGAGTTGAAAGAAGAGATCGATGGTCTGAGAGAGGATATGAGAAAGCTTCGTAACGACATGCAAGCCATGGCAGAAGCTCAGCTACAAAGAACTGTGATCTCAGAGATCACCTCGGCGCCCATAGCGGAGAAGTATGATCCTAGGTATCAAATGCCGAAAGATCGTCCCTGGGGCATACCTGTTAACTATATCCCGGAAGGATATGTTACGCCGATCACTGGAGATCCAGAGGCATACTGAAGACTCCTGAAGGTTACAAACTTCGGGAAACGCCAAGATTCATTGCCGTAGTAACGATACCACCCCCTGTGGTGCATACTGTCCCGGAAGGACAGGTTCCACAAATACCTTTTGGTAAGAAGGAAACCATGTTTGATAGAATGGATGAATTCCAGGAGCAGCTCCTGGAAATGCAGAAGGAACTGCAAGCCATTCGCGGTCAGGATTTATTTGGAAAGGACGTCGCAGACCTTTGTCTGGTCCCCAATGTGAAAGTTCCGCACAAATTCCAAGTGCCCGACTTTGAAAAGTACAAGGGTAACTCTTGCCCTCAAAGTCACTTGGTGATGTACGCTCGGTGAATGTCAGCTCAGACAGAGAATCAGGACCTGCTGATTCACTATTTTCAGAATAGTTTAACCGGTGCCGCCTTAAAATGGTACATGGGTTTAAACTGTGCTACGATTAGCACATTCAGAGACCTTGGTACTGCCTTCGTCCAACAATACAAATATAATTTAGACATGGCACCGGACAGAGATCAACTCAGATCAATGTCACAAAAGGACAAGGAAACCTTTAAGGAGTACGCTCAGAGATGGCGTGAAATTGCCGCTCAGATTTGTCCACCTCTTGAGGAAAAAGAGATGACAAAGATCTTCTTAAAGACCTTAAGCTTATTTTACTATGACAGAATGGTTGCCAGTGCGCCCAGTGATTTCACCGAGATGGTGGGAATGGGAGTCCGTCTTGACGAAGCCGTCCGAGAAGGACGTTTAGTTAAAGACGCTGGATCATCAAGTAATACAAAATGATACGGTAGTGCTCTCCCTAAGAAAAAAGAGCAAGATATTGGGAATATCTCTCTCGGAAAGCAAAGGCGACGTTATCAACCAGTAGCAGCTGTGACTCCTGCTATCTGCCCTGCGCCTATTCCTACGTATCAACCTCAGGTTGTGCAGAGCCAACCTAGTCAGCAAAGGATACAACAGCCTCTTCAGCAGGCTTGTCCTCCATATAACAACAACCGTACAACACGACCATCAGGGTTTGGTCCTATACCTATGTTGTACGCAGAGCTATTTCCGTTACTACTGGCCAAGGGGGCACATCCAGACTAAGTCCCCTCTTACAGTACCGAAAAATCCGCCTTTTTAGTTCAAGGTGGATTAGACTTGCCCTTACCATCAAGGAGGACCAGGGCATAACATAGAGAATTGTCTCAACTTTAAGTCTGACGTGCAAAAGCATGTTAGGAGCGGGGTCTTATCTTTCAAAGATACGAATCCGAATGTACTCACGAACCCGCTGTCTCAACATGAGAAAGCTGCAGTCAACCTGATAGAAGGAGAGTCTAACAATGTCTATCAAATTCACGATGTACTCTTGTTAAGAACCAATTTAGTCAAGATGCATTGTAAACAGAGTGGATACGGCCATGTGCCACCTCATAATTATCATCAATGCGATGTCTGCTCTAAAAGCAATCAGGGATGTTCTGTGGTGCAAGCATCTCTACAGGAACAGATGGATCTCGGATGGATCCAATAGCACCGAGTTCGTGGGGTCAACATGGTCTATACGAATTCCAACGTCATTCAAAACCACGATATCCGTACGATGAATGTCAACTTAGTGGCGATGCACTCAAGGCAAAGACAGTATCATAATCTGCCACGGCACGATTACGGTTCCTGTCTGACTTGCTCGGTAAACAAACTGGGATGCTCTTTCATACAAGAGGCCCTCCAGCGACAGATGGATCTTGGATGGATCCAGGATTACCACGATAGGAATCCCTATCAAATCAACATGATTCAAATCTTCGATATTCGCTTGATGAATACCAACTTGGTAGAGTTGCATGCTGAGCAGGTCCGACTCAGATTCCTGATATCACATAATTATCACAGTTGTAAAGCGGGTTGCGAAAACGACCAGGGATGTGCCTTTGTCCAGGAAGCACTTCAACACTTGTTAAATCATTGGTGGATGCTAATCTACATGGATGAAGATACTCAGCAAATTAGTATCAATAACAGAAACCCTGCTCGGTGTCAAAGTCAGGATGTCCGATCCATGGAAGTTAACCTAGTGAGGTTAAATTATATTCAAAGTGGGCGTGGCCAGGTGCCACCACACAATTATGAACGTTGTGGAGTCTGTTCAGAAAGTAACTAAGGATTCTACCTTGTGCGAGCAGCTCTCCAGGGGCAGGTGGATCATGGAGAGATTCGCCCATATCCAGGTTCCGGGCCCATCAATCGGTCGCCGAACTACCTTGCCGATCAAATCGAGGACGTTGTCGTCATCTCTGATCATCAGAGGACCAGGAATGTTTTTCCCATCATCCCTCTGCTTGACGAATCAAGAATTCCCAACTGGGAACGGATCGAGATTACGTACAATGGTCAGAAAAACCAGAAGGTTCCCATAGTCATCTATCTGCCGGGACCACTACCGTATGAATCAGCTAAGGTAATCCCTTACAAATACGGTGCAACGATAATTGAAAATGGAAAGGAAATTCCATTAACCTCCGTCGTGAATATTACAGACATCAGTCGTGTAACACGGAGTGATAGAATTTTCAACCGAGGGGTTGGAGAACCTATCAAAGAAAAGGAACCTCAGACAGAAGTTCCCAATCCACCAGTCGGTCAATCCAGTAATCCCAACCTTTCGAAAAATGATGATGAGATGCTGAAGCTCATCCAAAGGAGTGAATACAACATTGTTGATCAGCTATTACAAACTCCTTCAAAGATCTTTGTGCTGTCACTTTTACTCAGTTCAGAAGCACACAGGGAGGCTCTACAGAAAGTCTTGGAGCAAGCCTTTATGGAACAGGATGTAACAATCAGACAGATCGATAGTATTGTCTCTAACATCACTTCCTACACAAATTTGGGATTTAGTGATGAGGAATTACCTTAAAAGGGTCACCATCATACATGGCACTCAATATCACGGTCAACTGCCAGGACGATGCTTTGGCCAGCGTACTGGTAGACACAGGGTCAGCCCTGAACGCTATACCGAAGTCCACTTTGATGCAATTATCATTCAAGGGCCTTCCAATGAGAATCAGCGAGGTCGTCATCAAAGCGTTCGACGGATCCAAAAAAATAGTTATCGGCGAAGTCGACCTTCCCATAACCATCGGTCCTCACACTTTCTAAGTCACTTTCCAGGTCATGGACATCCGGGCAACATACAGTTGTTTATTAGGAACACCTTGGATACATCAGGCTGGGGCGGTCACCTCGACCCTTCACCAAAAGCTAAAGTTCGTTCAGAACGGTCAACTTGTCACAGTCTGTGGGGAACAGGCTCTGCTCGTAAGCAATTTATCGTCATCCACTTATGTGGAACCAGAAGGGATAATCGGAACCCAGTTCCAAACGCTCTCATTATACAGTGGCGGTCAATCAGAAGGAGGAACTTCGATTTCCTCATACAAAGATGCTATTAAAGCGGTCGAGAATGCCAATACAACAGGATGGGGACAGCTTGTCATTCCTACTGGCAATACAACAAAGAAGGGTCTTGGTTTTTCTGCAACCTGTACCCAGACAGCTGCCAGCGATGAAAGTATTCATCCCATTCAGAACTTCTTCCACAGTGGAGGGTTCCTTCACCCAGTGCCTCAGGCAGTCCATGCCATCAATGAGGAGGATTCCTCCGATACGGGGGAAGAATGGAAGTCCTATCTTAACGAGGACGGTTATATGTCTCAGGAAGAGGTGCCTACGCCATTTTGCTATCCTGCACAGAGTCCGAGATTTATACCCAGGTCAGATGTTGTTATGATATACGGAGATTGTGATCCAGAAGGATGCCGTGCTCTGCCAAACTCATTAGAGGAGGATACTCTGATGAAAGACAATTTTGACCATAATTACTATGGCCCGATGGATGGTCTGCCAATGTGGCAGCCTTACCCAGGAGACTTGGGGTAAGAAAGTCAGCCGAACAATGAAAATCAGCTGAGTCTCATTGAACAGAATACCTGTGTCCCCACCATGTCATGGGATCAACACTCAGGTCATTCGGAAACTACTCAGCACGATGATGAATTTGCAACGTTTGCAGGAATAGAGTTCATCAACTATGCTTTTCCCGAGGTCAACGTCATCGAAAGGGATGACTCCTCCAGTTCCAAAGAAGTATGGGACACCTTGGGACAACCGAGTGGAAAATTCGACTTCATGGGCAAGTACACCGCTCCTGAAAGTTCTCGTATCAGGCTCGAAGACATCCAGCCAACTGGATGGGGAGATCTGCCTGAGAACACAAATACTATGCAAAATACAACTGAGGAATCCTTCTACGACAATTCTGCCTGGGAGACAGATTCCAATGATCCTGCTCCACCAGAAATTAGCGTTATTTCTGAAGACAAATCAAGGAAGGTGCCAGACTTTGTGATTCACCGAGGAGTTCGCCGCCAATGGGTTATTGTCGATGTTCCGAAGATTGTTCATAAGTCAAAGTAATTGCCGTCTTTAACCTTTCACCCTGCCCAGGTGAAACGGATGTTTTGATAGGGCTCGCTTTCTATAAATTTTCCCTCTTCGCTTTGCCCAAAGCGACAGAGTTTTGTTTTATAGGGTTGTAGTTTCAAGAGTCGACTTGTTCATTAATAAAATAACGTCGTTATGTAATTTCCGCATTAATTGTTGTTTTCTCTTTTTGCTTTTCTCAGAAAATGGTAATCCTAAAAAACAATTCAAATAAAAACAAGCAATAAAAAAATATATATACACTGCACACACTTGCATTCTCTTTATCTCTTCTAAACACGAATCATCACGTCATGCAGATTGCTTGTTTTAAACCCCGTTAAAACATACGATCCGATGCCTTCTCCCGACTTTGAGTTCCAGGTATTTGGGGCTGAAGAAGAAGTTGACAACGAAATTCCAGAAGAGATCTCCCGACTACTCAGACAAGAGGAAAGGTCCATTTAACCTCACAAAGAGCCGTTGGAAAGGATCAACGTGGGTTCAGAAAGAGAGAGAAAAGAGATCAGGATTGGGGCACTGCTCAGTCCAACTACCAAAGAGAGTTTGATAAAGCTTCTCAAAGAATTCCCCGATGTATTCGCTTGGTCCTATCAGGATATGCCAGGGTTGGATACCAGCATCGTGGAACATCATCTACCGTTGAGGTCAGAATGTCCGCCAGTAATGTAGAGTTTGAGACGCACTCACTCGGACATGGCCATCAAAATCAAAGAGGAGGTACAGAAACAGATTGACGCGGGTTTCCTCGCCACGTCAGAATATCCTCAATGGTTAGCTAACAATGTACCCGTTCTCAAAAAAGATGGAAAGGTCAGAATGTGTGTAGATTACAGAGATTTGAACAAGGCTAGTCCAAAGGACGACTTTCCTTTACCACACATTGACATGCTGGTGGACAGTACAGCAAAGTTCAAAGTTTTCTCCTTCATGGATGGATTATCGGGCTATAATCAAATCAAAATGGTGTCGAAAGACATGGAGAAAACTTCGTTCATTACCCCATGGGGTACCTTTTGTTACAAGGTAATGCCTTTCGGTTTGAAGAACGCTGGGGCAACCTACCAAAGGGCCATGACTACTCTATTTCATGACATGATACACAAGGAAATCGAAGTGTATGTCGATGATATGATTGCAAAATCTAAGATAGAAGAGGAGCATGTGACCCACCTGTCAAAATTATTCGAGCGTTTGAGAAAATACAGACTCCGTTTGAATCCCAACAAGTGCACCTGCGGTGTCCGTTCAGGGAAACTTTTAGGGTTCATCGTCAGCCAGAAAGGAATTGAGGTTGATCCTGACAAGGTCAGGGCCATTCAAGAAATGCCTTCTCCGAAAACTGAAAAACAAGTCAGGGGATTCCTGGGACGTTTGAACTATATCTCCAGATTCATAATCCTCATGACCGCGACATGTGCGCCGATTTTCAAATTACTCAAAAAGAACCAGGACTGCGTTTGGACAGAAGATTGTCAAACCGCTTTCGACGGTATTAAGGAATATCTGTTGATCCCATCGATTATATCACCTCCAGTGGAAGGAAGACCACTGATCATCTACCTCACAGTCTTGGAAGACTCAATGGGGTGTGTACATGGCCAACAAGACGAAACCAAATGGAAAGAGTCTGCCATTTAATATCTAAGCAAGAAGTTCACCGACTGTGAAACTCGGTACACGATGCTCGAGAAAACTTGATGTGCTTTGGCTTGGGCAGCCAAACGTCTGC
The DNA here is from genome assembly GCA_022829125.1 of Lathyrus tuberosus. Classification (NCBI taxonomy): domain Eukaryota; kingdom Viridiplantae; phylum Streptophyta; class Magnoliopsida; order Fabales; family Fabaceae; genus Lathyrus; species Lathyrus tuberosus. The sequence goes on from JALAZF010000439.1 coordinate 461,790, forward strand.
GCCAGTACATGATTCATCACACTACTTGGTTGGTCTCTGAGATGGATCCAATCAAGTATGTATTTGAAAAACCTGCTCTCACGGGAAGAATCGCCCGTTGGCAGATGTTGCTGTCAGAATATGACATAGAGTACCATGCTCAAAAAGCCATTAAGGGGAGTATTTTAGCCAACTATTTGGCTCATCAACCGATTGACGATCAAGAATCTATCGGGTTTGACTTCCCAGACGAAGACGTCATGTATTTAAAGATGAAACATTGCGATGAACCGCTACCCAGTGAAGGGCCAGAACCAGGTTCCCAGTGGGGACTTATCTTTGACGGAGCAGTTAATCATTATGGAAACGGAATTGGGGCAATAATTGTTACCCCTCAGGGTACCCACATTCCTTTCACCGCTCGACTTACGTTCAAGTGTACAAACAACGAGGCCGAATACGAAGCTTGTATTATGGGTCTCGAGGAAACGATTGATTTAAGGATCAAAAACTTGGACGTATATGGCGACTCAGCCCTGGTTATCAATCAGATCAAAGGAGATTGGAACACATACCAATCAATATTGATTCCTTACAAAGACTATGCAAGAAGGTTGATACCCTTCTTCAACAGAGTTGAGTTTCATCACATCCCTCGTGAGGAGAATCATATGGCTGGTGCATTAGCCACTCTCTCTTCCATGATTAGTGTAGGTCAATGGAATGGCATACCTAAGATCGACATAATGCGCCTTGAAAGGCCCGCTTACATCTTCGCGATGGAAGCAGTCATAGACGACAAACCTTGGTATCACGATATCAAATGCTTCCTTCAGAAACTGGAGTACCCGTTTGGGGCATCTAGAAAGGACAGAAAGACCCTCAGAAGGCTAGCAGGTAGCTTCTTCCTGAGCGGTGATGCACTCTATAAGAGAAACTTTGACATGTGTAACACCTCAAAATTTGCCTTGTTGTTTTTAGATAACTGGCTTATGTTTCTTTTCATTTCTTGCATTTGCATTGTGCATAGCATTTGGTTCTTAGCATGGGATCGAGGTATTTGGTTCAACTCAAGGGAAAAAGCTTCTTATGAGCTCCATAAGTTTCTCACATCCTTATATGGTGGCCCAAGGGTATTTCAATGAGGGATTCTCCAAGTGGTTATATCAAGGGTTGGTGTCCATACACTGATGACCAAAACTAGGGTTTTATGGTTATGGGTCCTAAGTTCAAGGAGTTGATTCAAACCTTTCACCAAGGTTCTCCATATGTCAAAACAAGTCTAAGGATGGATTTTGAGCCAAAAATTCACCATGGAAGACCTCAGATGATTCAGTAGCTTACAGATGAAGTAATCAGTCAAACTGGTCAACTGAAAAGTCAAACTAAGGTTTTGAGAGGTCCTCATCATGGTAATCAAGTCAAGAGACCTTTATTTGGTCTATGGAAGGCTTTCATGATCACAATTTGCAAGAATCAAGCTTTGGTAAAAAGTTGCTAAATTGGGAAAGTGACTTGTAATTTCAAGTTACTATTTTTGGCATATTTTCAACCAACTTTAACCAAACTTTTCATGATCAAAAATGCTTCAAACGAATTTTTTCCCAACACCAAAGTTGTAGATCTCTTTCTCCTCTTTCCAAAGAGTGGTGGATCATGATCATATCATTTTTAGATCAAGAGTTATGGGCATTTGAAGTTAAAGGGCATTTGGTGTTCCACCATGCATACCATTTTGACATAACTTGCAAGATGCATTTTAACTCACCAATATGGCTTCTAATTGTTCAGTTCACCTCACCATACTCCATTGCACCTCACTTAGCATCATTTTGAGCTAAGAATTGAATGAATCCGTGGATTACATAGTCATAATTCATCATTATGCAATTTTGCAAGTTCACTTGGAATTCATAATTCAGTTACTCTCCAGCCCCAAGATCAATCCAAAGGTGGTCCTTGCATCAAAAGGAAAACAATCATGCACTTTTCATGAAGAATGCACGAGCCAAATACCTCATGTGCACAAACTTGCAAATTTGCAAAACAGCCCAAAACTCATTGCTCTCAAGTCCTTGAAGTTTAAAACCCTAAACAGTAGCATTGGCACACTATATAAGCTAACTCACACGAATTTCTCAGCAGCTACTATTCATTTTCATCACTTTTCAAAGTTTTTGGTCTCAAGTTTCTCTCCTTCGATTCTCCCAATCCTTCAAGGTTCCTCTATTTTTCTTGGTTGGTTTAGGATCAGTGAAGCACAAGGAAGAGAAATCCACCATTGTTTTGAGGTTTAAGCAAGGAATTCATCAAGTTGAGTTCAGAGCTTCAACTTTCGGATTCAAGGATTCAGGCTAGTTTGAAGGTCTAATTGCATTTATTTTGCAATTAGACGGTTGAAAGAGTTAATCTGCAGCTTATCTTGGAGTTTATTGACGTATTTCCATTTCTGCAAATCTCAGGTGAGCTCCAAATTCATAGATCTAGAATTGATTTTTGTTGTGTGTTTAATGTTCATCTTGATGTGCTGAGCTCATATATGTGTTTGGTTTTGATTTTCAACGTGAATCATGGCTGAAATTTAGATCTGAAATTTTCAGATCCAAACTTGTTTCGTTCGATTCTTGAAATATATGCATGATAAATGATTTTGAGTGGCATATTTGTGATCTACGTGAGTTGCTGAACGTTTTGATGTATGATTTGTTGTTTTTGGTTATTGTTTGAAGTTTGGTGACCGGAGAGTGGCCGGAGAAGATGACCGGCGCTTCTCCGGCCGGTGAGGGTTTAATTAGGGTTTGTGGTTTTCCAGTTTGAATCTCATGCGTTGGATTGTGTTTAATTTTCCAGTTTAATTCACGTGCGTTGGATCTTGGTTATGTGGTGTTAATTAAGTTGATTAGGGTTTAGTGGACCTGATTAAGTCATGACCGTTTGATTTCATTTAATTAGTGCATTTGAATGTGGACCATTGGATTGTTGACTTTACTTTGTTTGACTAAGAGCATGAGCCTGTGGATCTGGAGACTTTTTTATGTTTGACTTAATCTCAGCCGTTCGTTGTTTCTGAAGGCTTGATAGCGCTTGGGCCTTTTCTGCTGTTTACACCCCCGTTTCTGAGCCCATGGTCATTTGCACGCGTTTGGATTTCTCTTTGCACCCCTATCTTCATTTCATTTTCTTTTTATTTTCTATTTTCATACCATTTCATAATTAATTGTTAAAAATACTTGCATGTGCTAAAAAATTCCAAAAAAATTCATCATCCCTCCTCATTATTAAAATTAATTTTTCACATTTTATTTTATTATTTTTGAATTAAATTTGCATTAAATATTAATTTTCCAAATTAATTTTTCTCATTTGCACTTCATATTGCATACTTCATGTTGCATTTTTTATTTCTCTCATTTGGAAAGTGATTTGATCCTGATTCTTTTTGGGTTGTGTTCATAACATGTTGAAGTATGTTTGAGATTTTTGGTATGATTTTTAGGTCCTTTTTGGATGACTTTTGATGTGTTGCTTTGAGCATGAATGTATGAAATCCTATTGATGCTTTGACCTAATTGTTGATTGACTTTGGTTCTGATTCATTGCTTGTCGATTTGATATGTCAATTATACATGTTTGAGATGCTTGAATACTGAATGACATAATTTTTGAGGCATGTTTATTATTTCTTTGAAGCATGAGCTTTAACTTGTCCAATTTGTGAATATATGCTTCATGTTTGGTTTGCTTGATCATGAAGGCACTTGTGCCACAATTTTAGGTCTTGTTTGAGGATTGATAGCATGTTAATTGACCTCTGGTTGTGATATTTGGATCTCATCTTTGCATGTTTGATGTTTGCCTTGCACCTTAAGTCACTTGTTTCACAAGAATGAATCATGTTTCACTTCACTTCACTTCTTCTTTTTTGCTTCTTAATTGATTGTGAAAGTGTTTGTGTGACTTGAATGTTGTTTGAAGATCATGTTTAGGCACATGTTTAGGATTGTGTCACTTCTGGACTTGGTTTACTTTGTGGAATTTTGACTTGGTTGCTTCACATGATCACTTATTTTCATCTCACTCCTTCTTTAATGACTTGAATGGTACTTGAGTGACTTCTCCTTTTTCTTTTGACTAATTGTGCATGATTAATGTTAGAGGTCAGTAGGACCATTAGGTTCTGAACTTGATGTTTGATTTACCTTAGAACTTGTTTCTTTATTGCCTTATGCTTGTTTGAGTTTCATTTTGCCATATGTGAATACTTCTAACATTTTCAGGGGTAAATGGTAAGTTGTTTGAGTGTGGATATGCTTCCACATTTTACTTTCTTCCTTTATCTTTTAACTTCCATACTTGTGTTTGAAGTGAGCTTAGGCCACTTATGTTTCACTTCTCTTTCTCCTCCTTCTCTTTCACTCTTTTCATCCCTCGAGTCTCAAGACTTGTTTAAGTCTTGGATTCTCTCCCTTTAGAGCTACCTAGTCCAACTTAATTTTCGATTAAGCTTGGAGTAGGATTAGCATTAGGTTAGGTAGTCGTCTCTCCTAAACCTCACTAACCATAGGACATCCATGCATGATAACATTAGGACTCTTAGTTTCCCCGTAGAGTTTCCTTTTGTGTCGCTTCTCTTCTCATCTCAAACTTCTTGAAAACACTTAATAAAATATAACGTATATTGCGCTCGAGCCTTAAGTGTAGGAAGTGAAGAACGAGGGGTCTCCTCTCTTCTTCTAGGGTGTTTAGCATACGTCTCATTCGGGGGCGATCATGCGACTCACTCGTTCCCGCATGGTAGACTTTGGTGCAATGTAAGTTACGAACTAACTCAAAACACTTCTGTCTAAAAAACACCAAACCAATTCAAATCTTTTTATCCTCCGGGATTGTTGGGTTTCAAACTTCTTTTTTTTTCAGAAAAGAGCTCGTCGCTCACGTAAAAAACACTTACCTACCCGTGGTCGTACCCACGAACTACGTCAGCTCTGATTCCTCTCTCTCTCGTCCGATTGAGGATACGTAGGCACAAGACAGCGATTGTCTTGGCGAGCAACCTTCCCCCACAGTTCCCGTCCGAACTACGTTGACTCTGACTTTCCCATTGCACTGATGGAGTACGTAGGCCTAGGACAACGATACTGTCTTATCGAGTCACTTCTTTTTTTTTTCTCTTTTTCTTCTTCGTTTCTCCGTTCTTTCCGTTCTCGTTTCTTCGCCGATCCAGTAGCAGCGAAGTTCCAGATGACGACACCCTTTGATGCAGACAGCAAGCGTGGATCCCATCGAGTACGATGGACGTGTTGGGTGCTAGCACCTTCCCTTCGCGTAACCGACTCCCGTACCCGTTCTCTTGGTCGCGTGACCATGCTCTTTCCCTTCTTCCAGGTTTACGCAGTGTTTCCTTTCCCTCTCTTGGGATAAATACACTTTGCTGGCGACTCTGTGTCTTTTGCGCCACTCTCGCGTTTATACCGTTGGATGCGAATCTTTCGGGAGCGACAGCTGGCGACTCTGCTGGGGACTCTGGTTGACCTACTGCTGGTCCTTCCCCTTTAGCGAGTCAATCCTAGCGCTTGTCTGTTTGTTTTTGTTGGGTGTTTCTATGGTGCTTTGCTTTGTTGTATATTACTGTATTACTATTTACTGTATTTTTACTTTACTGCTTTACTGTGTTTACAGCTTTTATTGCATTGCATTTCATATTATTACTGTCATACTGGATATTATTGTGTTGTTCTGCTGCTGGTTTTTCTGTTTGTAGGGTGGGCTGGATTCATGAGAGAGAAGCCCAATACCAAGGCTTGAGCATACACCTATGATTAGCGTGGAAAGTAGTGTGACTTGTTTGGCATTTGGCCAGACGAAGTATACATGAAAACTCCACATCCAGACGAGGTTTTCTTGGTAATATTCTGTCCTGTCCATTTGGGGCAGATGATGGAATATAATCTGGAAAACTGTCGACTCTGGCGACCATCCCCGAGGACTCAGTTGTGGCACTCCTCCCGAGATATGACAGTGGCAGCCCACTTTCTGTGGCAAACCCATTGCACATTCTCGATCCGAGGACCCAATGCTGGGAACTTGCTATAGGATTTCCCTTTTGTAGTGAATCAGCGGACGACCTCTTTGATTGGCGATAGCATTGTATCCTTCGGGCTGAATGTGCTATTGCTTCTCAAACCTCTGAAGCTGAGGATCTTTTGTTTTGGAGAATCGGTTGAGGCCTCCTCTTTTGATGATGATGCCAAACCAGAAATGGTGAACGTATCATCATTTCTAGACCTGAGAGCCCGGGATACTGAACATCCTAGTACCCACATGTGAGAGGGGATGGGTGGTTGCAGGTTTGCAGGTAACCGAGACCTCCAACCTACCTGGTTTCTGGGTTTCTCATCTGTGTATATTATCCTGATATTCTGACGGTTTGATTGGGTTGTTATTCTGGATTTTTGGGTTTCTGGTATTCTGGGTCTTATTCAGTCAGCAGAACAGCAGCGGTTTGAGTATTTTGGATACCTTGATCCCATGCCTGCATTTTGCATCATCTTTTTGCATTCTGACATGTTTGTTCATTTGTAGGGTTGCATCCTAACTTTGATTCCGGTTGTCTGAAGACTGTCCATGATGAGTATTAGCGCTGAAAAAAGAAAGAACATCATCCCGTACAAGTTCCCAGAGCTTCATCTAGACGCTGTGCACAAGATCTCGGCTATGGCAAAACCTGAGGCATTGGTAGAGTTCAGAGGAGAATATGGGAGGATTCTGAGTTTCGCCCGGAATGTTACCAATTATGAGTTCAGGGCCCTGCACACTCTGGCACAGTTCTATGACCCTCAACTCCGGTGTTTTCTATTTGCTGATTATCTTTTGGCTCCAACGTTGGAAGAATTTGCTCTTATTTTGGATGTTTCGGTCAAAGAGGGAGCTCCCTTCTATCCTTCTAAGGAGTTTCCTGATTTGGAAAGGGTTGCTGCTACTTTACGTTTGGATCAGTCACTGTTGAAGAAAAATATTGCTAGTAAAGGGGGTTATCAAGGATTTCACACGAAGTTTTTGATCGAACAGGCTGCTACTTGTGCTAAGGCTAAGTGTTGGTCAGTGTTCAATGCAATTCTGGCTATGTGTGTTTATGGAACGGCGTTATTCCCTAATGTGAAGATTTTGTAGATGCACATGCTGTCTGGATATTCACCACGAAGAATCCGATACCTACCTTGCTTGGGGATCTGTATTATTCGATGCACTATAAGAATGAGAAAAGGAGAGGCGGACTTCTTTATTGTTGTGCTTCAATTTTCTATAAGTGGTTTGCTGATCGTCTTCCCAAATCTGGGGCATTCGAAGACACTAAAGGAACTTTAGATTGGGCAAAGAGATTAATGGGGTTAAGGGCCGACAACTTAGTTTGGATCAATCGTGATTTGTTGGGCCGAGAGATCCTGGTTAGTTGTGGAGGTTACCCAAACGTACCTTTAATAGGAAGGAAGGGGGGAATTAACTACAACCCCATTCTTGCTATAAGGCAATTTGGGTATGCTTTAAAGGAGCCGCCAAAAGGCCAAGATGTGCAAAAGTCTCTATTTTTGGGTGAGGAAGCCAATCTGGAGGTGTTGAAAGAAGCTGCAAACGCTTGGAGAGATCGCCATAAGAAAGGAAAGACTTCTTTTGGAAAGTGTAACAACAAAGCTTTTCGTGCGTATGAAGACTGGGTTTAGAGCAGAGTAGAAAGTGTACTTTTGCCATTCTGCAGGGAACCTCCTTCTTACCCTTTGCTGATTGAACCCCCAACCATGATTGAGATGGAGAAGTACAATCAATTATGGGCTGAAAATGAGAAGATTCGAGAGGAGAACCGTGAGTTGCAAAAGGAAATCTACCAGTTGAAACATGAGCGAGGTGAGGCTGTTCATATTGCCAAGCTGAAGACAGAACGTCTCGCTGAGAAAGAAAAGGAGCTGGTTGAAGAGATAGCAGCTAGGAAAAGGGTAGGACAAGCTCTAAAAGGCGTTTGCAAGACTCTCAAATCCAAGAAGGATGACTTAGCCAGGGCTTGGGCGAAGATTCACAGGTTCAATGCTTACCGAAATACTGCAATCACGGCCAACAAGCAGAAAGAAGATAAGCATTTGGAGCAGATTGAGAGTCTGAAGTTGAAGCTCAGGAAGAAAGACGAGGAGATCTTGTCAGGGACGTTCCGAAGACACGCAGTTGAGGAACGGCTCAAAGAAGCCATAGCAACCATGGAAGAGCTGAAAATACAAGCAGGAGTGAAGAGGTCTAAGTGGGAGTGCTCTAGCTCAGGCAGTGGCCCTCATACGGTGCAAGATCCTTAAAGGGAACTTTACTCAGTAGTTTGTATTTTGTTCTTTCTTTGCATTTTGGGTCACCACCAGAATTGTTGGCTGGGGCCTCTGCTTATTTTTGTTTCAGGCTATTTTTTTTGGTACCTTGGGTTGTAATTTCTGACAGTGATTCACTCTGATTTATATGAGCAGCAGTTTCATCCTATTTCACCTTAAAACTGGAATCAAGGGGTGGATCACCCTGCAAATATACAAACATGTTTGCATTTGCATTTGCATAATCATAATCATTTTTGCATTGCAGGTTATCTTGGTTTCTCTGGTTTTCTTATGCTCTCTCTTTCTTTCAGTCAGGATTGATCAACCAACTCATCGTTATTCTACTCGGCTCAATCAAAACAGAGTGATGGACAAAGTTCAGGCAGATATGGCCGCTATGCAAGCTCGCATCGACCAGTTCATGGAAATGATGCAGGGTGTGGTGCAAAGTCAGAACGAGTTTAGAACTCTGGTTCAGCCGTTAGTGGCGCAGGTCGACGAAAACGGTATCCTACACGGTGGTCTTATTAACCGTAATATCCCTCCGGACGGAGTTGGTGCTGGTGGACAGGGCAGAATTCCTACAGTGGTGGGAGAGGGAAGTACTGTTTGGGCTATCCATGGCCATCATTTTAATGATCAACAGGACGATGTGTTCTCGGTCAGGAGTTTAGATGCTGCCCTTCCTGTGGTCAGTGATGAAAGAATCCGTTTAATCGAAGCTCAATTGAAAGGAGTGGTGAAACGGGATGATTTGGGGATTGATTTGGACGACCTAGGGTTGGTCCCTGATGTTGTTATTCCACACAAGATTCAGATTCCTACGCTAGAAAAGTACAATGACTCTACCTGCCCAAGGACTCATGTGAAGGCCTATACCAGGAAGATGGCTGCTCACGCTAAGGATGAAAAGTTAATGATGCACTTCTTCCAAGACAGCCTGTCTGGTGCGTCTTTGGAATGGTACATGGGGCTAGAAAGCAGAGATGTTCGTACCTGGAGAGAGCTAGCTGCAGCTTTCATCAAGCATTATCAGTACAACACAGACATGGCTCCTAACAGAACCCAGCTGTTGAGCATGTCCCAGAAGAATGATGAGAGTTTCAAAGAATACGCGCAAAGGTGGCGTGAATTGGCAGCTAGGGTGCAGCCACCAATGCTAGAGAAAGAGATGCTAGATATGTTCATGGACACACTGCTGAAGCACTACTATGACAAGCTTTTGCCTTGTTCTCTAGGCAAGTTTGCAGATGTGATTGCTATTGGGCAGAAGATAGAGGTCGGAATTAAGGCTGGGAAGGTTTCTAGCGGTGATGGATCGTCTTCCGGACAGGGAAAAAAGCCTTTTGATAATTATAAGAAGAAAGGAGAGACCAACGCTGTATCATCCCACAGGGGAAAAGGGAAACAGCGCCAGTTTAACAATCAACAGGTAGCATCAGTAACCATTCCAGCAACGTTACCTCCGCCACAGCAGCAAAGGGGTAATGCTAATAGGCAACAGGGACAGTATCAGAACAGACAGAGGAATGCAGAGAGGCATTTTGATCAACCCCCAATGTCATATGCACAGTTGTTGCAACATTTACTGCAGTTGCGTCTAGTTGAGCTTCGTACCCTGGCTCCACCAACAGGGGAACTCCCACGAGGCTACGATGCTAACGCACACTGCGATTTTCATTCTGGTGCTCCTGGGCACACGGTGGAGAAGTGCAGGGCGTTTCAGCACAAGGTGCAGGACCTTGTGGACTCTAAAGCCATCAATTTCTCGAATGACGGACCCAATGTTATTCAAAACCCGATGCCTAATCACAATGGGCCAAGGGTGAATGCTATAATTGAGGACTGTGAAACTTTGAATTTGATCGTGGATGTGGAGGAACTGAGGACTCCATTGGTGGTGGTTAAGAATAGGTTATTGAAAGGTGATGTCTATCCGGGCTGTGGTGAGAATTGCTCAGATTGTTTGATAAAGGCTAATGGTTGTGATTCGTTGAAGAGGGGTATTCAGAATTTGATTGATGAGGGCTGTTTACAGTTTGACAGAGGTAATCAGCTAGAAGAGGTTGTTAGTGAAAAGGTTGCCACTATCACTATTCCGTTCAAAACAATTACTATTTCTGGTCCAGCAAGGCCACCTCCAGTCATTATCACAAGGGCTGGACCCATTCCGTACGAGAGTTCTAAGGCTATTCCGTGGAATTATGGTGCATAGGTGTTTGTCAATGGGCAAAAGCAAGAGCTAATGAATACTTCACTAGTGGGTTCTAGTTCAGGGGTTAAAGTTGAGACTGATGCTATAACCAGAAGTGGTAGAGTGCTCCCTCCGGTTAACGATCAACCCGGTACCTCTAGGCAAGATAGAGGAAAACAGGCGATGGATGGTTCTGTTCAGACTCCAGTGATTGTGGAATCTACAGTGAAGCCGGTTGATGATGCTTTTTCGGAAAATGTAGAGGAATTTATGAGGCTCATCCTAAAAAGTGATTATAAGATCGTGGACCAGTTACATCAGACCCCGTCCAAGATCTCTATTCTGTCTCTGCTCTTGTGTTCTGAGGCTCACAAGAATGCTCTTTTGAAGGTTTTAAATGCAGCATACGTTCCTCAAGAGATTTCTGTTAATCAGCTGGAAGGGGTTGTAGCGCACGTGAACGCTGGTAACGGCCTGGGTTTTACAGATCTTGACTTGACTTCTACTGGCAGGAATCATAACAATGCCCTGCATATTTCGATTGAATGCCGTGGCTCACTGATGTCACATGTCTTGGTTGATACTGGTTCATCGTTGAATGTATTGCCCAAGAAAGCGTTAATGAAGTTGGATACTCGAGGACTTATTTGTACACCAAGCGACTTGGTGGTGCGAGCTTTTGATGGCTCGAAGAGATCTATTTTTGGCGAGATTGTGCTTCCAATCAAGGTTGGGTCGGAAATCTTTAATGCAACATTTTACATTATGGATATTCAGCCAGCGTACAGCTGTTTATTGGGTCGTCCTTGGATCCATGGGGCAGGTGCTGTAACTTCCACTTTACATCAAAAGCTGAAGTATATGGTTGATGGTCACGTAGTGACAGTATGCGGGGAAGAAGACATAATGATCAATCAGCTGTCAACCTTCAAATATGTGGAAGTGGATGGGGAAATCCACGAGACGTTGTGCCAGGGATTTGAGAAGGTGAAAGTTTCTGAAGAAGTCGTTCAGTCTGAAGCTGTAGTGCAGCCCGTAGTGGCAAATCAACCTGAGGGTTCCATGTCTTCGTTGAGAGACGCCAAAGCTGTGGTTGAAGCTGGTAACTCACAGAGGTGGGGCCAGGTGGTTGAAGTCCAGAAAAAGAAGGATACTTATGGATTGGGATATAAGCCATCCAAAAGAGATGAGGATCCCCCAAGATTCTATGGCCCTGTCCGGTTCACTAGCGCTGGAGTTTTCTTCGACAGAGTTAATGCTATTGATGAAGAAGGAGACAGTGATTGCGACATGGATAGTTGGATCCGTCCTTGTGTCCCAGGGGAAAGTCTGCACAACTGGTCTTCCGAGAAAGTCATTCAAGTGACAGGCTTCGAGTAATTGCTTTGTTTTCCTATTTTGTTAATCCTACGTTCTGCCCAAGACGTAGTGATTCTGTTTGTAGGGCTTTTAACTGTCGCATGTTTTGCTTTATCATCAATAAAGGACTTTTCACACTCAAATATTTTGATCTCTGTCTTTCTGTTTTTATTTTTATGCATTTAAAAACCCACATCAAAATGGCAATGTGTTTCTTTTGTTGCATCATAATAAAACATACCTCATAAATCATTGTAGGTCTTTTTGTCCAGATGACATCGATCATGACTCAGCTATAGCTCGGTATGACTTTGACAATCCAATTTATCAGGCTAAAGAAGAGGCTGACGAAGAGTGTGAACTGCCCGAAGAGTTGGCCAGATTGTTAAAGCAAGAGGAGAGAGTCATCCAACCTCATCAGGAGGAAATTGAGATTGTGAATCTGGGAACCGAGGACGCTAGAAAGGAAGTAAGAGTAGGGGCTGCGTTGGAAGACAGTGTCAAGGGAAGATTGATTGAAATGCTCCGTGAGTATGTGGACATCTTCGCCTGGTCTTACCAAGACATGCCCGGGCTGGATAGTAATATTGTTGTACACCGGCTACCACTCAAAGAAGGTTGTGCTCCGGTCAAGAAAAAGTTGAGAAGAACTAAACCGGAGATGTCTGTCAAAATCAAGGAAGAGGTTCAGAAACAGCTAGATGCCGGATTTCTTGCCATAACAAATTATCCTCCATGGGTTGCTAACATCGTGCCTGTACCTAAGAAGGATGGGAAGGTCAGGATGTGTGTTGATTACAGGGATTTGAATAGAGCAAGCCCAAAGGATGATTTCCCGCTCCCTCACATTGACGTGTTAGTTGACAATACTGCTCAGTATTCTGTGTTTTCCTTCATGGATGGCTTCTCTGGGTATAACCAAATCAAGATGGCCCCAGAGGACATGGAGAAAACAACATTCATAACACCGTGGGGAACTTTCTGCTACAAAGTGATGCCCTTTGGATTGAAAAATGCAGGGGCAACTTACCAGCGGGCGATGGTGACTCTCTTTCATGATATGATTCACAAAGAGATTGAAGTCTATGTTGATGATATGATTGCGAAGTCACAGACGGAAGAAGAACATCTGGTGAATCTTCAGAAGTTATTTGAAAGGTTAAGGAAATTCAGACTGAGGTTGAATCCAAACAAATGCACCTTCGGGGTGAGATTAGGAAAATTGTTGGGGTTTATTGTTAGTGAAAAAGGTATTGAGGTTGATCCTGCAAAGGTAAAGGCCATACAAGAAATGCCTGTGCCGAAAACAGAAAAAGAGGTTCGTGGTTTCTTGGGGAGATTGAACTACATTGCTAGGTTCATCTCGCATCTCACAGCCACGTGTGAACCAATCTTCAAGTTGTTAAGAAGAGATCAAGCGGTCAGGTGGAATGAAAATTGTCAAAAGGCGTTTGAAAAGATTAAAGAATACTTGCAGGAACCTCCGGTCCTTATGCCGCCAGTGCCAGGAAGGCCTTTGATTATGTATCTCACAGTTCTTGAGAACTCAATGGGTTGTGTGCTCGGTCAACAAGACGAGTCAGGTAAAAAAGAGCACGCCATCTATTACCTGAGTAAGAAGTTTACTGATTGCGAGTCAAGATACTCAATGCTGGAGAAAACATGTTGTGCACTCGCTTGGGCCGCTAAGCGTTTGAGGCAGTATATGTTAAACCATACAACCCTTTTGATTTCGAAGATGGATCCAATCAAGTATGTGTTTGAGAAGCAAGCACTTTCTGGTAGAATAGCCCGTTGGCAGATGGTTCTGACAGAATATGATATTCAATATGTTTCCCAAAAGGCCATTAAGGGAAGTGTTTTGTCAGAATATCTCGCTGAACAGCCAATTGAGGATTATCAACCAATGAAGTTTGAGTTTCCGGATGAGCACATCTGTATCTGAAGATGAAGGATTGCGAAGAGCCTTTGCCTGATGAAGGACCTGAGATTGGATCTCAATGGAAGATGGTTTTTGATGGGGCTGTTAATTCATATGGCAACGGAATCGGGGCAATCATTACGACTCCACAGGGTTCTCATATACCCTTTACTGCCCGATTAGCGTTCATATGCACCAACAATGAGGCGGAGTATGAAGCATGCATCATGGGGTTAGAAGAAGCAATTGATTTGAGAATCAAGAACCTCGATGTTTATGGTGATTCTGCGTTGGTGGTGAATCAGATTACAGGAGAATGGGAGACTCGTCAAGTAAATCTCGTTCCATATAACAATTATGCTAGAAGATTGTTACCTTTCTTTGACAGAGTAGACTTCCATCACATTCCCCGGATAGAGAATCAGATGGCTGATGCGTTGGCAACTTTGTCATCAATGTATAAAGTGAATCTTTGGAATGAAGCTCCCTCAATCAGAATCATGCGCTTGGATAGACCTGCTTTTGTATTTGCAGTTGAAGGGGTATCAGATGGCAAGCCTTGGTATCATGACATTAAAGTCTTCTTGAAGAGTCAGGAATACCCAGCTGGGGCATCTTCCAAGGATAAAAAGACATTGAGGAGGTTATCAGGAAACTTCTTTTTGAACAAGGATGATGTGTTGTACAAGAGAAACTTTGACATGGTCTTGCTACGTTGTGTTGATGAACACGAGGCAGGTTTGTTAATGGAAGAGGTTCACGAAGGTTCCTTCGGTACTCATGCCAATGGGCATGCTATGGCCAGAAAATTGTTGAGAGCGGGGTATTATTGGATGACTATGGAGTCTGACTGTTTTAAATACGCCCGGAAATGTCATAAATGCCAGATTTATGCTGACAAGGTGCATGTACCGCCTACTCCTCTAAATTTTTTGTCGTCACCTTGGCCTTTTGCTATGCGGGGCATTGACATGATTGGGAAGATCGAGCCGACCACTTCAAATGGACATCGTTTTATCCTGGTGGCTATTGATTATTTCACGAAGTGGGTGGAAGCAGCATCGTATGCCAACGTCACCAAACAAGTGGTAGCCCGGTTCATTAAGAAGGACATCATCTGCCGGTATGGAGTCCCGGAGAGAATCATTACTGATAATGGTTCAAATCTGAATAACAAGATGATGAAGGAGCTATGCCAGAGCTTTAAAATCGAACATCACAATTCTTCTCCCTATCGTCCGAAGATGAATGGGGCTGTTGAAGCGGCTAATAAGAACATAAAGAAGATTGTGCAGAAGATGGTAGTGACATACAAAGACTGGCATGAGATGTTGCCTTACGCTTTGCATGGATATCGTACTTCGGTATGCACATCAACTGGGGCAACTCCTTTCTCACTGGTGTATGGCATGGAAGCAGTCCTGCCATTAGAAGTTGAGATTCCTTCTTTGAGAATTCTGACAGATGTGAAGCTGGATGAAGCTGAATGGGTGCGTTCCCGGCTAAATGAATTGAACCTCATTGAAGAGAAGAGATTGAAAGCCATTGCGCATGGCCGGTTGTATCAGAGCAGGATGAAGAAAGCCTTTGATCAGAAGGTGCGTCCTCGGTGTTTTCAAGCTGGTGAATTAGTTCTGAAAAGGATCACTCCTCCTCAAACAGATCACAGGGGCAAGTGGACTCCGAATTACGAAGGGCCATGTGTAGTAAGACAGGTTTTCTCTGGTGGAGCCTTATTACTCTCAACTATGGATGGCGAAGATTTTACGTCCCCTGTGAACGCGGATGTAGTCAAAAAATACTTTGCATAAAAGAGACCCGCTGAGCATAAAAAGAAGGTTCAGGCAAAAATGGGGCATCCTGGCGAACCATAAAAAGAAAAGGTTTGGGCAAAAATTAGGGATAAAAAGAAAACCTGAAAAGGCAACCTTGGCAAAAATGGGTATCCCGGTGGATTGAAAACCCGAGAAGGGCGATCCAGGCAAAAGTTAGGGATTTTTAAAGCAAAGACTACGATCCGCGTTCGATCTGTGATCACTGTTCGCACTTGGAAAATTCGGAGGAAAGGAATCAGTCCAGTTAGTCGTCTTCGAAGGCCAAAGTATCTGCGGATGAACAAGTCATATGGGTTATAGCTGAGTTGAGTCATGGTGGATGTCTGTTCCCCACATTGCCGACATTTGTATTTTCTTTTGCTTTTTGCGCAATTACCTCTTTTCAGGAATTGCTTCCAGATGTAAATGCCTATTTACAGGCCAATTCATTCAATAAAGTTTGCATTTCAGTTAAAGAGCTTTTGTTTTCTGTTTTACCTGTTTTGTTTGTGAAAATGTCCGATATTTTTTATAAAAACATTACATGCTAAAACGTTGAGCTTTATGACACAAGATGGAAAAACAGTGGCAATTGCTTAGGCGACAGTCACCATGTGGATAATCAATGTATTCATTCTTGCACGTAGACTTTTGTTGGTTTTGCAGGATGACAGGTGTACTTTCCCCAGTAGAGTAGAGCTCTCCTCAACTTTGAAGTCTGATCGTCCTCAGCAGGTTATTACTCTTCCCCATCAGAGTATAAAGGAGTAATTCCCTAAGCGGAATCGTTAAGGATCGTCCTCCTTAGCAGGATATAAGAGGTTTTTTCCCAGGCCAGAGTTGTGACTTGGCACATCTTTCTCCAGTAAGTGATGTCTCCCCACGGAGCAGGGGGCAGTTATTTATTCCCCAGCTAGTCAGGAAGCTTGTGTTATCCCCTAGCAGGTGAATGTTGACAATTACTTTCTCTCCCAAGCGGAGTCGTTGAGGATCGTCTTCCTCAGCAAAGTACAGAGGATTGTATACCCAGCCGGAGTCGTGTTTGGATTGTTATTCCCCAGCAAGTACTCAGAAGTTGATTGCTTTGAGGTGAATGTTGTCGTACCTCCAACAGGAAGTTTGTGGACGAAGATGTTATTATCCCCACAGGGTCCTGATGTCTACTTTCCTCGGTTAGTCAGAAAGTATAGTTTCGTCGACAATGGTTTGATCTAGTACCCGGCAGGGTGAGGGTAAAGTTACTTCCCTAGCAGCAGATTAAGCTCATTTCCCCAATCAGAGTCTGGTGGTGAGTGGTATCCCCAGCAGGTCTTAAGGCCAATCGTTTGTGGCAGGCGCCGAAGCCAAGTTCTGAAATAGCTGGTCGTCCCCAGCGGTGGAATTTCCATCTTCAGTATTCATATCCCTCCCTAGCTAAGTGGGTATTCTCTCGGAGCTTCGTCCATCTCCAGCAGAGTAGTTGATCTTGATATTCCCCAACAGAGTGGATATCCTCTTGGAGTTTCGTCCATCTCCGACAGAGTTGGTGATTGGATATTCCCTAGCAGGGAGAAGTTTTCCTCAACAAGTTTTCCTTTGTTTCAGGGGCAATTTAGTTTGCCGTCCCTAGCGGAGTTACTTCTGGTCTTCAGCATTTATTTTGCTGGGACGTCTCTTTTGCATTGCATAAGCGTTTGTTTTGCATAGCATCCTCCCAAATGCGTAGCATTTCCACTTCATGTGGGGCATTACGGCAAAATTCAAACATATGCATCCGAAGCGTAAGCCAGGTTTGAGTTTTCCTTCGTCAGGAAAAGCCGGATTTCGAAAAGATGTCTTTACTCCATAGGTGTTAGGTTAAACAATACTTGACAGTTCCCCGGCAGAATGTCTTGCCAGGATTGTTTATCCTTGCTTCTTTTTGTACCCCTCCGTCCAGGTAGTCCTTTGGTTTATTCCCTCAAGATTTTACCGTCAGACACTCGTCCGTGTTTCTTTCAGCACCCGTCCGTGTTCGAACCTTTTAAGCCAATGCCCGTCCGCATTGACTTTCGACACTCGTCCGTGTTTCTTTCAGCACCCGTCTGTGTTTGACTCATTTGTTTCAATGCCCGTCCGCATTGACATTTAACACTCGTCTGTGTTTCCTTCAGCACCCGCCCGTGTGTGAACCGTTGATTTCAATATCCGTCCGTATTGACCTTTTGATGACACTCGTCCGTGTTGCCTTCCATTCCCCAGCGAGATTAATTCCCGATAAAGTTGCTTTACAACCTTTTCAGTACCCGTCCGTATTGAAATCTTTTACACCCGTCCGTGTACCTTTTTCAATACCCATCCGTATTGAAATCTTTTACACCCGTCCGTGTACCCTTTTCAGTACCCGTCCGTATTGAATGTTCGACACCCGTCCGTGTGCATTCTCAATCCCCAGAGAGGTCATCTTGAACCTCCTTTTACACCCGTCCGTGTACCTTTTTCAATACCCATCCGCATTGAAATCTTTTACACCCGTCCGTGTATCTTCTCAATACCCGTCCGTATTTGACATCCTGGATTCCTTGACACCCGTCCGTGTTCATCCCCAGCATAGCTAACACTCGTTTGTGTTTATTTCAGGACTTTTCATTACAGTTTTGGTTTCCAACACTCGTACGTGTCGTGACAGTGCAACTTTTTTTTGTTTGTTTGTTCCCCGGTGGAGTCGTCCCTCCTTTGAGGGTTGCAAATTTTAGGTTTTTTTTGGTATTCAATCTCTGTGAACCCTTGGAACGCATGATAGCCGTCACTATCATACCTTCAGGATCAAGTTGATTGAATAGGGGCAGCTGTAACACCTCAAAATTTGCCTTGTTGTTTTTAGATAACTGGCTTATGTTTCTTTTCATTTCTTGCATTTGCATTGTGCATAGCATTTGGTTCTTAGCATGGGATCGAGGTATTTGGTTCAACTCAAGGGCAAAAGCTTCTTATGAGCTCCATAAGTTTCTCACATCCTTATATGGTGGCCCAAGGGTATTTCAATGAGGGATTCTCCAAGTGGTTATATCAAGGGTTGGTGTCCATACACTGATGACCAAAACTAGGGTTTTATGGTTAAGGGTCCTAAGTTCAAGGAGTTGATTCAAACCTTTCACCAAGGTTCTCCATATGTCAAAACAAGTCTAAGGATGGATTTTGAGCCAAAAATTCACCATGGAAGACCTCAGATGATTCAGTAGCTTACAGATGAAGTAATCAGTCAAACTGGTCAACTGAAAAGTCAAACTAAGGTTTTGAGAGGTCCTCATCATGGTAATCAAGTCAAGAGACCTTTATTTGGTCTATGGAAGGCTTTCATGATCACAATTTGCAAGAATCAAGCTTTGGTAAAAAGTTACTAAATTGGGAAAGTGACTTGTAATTTCAAGTTACTATTTTTGGCATATTTTCAACCAACTTTAACCAAACTTTTCATGATCAAAAATGCTTCAAACGAATTTTTTCCCAACACCAAAGTTGTAGATCTCTTTCTCCTCTTTCCAAAGAGTGGTGGATCATGATCATATCATTTTTAGATCAAGAGTTATGGGCATTTGAAGTTAAAGGGCATTTAGTGTTCCACCATGCATACCATTTTGACATAACTTGCAAGATGCATTTTAACTCACCAATATGGCTTCTAATTGTTCAGTTCACCTCACCATACTCCATTGCACCTCACTTAGCATCATTTTGAGCTAAGAATTGAATGAATCCGTGGATTACATAGTCATAATTCATCATTATGCAATTTTGCAAGTTCACTTGGAATTCATAATTCAGTTACTCTCCAGCCCCAAGATCAATCCAAAGGTGGTCCTTGCATCAAAAGGAAAACAATCATGCACTTTTCATGAAGAATGAACGAGCCAAATACCTCATGTGCACAAACTTGCAAATTTGCAAAACAGCCCAAAACTCATTGCTCTCAAGTCCTTGAAGTTTAAAACCCTAAACAGTAGCATTGGCACACTATATAAGCTAACTCACACGAATTTCTCAGCAGCTACTATTCTTTTTCATCACTTTTCAAAGTTTTTGCTCTCAAGTTTCTCTCCTTAGATTCTCCCAATCCTTCAAGGTTCCTCCATTTTTCTTGGTTGGTTTAGGATCAGTGAAGCACAAGGAAGAGAAATCCACCATTGTTTTGAGGTTTAAGCAAGGAATTCATCAAGTTGAGTTCAGAGCTTCAACTTTCGGATTCAAGGATTCAGGCTAGTTTGAAGGTCTAATTGCATTTATTTTGCAATTAGACGGTTGAAAGAGTTGATCTGCAGCTTATCTTGGAGTTTCTTGACGTATTTCCATTTCTGCAAATCTCAGGTGAGCTCCAAATTCATAGATCTAGAATTGATTTTTGTTGTGTGTTTAATGTTCATCTTGATGTGCTGAGCTCATATATGTGTTTGGTTTTGATTTTCAACATGAATCATGGCTGAAATTTAGATCTGAAATTTTCAGATCCAAACTTGTTTCATTCGATTCTTGAAATATATGCATGATAAATGATTTTGAGTGGCCTATTTGTGATCTACGTGAGTTGCTGAACGTTTTGATGTATGATTTGTTGTTTTTGGTTATTGTTTGAAGTTTGGTGACCGGAGAGTGGCCGGAGAAGATGACCGGCGCTTCTCCGGCCGGTGAGGGTTTAATTAGGGTTTGTGGTTTTCCAGTTTGAATCTCATGCGTTGGATTGTGTTTAATTTTCCAGTTTAATTCACGTGCGTTGGATCTTGGTTATGTGGTGTTAATTAAGTTGATTAGGGTTTAGTGGACCTGATTAAGTCATGACCGTTTGATTTCATTTAATTAGTGCATTTGAATGTGGACCATTGGATTGTTGACTTTACTTTGTTTGACTAAGAGCATGAGCCTGTGGATCTGGAGACTTTTTTATGTTTGACTTAATCTCAGTCGTTCGTTGTTTCTGAAGGCTTGATAGCCCTTGGGCCTTTTCTGCTGTTTACACCCCCGTTTCTGAGCCCATGGTCATTTGCACGCGTTTGGATTTCTCTTTGCACCCCTATCTTCATTTCATTTTCTTTTTATTTTCTATTTTCATACCATTTCATAATTAATTGTTAAAAATACTTGCATGTGCTAAAAAATTCCAAAAAAATTCATCATCCCTCCTCATTATTAAAATTAATTTTTCACATTTTATTTTATTATTTTTGCATTAAATTTGCATTAAATATTAATTTTCCAAATTAATTTTTCTCATTTGCACTTCATATTGCATACTTCATGTTGCATTTTTTATTTCTCTCATTTGGAAAGTGATTTGATCCTGATTCTTTTTGGGTTGTGTTCATAACATGTTGAAGTATGTTTGAGATTTTTGGTATGATTTTTAGATCCTTTTTGGATGACTTTTGATGTGTTTCTTTGAGCATGAATGTATGAAATCCTATTGATGCTTTGACCTAATTGTTGATTGACTTTGGTTCTGATTCATTGCTTGTGGATTTGATATGTCAATTATACATGTTTGAGATGCTTGAATACTGAATGACATAATTTTTGAGGCATGTTTGTTATTTCTTTGAAGCATGAGCTTTAACTTGTCCAATTTGTGAATATATGCTTCATGTTTGGTTTGCTTGATCATGAAGGCACTTGTGCCACAATTTTAGGTCTTGTTTGAGGATTGATAGCATGTTAATTGACCTCTGGTTGTGATATTTGGATCTCATCTTTGCATGTTTGATGTTTGCCTTGCACCTTAAGTCACTTGTTTCACAAGAATGAATCATGTTTCACTTCACTTCACTTCTTCTTTTTTGCTTCTTAATTGATTGTGAAAGTGTTTGTGTGACTTGAATGTTGTTTGAAGATCATGTTTAGGCACATGTTTAGGATTGTGTCACTTCTGGACTTGGTTTACTTTGTGGAATTTTGACTTGGTTGCTTCACATGATCACTTATTTTCATCTCACTCCTTCTTTAATGACTTGAATGGTACTTGAGTGACTTCTCCTTTTTCTTTTGACTAATTGTGCATGATTAATGTTAGAGGTCAGTAGGACCATTAGGTTCTGAACTTGATGTTTGATTTACCTTAGAACTTGTTTCTTTATTGCCTTATGCTTGTTTGAGTTTCATTTTGCCATATGTGAATACTTCTAACATTTTCAGGGGTAAATGGTAAGTTGTTTGAGTGTGGATATGCTTCCACATTTTACTTTCTTCCTTTATCTTTTAACTTCCATACTTGTGTTTGAAGTGAGCTTAGGCCACTTATGTTTCACTTCTCTTTCTCCTCCTTCTCTTTCACTCTTTTCATCCCTCGAGTCTCAAGACTTGTTTAAGTCTTGGATTCTCTCCCTTTAGAGCTACCTAGTCCAACTTAATTTTCGATTAAGCTTGGAGTAGGATTAGCATTAGGTTAGGTAGTCGTCTCTCCTAAACCTCACTAACCATAGGACATCCATGCATGATAACATTAGGACTCTTAGTTTCCCCGTAGAGTTTCCTTTTGTGTCGCTTCTCTTCTCATCTCAAACTTCTTGAAAACACTTAATAAAATATAACGTATATTGCGCTCGAGCCTTAAGTGTAGGAAGTGAAGAACGAGGGGTCTCCTCTCTTCTTCTAGGGTGTTTAGCATACGTCTCATTCGGGGGCGATCATGCGACTCACTCGTTCCCGCATGGTAGACTTTGGTGCAATGTAAGTTACGAACTAACTCAAAACACTTCTGTCTAAAAAACACCAAACCAATTCAAATCTTTTTATCCTCCGGGATTGTTGGGTTTCAAACTTCTTTTTTTTTCAGAAAAGAGCTCGTCGCTCACGTAAAAAACACTTACCTACCCGTGGTCGTACCCACGAACTACGTCAGCTCTGATTCCTCTCTCTCGTCCGATTGAGGATACGTAGGCACAAGACAGCGATTGTCTTGGCGAGCCACCTTCCCCCACAGTTCCCATCCGAACTACGTTGACTCTGACTTTCCCATTGCACTGAGGGAGTACGTAGGCCTAGGACAACGATACTGTCCTATCGAGTCACTTCTTTTTTTTTTCTCTTTTTCTTCTTCGTTTCTCCGTTCTTTCCGTTCTCGTTTCTTCGCCGATCCAGTAGCAGCGAAGTTCCAGATGACGACACCCTTTATGCAGACAGCAAGCGTGGATCCCATCGAGTACGATGGACGTGTTGGGTGCTAGCACCTTCCCTTCGCGTAACCGACTCCCGTACCCGTTCTCTTGGTCGCGTGACCATGCTCTTTCCCTTCTTCCAGGTTTACGCAGTGTTTCCTTTCCCTCTCTTGGGATAAATACACTTTGCTGGCGACTCTGTGTCTTTTGCGCCACTCTCGCGTTTGTACCGTTGGATGCGAATCTTTCGGGAGCGACAACATGGTCTTGCTCCGATGCGTAGACAGACCAGAAGCAGACATGCTGATAAAAGAAATTCATGAGGGATCCTTTGGCATTCATGCCAACGGACACACAATGGCGAGAAAAATTCTAAGAGCAGGGTACTATTGGTTGACAATGGAATCCGACTGCTACAAGTACATGAGGAGGTGTCACAAGTGTCAGATATACTCCGACAAGATTCATGTACCGCCATCGCATCTCAAAGTTCTCTCTTCCCCGTGGCCTTTTTCCATATGGGGAATCGACATGATTGGCATGATTGAGCCCAAGGCTTCAAACGGACATCGGTTCATTCTGGTCGCCATTGATTACTTCACCAAGTGGGTCGAAGCAGCGTCGTACGCTAATGTATCCCGACAAGTGGTGGTCCGATTTATCAAAAACAATATCATCTGCCGTTATGGTGTTCTGAGCCAGATCATTACGGATAATGGATCTAACTTGAACAATAAGATGATGAAAGAGTTGTGTGCTGAGTTTAAGATCGAACACCATAACTCATCTCCCTACCGACCCAAGATGAACGGAGCGGTAGAAGCGGCTAACAAGACATCAAGAAGATCGTTCAAAAGATGGTTGTAACTTACAAAGACTGGCATGAGATGTTACCCTTTGCTCTTCACGGTTATCACACATCTGTCCGCACTTCAACAGGGGCAACCCCTTTCTCTCTAGTGTATGGCATGGAGGCAGTGCTCCCCATAGAAGTAGAGATCCCCTCAATCCGGGTATTGATGGAAGCTAAGCTTACAGAAGTTGAATGGTGTCTAAGTCGACACGACGAACTGAATCTGATCGAAGAGAAGTGAATCACGGCACTATGCCAAGGTCAATTGTATCAACAGAGAATGAAGAGGGCGTTTAACAAAAAGGTCCGACCTCGCATCTTCAGGAAAGGAGACCTCGTGCTCAAGAAAATACAATCATTTCTCACTCATTTGCGAGGCAAATGGACTCCGAATTATGACGGCCCATATGTGGTCAAGAGAGCTTTCTCAGGCGGCGCCTTGAGACTTGCAACCATGGACGGAGAGGAACTTGCCTACCCCACGAATGTTGATGTAGTCAAGAAATACTTCGCCTAAACTAAAAAAAAATGTCTCGGTGGATTGAAAACCCGAAAGGGCGGTCCAGGCAAAAATTAGAGACAAAATATAAAAAATCATCCCGGTGGATTGGAAAAATCACAGTACAATCCAGGCAAAAGTTAGGGATAATGGCAAGTAACTATGTTCAACAGAGGCAAATCCCTTAGCAGCAGTTACACCATCCAGCGGAGGAAAACTCCAGTCAAGGTCATCTTCGACAAAAGCTCAGGATGCCCTGAATTCAAAGTTGGTAGAAGGATAGTGGTCATTATGTTTCAGCGTAGCCCTTTTCCCCGTAAATTACCATTTTCTAACTTTGTATATACTCTTTGGAATCACGCGTTTGGCTGATCTCCATCTTATCAATAAAATTTGAACCCCTGTGCTTTTGTTTGTAATTCTCATTTGTTTTAGCTTTACAGAACGACATTTTAATATGATCAGGGATTCTTGAAATAAAACAAAACGAATTTACTTGTTAAACTTTTTCTGCTTTTAAAATAAATATTGGAAATTATGTTGACTGTTGAACATCGAAAGAACATTGATTGCATCTCCAAAGGTGTCTGAGCCTCAAAGTACAGAATCAAAGTATTCCTTCTAAACCAGTATGTCTGAATGAAGGATCAGCTGTGTCAGAGACCTTGTTTCGTTTGACACGCCTCGGCAGAGTTCTTATCTCCTAAGCCCGACCAACATAGTTCCCCGCAGGGACTATCTCTCCTAAGCAAGGTAGAATTGCTACTTTTGGACCAACGGTACTTCTTCGCCCCGCGATGGCCGAGTATCTAGTCGTGTTCATCCATTAGTCTGTATGTCGCGTCTGTTTTGTCAACATATACATACATACATCATGATTTGTTGATTTACATTCATATTCATATTGTATCGCTATCACTCTAGTCGGTCTTGTCCCCTAGAGATAACAGTCCTCTCAATCGAGTTGTCAGTTCTTTCCTCGTCAGGAAATGTTGCATCTGAACAATCTCTCCTCCCGTTTATTTATGGATTAGAATTGGCCCTTGACCACTTTGATAACTTACCAGAGAACTTTCGACGAATGTTATTCTTCGCCATTGAAGATGATATCCTTGCTTTCCCAGATTAAGGAAAATCCCCAGAGAAAGCTTCTTAATCAAGAGATTCAGCGGTACGGCAGTTTTTCTCCGAAAAACCACTGATGAAAAGGTCATCGGCATCTCAAAATTGGATCCCATCATATGGCACTTCTCCGGGAAGATCCCGAGAAAAGTACGATGTAAGACCCCAAATGAAAGCAGTCTCTCAGGAAACTCACTTTTCCCCAATAGAAACAAATGGCGTCTCCAACAGAGAAGTTTGTGCAACTCTATAACTCAGACGACTGGGTTCCCCAGCAACTCTTACATCAAATCTGTTTCTATCAAATGGCATCTCCCCAGGAAAATTCGGCGAGGAGTTTGAGGAAAATCGATACGAATAGCGTCCCTTGTCAAGAAAGTTTATTGACAAAAGAAACTGAGACCAGATCTTTGGTAAAAAACCAGGATCGAGGGGAAGTTTATTTCAGAAACTAAGACCAGATCCTTGGTAGGAAACCAGAATCGAGGGGAAGTTTATATCAGAAACTGAGACCAGATCTTTGGTAAGAAACCAGGATTGAGGGGAAGTTTATTTCAGAAACTGAGAAACCAGGATCGAGGGGAAGTTTATATCAGAAACTGAGACCAGATCTTTGGTAAGAAACCAGGATCGAGGGGAAGTTTATTTCAGAAACTAAGACCAGATCCTTGGTAGGAAACCAGGATCGAGGGGAAGTTTACAAAAGAAACTTAGACCAGTTCCTTGGTGGGAAACCAGGATCGAGGGGAAGTTTATTTCAGAAACTGAGACCAGTTCCTTGGTAGGAAACCAGGATCGAGGGGAAGTTTTACCTTTTCTAAGCATCATTGCTTAGCAAAAGAAGATGGATGCGTAAACTACCATTCATAACCACCATCAAAATTTTGGGTATTCCGATATTTAATCCTCTTGCACCCCGAATGCCCGAACACCTTCGTCATTCGCACCTTCGTGTCCAAGAAGATTAAATAGGGGCATCTGTCATACCCTAAATTTTGACCACTAAGATTTCCCATCATTGTGAAAATCATCATCACAATATGGAGGAACCATCATACCTCATCAGTCTCCCCAAAGATGGGTGAGCATCCACTACAATCAAAATTAGGGTTTCAAGCCCTCTCAGAGTTCTTAGATAAAGGATCAATCAAGAAATGACATGATCTACAACTTGTCTAGCCTCTCAAATATCCACAAGGTATCAAGAGGAATCCCACTTCAAGGATTAAGCACAAGACTGCTCCCTTCCAGGTGGATCAAGCCTCGAGATCGCCAGTGTCACCAAATTAGGGTTTGGTCGACCAGGGCCTCCAGGTGAAAATTTTCCTCTGGGCATGAGCCAATGCTTCAAAGCATATCCTAAAATACTCCATGGAACCTCATGGGCCCAAGTATCAAGTCAATTTGACCTCAGGGGATGCATACATCAAAAATCAAGAATTAGGGTTTCTTGACCTAATTCACCCCTAAGTTGACTTTTGGGACAAATCATGAGCCAAGACCTCAAGACATGATTTGAGGGTCTCTAATATACCACATTGATCCATTTGGAACAATGGATTGATCCAGGAAGTTTGAGCCACAAGTCTCAATTTCATCTGAACCATAGTTAGGGTTTCGCGAGAAAAGTCAACTGTAACTTTGAATTTTGACCAGGACATGCTCCCAAACCCTAGGACATGATTCAATACACCCTATAACACCCATGGAACATGTCCATCAAGTTTTATTTAGGTCAAGGGCATGATTTCCTAAGGGATTGCACAGTTTGGAATTCATCTGACAAAAAGTCAACTGTGCACAAAAGTCAACTTTGACTTTTTGAGATTTTTCACAATAAATGGATTTTTAACCCTAAAATGATGTTAATGTATGATTTGAATCATCATTCATCAAGAAAAATCAAAGAAAATGGGATAACTTGTAAAAGGGGTAACCATAAAAACTTAGAATATTTTCTAAGTTATGAAATAAAGTGGCAAGGGTACCAACTTTGGAGGATCATAACTCCTAAACCACAAAGCCATTCTTCCCCATCCAAAGCTTGATTTATAGCCCTCATGGCCCTCTACAAAAACCTCAACTAGACCTCACTCCAATTCATTGTGGATTTTGAGCTATGAGTGAGCCAAAATGGCTGGAAACATGAAAGTACAATTTTTCCAACACTTAGAAAAAATTTTGTCCAAGACAGATTTTGTTGGAAACACCAAAACTTGAGGGATTTTTTCACACAGTTACAAGCTGAATCAATTCATGGTATGAACATCAAAGTTGTTACACATATTTCCTACAATCCAAGCAACTCAATAGCATGAAACCACTCCACTTAGGCCAAGAGTTATGGCTGCCACAACACACCATGTCAAGGTTGCCATGAAAAATTAGTTAGGGAGTTTTCTTGCCATCCACGATTTTTGAGTCAAAAGCAATGATCACTGTGCCACATGCATTCAATCTGAGCATAAACCAAATGATCCAACTGATAGAGTTGAGTCAAAAAGCCAAGGAATCTTCCAACTTGAAATTCATGCATTTTGGCACATTTTGCCTTGAATTCAAAGGGCATTATTAATGTGGAATAGTGCATTTTCAACAAAGCCACTCTACTCAGTCAAGTTCTCTGATTAAACAACACTAAAAACATCTGAAGAATGTGAATTTGGTCAAGACATAGCCCTGCTCTTGAGAGAGGCTAGTTTGCCTTGCATGAGAAGAAATGCCACCGAGCCTATCCCTTTGAATGTGATCTGATCCAGCAGCCATTCACTATTCCTCCAAGACAAGAGTTGATCACCTATAAATAGAGGTTCCAATGGATCATTCAACTCACACCAAAGCCAGTTACAGCACTGCTTTCTCTCATTCTTCCTTAAACCTCAAATTTCTTAGTTTTTGAGCAACCACTATCGGGTTTTGAGTTGCAGCCATAAGCAATCAATTCTAATTGCTCAAACACATCACATATGATGTATTTGAGGTGTCCAAACACTTAAACACTAACTGTAACACCTCAGACTCAAAATCACCCTTCAACCAAGCCATTATGCCTCAATTTTGCAGTTGGAGTGCTCCAGCTTGATCCAAAGAGTTTCAAAGTGTTCCAAAGCTTGAAACACACTCAATAACATCCATTGAAGCTGTAGGGATCATCAAATCACATCTGGAACACCATCTGTGCAAAGTTCCATTTCAGCTTGCATCAAGGTAAGCCTCAAAAATCCAACTCCATGATCCATGCATATTTCCTCGCATGGTATTTTTGCCAATTGCTTGCCATCATATGTTGATTGTTTTCCCTCAGAAAATTTGATCATAGCACTCATAATCATGTCTGCTCGATTGCTTTTGCAAAATTAGGGTTCATACGGCCACAAGGATATAATTTTTTATACACTAAAAACAAATAAAATTGGGTATTGCCATCTTCTTCCTTGTGAAAAAACACATGAGTTTGATGTTTGAATCATGTCCAATGGTTGAGAATTGAGAGAGATAGGGTGCTTCATGCATGAGCTGGAGGAAGAAGATGGCCATGGCGCCATTTTCAGAAAATCCAACTTGTTTACTATATATTTATTGTTTGCCATGTTATATTTGAATTGGCATTGCGCCCCAGTGGTTGATCAGCTGGTTTTATGTGTATTGGAAAGCGAGAGGTCTGGGGTTCGAATCCCCCTCGCCCCAGATCTCTTTTTTATCACTTTTTCCTATTTTTCTCATTTTTCACATTTTGTTTTATATGATTTGAAAAATTAATAACTCTTTCAATTTTAATTATTTTTATTGGTTCTTTTAGCAAAATATCACAAAAATGTTGAAATATTTTATTCCACAAAAAAATTAAGTTTATATTATTTATTTAATATAATTAGTATTTTTGTGAATAAATCATTTTAAAATGAACTTTCATCTTGAAAAATCAAGACCAAATGAGTTTTAATATCTCTTGTGATTAAAACCTCATTTTTCAAACCTTAAACAAAAATCACAAGTGGTTTATTCAAACCTATTTGGTATTTTTATCATTTTATTTGATTTTCTTTTAATATTTACTTTTAAAGGAAAATAAATTAGGGTTTCTTTGATTTTCACCCTCACAAAACATTTTAAAATACACTTTGGGCCTCTAATAGAGTGTAAGACCCAACCCCCTAGTACAGAAAATTTTTTGGGCCTCACTCATTGTATAAGTCCCTCTGTACATTTCCAAATAAACGGCATGATCGTCGCCTTTTTAAAATCAATTGGGCCTCTCCTCGAGCTATAAGACCCATTCAAAACTTTTGGGTCTCTAATAGAGTGTAAGACCCAATCCCCTTTTAACCAAAACAATGATGGGCCTCAGATATTGTATAAGCCCCTTTGCGTTAAAAGAAAATCTCGGCGCGATCGCCATTTCAAATGAAAAATCATCTGGGCCTACCCTCGTGTTATAAGCCCCATTCTTTTTCTTTAAACCTTTTGGGCCTCTTGAGAGAGTGTAAGACCCATCCCTTCGTATAGAAAACAATTTTTGGGCCTTAGTCACTTGTATAAGTCCCTCTGTACAAATTCAACAGTGCGATCACTAATAAAACCCTGGGCCTCTCCTTGAGCTGTAAGCCCCAAATCTTTCTTTTTCAAAGCACTTTCTCCTTTGATTTTGAATATACTGTTGTTTTCCATCTTTCTTTGTTGAATAACTAACAAAACAGCATGGAAGCTCTACAACCGAGTAAGTGTTTATACGCTTTCATTTACCGCTTTCATATACATATAACTGTATGGTGGGGCTGTTTCTCTGTAAGTCTTCTTTCATAAACTCATATCAACTGTGTAATAATAGTATAGATATTTAGAGTTTCCCCGGAAACTACGTCTAGAACTAAGTAAAATAGTACCGATCACTCTTAGAAATAGACAGACTAGATCCCCAATAGGAGCACCAGATACAGTCTTCTCTTCGGCTGTCCTCCTTAGGAATTATCAAGAGACTCTACTCCCCAGAGATGAACTTTTCTCCGTGAATGGCATCTCTTGAGTTTCTTCCAAATTCTCGAACTTTCCTGGCTTGATCTATTCTCTGTGAATAGCCTGTCTTGAATTTCGCGGGATTTGGGGACCCACAGGCTTCTTAAAAGCATCCCCGCCTCCTCTTGGGCGTTGTACAAGGACCTGTCGGCTTCTTAGAAGTATTCACAGCCTCATCTTAGGCTTCGTATAAATGATTTCTTTCTTCGGGAATGATAGCCTCCTCTTGGGCTTAGTAAAAATTGTCCCTCGGCTTCTTAAAAGTTTCCATCCTCCTCTTGGGCTTCGTACAAATTGTCCCGACGACCTCGTAGAGGTATAGGAACAGGAATTAGTCATCTTAATAGAACAGTCTTTCCAAGAGTCTACTACTGTTTCTCAAAGCATAGTACAAAAGATAACTCTAGACTTGGACAGTCTCATTTCCTTGCGTCTCAAAGACATTCTCAAGCACCCTTAAAGAATAGGAAGGAACCCCGTACACTCGGACAGTCTCAATACCCTTTGGATTTCCCATTTCCTCAAAGAAAAGGAAATATCCCTGATCCTCGAATCAAAATCCCTGAGTACAGTGTTACTCATATAAGAACTGATTTTCTCTTTGAACCCATATACTGGTCACTCAACTGAAATAGTACCATCTTTTAGCCTCCATCTCGGGCTTCGTACGAGATACAAAAGACTCTCTTGTTGAGTCGAACATCTTTAGCCTCCATCTCGGGCTTCGTACGAGATACAAAAGACTCTCTTGTTGAGTCGAACATGTTTAGCCTCCATCTCGGGCTTCGTACGAGATACAAAAGACTCTCTTGTTGAGTCGAACATCTTTAGCCTCCATCTCGGGCTTCATACGAGATACAAAAGACTCTCTTGTTGAGTCGAACATCTTTCGCCTCCATCTTGGGCTTTGTATGAGATACAAAAGGTTCTTATTGAATCAACACTTTGGCCTCCATCTCGGGCTTTATACGAGATACAAAAAAGACTCTCTTGTTGAGTCACAATCCTTTTAGCCTCCGTCTTGGGCTTTGTACAAGACACAAATCACTCTCTTATTGAATATAAAACACCTTAGCCTCCATAGAATAGGAGGAACTACGATCGCTCTGATTTCCCTGTTTCGGTAAACGGGAATACGTAGGCATAAGATTGAAAGAAAAATCTTAGCGAGCACACTAAACAAAAACCCTCAGATCCCAAATCCTCATATATCAGTCAAAATATCATAGTCCGTATTCCCCGCTAAAAGTTCAAATTCCATCAAAATAACCTAAGAGAGGGCCCCCCACATTGATCGCATATGTAAACCAACAGTTTTTACTGTTTGACCTCAGTTTGCAAAGCAGGGTTAATTAGAGACATCTATTTCCCTTCCTTCATCAGCTTCAATAGGATAAAAAATGAATCGACCTGTAGTTCCCCCCCCCCCCCCCCAAAGAGCGACAGTGCTTAAGAACCACATCCAAAATCGCTCGCTACAACCACCAGACGAGAACTGGAGTTTAAACGGTAGGCTAAAGAATGGGTGACCAGACGGGAACTGGTTTAAAAGGTGACGTTTACCAGGCGAGAACTAGACTTGAATTCCATTTACTAGACGGGTACTGTTACTTTGAAAATGGTTTTCCAGACTGTAACTGGACTTTGAAATGGTTTGGCAGACGGGAGCTGGTTTTTGAAATGCTGAGTGAGGTTGGGTTACAAGGCCCTCTGATGTCAGATTCAGGTTGTGGGATAAAGCCCAATGATAAAATGCAATGCTTTATGCTTGAGCGAAAAGACATGACTAATGCATAAGGATGATTTATGCAATAATTATGCAGGTTTCCAGAAATGCCCCTGAGGTGGGTGAGAAGGTCTTTGTAGCAAGGCTTTTGTCTTGTTAGAATGTAATGGTTATGTGATGGGGTGATGATGGCATGATTCTCTGACACACATCTTAAACTAGGCGGCTAGTGACGAAATAGAATTTTCTTGAGCACTCTGAAAGCATAGAGAGGTCTTGCCCCTATGTAGCTCATCTTGCCCCAGTCTGGGTCTTTGAAGAATTTTTCCTTGAAGGGGAGTTGGAAGCAACTTCCCATGAGATGACCTTGAGATGGCTTGTCCCCAAAATTTGCATCATGAAAGGACTTGTCCTTGATTAACCGATTCTTGGAGTGGTTGGCTTCGATGTACTCTTGAGATAACTTGCCCTAGAATGAGCGTTGACGCGACCTAACTTGTGCCGATTGAATATTGGAGGGGCTTGCCCTTAATCATAGAACCTCTGGGTGACCTGTCTCTAGTTAGTAGAGTCTCAAGATGATTCACTTCTGATCAACCGGTGCTTAAATGATTTACCCCATAATCAACTGATGCTTGAGGACTTGCCTTAAACTAATTGTTTCCATACTCATCGGATGTCAATGCCCCAGATCCATAGGACTACAAGGTATTCTTGATTCTGATCAACTTTGTTGGATGATCCAGACCTCTTCGATTGCTCCTTGTTGGAATTTCCTCGATGTCAATTACTTATTTGCAATTAATATCGTTTGTTTACAAATGGTAATTTTAATGCGATGCTCATGCAGATTTTGACAAAATAATCACTATTAGAATGATGTGGTAGTGAGCGACGAATGGACCATTAGTCCAAACGCAGTGCTGATTTAGCAAGAAGAAGATTAGTAAATCTTGTAAGAGTCAGTTTACACAACCTTGCTGTAGTAGCTTTCAGAATAGACCCTGGTTTAATTAGGACTTTTAAGGGTTATAACGTGGTCTGTTTCACGGTTTTTTAGAAAAAAGGATTTATGGCTTAAAGTTATTTGTACCCACCCATTTTCCTTGATGTTCTCCAGTCCTACGTTCAGCTAATTTAGCACAAACGCTCATACCTCATAAGGATTTTGTGATGATTAAGGAACCAATTACCTTGATGGCCTAAAAACCAATGAGGTTTTTTGGAGTAACAGACACCCTTTTTGTCTTTGTGTTTGTGGTCACTCGACTTGCTCTTGCTCGAGGATTTTTATTTTGTAATCCTTTTCGCTTTTTGCATTTTATTCCCTAATTTTTGTCTGGATTGATTTTTGTTTGATTTTGATTTTGAAGTCCAGCGAGATGCCCTAACTTTTGCCTAAGTCACTTGTTTTTAAGTTTTCGACTTAGCGGGCTTTCTTTCTTCTTCTTTTTTTAATATTTTTTCTTTTGAACAAATCGTGTGACACTGGTTTGTCATGATTTATATGAAAGGGTTGTGACTGCCTCATTCCTTGGTTGGCAAGGGATAACCATTGTGGTTTCACGCCTTTGACCTCCTGATGAGTAAGGAATAATAGGTGATAGATCCTTAGATGCACACTTCTCTTTGAAATTTGAACACTCGGTCAAATCAGCTGACAACTACCCTGCCCCAGGGTTAAATGTGAGGGTTTTTTTCAAAGGAAAAGAAACTTCTACTTCTAGGTTCAACGGGGTTAACGAGGGTCTATCTCCCTTATATCTCTGGTGTTTGGGGGATTTGAAACAATGCTTGTACATCATCAACAGGATTTTATCTGAAAGCATACAAGCAGCAATTATGGGTATCTCGTTTTCATCATCCTCCCTCAAGTCTTCGCTAAAACAACAGTTTGATAATGTGGAGTGAATGGGAGAAACATGGATGAATTTTTTTTAATGAAGAAAAATGAGCGAATGTGACATAATTGATTAAAAATAAAAGCATGATCACTTCATTAATATTACCATTCAAAACAACAATGTTTAACAAACAAGTAGCATTTAACAAGAAAGAAAATACAATGCAAATGATAAAAGTGACCCAATGATTGCCAGCTCTGAGGATGTCCTCATATCTGAACCACTGGCTTGAGGAGATGTCCCTTGAAATCTTCGAGTTCATTCTGGGAGAGGTTGACATGCACCACCAAGTTTCCTTCTGGAAAAGATATGTACCCTTTATCAATCAAATGTTGCACTTTGGCTTCGAAGGCTTTCCACTCTTCATTTTAGTGCCCCATGGATCCTCCATGATATCCACACTGCACATGGGGATTGTACCCAGGAGGGTATGGTTCTGGAAATGGCTTGAGAGTTTTGGGCTCAACCAATGAGTTCTGAATCAGATGTGGCAAGAGTTGATTGTATGCCATAGGAATTGGATGGAGAGGAGCATTCCTTCTTTCCAAGTTGTTGTAAGGCATGTGCTAAATCTAGGGTTGATCCTGATATCCTCAGCCATGGGCTCGTTGATTTGTATGAGGAGAAATCCAAGGTCTTTGGGACTAGGCTCTAGGCATGGTTGATTTCCCATAAGGATAGCATGGCGCTAGAAATGATGACTGCTGATAAGATGAGAGACCATGAGTTTTTCCTGGTGCATCTTGAGAATACTCGATATTTGTCGTGACTGTGTTGGTTTTATCTTTCTCTTCCTCTTGGGCATTGCTGAGGGATTCAGTCTCACTAGCCTGGCTGCTTGAGGTGTCTTTGATTTTTCCGCTCTTTAGACCGCTCTCGATGCGTTCTCCAGTTATTACCAGGTCAGAGAAGTTTGATGTCCCACTGCTAATTATTTTATCCAGGTATGGGACTTGCAAAGTATCCATGAACAGGTCACCCAATTCTCTATCTATGAGCGGCGGTTGAATGCGAGCAGCTAACTTTCTCCATCTCTGAGCATACCCTCTGAAGGATTCGTTGTTCTCTTGAGACAAGCCTTGCAACTGCATGCGGCTGGGAGACATGTCAATATTGTATTTTTACTGCTTCAGAAAAGCTTTAGCTAAGTCCAACCATGATTGGATGCGACCACTCTTTAACTACATCTACCAACTTAATGATGTCCCACTCAGACTATCCTGAAAACAATGGATCATTAACTTATCGTTGTGAACAAATGAGGCCATTCTTCTGCAAAACATCACCAAATGTTGCTTTGGGCAACTATCCCTCTTGTACTTCTCAAACCTTGGTGCTTTGAAACTTGGAGGTAACACTAGGCTAGGTACTAGGCACATGCCTGAAGCATCGAGACCAAAAGCATCCCGACCTTCCATGGCTTTGAGTTTCTCATCCAACACACGATACCTTTCAGCAAACTCAAGAGCTCTCGGGTCCTTGGTTTTCATCATCGGGGCCTCCCTTTAGGAATTCGACACAGAGAATGCAAAACCACGATAGTCCATAGTACAACGAGAAGAGGAATGTCCACTTTGAACAACAGATTATTCATGTAAATCCTGATTCTCAACAGAGATCTGCACAGACTGAGCTTGAGTAAGGTTGTTCACTTGTGGAAGATCCTCATTAGGTAGAAAACCGTATAGTGGGTTAGTCGTCACAGTAAAGCCTAGTGGGGGATCAACATTCTGAAGGTTGTTCCTTGACATAGCTACCAACAGCTTCCAATCTGACCTTACTTCTTGACACTGCTTGATCTTGCCTCAAACACTTTGTCTTCTTTTAACAGTTGCCATTTGTTCAGAACGAGTACCAGGGAATCAGCTGGATGGTCATGGACAAAGGTGGAATGAGTGTTATGGCTGGTTGAAGAATGATATGCAAAATGATACATAGATGTTTATGTTATGGAATGTGATGAATGCAAAAGACATGGGATCAAAGCTTCCATATATTCTGAACAATTATTGTGCTGCTGATGGAATAAGTTCAAAAAAACTGCACTGACGAGAGTACCCGAGAACTAGGCTCAAACTTTCACACTTACAAGAAATCCAGAAAACCAGGTAGGTTGAAGGTCTAGGTTTCCTGCAAAACCCATCCCCACTCACATGTGGGTTCTAGTCTTGGACAAGCATCTAAGTAGGTCCTCAGTCTCACGGGCTCTTAGGTCGAGAAATGATAATACATTTACCATTTCTGGTTTGGCATTATCACCCCTCAAGGAGACCTCTACTGATTTCCCATGAACGGTCTCCAGAGTTATAAGCTCTCTATGGGAATACCATATCATCTGCATCAGACATGTAGGATAGAATATCTTCAAATAAAACCTCATCTGAATGTGGGTATTGTGTCAACTAAACGTGACCAGACGCCACGCAAGCCACACGACTATCCACTCTAATCCTATGTATGTGCTCAAGCCTGGGTAGTGGGCTTATCTCTCATGGAACAATCCCACCCAACAGCACAGCAGCCAGCCAAAATAGTATGACAGTGGTAAACAGATGCAATAAAATGCAAGTAAATGCAATAATATACAACAGATAAAGCAAATAAAAGCACAAAGATAAACACACAATGAAAAAGAAACAGACAAGCGCTAGGATTGACTCACATAGGGAACCAGAAAATCCCCGACATAGTCGTCAGCTATCGTAACTGCAACCGGCAGAAAATCAGAGTCGCCACCGAATGTTATTTATCCCGACGGGGGGAAAGGAAAAGATCGAAGAAACCTTAAAAGATAGAAGACATGGTCTCACAACCAAATCTTGGGTTTGGGAGTTGATTACGCGAGAGGAAGGTATTAGCACCCCCTCGCGTCCGTTGTACTCAACGAGGTCCACTCTTGTTGTTCTAATCAAAAGGTGTGTTTATCTAAAGCCTACTTGCTAAATGGAAACGAAAAGGGAAAAATGGAAAAACAAAAAGCAGACTCGATAGGACTTCGCCGTCCTAGGCCTACGTATTCCCTCGTTCAATGGGAAAGTTAGAATCAACGTAGTTCGGAGGACTACAAGTGAAAGGGGGAAGGGTGCTCGTCAAGACTTCGCTGTCTTGTGCCTACGAATCTTCATTCAGACGAGAATGAAGAAGTCATAGTGTTCGTAGTTCGGCCTATGGATTTCTAAGGTGGGTGCTAAGTGTCTTTTATGAGTGATGCTAAGTTCGCATTCGAGCAGTTAGGGTCGAGTCTTGTTTGTGGTAAAATGGAAGTAGCATGCCCTTTCTAAAAAGGTTTGAAGGAAAATACCGAAGGACAAAATGATTTGCATTTGTTCAAGGATTTTAAAGAAATGGATTGACTTTGTTTGAGATGCGTATTGCACTAAAGTCTATAATATAGGAGCGAATGCTTTGCAAGATCGCCCCTAAATGGTACGTATGCTAAGCACTCTAGAAGAAGTAAAGAGAAACTCTCACTCATCATTTTCCATGTACTTAAGGCTCGTGACGCACAATGCTCATCGTATTTATTACGTATTTTTATATGATTTGAGAGAAAGAAATAGACTCAAAGGGGCTAAGAAATATCTAAGGAAAGCTCACTTAGACGTTATCATGCCAAATGGTCCTATAGTTGAGGATGAGAAAGGAAGGTCTACCTAATGTTATCATGCAAAGGATTAATCCTAATGTCTAATTCAACATTAAGTGATCAAGATGGGATCTAATCACTTAATGGAATATCCTAAGGGACTGTCTAAATCATACAAGGATATCATGCATCAATATCAAAGTCATTATTCATCATAGGGAATCACAACTTTTCATTCAAGGTACTTGAGAAATCGTCGAATAATCAATCACCATAATATCACAATCCTAATTGTAACTCTACTAAAAACTCCGAAATAAAAATTTAAATAAAAGACCCCATATTTTAATTAGAAGTTAATCACAAGTCTATAAGATAAACTCTAAATCAACATTTTAATCACTATTTTCTAAAAATAACGGATTTAACTAGTAAGAACAAAATATTTAAAAAAATACCAATCAAATTTATAGTTTAGAAAAATAAATGGTAATTTTACCAAACTCAAAATTCTAAAAAAATTAAGATAAAAAGATTAGCAAAAAATAATCTGGTGAGAAAAGCTTTAAGAGAAGAGTGAAACATGGGGTGCTTAAGAAAAATGAAGGGTTTTTTGTTTAATACATCATGAAGAACCAGTCAGTAACAAGAAAAAAAACGAGGGAAGCTTACCTGGTCGGAGCTAGTCCGACGGATTTCCCATCTCCGATTGCGTGCAGTTCAGGTATGCCTGCAATTACTTCTTCTTTCTTCTCTTCTACTCTGTTCTCGCCTTCCTTCAATTCGTGTATATTGTCCCCTCTTTTGATATTGTGTGTGTTGTTCTCTTTTATATCCATCTTGAAACTTGGTATTGAAATGCTATTTGAATGCTGATAATTGTGTAGCAATCTTTTGTTTTGGAAAGAATTCAAATCTGTTTGGGACATGTTTGGAACTTATTTAGAAAGAATTCAAATCTGTCTGGGACATGTTTGGAACTTATTTGGAAAGAATTCAAATCTGTTTGGGACATGTTTGGAACTTATTTGGAAAGAATTAAAGCTTGTCTTGACATGTTTGGAACTTGTTTTTGACTTTTTCCTTTTTTGCTCCGACATGTTGGTTAATGTTTTATTAAAAATGGATATTTATTTGAGTTTGGATAAATGGTTAGAAAAATGGATTTCGGAATTAGTTTATGGATATGTTTATGAAATGGATTATGAAAGGGATATTTGATATGGATTTGAATACAGGAAAATGGTTTTAGTAGGAACATGGTTATGGAAAAAATGGATAAGGATTTTGAAATGTGGAAAATGGATAATGAAGAATGTAAAATTGGTAATGGATATCTGGATATTGGTTTTGGTTTGGATATGAAATGTGGATAATGGTTGATGAACTTGAATGAACCCTCCGCCAATATTTTCCACTGATGTACACCTTGACCGACTTTAATCCAAAAACCAAACTGGAACCTTTTCCACATATCTCTGATAAAAATGAATGAAGCTACTCTTGGACCATCGAATAACTTGCACTGAAACAACTGCCGTTTGAATCAATCTTGAACCTTCCCATAATTTCTCAAAATTTTCTGATTAACATGAAATAAGTCCTGACACTTTGAAATTGGATGAATCGATCTTCGGGAAAATAAATCTACAGATGGACAAAATTTAGATTGATGGACCATGATGAACCTGATTTTAACCCAAGCTTCTCATAAATCACTGCTTGATAACTGTCGAAGTGAACTCTTGATGGTTTAACCAAGATTAGGTCAAACTTCTATCTAATCTTGATCTTGACTGAATAACCACACTTAACTTGAAACAAAAATTTCTCCCCTTGAGTGCACATTGATCCTCTTGAAAAATCATGAAGAAGATGACCTTGATATCTGATGAGCCTTGGTAAAGCAGATAATCATGATGTTGGGAACTCAGCCTGTGTCTCAAATCGAGTGCAATAGCCAGATAAATCACCTCTGAATAGGGAAAACTCAAATCACAGGAAAATGCTTTGATCCACTTCTTTAGGAGCTCAATGCAAATGAATGAATTCAAGGTTATACCCTAATGGAAAATGCACATGAACGTGAAACACAAGCCAGTTATGTTAGAAATAAGATGGCAAATTCTGGAGTGCAACACACATACACATATATATACTCATACATGCACCTTTTTCTAGTAAGGTACTAGTGAATTACCTATACGAAACCAGATTACAAAGCATTCCCATCATCTTCAACCTCTCTTCTGTGCATATACATAATTGAACTACACATAATCATTTTTTGATTGGGTGACCATCTAGATTGGGATTGATAACTTCTAATTAGGTTGGTGTAACCAAGAACATTGGGTTGAGATCTTTGTATGTTTCAAATAAGAAAACCAAGGTGGGGTTTTCCTTCAAGATCGGTGTGATTTTAAGGTTTCGGACAAGATCGTGTCAACATAGATTCAACCGAATGAAGGCCTTAGGACAAGGTGGTTTCCTTACTAGCGAGTAGCGCGAGACGGTGAATCGTGTTCGAGAATCTTGGGTTCAACAAGTGTGTGCTCAAGATAATCGAAGGATTATAGATGTATTGTTGGTGACTTGATCAAGGGTTTGGAGGTGGTTAAATCAACAACAAACCATATGGTTTGTGGGGTTAGAGTTCTTCACCTCTTGTATAAACATTTTTGCAAAGATAAGGTTAATTGCAAGTATCTCAATTTTATTTCGGATTGAGGGCAGACGTACCCATAGTGAGGCCGATTGGGGAACTACTTAAACAAATTTTTGTGTCTCTTTATCGCTTTATTTTTCTTTAAATGTTGTTCTTGCAAATTATCGATTTTGTTGTTGTTTCGATTAATTTGATTGGAATTTGTTTTCAACTATCTTTTAAATTTTAGTTGTTGATATAATCACAATCACTTTGATTGTGATTGGCTTTTTACATCAACAAAATAAATTAAATTTCCAAACGTGATCAATCGCACACAAAGTGTTCGATACATTGTCTTTGAGTATTTTTATCGTTTTGTGTTCATTGGAAAGAAGCATTACGAATAGCATTGCATTTGATTAATCTGTGAATTAATTATTGATTGAATAATTTTTGTTCATTATTATTCCATCGGTTTTCATTACACATATCTGAGCTTTTCGATAGTAGGTTCGGTTAGATGATTTGATTCGGGTTGTTTCAGATGTGCCATAATTTTTGAAAACAAATTTTTGCCAAGATTTTTTGGTTTTAAATTTATGATTTATTCATTCCCTTCTAGATTGAAGCATATCGTCTAACATTACTTACTTCATCTTTTCTAATAAAACTTTGAATTAGAGTAAACATTCTACCAATTCTTATTGTAGCTACTTCACTATATGCATCCCTAACTAAAATTTATTAAATTTATGTTGGATATAAATTTGATTTGATACTTTTGACTATTAAAGTTCTAGGACTATTTTTGGTTTTAATTGTATAGTCCAAAGGAAGTTTTGTGAGATGTAGAAGTTGATTGATAGAGAAATAGGAATAAATGTGTGTAGGAGAGAAAAATCTCTCTCTCTCTCTCTCAAAGAATCTTAAATAATCTATAGATATGTATGTAGATATCTCTCTTGAGAGCTTATCATTTGTAAAGAAAGAAGAAGCAAGTAACAAGTAAGTAAACAAACTTGTAAAGTATCCTCTCAAGTAATATAAATTACCATTCTCTCAAATAGTCTCTCCTCGCCAATTTCTAGAAAAATATCAATGTAGCCATATCCTTTTTGAACAAAGTGGCATCGGAGCTTAGTTTTAAATAAGAACTCATTTTATGGCCATGGCTAACAATGGATCAATATCCTTCCAAGTTTCATTTCCCAAAAGAATTATTTTTGATAATTTGTGTATCAAAATGAAGGATTTTCTTGGACTAACATGGTAATTTAAAGGTTGTTTAAAAACACTATTAGGAATCACAAGATGATGATTCCTTGATTCAAGCACAAAAGAATGTTTTGAAGGATTAAAAAAATGAGACAATAGAGATTTTTTTACTCATCTACCATACATTGGAGGAAGATGAGTTTGAGAAAATTGTTTGTTACTTTTAGATTTGTTGTACTATACAAAAAAAACATAGTGTGTACAAGTTATTTTAGTGGAGAGAGGACACGTGTAGCACATGATGTTCTAGTAGGTGTGGCACATCTATCCCCTACTGCGTTGGCGCATTTTCTATTTGTATTTTGATCATGTTTTTGGATTTTTTTTCTGATTGATTTGTTGTTAACTTTTAGCGACCTAATTAATCATATTTGTTTGACGATTTATTAAGATCAAATTTAAATATTTGGAAATTTTAATTTGAATTCGAATCAAATCAAATCTTGTTGTGGAGTTGTTTTGAAAAACAATTCTTAACCAAATATCCACTTTATCTACTAATCAAATCTTATGCCCATTCGAGGAAAGCCCAGCAGAAGAATTATATTTAAGGAGACTAAATTACATCTTTGAATAAGACGAGGAAGTATTAAAGATTCCTAGTATTAGGGTTTTATTTGAGTCCTTTGTTTGTGTTGCTTGTACACCACGCTAGTGCCCACTTTCATATCAAAAGACATAGTGTTGGTTTGTTTAATTGAGTTGTAATTCAACATTATATAATTTGTTAATTGAAGTTACAATCACTTGGGATTAGTGATTGAGAGAAAGAGATAGGGGTTCTCATATTTAGGGGGAGTCCTAAATAGATAGTCACTAGGATTAGGAAGAGGCATTGAACAACATGGGGTTGTTGTTCCTATAAAAATTAATTGTACTAATTCAAAATAGTGAATTTTCTTTCTTGGATAGAGTGTCCCCCAAACATAGGTGTGGTTTCACCAGACTGGAAGGTTATGGTAAAATTTTGGAAACACCCTGTGATTATTTGTCAATATGGTACATCAAGCTTAAAGCCAGAAGTTGAGTGGACTGGTTCAGAAGATAATGAAGCTCTTGGAAACTCCAAAGCTTTAAATGCTATTTTCAATGGCGTTGAAATGAACATGTTTATATTGATCAACACATATACTAAATCCAAATATGCATGGGAGATTCTCAAAACTGCTAATGAAGGCGCATCCACTACTACAATTAACATTGTTTACCTCGGTTGAAAAATTGGTATTACCTCAATTTAACAGGAGAGGTAACGAAGGGCATTATGAAAAGTGCATACTTTACCTCTCTGAAATTCTGGCAATGCAGACAGCAGATGTCCTAACACATGTCAATACATTGTTTAGCTCCTCCTTCTGCCACTTAGAAGAACCTTCTCCCTATTACAGAACAAGAGTACCATGTTCTCATATACTTGATTCAACAACCAAGTTTGAGTAGACAACCTCTATCCTGTTTAATCATATCACAGATATTCCCTTCAAGCTTACACCTTGATGAATAACTGCTTTGAAACTCCAAAGACTTCACACCTGCCACGTCTGAATCTTCATAAGATAAAGTAGTCCTAGACTACACCATAGCCATACCAAAGAATGCCATTTTCCTTAGTAGAGTAGTCTGTAGAAAGTCAATGATAACTGTCACTTAACCTTGACCTTCAAACTGAGCATGATCATATGCTCCCAAGTACCTAGATCAGAAATAAACTGATCCAAGTTGTGCCATCACTAGCACTCCATTCCTCCTAGATCAGAAATAAACTGATCCAAGAAGTAACCATTAAGATTATGATGTCTTCATCTTCATCTTCAACAGCATCAA
Organism: Lathyrus tuberosus; assembly: GCA_022829125.1. Taxonomy (NCBI): domain Eukaryota; kingdom Viridiplantae; phylum Streptophyta; class Magnoliopsida; order Fabales; family Fabaceae; genus Lathyrus; species Lathyrus tuberosus. The sequence goes on from JALAZF010000439.1 coordinate 504,954, forward strand.
AGTCCATACCAGTTTCTTGCCAGGAAACTCTCCAGAGATCACATGCTTTTGTCACACCTAGACTGAAGCCAATTCTTAGGTCAACACCCAAGACTAAAATAGATGCTAAAGCGTATGCAGTACCTCTCCCATAATTCTGCACAAACTCTGAAGATGAGATGTTCCAACATCGTGTTGAACATAAGCAATCTTGACTTTCAATGATAATCAATTAAATACTTCTAAATTCCACAAATTGTAATTGATCTTAAATCCTTGTCCAATAACCCTCTTCACTATTGTAGCTAAGCTCCGCCAGATCGCTTCATGAACGCTTATCAAGCATTCAATCTTTTGCAAGTATCTTCTTTGACCAACAGTATTGAGATACTAAGGCTGCCACCCTTGACTCAAGTAACTAAGATTCTCTCTAAATGAACCTTATTTACCTCAACTATTCTGAGAACTCCAATCAGATTGGATCCACCCTTAGGGTTAAGAGAGATGAATCTTTCCTTGCTGTTTTGGATGGTGAAAATAAATCACCTCCACTTTCTTCAGGTTGTGTTTCATAGAACCCCCTTCTAGTCAGAAGAATAACTAGAAGACTCCAGATACATGACTGAGACGTCTTTATGAGTGAACTTGAGAGAATTCTCAAGTATCTTTGACAACCTAGCTGATCCAAAATTTATCAAACTCCCAGAGCAAGAACTTAATAAACCTAAACTCAACTCCCTTCCTCTTCAATTGACTTCAAGCTGTACCATGGAACCAAGCTTCCAAGTACCAAGTCACCATAACAGACATCTTCCAATAACTCCTTCCATTCCATCGCTCCCGACTTTAGAATAAAAAGATGCAGATATCTTCAACTATAGAGGCCGACGATTGAGATCTTCCACCATTTGTCTTCAGTAACAACTCAAGAATCCCATAATTCTAGAGCTCTTCCATTAGAAACATATGCAGCGGAACCACCAAGGAACAGATCCGGCTTGCCCTAATAAGATGTCATAACATCTTATAAGACACCACAACAAGAGAACTAGCCACTTCTCCTGCAGTTGTTGTAGAACCTCCTCAGCAACATGAACAACCACCGGGTTGTTACCTTCGATCCAGAACATCCATCCCATCCATTAATACCCTTGAGTATGTCTAAGTTGATTGATCTTATCTTCAAAACTCCTCCTTGTTTAAACGCCAGAAAGTATCTCTCAAATATCTCATCCAGAAACAGACAGGATGCCTGCTCTGATACCAATTGAAATTCTAGCAATGCAGACAGCAGATGTCCTAACACATGTCAAGACAATGTTCTGCATGAACATTTAAACATAGAGGCACAATAGCAGACTGATACCTTGAATATCAGAACTGCAGAATCACAGATGTTATAACATCTGATCCAACATGTTTATCATGAACCCTAACAGAAAAGTAAATCTGCAGAATGATAAAGAACACAGCCATTATTAACCCAGTTCGGTGCAACTCACCTACAACTGGGGGATACTAATCCAGGAAAAAGACTCCACTATCTGTAGAACTGTTACAAAGCTAAACTCCCCCGTTTACAACTTTATATCCTAATCTCTACCCAATGAAGACTTTATCAAAGAACAACCTCTTTGATACGAGATACCTCACTCACTTCCCTTAATCACCAACTGTGATTTCTACATCATCCCTGTCAATACAGAATTTTGTCAAGCATACTTGACAAACAAGCTAACTCAGATTTGCTTAAAAGCTTCATCCAAGAACAATACATAATTCAATACCTCAAGGCTTATGGATCTGTGCAACACCTATATCTGCCACAATGCATCAACTGATACAAAGGGAGACTTACAACCTAGAGAGCCAACGACTCTCAAACCCTAAACCTTTGTTTCTTACACAAGAGAACTAGATTACAAAAGGCATATAAAATCCTAGGTCTAACTCTTCTATTTATAAAGTCTTCTGTTTCCTTGGGATTCGAATCTTCTATTTATTTCTTCCTTGATCCATGTTTTGATTGCTCCTTAAATCTTGCAACAGATTTAGAAACATCCTGCAAGATCAGATCAAGATGTCGAGACATTCGTTAGGACATCATATATGACCAGTCTTCTTTCATCAGACTTCTTCATGTTTAAACATATATTTTGACATTCTGTTCTTCCAAAAATTTGCTCAAATCAGCAGAGCTTTCACTCTCGATTTTTAAAAAACCAACATGTATGTGTAAAGGTCATGGGTTCGATCCCCAAAGAGACCTTTTTGGAATTCTGAAATGGCGCAACACATTTTTACCTTGGTTATCTCATAAACTGAGGGGTAAAACAATTTTGAGTTTATTAAATCTAATGTGAATTACTTATTACACTAAATCTTATACTGAACATATAACTTCTCAAAATTGGTGAAGAAAGTCATTATATGAACAATTGTGTTATATTTGAAGAACAACACATAGATTACTGATTTTGAAGCATCTTGCAACTCATCATTCATCTCACGCTATTTTATGGTTAAAATCTCTCCAATGTTTCAAGTTCTTTATTCAACACTTCCTTTTCTACTAGTTCATTCTTGAAAGCATAAAATTTTATGCTTTTAAAAATGAACAAATATGGAAGAAATTTGAACAAAAACTTGAATTATTAGAGATATTTTAACTATAAAACAATATGAGATGGATGATGAGTTGTAAAATGCTAGAAAATCATTAACTGGTGTAAGATAAGTTTCAGATGCTACATAATTTTTCATATGATTATCTCCAAAATTAATTTACTAGGTTATAGTTCAAAAGAGGTTAGTGAAACAAACAATTGACGTTAGATATATTATACTCAGCTCGACGGAACAAGATGAGAGTTGCACAAAGAATCACAAAATACATAATATCAATATCAATATCAATATCAATCTCTACTCAAACACAATAATAACAACTAAAATACAACATATAGATTTAATAAACTCGACTCAAAAGCAACAACTTACATTAAGCAATAACACACAAAAAAACAATCAACAACAATATCAAGAACAACAACTTCAATAAACAACCTCTAGTAGTTAATGTATTGGGTCCAAGAGAGTAGCTCGTTCATGCCTTGTGATTCCTCTAATCCAAACTTCTCTCTAAACATGCAATTTGGCCTCAAGTATTTCTCAATGATCTAATATTTCAATTTTCCACTATCCCTTGTGACTTCTTGATCAGTGCATTTTAATGCACTTCTCTTATGTTTATATTTAGGAATTTCCTTAGTTTGTTTTGTTTATTTTACTATTTTATTATGTTTTTATACTTAAGACTTTGTTTGCCGTTAATCTATTTTTGCAGCTTATTTTCAGCTTTAATGGTTATTTGATACATGTCGACTATTTGGATCATAACTGAAGCTACGAGAATCAGATTTACACATTCTACCAGGCGCTGGAAAGCTGAGACACAGAGCTACAACTTTCATGTTTTATGAAGAAGCTGATTCAGAGTGTAGCAGACTCGAATAATTTGTTGAAGTCAGGACCCAAATTCTGCCTTTAGGATTATTTAGTTTTGGGCCAGTTTTTTTATGTTTTTCGACCCAATTGGGTTAGAACCTGATTTTGTTATGCTTCCCTATACCTAGTAGCAGCCGTGTTACTGTACGTTACGTTCTTTTCACTATTCTCAAATTTGGTTTTTGGCTTTTGTACGAATCTTATGGAGAACTAACTTCCTAGAGTCGATCTACTGTAATCGCGTTTCCAACGCTTTGAGGTTTTTATTCTATCAATTCAATTTCGTTTCTCTTTCAATCGTATTCTATTATGTTGCATTTGCTTAATTTTTTATTTTGTGCAATGTTTTGATTTAATTCATATGATTGTATTCCTAAGTTTTAATCGTTGTTTACGTCGCTTTGTCGTTAAATCGTGTTTCTATATCGTGTTTACTTAATTCACGATTGTCTTTATCCGTTTGCTTAATTCCTAAAATAGGAATGTCAATCTGTTTGATATCTTAGTGCATTTTTCATTTGATATTGAAATCGAATAGAGATCGAAGCCGCTTAGGAAATTGGTAAGGAAAAAAACCAGTGATTAGCCGGAAACTGAAACAGTAGATTTACTTATTTTTATAATCACTTATTTTAATCACTTATTTGCACTGTTTTTCTTTTAATCGAAATTCAACCCCCCCCCCCCATTGTCCAATCGGTTGGTTAACAACAATATAAGAATCTTTGAGAACAATACTCGAGTTGTCGTTACCGTAACTATATTTTCAAAATACTCGTTTTTTATTTGTGCGCGACAGCGGATCAAATTGGTGCAGTTGCCGAGGATTCTTGTCTTTTTTAACAGTTAATTGAGTCATAGGTTTTGATTAGTGCATTTTGAACTTTCATTTTGTTGTTTTGCCGTTTTCGCGTCCGGACGCCCCGTCTCGCATCCGAACTAGTCAAAAAAATCGATTTTAGGGAAAACCGTCTCCTTTTTTAAATCGGTTTCGTGCATTAGAAGCAGAAAAAACGTGTGGTCATTAATCCCTTACTCTAAAAGGAGTTAAGGGATTTCGCCCTCAAAACCCTAAATTCATCATTTTTTCTATTTTTAATGAATTTTTTAATGTTTTCATAGTTTCAAAAAAAATTTAAAAAATTCTCAAAATTCTTATTTTACATAATTAGATTAAATTTTGTGTTTTTATATTTTTATGAATTTATTTTAATCATTTTTATTCTTTGATTTTGTTTCTGCCTATATAGGGACATTGTTGGCATTATCACATTTGTTGTTGCATTAGTCCTGACTACTAGGTCTTCTTGTTCTGGCCTTTTTTATTTTGATCCTTAACAATTGTGATTTTGATTCTTTGTTCTCACATTGCTTGTTTGATTCTGATTCTGAATTTACTTCCGACAATAACATGGCTGACCAAAGAACATTAAGAGAGCTTGCTGCTCCTGATGCTAACTATAATGGCTTGTGTATTGAATATGCTGACCCTGCTGTTCCTTTTGAATTAAAATCTGGACTAATACACTTGTTGCCGAGATTTAGTGGTCTTGTAGGTGAGGATCCACACAAGCATCTTAAATAACTCCAAATCGTTTGTTCTACTCCACTGAGACTTGAAGGAATTACAGAAGATCACATCAAGCTGAGAGCCTTTCTATTTTCACTACAAGGTGCGGCCAAAGATTGGTTATATTATCTTGAGCCAAATTCTGTTGCAACTTGGAATGATTTGAAGAAGGTATTCCTAGAGATACTTTCCTGCCTCCAGAGCTGCCTAGATACGAAAAGATATTTGTGGTATTAGACAGCTAGATAATGAATCACTGGCTAAATATTGGGGGAGATTCAAACAATTAGTTTCAAGTTTCCCACAACACCAAATCACCGAGCAATTATTGATTCAGTATTTCTATGAAGTATTAAAACCAATGGATAGGAATATTTTAGATGTTGCTAGTGGTAGAGCACTTGTTGATAAGACTCCAGTTGCTGGCAAAGCCCTGATTGAGGACATGTCGCTTAACTCCCAACAGTTCACAACGAGAAACAATTATGTCCAAATAAAAGGTGTGAATGAGGTTCATGTTTCTTCTTCCAACAAGGCCTTTGAAAATAGAATGGATAAGCTAACCGAATTAGTGAAACAGTTGGTAGAGGTAGATGAGGCTCAAGCAGCAGGCCAAACGGCAAGGTTATCTGGTATTTGTACTTCTCCTAACCATCCAAACCTTCGATATGGAAATCAGCAGCCTAACCAACAATAGTTGATGTTACCGTTACCACCACCACAAAACCCTCCACAGGCTGCAACCACTTCTACCCCAGCTTCCGGACCTTAATTAAAATATATTGATAAGCAAATGGCTATCAATACTCTTTAATTCCAGCAGCGGACAGGTTCCAGTATCCAAACCCTGGAGACACAGATAGGACAGCTTGCTTCTTCAATTAATGGCATTCAGTAAGCACAAGGATCCAACCAACTACCCTCTCAAACAGTGGTGAATCCTAAAGGTCCTAATGTGAGGGCAATGTCCTTGCGATCCTAAAAAGTTGCAGATTATGTCCCAGAAAAAAATGAGAAAGTTGTTGAGGTCACACCTAACATGAACCTGAACCTTCTGTTGTTGTTGAGGCAAAAGAAATAGAGTATGTACCTAAGATACCGTTCCCACACATAGTAGCCAAAACTAAAAAGATGGAAGAGGGAGACAGAGAGAGAGAGAGAGAGAGAGAGAGAGAGAGAGATTCTGGATGTATTCAGGAAAGTGGCAGTGAACATTCCACTTCTTGATGTGATTAAGCAGGTTTCAAAGTATGCAAAACTTCTGAAAGATTTGTGCACACACATGAGGAGGATGAAGGGAAATGAGAGAGTGAACATGGGAAGAAATGTTTCAACCCTCATTCAACCTAAACATGCACCTGAAAAGGCTAATGTTTCAGCCCTCAATCATGCCATGTTGCCCCAGAAATGCAAGGATCCGGGAACTTTTTCTATTCCATGTACCATTGGGGATAGTAAATTCAAAAATTGCATGCTTGACTTAGGAGCAGGAATTAATGTTATGCCTACTTCTGTTTATAATAATTTAATCTTGGTCCTTTGCAACATACAGGTTTAATCATCCAACTGGCGAACAGGAGCAATACTCTCCCTATTGGAGTAGTGGAAGATGTGCTTGTCCAAGTTAATGATTTGCTTTTTCTTGCATATTTTTACATTCTAGACATGTGTCATACCCCAAATTTTGACCACCCATTGTTAAAACCCGATTGTGTTTTCACTTCGTGTCATCTACAAATCATATCATCTATTTTTGTCATGCATATTGTTTGAATTTTCAGTCGAAATATATACGCTGAAATCTCCGTCTTTTTTTTATTAATTATGCAAAAAATCGATGAACGGACGTGTTTTTCAATTACACTTGCAAATGTCCATTATTCGTCTATCTTTCGCACGATTTAATCAATTTCTCGTTTTTGTTTTTATTTTACCTATAGAATAAAAATAAAAATAAATGAATCAAAAAATATATATATATATATATATATATTTAATTTCGCATTTATATATATATATATATATATATATATATATATATGAAATAGGATTCTATTTCATTTTCAAAAATTACACCAAACTTGTTTTTCAACTTGTTTCTCATCTTCAAAATCTCTTGAATCTCTTTTGTAGAATAACTTAAGGAGGAAACAATTTTTGAAACATACACAAGGGGGGTGCAGCGCACCACTCCCCATTTCAATCTGTATGTTAAAAAAAATTCCACATACAATACACATAGAGAAGGGCATCACGCGCCCTCCTCACTTTCACATGTATTTTGCAAATTTTTTAACACACAAGGGAGCAGCGCCTCCCTCATTATGCATTTTTCTATGCTCATACATTGTTTATGTAACACCCTAAACCCCCACGACAATTTAAACGTAATTTATCAGAGTAAAAATAAAATACATGGATTTGGAATGCTACTTCTACTACTCAACTTAAACATGCGCACAATAATAATACGGTGATATTATAATTAAACATGACATTTTAACATTCATGCACAGTGGAAAAGTCAACTCAGGTAAAAACATGTTTAGTCACACACAACATTCTTAATTAAAATAGTAATAGTATATAACAGAATTCAAAAGACTCTAGCATTCCGACACCCCCGGTGTTACAAACTCAGAGCAGACGCGACTCGATAACTCACACCAGAAGACCTCGTCTTCACCACTCCACCTGCGACTACTCCTGCTTATCAGCACGTTACCCACGTAGAGGTAACATTCAAACAAAAGGGGTGAGATTCTCAATCAATATAAAGAATGCATAGCATAAGTATGAAAGCATAAAAACATACGGAATCCACCCTATCACAACAACATTCATCATACAACAGATAATCAACATACAAGATTGAATGCAATGAGACCCATGACTCGACTCAATGCATGTGGTACCAATCGATCCCTGTTTCATGATCACAGTTCCCGTCGGAACTCTCGACCCTTGTTTCATGGTCAAGTATGACCCCTATCTCATGATCACACCAACGACCCCTATTTCATGGTCACGTACGACCCCTATTTCATGATCACACCAACAAAAACGATTCCATCAAGGAATTCGGATAGACGATAACGCTCCATCTGGGCACGCCATCTCACAACTATGCAACATGTCATGCATTCAATGACAACGCACAACAACCACGACAACAACAACGAATATAATAGCAATCACATGCACACGACAACCAACACATCAATACATCATAATACTAGGATGCAACCGCAGTTCATACCTGCCACAACAGCAATATACAAATATATCATGCATACACATCGACGACTCCATCGTCACCACTCACCACACAAACAACACGCTCAATTTACATTTAGCACGTCAAAGGATTAGAATTTTGGTATTGAAATCAATTTTTATAAATAGTACGCGAACCCAGCTTTCCAACCCTTCGAACGGCGACGGAAACGGACCTACGGATCAAAAGATATGAATTTCTGAAGTTTCAGAGAATTCGGTTCGTCTCAGCCCAATTCGCCTGATACTCGCCTGGCGAAGCACCAGCGAAACCACTTTCTCCTGGCAAAATCCCCATTCGCCTGGCGAATTCCACTTTCGCCTCCTGCTCGCCTGGCGAAGCAGTGGCGAATTCAACTCCCCCATACAAAATCCAGAAACTCTGATTTTTCACTCCCTTTTCGCTTCTACATTCGCCTGGCAAATGTCCAGCGAATCCACTTTCGCCTGGCGAGTTCCATTTTCGCTTGCCGAATCTGGGCAAATCAGCAATCTTGCAATTGCGATTCTGCATGATTCAGACCTCACAATTCCCCCGAATTTGGTATCATACAGTCCAGAAAACACCAATAAGGTAGCAGCAAATGACATATACACATATACTGTAACGCCCCAATTTTGTCAGTTTTATTTAATTGAGTCGTTTTTTATTATTTTATTATTATATTATTTTATTTCTGACTTTTATTTGAAAATATGTTATTTTTCATCGTGATTATATTTTATCGCGTTTTGGGAACGTTTGTGAGATATTTGATGGTAGGGGTATTTTGGTCTTTTCATTATTTTTCTTAAGTTAGAAAGTATAATAGAAATAGAAAGAGAGAAAATAGTAAGGAAAATAAGAAAAAGAGAAAGAAGAAAAGAGGAGAGAAAGAAGAAAAGAGAGAAAAACTTGTGGCTCAAGAAATCTAATCAACCGACTTTCAAAAACACGATTAATCGGGTAAGGGTGCGGAACTCGATTATCTTATGATTGTGTATGATTATGTATGTGTGTGTTTGAATGTTTATGGTGTTTTCATAGCTTTTCAATTCTAGGTCGGAACGTTAGAAATCGATGTTTTAGCGGTTGAAATGTGATGTAAATGTGGTAGATTACTTGTTACCATGATTGGGTTATGTTCTGATTGTTATGTTTTGGTTTGGAAGAGTTTTATGGTGAAAAATATGGTTTTTGGGCTTCAAACAGCGCTGCAGAATTTCCGGGTTTTCCTTGGTTCACCTAGCGAACCTGGGGTGAAGCAGTAGCGAAGGAGTTTTCGCGGGTTCGCCTAGCGAGCCAGTTAGCGAAGGTCAGCAAATGTTCGCTAACGTTGTTCGTCTAGCGAACTTTGTGTCTTTTTGGTTCTGGTTGTTGCTGCCTTGGTTCGCCAAGGGGTTCGCCTAGCGAACTTTGTGTCTATTTTTATCTGATAGTGGTTTCGCTAGACATTCGCCTAGCGAAGGTGGTAGCGAATGCTCGCTAGAAGGTTCGCCTAGCGAACATGGCAGATTGTGCAATTTTGTTTTCTTCATAACTTTTGATCCGTAAGTCGGATTGGGGCGCGGTTGGGTGCGTTAGAAAGCTTTTGAGTTGTTCTTTCTTATTAAAATGGTTTTGAGATTGTTGGCCGATTTAATTATGTCGGGAATTTAGAATGTGTTGTTTTGTCGACTTTTACCATTTTAATGATGTGCATTTGATGTGCTATTATGCAACATGCTTGTGATATGGATTGTATGAATGGTGTGATGTTACATGATGTGAATGTATTGATTATATGAAATTAAACGTTGTGATGATGAATTGTGGCCTAAGGGAAAGAAAATATAATGTGTGGTATTTGATGATATATGCATGATTATGGATGTGTATATGTGTGCATATGAATGTCATGAGTCATTGTATGCCAAGCATCATGATATGCATGTTGGTGATGTCGTGTGCCCTAGTGGGTGTGAGCGACGGAACGGTTCCAGAGGGAATCAGCTATAACATCGTGCGCCTTAAAAATAAGAGGACCTAAAGCGATCGGAACGGATCGTGCGCCTTAAAAATAAGAGGACCTAAAGCGATGGTTATAGACGATCGTGCGCCTTATACAAAGAGGACCTAAAGCGATCGGATTGTGCGCCTTATACAAAGAGGACCTAAAGCAATCCATAAATGTCGTGCGCTTTAAAAAAATAAGAGGACCTAAAGCGACGGGGAACATCGTTTGCCCGACGGGGTGTTACATGAGTAATCCTAAGTAACAAGCGATGATTCCAATAGTTCCTGAGTGAACTGGTGATGAGATTTGATGGATGGATGGTACTGCATATGCATTGCATAGAGTCGTTGTGTCGGTCTCTGTGCATTTGCATAAATCATGAACATGATTGATTATGTGTGAGAATTGTGAATGGATGCATTATGTGTGGAAAACCATGAATGAATTAATTGTGTGTGGAATTGTGGATGAAATTGATGAATTGATATATGTATATATGTTGGTGATATTTGTATTGTGCATGGTTGATATACTTTGGTGATGGATATATGAAATATACATTGTGTTGTTTTGGGGTTGAATTCTGGTATGAGTTGTGGTGAGAATATTCTATATGTGTATTTTTGTGTTATATATGATTGTATGCAATTATATTATGATTGTGTTTCTCACCCTTCTGCTGTTTGAAATGCTCTATGAGGCATTACAGATTAGATTGCTGGAGGTCTTTTTGTGAAGCTTAGGTCTTCATTCTTTTGTCGGTCGGCTCTGATATGTGGCACCGGGTAGTTAGGGAGACCGTTGGTGATTTGTGTGTATATGTACATGTTTCTTTTGGGATTGTTCATGTATGATTGTATTTGGCAGACAAACTTTTCATGATATATATATATATATATATATATATATATATATATATATATATATGAGATTTGAGTACAGATTTTCCGCTTTCATTCTGTATCTGAATTGTGGGTAGTAGGAACTAAGTTCCTCTATTAATTGCTACCTGATTGTTGCATATCTTTATGAGCAGGTTTATGTGTGTTTTGTCTCAATTGATGTGACTCCTCAGTCTATGCCGTGAATGTTTTAATTATACTCTGATGAAATTGTTATCGCCTTATTTATTTGGGGGTATAGATTGGGGGTGTTACATTAAGTGGTATCAGAGCCAGTCCGTGTCAGTTTGTGACAATCCTTGTCGGTGTTTGTGTTTGGGTGAGCCGTTTGTTTAACCATAGTTGCTGTTATTGGAAATGAACAGAATATGGCTGGTAGGAATGAAGATGCTTTAGCTGCTGCGATATAAGCTATGGCTCGGGCTGTGCAGGGTGCACCGAATGCTGCGGGTAATGATGAGTTCAGGAAGAATAAACCGCCTGTCTTCAAAGGAAGATATGATCCTGATGGTGAACAGATTTGGCTGAAGGAGATTGAAAGGATTTTCCGAGTGATGGATTGTGCGGAGGATCAGAAGGTGAGACTGGGTACTCACATGTTGCTGGAAAAAGCTGATGAACACCCCGTGGGACGTGTCTCATCGGGTATCCGAATTGACGATGAACGAGAACCGGATGGTAGTTGATTCCTCCCTTAGTTCCTATGAGGGGTACGTTGGGGAAGTTTCTACAACGGTCAATGATCCTGATTCCATCATAAATCCTATTACACCAATCTATATCAGAGTTGGTAAGGGACATGATCTTCTACGACCAACGTAAGGCACTCTTACAATCCCAAAAAGCAGCAGACTTGGGCAAGTGAGAGATAAACCATTTATAAAGCAGAGATACACATCATGTGATCTCCCCTCCGCTGTACAAATTTCCCAAGTGTACAGAATGATACGCATCTGCGAGCAAAGTCGGCACAGGGTTTCCAATGAGAAAAACCTTAATGGAGTTGATATCGACGGAGTTATTGATGTTGGGAAACAAAAATAACCCGTAGGTGAGCAAGACAAAGATGCTTTCAAAAGCAGTCACGTTTCCTATACTGGCAAAATACAGGGCTTTCTTTGTCAAGAACTGGGCTAGCAAACCTTGGATGCCACCCTTGGTAGTTAGGTGAGTCCTGACCTCAGACTCGTCCAAATGAATTGCTCTTGCAATAGTCTGATTCTTTGGAATTTCTTCCAGTCCAGAAAATGGAGCTCGATCAGTAATGTGTAAATCAATCAGATGAGAATACTCCTTCAGCTTTGGTGCTAACTAGTAATCTGGGAATGTGAAATAGTGATAAACCGGATCGTAAAACTGAATGAGCGCATCCATGATTCCCTCAATCACATGGACTCTTAATAGTGGTAGCAAACCTCTGTGCTTGGCTCTGAAAGCCTCAGGGTTAGTGATCATCCTTGCTAACCTTCTCAAATCCTCTAGTTTTGGAACCTTGAAGGTATACGTATGAGTTCTCCTTCTACCGAAATCCATTAGGACAATCCTTTTCTCTGATATTTGCAATCACAGTCTTAGTTTAATTTGAAAAACAGAGAGATTAGAAGAGAAATTTTTTGAATGTTTTAATGTTTTTTTTAAATGAATGCATGAATGCAGCACACAAAAACATAGAAAAAACATGGGGTCAAAGGGTCGTTGTCATGAAGTCAAGGCTCTACCCATCCCTAAAGGTTTATACTAGGGTGATTTTTGTACCTGTACTCATTATCATCAGCTCCTCCCAGGAAAGCAAAACAACAAGCGGATCGCCAGCGAGTTGTAGAGCAATCTTATAGTAAGTGCCATTCACCGAGAATAGATCACCAGCCTCAAATGAGGGTAGTATCGCGTAACAACTATTCCCGATAGTTTCCGCACTACGAAAGGGTTTGGCTCCTCGACTTCTCAAACTTAACAATCGGCCCATTGTCTAGGTGAGAGAATGGGTTGCATTGGTCAGCCTCCACTGAGGTTGATGGTCGACCTCGTCGCCATCACTTATCTTAAGTGTATACTCAATCTTTCCACATGCGGCATCACACGCATTCCCATTAGCAGAAAAATAAGCACGTATAGCAATTAGGAAAAGCAGTATATATATTTTTCCTAAACATCCTAGATATGAGCGACAGGAAAGGGAAGCAACAGGTTCGTGGTGGTCCATATGTGACACCGGCCGATAAAGGTAAGCAAATGGGTACTTTTGATCGAAGGCCAAGTGGGGGAGGAATGTCTAGTCCTCTGAGATGTTTTAGGTGTGGTGATCTAGGACATCGTCAGTTTGATTGTAGGAAAGATATGAGAAAGTGTTCTAATTGTGGAGGTTTAAGGCATGTCGCGGCTGAGTGCAAGAGGAAGAATGTGGCGAAGTGTTTCAATTGTGGTGAAGTTGGTCATATTAGCACGAAGTGTCCGAAACCGAAGCAGACTCCAGCTGGTGGGAAAGTTTTTGCATTGTCAGGGACTCAGACTTCAAGTGTAGACCGTCTGATAAGAGGTACTTGTTTTATTAATAGTACACCTTTAGTTGCTATTATTGATACTGGAACGACTCATTCGTTTATTTCGTCTGAATGCGCGAAGCGTTTGAATCTTGTGTTGTCTTTGATGGGTAGTGAGATGGTTATTGATACTCCAGCAATGGGTTCAGTAACTACTTCTTTGGTTTGTTTAAGTTATCCTTTTACCATTTATGGTAAAGACTTTGAAATGGATTTGGTGTGTTTGCCGTTGGAGGGTTTAGATGTGGTTTTGGGAATTAATTGGTTACAGTTTAATCGGGTTCATATTGATTGTTATCATAAGCTAGTAAGGTTTCCTTATCTTGAGGAAGACGAAGACTCGAGTTTCTTATCTACCAAAGAGTTGAAGAAACTTTTGGCGGACGAAGCTCAGTTGTTTGGGTTGTTTGCATCGTGTAGCGAGCGATTTTGGACGCGCTTCTTAAGCGCTGGTCGCTCTCTGCGGTTGAGTTTACTACAGGTCGATTCATTTTTTATCCTATTAAAGCTGATGAAGGAAAGGAAATAAATGTCTCCAATTAACCCTGCTTTGCATACTGAGTTTAAACAGTGGTCTGTTAGGTTACGAATGCTATCAATGTGGGGGGGGCCTTTGTACTGGTTATTTGTATTTTCGCCAATACGGTTTTCTTTTCTCTTTCTAGGACTTTATAGCGGGGAACGAGGATTAGGATGTTAGGACTGATGCTTTTGATAGATACATGAGAGTGTGGGATTTTGGGTTTTTGTTTAGTGTGCTCGCTAAGATTTTTCTTTCAATCTTATGCCTACGTATTCCTGTTTACCGAAACAGGGAAATCAGAGCGTTCGTAGTTACTCCTATTCTATGGGAGGAAATGGTTATTTTTGGTGTCTTGTTCAAAGCCCAAGACGTGAAGCGAAAGGTGATTTATATCTTGTTCAAAGCCCAAGATGTGAAGCTGAAGGTGATGACCTTAGAGATAATTTTTCATCTCTAAAGGGGTTCTGTTTGTCACAACTGTTGGGTGACTGACTGTAAAGGAGGATTACTTTAACTGGGATACACGGATCCTAGCAATGCCATAATTTCCTTTACAGGGGGTTTCCAACCTGAAGGAGAAGACTTTAACTCAATGTAGAGCAATGCCATCTTTCCTTAGGAATTTATCATGCTAAAAGAGGGACAGTGGCATGGATGTAGATGATCCAGAGGCTTGCCGCTTACAGCAATTAGATGAAGGGGAAAGAGTTGTTGATATTTGTGTACTGTGAACGAGGCACAGTTTTGATGCTAAAAGGTTAATTGGATTAACCAGTGGTTTTCTTATACAAAGCCTAAGAGGAGGCTATTATGTGTCTCGTACAAAGCCCGAGAAAGAGGCTAAAAGGTTTTGACTCAACGAGGGAATCTTTTGGTATCTCATATAAAGCCCGAGATGAAGGCTAACATTTGTTTGGCTCAATATGAACCTTTTTGTATCTCGTATAAAGCCCGAGATGGAGGAGAAAGGGATTATTGACTCAACGAGGGAGTCTCTTATGTGTCTCGTACAAAGCCCGAGAGAGAGGCTAAACGTTGTTTGACTCCGCTGGGGGGAGAATCATTGTACAAAGCCCAAGAGGAGGCTGTGGTTACTGTTTTAGTTAAGTGACAGGTCCAGTATACTGATTTTAAAGAGAAAATCAGTTCTTATATGAGCAACATTGTACTCATGGATTTGATTCAAGGGTCCGGGTTATTCCTATTCTTTAAGGAAGCGGGAAATCCGAAGGGTATTGAGACTATCCGAGTCTACGGGTTTACTTCCTATTCTTGAAGAGTGCTTGAGAATGTCTTTGAGACTCAAGGAGATTAGACTGTCCAAGTCTAGAGTTTTAACCTTTGTACTATATTTTGAAAATAGTAGTAGACTCTATGAAAGGACTGTTCTATTAAGATGACTAAGTTCTGTTCCTATACCTCTAGGAGGTTGTTGGGACAATTTGTACGAAGCCCAAGAGGAGGCTGGAAACTTTTAAGAAGCCGACGGGTCCTTGTATGAAGCCCAAGAGGAAGCTATCATTCCCGGAGGAAGAAATCATTATACGAAGCCTAAGAGGAGGTTGGGAATACTTCTAAGAAGTCGTAGGGTCCTTGTACTAGGCCCAAGAGGAGGCGGGGTTGCTTTTAGGAAGCCCGTGGGTCCTTGTATAATGCCCAAGAGGAGGCCGATTGCTTTTAAGAAGCCGATGGGTCCCTAAACCCCGAGAAATTCAAGGCAAGCTATCCACAAGGAATAGATCAAGTCAGGAAAGTTCGAGAATTTAGAAGAAACTCAAGAGATGCCATTCATGGAGAAAAGATCATCTCTGGGGAGTAGAGTTTCTTGACAAATGCTTTTAAGAAGCCTGTGGGTCCCCAAACCCCGAGAAGTTCAAGACATGCCATTCACCGAGAATAGATCAAGCCATGAAAGTCCGAGAATTTGGAAGAAACTCAAGAGATGCCATTCACGGAAAAAGATCATCTCTGGGGAATAGAGTTTCTTTGACAACTTCTATGAGTGACAGTCTATTAAAGGGTTCACAGAGAATGCTGCCTTTCATGTCTCCATATTGTTTAACCCTAAGAGGAGGGAAGACTATGTCTAGTAATCCTATGGGGATCTAGTTTAGACTATTTCTAAGAGTGATCAATGGGCTTAACGCTAGACGTAGTTGTCGGGGAAACTCTAAATTTCTATACTATTATTACACAGTTGATATGAGTTTATGAAAGAAGACTTACAGTGAAACAGCCCCACAATACAGTTATATGTATATGAAAGTGGTAAATGAAAGCAATAACCACTTACTCGGTTGTAGAGCTTCCATGTTGTTTGGTTAGTTGTTCAACAAAGAGAGATTAAAAACAACAGTATATTCAAAATCAAAGGAGAAAGTGCTTTGAAAAAGAAAGATTTTGGGCTTACAGCTCAAGGAGAGGCCTAGGGTTTTATCAGTGAGCGCACTGTTTGAATTTGTACAGAGGGACTTATACAAGTGACTGTGGGCCAAAAATTGTTTTCTGTACAAAGGGATGGGTCTTACACTCTCTCAAGAGGCCCAAAAAGTCTTAAAGAAAAAGAGTGGGGCTTATAACACGAGGGTAGGCCCAGTGTTATTTTGAAAAGGCGACGATCGTGTCGTTTATTTGAAAATGTACAGAGGAACTTATACAATAAGTGAGGCCCAAAAATGTTATCTGTACAAAGGGGTTTGGGTCTTACACTCTAATAGAGCCCCAAAAGTTTTGAATGGGTCTTATAGCTCGAGGAGAGGCCCAAAAGGTTATTTTTCAAAAGGCGACGATCGCGCCGTTTGTTTTTTACGGTATCGGGACTTATACAATACACTGAGGCCCAAAAATAGTTTGGTCAAAAAAGGATTGGGTCTTACACTCTATTAGAGGCCCAAGTGTATTTGAAAATCAATTTTGAAAGTTGAATTAATCAAAAACCCTAATTTTAATCTTTAAAAGTAAATATTTAAAGAAAATCAAACAAAATTCAAAATAAATTTGAATAATCCATTTATGATTTTGTTTAAGGTTTGGAAAAAATGAGGGATAATCACAAGGAATATTTAAACTCATTAGGTTTTGATTTTCAAAGTAAATATTCACTTTTAGAATGTTTAAAAACAATTAAAAATGAATTTATTCACAAAAATACTAATTATATTAAATAAATAATATAAATCTAATTTTTTGGTGGAATAAAATATTTCAACATTTTTGTGAATTGTTGCAAAAAGAACCAATCAAAAATGATAAAAATTGAAGGAGTTATTAATTTTTTCAAATCATTAAAAATAATAATATGAAAAATAACAAAATAAACAAGTGATAAAAAGAAGTCTGGGGCGAGGGGGATTCGAACCCCAGACCTCTCGCTTGCCAATACACACAAAACTAACTGATGAACCGCTGGGGCGCAATGCCAATTCAAATATAACATGGCAAGGGAAAAATATATAGAGAACTTGTTGGATTTTCTGAGAATGGCGCCATGGCCATCTTCCTCCTCGAGCTCGTGCGTGAAGCACCATATCTCACTCATCTCTCAACCATTGGACATCATTCAAACACCAAACTCATGCGTTTTTCACAAGGAAGAAGATGGCAATACCCAATTTTATTCATTTTCAGTGTATAACAAATTATATCATTGTGGCCGTATGAACCCTAATTTTGCAAAAGCAATCGAGTAGGCATGATTATAAGTGCAATGATCAAATTTTTTTAGGGAAAACAATCAGCATATGATGGCAAGCAATTGGCAAAAATATCATGCGAGGAAATATGCATGGATCATGGAGTTTGAGTTGTGAGGCTTACCTTGATGCAAGCTGAAATGGAACTCTGCGCAAACTTTGTTCCAGTCATGAACTGATGATCCCTATAGCTTCACTGGATGTTATGGAGTGTGTTACAAGCTTTGGAACACTTTGAAACTCTTTGGATCAAGCTGGAGACCTCCACCTGCATAATTGAGGTATAATGGCTTGGTTGAAGGGTGATTTTGAGCCTGAGGTGTTACAGTCAGTGTTTAAGTGTTTGGACACCTCAAATACATCATATATGATGTGTTTGAGCAATTGGAATTGATTGCCTAAGGCTGCAACTCAAAACCCGATAGTGGTTGCTCAAAAACCAAAAAACTTGAGGTTTAAAGAAGAATGAGAGAAAGCAGTGCGGTAACTGGCTTTGGTGTGAGTTGAATGATCCATTGGGACCTCTATTTATAGGTGATCAACTTTTGTTTTGGAGGAATAGTGAATGGCTGCTGGATCAGATCACATTTGCATGGATTGGCTTGGAGGATTTCTTCTCAAGCAAGGCAAGCTAGCCATTCCCAAGAGCAGGGCTATGCCTTGACCAAAATCACATTCCTCAGATGTTTTTATTATTGTTTAATCAGAGAACTTGACTGAGTAGGGCAGCTACCTTGACATTGCACTATTCCACATTAATGCACTTTGAATTCAAGGCAAAATGTGCCAAAGTGGATGAATTTCAAGTTGGAAGATTCCTTCGCCTTTTGACTCAGATTTATCAGTTGGATCAGATGCAATGTGATTGGTTTGAATACATGTGGCATGCTGATCCTCAGTTTTTGGTTCAAAATTGTGTGTGGCAAGCAAACATGCAAACTGATTTTTCCAAAACAGCTTGCAGCAGCATGACTTTGGGCATGGATTTCTCTTGGCTCAAGTTGAATCAATTCATGCTGTTAAGCTCTTTAAATTCTTGGCAACATATGCAACAACATTGATGTTTAACTTTGGACTTGATTCAGCTTGCATCTAGGTGAAAAGATCTCACAAGTTTTGGTGTTTCAACACAAAATCTGCCTTGCCCAGAATTTTTCTAAGTGTTGGAAAATGGTGTACTTTCATATTTTCAGCCATTTTGGCTCACTCATAGCTCAAAATCCACAATGAATTGGAGTTAGGTCTAGTTGAAGTTTTTGTAGAGGGCAATGAGATCTACAAATCAAGCTTTGGATGGAAAAAAATGGCCTTGTGTTTTAGGAGTTATGATCCTCCAAAGTTGGTACCCTTGTCACTTTATTTTTAACTTAGAAAATTTTCTAAGTTTTTATGGTTACCCCTTTTACAAGTTATCCAACTTTTCTTGATTTTTCTTGATGAATGATGATTCAAATCATACATTAACATCATTTTAGGGTTAAAAATCCATTTTGGTGAAAAATCTCAAAAAGTCAAAGTTGACTTTTGTGCACAGTTGACTTTTTATCAGATGAATTTCAAACTGTGCAATTCTTCATGAAATCATGTCCTTAACCTAAATCAAACTTGATGGACATGTTCCATGGGTGTTATAGGGTATATTGGTGCATGTCATAGGGCTTGGGAGCATGTCCTGGTCAAAAGTCAAAGTTACAGTTGACTTTTTCCTTAAAACCCTAATTGTGGTGCAGATGAAATTGAGACTTGTTGCTCAAGCTTCTTGGATCAATCCATTGTTGAAAATTGATAAATGTGGTATATTAGAGACCCTCAAACCCTCTCTTGAGGTCTTGGCTCATGATTTGCCCTAAAAGCCAACTTAGGGGTGAATTAGGTCAAGAAACCCTAATTCCTGATTTTTGATGAATGCATCCCCTGAGGCAAAATTGACTTGATGATTGGGTCCATGAGGTCCCATGAAGTATATTAGGTTATGTTTTGGATCATTGGCTTGTGCCCAGATGAAAATTTTCCATCTGGAGGCCCTGGTCGACCAAAACCCTAATTTCGTGATACTGTCGATCTTGAGACTTGATCCACCTAGAAGGGAGCAACCTTGTGCTTGATCCTTGAAGTGGGAGTCCTTTTAATCCTTTGTAGTTACTTGAGAGGTGAGACAAGTTAAAGATCATGTCATTCCTTGATTGATCCTTTGTCTAAGGCTCTGAGAGGGCTTGAAACCCTAATTTTGATTGTGGTGAATGCTCAACAATTCCTTGAGGAGATTGATGAGGCATAAAGGTACTTCCATATTATGATGGTGATTTACATAATGATGGAAATCTTAGTGGTCAAAATTTGGGGTATGACAGATGCCCCTATTTAATCTTCTTGGACACGAAGGTGTGAATGACGAAGGTATTCGGGCATTCGGGATGCAAGAGGATTAAATGTCGAAATACCCAAAATTTTGATGGCTATGAATGGCAGCTCGCGCATTCATCCTCTTTTGCTAAGCAATGATGTTTAGAAAAGGTAAACTTTCCCTCGATCCTGGTCTTCAGCCAAGGAACTGGTCTCAGTTTTCTTTTGGAATAAACCTCCCCTCGATCCTGGTTTCCTACCAAGGAACTGGTCTTAGTTTCTGAAATAAACTTTCCCTCGATCCTGGTTTCCTACCAAGGAACTGGTCTTAGTTTCTTTTGTCAATAAACTTAATTGACAAGGGACGCTATGTGTAGCGGCTTTCCTCAAACTTCTCGCCGAATTTTCCTGGGGAGATGCCATTTGACGGAAAAAGTTTTGACGCCAGACTTGTTGGGGAACCCAGTCGTCTGGGTTGTAGAGGTGTACAAACTTCTCTGTTGGAGATGCCATTTTCCGACTCTATCTGGGGAAAGCGAGTCTCTTGAGAGACTGCCTTCGTTTGGGATTACATCATACTTTTCTCGGGATCTTCCCAGAGAAACGCCATATGATTGGGTCCAATTTTGAGGTGCCGATGACCTTTTCATCAGCGGTTTTTTCGGAGAAAAACTGTTGTACCATCGAATCTCTGATTAGGAGGCTTTCTCTCGGGATATTCTTTAATCCGGGAAAGCAAGGATATCATCTTCAATGGCGAAGAGTGATGTTTGTTGAACGTTTTCTCTGGCTTTTCAGAGGTTCAAGTTATCAAAGTGGTCAATGGCCAACTTCCATCCAGAAATAAACTGGAGGAGAGATTGTTCAGACGCGACACTTCCTGAGGAGGAAAGAATCGACGACTCGATTGAGAGAACTATTATCACTAGGGGACAAGACCGACTAGGGTGATAGCGATGCAATATGAAATGTTAATGTAAATCGATAATGCATGATGTATGTATGTTTATGCTGACAAAACTGACGCGACATACAAACTGACGGGTGAACACGACTGGATACTCGGCCATCGCGGGGCGTATAGAAATATCGCTGGTTCAAGATAGCAATCCTGCCTTTCTTAGGAGAGATAGTCCCTGTTGGGAGCTATGTTGATCGGGCTTAGGAGATGAGAACTCGGTCGAAACGTGTCAGACGAAACAAGGTCTCTGACACAGTTGATCCCTTCATTCAGGCGTACTGGCGTAGAAGGAGTACTTTGATTCCGTACTTTGAGGTTCGCTTACTTCTGGAGAAGCGGTTGATGTTCCTTTGATGTTCAACAGTCAAAAGAAATTGTCGTCTTTATTTATAAAGCAGAAAAAGTTTTAACAAGTAAATTCATTTTTGTTTTATTTCAAGAATCGCTAATCATGTTAACAACGCCGTTCTGTAAAGCTAAAACAAATAAGAATTACAAACAAAAGCACAAGGGCTCAAATTTTATTGATAAGATGGAGATCAGCCAAACGCGTGATTCCAAAGAGTATATACAAAGTTAGAAAATGGTAATTTACAGGGAAACGGGCTACGTTGAAACATAACGACCACTATCCTTCTACCAACTTCGAATTCGGGGCATCCTGAGCTTCTGTCGAAGATGACCTTGACTGGAGTTTTCTGACAGATGATGTAACTGTTGTTAAGGGACTTGCCTCTGTTGAATATAGTTACTTGCCATTATCCCTAATTTTTGCCTGGATTGTACTTTGATGTTTCCAATCCACCGGGATGATTTTTTTCATTTTATGTCTCTAACTTTTGCCTCGACCGCCCTTTCGGGTTTTCAATCCACCGAGACGTTTTTTTTTTAGTTTAGGCGAAGTATTTCTTGACTACATCAACATTCGTGGGGTAGGCAAATTCCTCTCCGTCCATGGTTGCAAGTCTCAAGGCGCCGCCTGAGAAAGCTTTCGTGACCACATAGGGGCCATCATAATTCGGAGTCCATTTTCCCCGGGAATCAGTGAGAAATGATTGTATCTTCTTGAGCACGAGGTCTCCTTTCCTGAAGATGCGGGGTCGAACCTTTTTGTCAAACGCCCTATTCATTCTCTGTTGATACAACTGACCGTGGCATAGTGTCGTTATTCATTTTTATTCGATCAGATTCAGTTTGTTGTGTCGGCTTTGACACCATTCAGCTTCGGTGAGCTTAGCTTCCATCAATACTCGGATTGACGGGATCTCTACTTCTATGGGGAGCACTGCTTCCATGCCATACACTAGAGAGAAAGGGGTAGCCCCTGTTGAAGTGCGGACAGATGTGCGATAACCGTGAAGAGCAAAGGGTAGCATCTCGTGCCAATCTTTGTAGGTTACAACCATCTTTTGAACGATCCTCTTGATGTTCTTGTTGGCCGCTTCTACCGCTCCGTTCATCTTGGGTCGGTAGGGAGATGAGTTATGGTGTTCGATCTTGAACTCAGCGCACAACTCTTTCGTTATCTTGTTGTTCAAGTTAGATCCATTATCAGTAATGATCTCGCTTGGAACACCATAACGGCAGATGATATTGTTTTTGATAAATCGGACCACCACTTGTCGGGTTACATTAGCGAATGACGCTGCTTTGACCCACTTGGTGAAGTAGTCAATGGCTACCAGGATGAACCGATGTCTGTTTGAAGCCTTAGGCTCAATCATGCCAATCATGTCGATTCCCCATATGGAGAATGGCCATGGGGAAGAAAGAACTTTGAGATGTGATGGCGGTACATGAATTTTGTCGAAGTATATCTAACACTTGTGACACCTCCTCATGTACTTGTAGCAGTCGAATTTCATTGTCAACCAATAGTACCCTGCTCTTAGAATTTTTCTCGCCATTGTGTGTCCGTTGGCATGAGTGCCAAAGGACCCTTCATGAATTTCTTTCATAAGCATGTCCGCTTCTGGTCTGTCGACGCATCAGAGCAAGACTATGTCAAAATTTCTCTTATAGAGAGTGTCACCGCTCAGGAAGAAGTTTCCAGCCAATCTTCTGAGGGTTTTTCTGTCTTTCCTGGATGCCCCAGGTGGGTACTCTTGTTTCTGAAGGAAGCATTTGATATCGTGATACCAAGGTTTGTCGTCTATGACTGCTTCAATTGTGAAGACGTAAGCGGGCCTTTCAAGGCGCATTATGTCGATCTTAGGTATGTCATTCCATTGACCTACACTAATCATGGAAGAGATAGTGGCTAATTCATCAGCCATGTGATTCTCCTCACGAGGGATATGATGAAACTCGACTCTGTTAAAGAAGGGTAACAACCTTCTTGCATAGTCTTTGTAAGGAATCAGCCCTGATTGGTATGTGTTCCAATCTCCTTTTATCTGATAGATAACCAGAGCTGAGTCGCCGTATACGTCCAAGTTTTTTATCCTTAAATCAATTGCTTCTTCGAGACCCATAATACAAGCTTCGTATTCGGCCTCGTTGTTCTTACATTTGAACGTAAGTCTGGCGGTGAAAGGAATGTGGGTACCCTGAGGGGTAACAATTATTGCCCCAATTCCATTTCCATAATAATTAACTACTCCGTCAAAGATTAGTCCCCATTGGGAATCTGGTTCTGGCCCTTCACTGGGTAATGGTTCATCGCAATCTTTCATTTTTAGATACATGACATCTTCGTCTGGGAAGTCAAACCCGATTGGTTCTTGATCGTCAATCGGTTGATGAACCAAATGATCGGCTAAAATACTTCCTTTAACGGCTTTTTGAGCGTGGTACTCTATGTCATATTCTGATAACAACATCTGCCAACGGGAAATTCTTCCCGTGAGAGCAGGTTTTTCGAAAACGTACTTGATTGGATCCATTTCGGAGACCAACCAAGTAGTATGATGAATCATGTATTGGCAAAGACATTTGGCTGCCCAAGCCAAAGCACAGCAAGTTTTTTCAAGCATCGTGTACCGAGTTTCGCAGTCGGTGAATTTCTTGCTTAAATAGTAAATGGCAGACTCTTTCCGTTTAGTTTCGTCTTGTTGGCCAAGTACACATCCCATTGAGTCCTCTAGAACCGTGAGGTAAATGGTCAGTGGTCTTCCTTCCACTGGAGGTGATAGAATCGAAGGATTCAACAGATATTCCTTGATACTGTCGAAGGCGGTTTGACAGTCCTCTGACCAAATACAATCCTGGTTCTTTTTGAGTAATTTGAAAATCGGCGCACAAGTGGCAGTCATAAGAAATATGAATCTGGAGATGTAGTTCAAACATCCCAGGAATCCTCTGACTTGTTTTTCAGTTTTCGGAGAAGGCATTTCTTGAATGGCCTTGACCTTGTCAGGATCAACCTCAATTCCTTTCTGGCTGACGATGAACCCTAGTAGTTTCCCTGAACGGACACCGAAGGTGCACTTGTTGGGATTCAAGCGGAGCTTGAATTTTCTTAGACGTTCGAACAATTTTGACAGATGTTCAACGTGCTCACTCTCTGTTTTTGATTTTCCAATCATATCATCGACATATACCTCGATTTCTTTGTGTATCATGTCATGAAACAGAGTAGTCATGGCCCTTTGATAGGTTGTCCCGGCGTTCTTCAAACCGAACGGCATTACCTTGTAATAAAAGGTACCCCATGGGGTAATGAATGAAGTTTTCTCCATGTCTTTCGGCGCCATTTTGATTTGGTTATGGCCCGAGAATCCATCCATGAAGGAGAAGACTTTGAACTTTGCTGTACTGTCAACCAGCATGTCAATGTGTGGTAAAGGAAAGTCTTCCTTTGGACTAGCCTTGTTCAGATCCCTGTAATCGACACACATTCTGACATTTCCGTCCTTTTTGGGAACAGGTACGATGTTGGCTAACCATTGAGGATATTCTGACGTGGCGAGGAAACCCGCATCAATCTGTTTCTGCACCTCCTCTTTGATTTTGATGGCCATGTCCGGGTGAGTCCGTCTCAACCTTTGCTTTACTGGCGAACATTCCGATCTCAACGGTAAGTGATGTTCCACGATGCTGGTATCCAACCCTGGCATATCCAGATAGGACCAAGCGAATACATCGGGAAATTTTTTGAGAAGCTTTATCAAACTCTCTCTGGCAGTTGGACTGAGCAGTGCCCCAATCCTGATTTCTTTTCTCTCTTACTCTGAACCCAAGTTTACCATTTCCAACGGCTCTTTGTGAGGTTCAATGGACCTTTCCTCTTGTCTGAGTAGTCGAGAGATCTTTTCTGGAATTTCTTTGTCATTTTCTTCTTCAGCCTCGAATACCGGGAACTCAAAGTTGGGAGAAGGCATCGGATCGTATGTTTCAACGGGGTTTAAAACAAGCAATCTGCATGACGTGATGATTCGTGTTTAGAAGAGATAGAGAAAATGCAAGTGTGTGCAGTGTTTTATTTTACTGCTTGTTTTTATTATTGAATTGTTTTTTAGGATTACCATTTTCTGAAAAAAGCGAAAAGAGAAAACAGCAATTAATGCGGAAATTACAGAACGACGTTATTTTATTAATGAACAAGTCGATTCTTAAAACTACAGCCCTATAAAACAAAACTCTGTCGCTTTGGGCAAAGCGAAGAGGGAAATTTACAGAAAGTGAGCCCTATCAAAACATCCGTTTCACCTGGGCAGGGTGAAAGGTTAAAAGATGGCAATTACTTTGACTGACGAATGACCTTCGGAACCTCGACGGCAACCCATTGGCGGCAAACTCCTCGGTGAATCACAAAGTCTGGCACCTTCCTTGATTTGTCTTCAGAAATAACGTTGATTTCTGGTGGAGCAGGATCATTGGAATCTGTCTCCCAGGCAGAATTGTCGTAGGAGAATTCCTCTGTTGACTTTTGCATAGCATTTGTGCTCTCAGTTGTATCTCCCCATCCAGTAGGCTGGATATCTTCGAACCTGATACGAGAGCTTTCGGGAGTAGTGTACTTGACCATATAGTCGTATTTTCCACTCGGTTCTCCCAGAGTGTCCCAAACTTCTTTGGAGTTGGAGGAGTCATCCCTCTCGATGACGTTGACCTCGGGAAAAGCATAGTTGATGAATTCAAGTCCTACAAACGTTGTGAATTCATCTTCATGTTGAGTAGTTTCTGAATGACCTGAGTGTTGATCCCATGACATGGTGGGGACACAGGTATTCTGTTCGATGATGGTCAGCTGATTTTCATTGTTCGGCTGACTTTCTTGCCTCAATTTTCCTGGGTAGGGCTGCCACATTGGCAGACCATCCATTGGGCCATAGTAATGGTAGTCAAAATTGTCTTTCATCAGAGTGTCTTCCTCTAATGAATTTGGCGGAGCACGGCATCCTTCCGGATCACAATCTCTGTATATCATTTCGACATCTGACCCGGGTATAAATCTCGGACTCTGTGCGGGATAGCAAAATGGTATAGGCCCCTCTTCCTGAGACATATAACCGTCCTCGTTCATATAGGACTTCCATTCTTCATCTGTGTCGGAGGGATCTTCCTCATTAATAGCATGTACTGCTTGAGACACTGGGTGAAGAAAACCTCCACTGTGGAAGAAGTTTTGAAGGGGATGAAGACTTTCATCGTTGGCAGCTGTCTGGGTACAGGTTGCAGAAAAACCAAGACCTTTCTTTGTTTTATTGTCAGTAGGAATGACAAGTTGTCCCCATCCGGTTGTATCGGTACTCTCGACCGCTTTAATAGCATCATTGTATGAGGAAATCGAGGTTCCTCCTCTGAACTGATTGTTCTTGCACACCGATAGTGCTTGGAACTGAGTTCCAATAACCTTCTCGGGTTCTATGCCAGCAGATGATGACAAGCTACTCACAAGCAAGGCTTGTTCCCCACAAACTGTGACAAGTTGATCGTTCTTGACGAACTTTAGCTTTTGGTGGAGGGTCGAGGTAACTGCTCCAGCCTGGTGTATCCAAGGTCTTCCTAATAAACAACTATATGTTGCCTGGATGTCCATGACCTGGAAAGTGACCTGGAAAGTATGAGGACCGATAGTTATGGAAAGATCAACTTCGTCGATAACTGTTTTTCTGGATTCGTCGAACGCTTTGACGACGACCTTGCTGATTCTCATCGGAGGGCCTTTGAATGATAATTGCATCAAAGTGGACTTCGACATACATTCAGGGCTGACGCTGTGTCTACCAGTACGCTGGCTAAAGCATCGTCCTGGCAGTTAACTGTAATATTGAGTGCCATGTTATGACGGCGACCCTCTCCGGGTAATTCCTCATCACTAAACCCCAAATTGTTGCAGGAAGTGATGTTAGAGACAATGCTATCGAACTGTCTGATTGTTACATCCTGTTCCACAAAGGCTTTCTCCAAGACTTTCTGTAGAGCCTCCCTGTGGGCTTCTGAACTAAGTAACAGTGATAATACCGAGATCTTTGAAGGAGTCTGTAACAGTTGATCAACAATGTTGTATTCACTCCTTTGGATGAGCTTCAGCATCTCATCATTATTTTTCGAAAGGTCAGGATTACTGGATTGACCGACTGGTGGATCAGGAGTTTCTGTCTGAAGTTCCTTTTCTTTGTTAGGTTCTCCAACTCCTCGGTTGAAGATTCTACCGCTCCGTGTTACACGACTGATGTCTGCAATATTCACGACGGAGGGTAATGGAATTTCTTTTCCATTCTCAATTGTTGTTGCACCGTATTTGTAAGGGATAGCCTTAGTTGATTCATATGGTGTTGGTCCCGGCAGATAGATGACTATGGGAACCTTCTGATTTTTCTGACCATCATAATTAATCTCGATCCATTCCCGGTTGGGAACTTTAGATCCGTCAAGTAGAGGGATGATGGCAAAAACATCCCTGGTCCTGTGATGACCAGCGATCGTGACAACATCCTCAACTTGATCGGCAAGGTAGTCCAGCGCCCAGTTGATGGGTCCAGAACCCGGATATGGATGAATTTCTCCATGATCTACCTGACCCTGAAGAGCTGCTCTCACAAAGTAACACCCTTGGTTACTTTCCGAACAGACGCCGCAACGTTCATAGTTGTGTGATGGCACCTGGCCACGCCCACTTTGAATACAATGTAACCTCACTAGGTTAGCTTCCACTGATCGGACATCCTGACTCTGACGCCGAGTGGGGTTTCTGTTGCTGATACTAATTTGCTGAGCATCTTCATCCATATAGATTGGCATCCACCAGTGATTTAACAAGCGCTGAAGTGCCTCCTGGACAAGGGTACAACCTCGATCATTTTTGCAACCCGCCTTACAGCTTTGATAGTCATGTGATATTAAGAATCCGAGTCGGACCTGTTCAGCATGTAACTCTACCAGGTTGGTATTCATCAAGCGAATATCGAAGATCTGAACCATGTTGATTTGATAGGAGTTCCTATCATGGTATTCTTGGATCCATCCAAGATCCATCTGACGCTGGAGGGCTTCTTGTACAAAAGAACAACCCTGTTTGTTTACCGAGCAAATCAGACAGGAACTGTAATCGTACTGCGGCAGATTATGATACTGGCTTTGCCTGGAGTGCATCGCCACCAAGTTGACATTCATCGCACGGACGTCGTGGTTTTGAATGACGTTGGAATCCGTGTAGACCATGTTAACTCCACGAACTTGGTGCTCTTGGATCCATCCGAGATCCATCTGTTCCTGTAGAGCTGCTTGCACTACAGAACATCCCTGGTTGTCTTTAGAGCAGATATCACACTGGTGATAATTATGAGGTGGCACATGGCCATATCCACTCTGTCTACAATGCATCTTGACCAGATTGGTCTTTAACAAAAGTACATCATGAATTTGATAGACATCGTTAGTCTCTCCTTCTATCAAATTGACTGCAGCCTTCTCGTGTTGAGGCAGCGAATTTGTGAGAACATTAGGATTTGTATCCTTGAAGGATAAGACCCCGCTCCTAACAAGTTTTTGCACGTCGGACTTGAAATTGAGACAAGTCTCTATGTTATGTCCTGGTCCCCCTTGATGATAAGGGCAAGTTTGATCCACCTTAAACCAAAAAGGCGTATTTTCCGGTACTGTAGGAGGGGACTTAGTCTGAATGTGCCCCTTGGCTAGCAGTAATGGAAGCAGTTCTGCGTACGATACGGGTATAGGATCAAATCCTGGTGGTCGTGTTATACGGTTGTTGTTGTATGGAGGACGAGCCTGCTGAAGAGGCTGTTGTGTCCTTTGTTGATCAGGTTGGCTCTGCGCAACCTGAGGTTGATACGTAGGAATAGACGCAGGGTTGATAGTAGGAGTCACAGCTGCTACCGGTTGATAACGTCGCCTTTGCTTTTCGAGAGAGATATTCCCAATATCTTGCTCTTTTTTCTTAGGGAGAGCACTACCGTATTTTTTAGTACCGCTCGTCGATCCAGTGTCTTTTACCAAACGTCCTTCTCGGACAGCTTCCTCAAGACGTACACCCATGTCAACCATTTCGGTGAAATCACTGGGCGCACTGGCAACCATTCGGTCATAGTAAAATGAGCTTAAGGTCTTTAAGAAGATCTTTGTCATCTCTTTTTCCTCCAGAGGTGGACAAATTTGAGCGGCAATTTCACGCCACCTTTGAGCATACTCCTTAAAGGTTTCCTTGTCTTTTTGTGACATTGATCTGAGTTGATCTCTGTCGGGTGCCATGTCCAAATTGTATTTGTATTGTTGGACGAAGGCAGTGCCAAGATCTCTGAATGTGCTAATCGTAGCACGGTTTAAACCCATGTACCATTTTAATGTGGCACCGGTTAAACTATCCTAAAAGTAGTGAATCAGTAGGTCCTGATTCTCCGTCTGAGCTGACATCCGCCGAGCGTACATACCAGATGGCTCTGAGGGCAAGAGTTACCCTTGTACTTTTCAAAGTCGGGCACTTGAAATTTGTGCGGGACTTTCACATTGGGGACCAAGCAGAGGTCTGCGGCGTCCTTTCCAAATAGATCCTGGCCGCGAATGGCTTGCAGTTCCTCTGCATTTCCAAGAACTGTTCCTAGAATTCATCCATTCTATCGAACATAGTTTCCTTTTTACCAGAAGGTATCGGTGGAATCTGTCCTTCCGGGACAGTGTGCACCACAGGGGGTGGTACTGTGACTACAGTAGTGAGTCTTGGTGTTTCCCGGAGTTTGTAACCTTCAGGAGTTTTCAGTATGCCTCTGGCATCTTCGTTTTCCCGAAGTTTGTAACCTTCAGGCCCAGCAGCTTCTGTTGTGATTCCCTGATCTTCAGTGATCAGCGGAACATATCCTTCCGGGATATAGTTAACAGGCATGCCCCAAGGACGATCTTTCGGTATTTGATACCTAGGATCATACTTCTCCACTATGGGCGTTGAGGTGATCTCTGAGATCACAGTCCTTTATAGCTGAGCTTCTGCCATGGCTTGCATGTCGTTACGAAGCTTCCTCATATCCTCTCTTAGAGCGTCGATCTCTTCTTTCAACTCTCTGTTTTCTTCCTCAAGATCATCCATCTTTTTCTGACGATTGCCCCGAGTATTATACGAATGAGACAGTTTGACTCTAGAACCGAGACACAAACGTGAGATTCGTAGGTACGAAGAATACGCGATGTGAGAATGATGAATGCAATGATTATATTAATTGTTTATGGTTTAATTAAAATAAACTTCGACAATTAGATTGCAAATATCAAACGGTGGGGAAACCCCTTTTTATTGAAATTCAAAGGATTACAGAAATGGAAATACAGTAGATTAAAAAGTGCGGAAATAGAAACCTAAGCTAATGGGCCCAGAGTCCTCTCTGAGGAGAACTCGGGTGCTGATTCTGGTACTTTCCTTTTCTTTGACCGGGGCTCTTGGGCCATAGTCGGGTTGTCATTCCTTTGCCAAGTGAAAGGAGTGAGAAAATTCCTTTGGTCATCCTGATTATCCACAGCATGTTGCTCCAAAATTTCAATCAGAGCATCTTTCTCTTTCAGTAATTGCTGTATTTTGATGCACTCTACGTTGAGGGTGCGGTACTTGTTCTTCCAAGACCTTCTCTCCTGTTGAACTTTGTTGAGAGTAACCTGAAGCTTTTCAGTCTCAGTCATGAAGTACATGACAGACTCCTTTGGCGGAAGAATTTCGTAACGAGGATAAGGCATTTTTAGCTTGAGAGCTCTAGTTTGCACCCAGTGGAGATAAGGCTCCACCGAGATATAGTCCGGTTTTCCTAGAGACTCTCGTCCTTTCTTATGAACATGCTTCCAAGTGTGCACTATTTCCATCTTTAGTGCTCTGTCGTTTTCCCCTTCCTTGAAGAAAAGACCTTCTAGATGAACACCCCGTGGGACGTGTCTCATCAGTATCCGAATTGATGATGAACGAGAACTGGATGGTAGTTGATTCCTCCCTTAGTTCTTATGAGGGGTACGTTGGGAAGTTTCCACAACGGTCAATGATCCTGATTCCATCATAAATCCTATTACACTAATCTATATCAGAGTTGGTAAGGGACATGATCTTCTGCGACCAACGTAAGGCACTCTTACAATCCCAAAAAGCAGCAGACTTGGGCAAGTGAGAGATAAACCATTTGTAAAGCAGAGGTACACAGCATGTGATCTCCCCTCCGCTGTACAAATTTCCCAAGTGTACAGAATGATACACGTCTGCGAGCAAAGTCGGCACAGGGTTTCCAATGAGAAAAACCTTAATGGAGTTGATATCGACGAAGTTATTGATGTTGGGAAACAAAAATAACCCGTAGGTGAGCAAGACAAAGATGCTTTCAAAAGCAGTCACGTTTCCTATACTGGCAAAATACAGGGCTTTCTTTGTCAAGAACTGGGCTGGCAAACCTTGGATGCCACCCTTGGTAGTTAGGTGAGTCCTGACCTCAGACTCGTCCAAATTAATTGCTCTTGTAATAGTCTGATTCTTTGGAATTTCTTCCAGTCCAGAAAATGGAGCTCGATCAGTAATATGTAGATCAATCAGATGAGAATACTCCTTCAGCGTTGGTGCTAACTGGTAATCCGGGAATGTGAAACAGTGATAAACCGGATCGTAAAACTGAATGAGCACATCCATGATTCCCTCAATCACATGGACTCTTAACAGTGGTAGCAAACCTCCGTGCTTGGCTCTGAAAGCCTCAGGGTTAGTGATCATCCTTGCTAACCTTCTCAAATCCTCTAGTTTTGGAAACTTGAAGGTATACGTATGAGTTCTCCTTCTACCAAAATCCATTAGCACAATCCTTTTCTCTGATATTTGCAATCACAGTCTTAGTTTAATTTGAAAAATAGAGAGACTAGAAGAGAAATTTTTTGAATGTTTTAATGTTTTTTTAAATGAATGCATGAATGCAGCACACAAAAACATAGAAAAAACATGGGGTCAAAGGGTCGTTGTCATGAAGTCAAGGCTCTACCCATCCCCAAAGGTTTATACTAGGGTGATTTTTGTACCTGTACTCATTATCATCAGCTCCTCCCAGGAAAGTAAAACAACAAGCGGATCGCCAACGAGTTGTAGAGCAATCTTAGAGTAAGTGCCATTCACCGAGAATAGATGACCAGCCTCAAATGAGAGTAGTATCGCGTAATAACTATTCCCGATAGTTTCCGCACTACGTAAGGGTTTGGCTCCTCGACTTCTCAGACTTAACAATCGGCCCATTGTCTAGGTGAGAGAATGGGTTGCATTGGTCAGCCTCCACTGAGGTTGATGGTCGACCCCGTCGCCATCACTTATCTTAAGTGTATACTCAATCTTTCCACATGCGGCATCACACGCATTCCCATTAGCAGAAAAATAAACACGTATAGCAATTAGGAAAAGCAGTATATATATTTGTCCTAAAAATCCTAGATATGAGCGACAGGAAAGGGAAGCAACAGGTTCGTGGTGGTCCATATGTGACACCGGCCGATAAAGGTAAGCAAAGGGGTACTTTTGATCGAAGGCCAAGTGGGGGAGGAATGTCTAGTCCTCTGAGATGTTTTAGGTGTGGTGATCTAGGACATCGTCAGTTTGATTGTAGGAAAGATATGAGAAAGTGTTCTAATTGTGGAGGTTTAAGGCATGTCGCGGCTGAGTGCAAGAGGAAGAATGTGGCGAAGTGTTTCAATTGTGGTGAAGTTGGTCATATTAGCACGAAGTGTCCGAAACCGAAGCAGACTCCAGCTGGTGGGAAAGTTTTTGCATTGTCAGGGACTCAGACTTCAAGTGCAGACCGTCTGATAAGAGGTACTTGTTTTATTAATAGTACGCCTTTAGTTGCTATTATTGATACTGGAACGACTCATTCGTTTATTTCGTCTGAATGCGCGAAGCGTTTGAATCTTGTGTTGTCTTTGATGGGTGGTGAGATGGTTATTGATACTCCAGCAATGGGTTCAGTAACTACTTCTTTGGTTTTTTTAAGTTGTCCTTTGACCATTTATGGTAAAGACTTTGAAATGGATTTGGTGTGTTTGCCGTTGGAGGGTTTAGATGTGGTTTTGGGAATGAATTGGTTATAGTTTAATCGGGTTCATATTGATTGTTATCATAAGCTAGTAAGGTTTCCTTATCTTGAGGAAGACGGAGACTCGAGTTTCTTATCTACCAAAGAGTTGAAGAAACTTTTGGTGGACGAAGCTCAGTTGTTTGGGTTGTTTGCATCGTGTAGCGAGCGATTTTGGACGCGGTTCTTAAGCGCTGGTCGCTCTCTGCGGTTGAGTTTACTACAGGTCGATTTATTTTTTATCCTATTAAAGCTGATGAAGGAGGGAAATAGATGTCTCCAATTAACCCTACTTTGCATACTGAGTTTAAACAGCGGTCTGTTAGGTTACGAATGCTATCAATGTGGGGGGGCCTTTGTACTGGTTATTTGTATTTTCGCCAATACGGGTTTCTTATCTCTTTCTAGGACTTTATAGCGGGGAACGAGGATTAGGATGTTAGGACTGATGCTTTTGATAGATACATAAGAGTATGAGATTTTGGGTTTTTGTTTAGTGTGCTCGCTAAGATTTTTCTTTCAATCTTATGCCTACGTATTCCCGTTTACCAAAACAGGGAAATCAGAGCGTTCGTAGTTCCTCCTATTCTATGGGAGAAAATGGTTGTTTTTGGTGTCTTGTTCAAAGCCCAAGACGTGAAGCGAAAGGTGATTTATATCTTGTTCAAAGCCCAAGATGTGAAGCTGAAGGTGATGACCTTAGAGAGAATTTGTCATCTCTAAAGGGGGTATGTTTGTCACAACTGTTGGGTGACTGACTGTAAAGAAGGATTACTTTACAGGGGGTTTCCAACCTGAAGGAGAAGACTTTAACTCAGTGTAGAGCAATGCCATCTTTCCTTAGGAATTTCTCATGCTAAAAGAGGGACAGTGGCATGGATGTAGATGATCCAGAGGCTTGCCGCTTACAGCAATTAGATGAAGGGGAAAGAGTTGTTGATATTTGTGTACTATGAATGAGGCACAGTTTTGATGCTAAAAGGTTAATTGGATTAACCAGTGGTTTTCTTATACAAAGCCTAAGAGGAGGCTATTATGTGTCTCGTACAAAGCCCGAGAGAGAGGCTAAAAGGTTTTGACTCAACGAGGGAATCTTTTGGTATCTCGTATAAAGCCCGAGATGAAGGCTAACATTTGTTTGGCTCAATATGAACCTTTTTGTATCTCGTATAAAGCCCGAGATGGAGGCGAAAGGGGTTATTGACTCAACGAGGGAGTCTCTTATGTGTCTCGTACAAAGCCTGAGAGAGAGGCTAAACGTTGTTTGACTCTGCTGGGGGGAGAATCATTGTACAAAGCCCAAGAGGAGGTTGTGGTTACTGTTTCAGTTAAGTGACAGGTCCAGTATACTGATTTTAAAGAGAAAATCAGTTCTTATATGAGCAACACTGTACTCATGGATTTGATTCAAGGGTCCGGGTTATTCCTGTTCTTTAAGGAAGCGGGAAATCCGAAGGGTATTGAGACTATCCGAGTCTACGGGTTTACTTCCTATTCTTGAAGAGTGCTTGAGAATGTCTTTGAGACTCAAGGAGATTAGACTGTCCAAGTCTAGAGTTTTAACCTTTGTACTATGTTTTGAGAAACAGTAGTAGACTCTATGAAAGGACTGTTCTATTAAGATGACTAAGTTCTATTCCTATACCTCTAGGAGGTCGTCGGGACAATTTGTACAAAGCCCAAGAGGAGGCTGGAAACTTTTAAGATGCCGACGGGTCCTTGTACGAAGCCCAAGAGGAGGCTATCATTCCCGGAGGAAGAAATCATTATACGAAGCCTAAGAGGAGGCTGGGAATACTTCTAAGAAGTTGTAGGGTCCTTGTACTAGGCCCAAGAGGAGGCGGGGTTGCTTTTAGGAAGCCCGTGGGTCCTTGTATAATGCCCAAGAGGAGGCCGATTGCTTTTAAGAAGCCGATGGGTCCCCAAACCCCGAGAAATTCAAGGCAAGCTATCCACAAGGAATAGATCAAGTCAGGAAAGTTCGAGAATTTGGAAGAAACTCAAGAGATGCCATTCACACAGAAAAGATCATCTCTGGGGAGTAGAGTTTCTTGACAAATGTTTTTAAGAAGCCTGTGGGTCCCCAAACCCCGAGAAGTTCAAGACATGTCATTCACCGAGAATAGATCAAGCTAGGAAAGTCCGAGAATTTGGAAGAAACTCAAGAGATGCCATTCACGGAGAAAAGATCATCTCTGGGGAATAGAGTTTCTTTGACAACTTCTATGAGTGACAGTCTATGAAAGGGTTCACAGAGAATGTTACCTTTCATGTCTCCATATTGTTTAACCCCAAGAAGAGGGAAGTCTGTGTCTGTTAATCCTTTGGGGATCTAGTTTAGACTATTTCTAAGAGTGATCAACGGGCTTAACGCTAGACGTAGTTGTTGGGGAAACTCTAAATATCTATACTATTATTACACAGTTGATATGAGTTTATGAAAGAAGACTTACAGTGAAACAGCCCCACAATACAGTTATATGTATATGAAAGCGGTAAATAAAAGCAATAACCACTTACTCGGTTGTAGAGCTTCCATGTTGTTTGGTTAGTTGTTCAACAAAGAGAGATTAAAAACAATAGTATATTCAAAATCAAAGGAGAAAGTGCTTTGAAAAAGAAAGATTTGGGGCTTACAGCTCAAGGAGAGGCCCAGGGTTTTATCAATGAGCGCACTGTTTGAATTTGTACAGAGGGACTTATACAAGTGACTGTGGCCCAAAAATTGTTTTCTGTACAAAGGGATGGGTCTTACACTCTCTCAAGAGGCCCAAAAAGTCTTAAAGAAAAAGAGTGGGGCTTATAACACGAGGGTAGGCCCAGTGTTATTTTGAAAAGGCGACGATCGTGCCGTTTATTTGAAAATGTACAGAGGGACTTATACAATAAGTGAGGTTCAAAAATGTTATCTGTACAAAGGGGTTTGGGTCTTACACTCTAATAGAGGCCCAAAAGTTTTGAATGGGTCTTATAGCTCGAGGAGAGGCCCAAAAGGTTATTTTTCAAAAGGCGACGATCGCGCCGTTTGTTTTTGACGGTATCGGGACTTATACAATACACTGAGGCCCAAAATAGTTTGGTCAAAAAAGGATTGGGTCTTACACTCTATTAGAGGCCCAAGTGTATTTGAAAATCAATTTTGAAAGTTGAATTAATCAAAAACCCTAATTTTAATCTTTAAAAGTAAATATTTAAAGAAAATCAAACAAAATTCAAAATAAATTTGAATAATCCATTTATGATTTTGTTTAAGGTTTGGAAAAAATGAGGGATAATCACAAGGAATATTTAAACTCATTAGGTTTTGATTTTCAAAGTAAATATTCACTTTTAGAATGTTTAAAAACAATTAAAAATGAATTTATTCACAAAAATACTAATTATATTAAATAAATAATATAAATCTAATTTTTTGGTGGAATAAAATATTTCAACATTTTTGTGAATTGTTGCAAAAAGAACCAATCAAAAATGATAAAAATTGAAGGAGTTATTAATTTTTCAAATCATTAAAAATAATAATATGAAAAATAACAAAATAAACAAGTGATAAAAAGAAGTCTGGGGCGAGGGGGATTCGAACCCCAGACCTCTCGCTTGCCAATACACACAAAACCAACTGATGAACCGCTGGGGCGCAATGCCAATTCAAATATAACATGGCAAGGGAAAAATATATAGAGAACTTGTTGGATTTTCTGAGAATGGCGCCATGGCCATCTTCCTCCTCGAGCTTGTGCGTGAAGCACCATATCTCACTCATCTCTCAACCATTGGACATCATTCAAACACCAAACTCATGCGTTTTTCACAAGGAAGAAGATGGCAATACCCAATTTTATTCATTTTCAGTGTATAACAAATTATATCATTGCGGCCGTATGAACCCTAATATTGCAAAAGCAATCGAGTAGGCATGATTATAAGTGCAATGATCAAATTTTTTGAGGGAAAACAATTAACATATGATGGCAAGCAATTGGCAAAAATATCATGCGAGGAAATATGCATGGATCATGGAGTTTGAGTTGTGAGGCTTACCTTGATGCAAGCTAAAATGGAACTCTGCACAAACTTTGTTCCAGTTGTGAACTGATGATCCCTACAGCTTCACTGGATGTTATGGAGTGTGTTACAAGCTTTGGAACACTTTGAAACTCTTTGGATCAAGCTGGAGACCTCCACCTGCATAATTGAGGTATAATGGCTTGGTTGAAGGGTGATTTTGAGCCTGAGGTGTTACAGTCAGTGTTTAAGTGTTTGGACACCTCAAATACATCATATATGATGTGTTTGAGCAATTGGAATTGATTGCCTAAGGCTGCAACTCAAAACCCGATAGTGGTTGCTCAAAAACCAAAAAACTTGAGGTTTAAGGAAGAATGAGAGAAAGCAGTGTTGTAACTGGCTTTGGTGTGAGTTGAATGATCCATTGGGACCTCTATTTATAGGTGATCAACTTTTGTTTTGGAGGAATAGTGAATGGCTGCTGGATCAGATCACATTTGCATGGATTGGCTTGGAGGATTTCTTCTCAAGCAAGGCAAGCTAGCCATTCCCAAGAGCAGGGCTATGCCTTGACCAAAATCACATTCCTCAGATGTTTTTATTGTTGTTTAATCAGAGAACTTGACTGAGTAGGGTAGCTACCTTGACAATGCATTATTCCACATTAATGCACTTTGAATTCAAGGCAAAATGTGCCAAAGTGGATAAATTTCAAGTTGGAAGATTCCTTGGCCTTTTGACTCAGATTTATCAGTTGGATCAGATGCAATGTGATTGGTTTGAATACATGTGGCATGCTGATCCTCAGTTTTTGGTTCAAAATCGTGTGTGGCAAGCAAACATGCAAACTGATTTTTCCAAAACAGCTTGCAGCAGCATGACTTTGGGCATGGATTTCTCTTGGCTCAAGTTGAATCAATTCATGCTGTTAAGCTCTTTAAATTCTTGGCAACATATGCAACAACATTGATGTTTAACTTTGGACTTGATTCAGCTTGCATCTATGTGAAAAGACCTCACAAGTTTTGGTGTTTCAACACAAAATCTGCCTTGCCCAGAATTTTTCTAAGTGTTGGAAAATGGTGTACTTTCATATTTTCATCCATTTTGGCTCACTCATAGCTCAAAATCCACAATGAATTGGAGTTAGGTCTAGTTGAAGTTTTTGTAGAGGGCAATGAGATCTACAAATCAAGCTTTGGATGGAAAAAAATGGCCTTGTGGTTTAGGAGTTATGATCCTCCAAAGTTGGTACCCTTGTCACTTTATTTTTAACTTAGAAAATTTTCTAAGTTTTTATGGTTACCCCTTTTACAAGTTATCCAACTTTTCTTGATTTTTCTTGATGAATGATGATTCAAATCATACATTAACATCATTTTAGGGTTAAAAATCCATTTTGGTGAAAAATCTCAAAAAGTCAAAGTTGACTTTTGTGCACAGTTGACTTTTTATCAGATGAATTCCAAACTGTGCAATTCTTCATGAAATCATGTCCTTAACCTAAATCAAACTTGATGGACATGTTCCATGGGTGTTATAGGGTATATTGGTGCATGTCATAGGGCTTGGGAGCATGTCCTGGTCAAAAGTCAAAGTTACAGTTGACTTTTTCCTTAAAACCCTAATTGTGGTGCAGATGAAATTGAGACTTGTTGCTCAAGCTTCTTGGATCAATCCATTGTTGAAAATGGATAAATGTGGTATATTAGAGACCCTCAAACCCTCTCTTGAGGTCTTGGCTCATGATTTTCCCTAAAAGCCAACTTAGGGGTGAATTAGGTCAAGAAGCCCTAATTCCTGACTTTTGATGAATGCGTCCCCTGAGGCAAAATTGACTTGATGATTGGGTCCATGAGGTCCCATGAAGTATATTAGGTTATGTTTTGGATCATTGGCTTGTGCCCAGATGAAAATTTTCCATCTGGAGGCCCTGGTCGACCAAAACCCTAATTTGGTGATACTGTCGTTCTTGAGACTTGATCCACCTAGAAGGGAGCAACCTTGTGCTTGATCCTTGAAGTGGGAGTCCTTTTGATCCTTTGTAGTTACTTGAGAGGTGAGACAAGTTGAAGATCATGTCATTCCTTGATTGATCCTTTGTCTAAGGCTCTGAGAGGGCTTGAAACCCTAATTTTGATTGTGGTGAATGCTCAACAATTCCTTGAGGAGATTGATGAGGCATAAAGGTACTTCCATATTGTGATGGTGATTAACATAATGATGGAAATCTTAGTGGTCAAAATTTGGGGTATGACACATCGTTGAATGTGGATAGTCAAGTTTCACTTGATGTGTTTCCTGTTGTGTGTGATTTTCCGGAAGTGTTTCCTGAGGATATTTCAGATGTGCCGCCATAGAGAGAGGTGGAGTTTTCTATAGATCTAGTTCCTGGTACTAGACCTGTGTCTATGGCACCTTATAGAATGTCGGCATCTGAGTTGGTTGAGTTGAAAAACCAATTGAATGAATTGTTGGAAAAGAGGTTTTTGAGGCCAAGTGTGTCGCCTTGGGGTGCTCCAGTGTTATTGGTGAAAAAGAAATATGGAAGTATATGGTTGTGTATTGATTATCGCTAGCTGAATAAGGTGACGATTAAGAATAAGTATCCTCTTCCAAGAATTGATGATCTGATGGATCAGTTGGTTGGTGCGCGTGTGTTTAGTAAGATTGATTTGAGATCAGGGTATCATCAGATAAGGGTGAAAGAGGAAGATATTCAGAAGACGGCTTTTAGGACACGATACAGTCATTATGAATATTCGGTGATGCCGTTCGGGGTTTCTAATGCGCCAGGTGTGTTTATGGAGTACATCAATCGTATTTTCCACGAGCATTTGGATCGTTTTGTTGTGGTGTTTA
This sequence comes from Lathyrus tuberosus, assembly GCA_022829125.1. Lineage (NCBI taxonomy): Eukaryota > Viridiplantae > Streptophyta > Magnoliopsida > Fabales > Fabaceae > Lathyrus > Lathyrus tuberosus. The sequence continues at coordinate 545,563 of JALAZF010000439.1, forward strand.
TTGATGATATCTTAATTTATTCTAAGTCTCGGGAGGAGCACGCGGAGCATTTGCGTATTGTGTTGTAGGTTTTGAAGGAAAGGAAACTTTTTGCCAAATTGTCCAAGTGTGAGTTCTGGTTGTCGGAGGTGAGTTTTCTTGGACACGTGATTTCAGGTAACGGTATCGCTGTGGATCCATCTAAAGTAGACGCAGTTCTACAATTGGAGGCTCCGAGATCTGTTACTAAAATTAGAAGCTTTTTGGGATTAGCTGGATATTATCGGAGATTTATTGAAGCTTTTTCTAAGTTAGCACTTCCTTTGACCCAGTTGACTTGTAAAGGTCAAGCGTTCATTTGGGATATTCGGTGTGAGGAAAGTTTTAATGAGCTGAAGAGAAGATTGACTACAGCTTCGATTTTGATTTTACTGAATCCTAAAGAACCGTTTGTGTTGCATTGTGATGCGTCTTCGATTGGGATAGGTGGAGTGTTGATGCAAAAAGGTAAGGTGGTGGCTTATGCTTCAAGGCAGTTGAGGATTCATGAGAAAAATTATCCTACTCATGATCTTGAATTAGCGGCTGTGGTTTTTGTGTTGAAAATTTGGAGGCATTATCTCTACGGTGCAAGGTTTGAAGTCTTTAGTGACCATAAAAGCTTAAAATATTTGCTTAATCAAAAAGAGTTGAATATGAGGCAACGTAGATGGTTGGAGTTTTTGAAGGACTACTACTTTGACTTGAATTACCATCCTGGTAAAGCCAATGTGGTAGCTGATGCGTTGAGCCGGAAATCGTTGCATATGTCCGCTTTGATGGTTAAAGAGTGGGAACTTTTGGAATCGTTTAGAGATTTGAGTTTGGTATGTGAATTGACGTCGGATAGCGTGAGGCTCGGAATGTTGAAGGTTACTAATGATTTTTTGTTGACGGTTAGTGAGAAACAGAAATTGGACGTGAAATTTGTGGATTTGATGACGGTTAGTGATAAAAGTGAAAATGAGGACTTTAAAGTGGACGATCAAGGTGTTTTGATATTTCGTGGTAGGATTTGTATTCCTGATGATTCGGAGTTGAAAAGGATGATTTTGGAGGAAGGACACCGGAGTAATTTGAGTATACATCCGGGAGCGAATAAAATGTACCAAGATTTGAAGAAGAATTTATGGTGGTCTGGATTGAAGAGAGACGTGGCTCAGTTTGTGTATGCATGTTTGACGTGTCAGAAGTCTAAGGTTGAACATCTGAGGCCTAGTGGTTTGTTGCAACCGTTGGATATTCCTGAGTGGAAATGGGACAGCATTTCTATGGATTTTGTGACAGGGTTGTCGAATACTCAGCGAGGGCATAATGCTATTTGGGTGATTGTGGATAGACTGACTAAATTGGCGCATTTCATTCCGATTGACATCAGTTGTTCTTTGGAGAGGTTGGCTGAGATTTACATCAGTGTGATTGTGAAATTGCATGGGGTTCCGTTGAGCATTGTTTCTGATCGAGACCCGACGTTTACTTCGAGATTTTGGGAGAGTTTACAAAAGGCGTTGGGTTCTAAGTTGAGGTTGAGTTCTGCTTATCATCCGCAGACGGATGGACAGATGGAGAGAACGATTCAGTCGTTGGAAGATTTGTTAAGAGCGTGTGTTCTTGAACAAGGTGGTGCGTGGGATAGTTATCTTGCGTTGATTGAATTCACGTATAACAACAGTTTCTAGTCGAGTATTGGAATGGCACCTTTTGAAGCGTTATATGGACGAAGATGTCGAACACCTTTGTGTTGGCACGAATCTGGTGAGAGTTCGGTGGTTGGACTGGAGTTGGTACAATAGACTACGGAAAAGGTGAAGCTTATTCGCGAGAAAATGAAGGCTTCTCAGAATAGGCAGAAGAGTTATCATGATCGAAGAAGGAAAGATCTTGAGTTTCAAGAGGGCGATCATGTATTTTTGAGAGTTACGCCGGTAACCAGTGTTGGTCGTGCATTGAAATCGAAGAAGCTTACTTCTCGGTTTATTGGTCCTTACCAGATATCCGTGAGAGTTGGTGTTGTGGCTTATAGGGTGGCGTTGCCGCCGAACCTTTCGAATTTGTATGATGTGTTCCATGTTTCACAGCTTCGGAAGTATGTTCCGGATCCGTCGCATGTGATTCTGATGGATGAGGTTGAGGTAAGGGAGAACCTTACGGTTGAGGCATTACCAGTGAGTATTTTGGATCGCGTGGTGAACCAGTTAAGAGGCAAGGATATTGCACTTGTGAAGGTAGCGTGGGGAGCCGCTGCTGAGGGCAATTTGACTTGGGAGTTGGAGAGTCGGATGCGGGAGTCGTATCCAGAGTTGTTCGTCTCAGGTAATATTTTCGAGGACGAAAATTTCTAAGTGGGGGAGAGTTGTAACGCCCTAATTTTGTCAGTTTTATTTAATTGAGTCGTTTTTTATTATTTTATTATTATATTATTTTATTTCTGACTTTTATTTGAAAATATGTTATTTTTCAACGTGATTATATTTTATCGCGTTTTGGGAACGTTACTCAGATATTTGAGTGTAGGGGTATTTTGGTCTTTTCATTATTTTTCTTAAGTTAGAAAGTATAATAGAAATAGAAAGAGAGAAAATAGTAAGGAAAAGAAGAAAAAGAGAAAGAAGAAAAGAGGAGAGAAAGAAGAAAAGAGAGAAAAACTTGTGGCTCAAGAAATCTAATCAACCGACTTTCAAAAACACGATTAATCGGGTAAGGGTGCGGAACTCGATTATCTTATGATTGTGTATGATTATGTATGTGTGTGTTTGAATGTTTATGGTGTTTTCATAGCTTTTCAATTCTAGGTCGGAACAATAGAAATTGATGTTTTAACGGTTGAAATGTGATGTAAATGTGGTAGATTACTTGTTACCATGATTGGGTTATGTTCTGATTGTTACGTTTTGGTTTGGAAGAGTTTTGGGGTGAAAAATATGATTTTTGGGCTTCAAACAGCGCTGCAGAATTTCTGGGTTTTCCTTGGTTCGCCTAGCGAAGCTGGAGAGAAGCAGTAGCGAAGGAGTTTTCGCGGGTTCGCCTAGCGAGCCAGTTAGCGAAGGTCAGCGAATGTTCGCTAACGTTGTTCGCCTAGCGAACGTTGTGTCTTTTTGGTTCTGGTTGTTGCTGCCTTGGTTCGCCTAGCGAACTTTGTGTCTGTTTTTATCTGATAGTGGTTTCGCTGGACATTCGCCTAGCGAAGGTGGTAGCGAATGCTCGCTAGAAGGTTCGCCTAGCGAATATGGCAGATTGTGCAATTTTGTTTTCTTCATAACTTTTAATCCGTAAGTCGGATTGGGGTGCGGTTGGGTGCGTTAGAAAGCTTTTGAGTTGTTCTTTCTTATTAAAATGGTTTTGAGATTGTTGGCCGATTTAATTATGTCAAGAATTTGGAATGTGTTGTTTTGTCGACTTTTACCGTTTTAATGATGTGCATTTGATGTGCTATTATGCAACATGCTTGTGATATGGATTGTATGACTGGTGTGATGTTACATGATGTGAATGTATTGATTACGTGAACTTAAACGTTGTGATGATGAATTATGGCCTAAGGGTAAGAAAATACAATGTGTGGTATTTGATGATATATGCATGATAATGGATGTGTATATGTGTGCATATGAATGTCATGATATGCATGTTGGTGATGTCGTGTGCCCTAGTGGGTGTGAGCGACGGAACGGTTCCAGAGGGAATCAGCTATAACATCGTGCGCCTTAAAAATAAGAGGACCTAAAGCGATCGGAACGGATCGTGCGCCTTAAAAATAAGAGGACCTAAAGCGATGGTTATAGACGATCGTGCGCCTTATACAAAGAGGACCTAAAGTGATCGGATTGTGCGCCTTATACAAAGAGGACCTAAAGCAATCCATAAACGTCGTGCGCCTTAAAAAAATAATAGGACTTAAAGCGAAGGGGAACAACATTTGCCCGACGAGGTGTTACATGAGTAATCCTAAGTAACAAGCGATGATTCCAATAGTTCCTGAGTGAACTGGTGATGAGATTTGATGGATGGATAGTACCGCATGTGCATTGCATAGAGTCGTTGTGTCAGTCTCTGTGCATTTACATAAATCATGAACATGATTGATTATGTGTGAGAATTGTGAGTGGATGCATTATGTGTGGAAAACCATGAATGAATTGATTGTGTGTGGAATTGTGAATGAAATTGATGAATTGATATACGTTTATATGTTGGTGATATTTGTATTGTGCATGGTTGATATACTTTGGTGATGGATATATGAAATATACATTGTGTTGTTTTGGGGTTGAATTCTGGTATGAGTTGTGGTGAGAATATTCTATATGTGTATTTTTGTGTTATATATGATTGTATGCAATTATATTATGATTGTGTTTCTCACCCTTCTGCTGTTTGAAATGCTCTATGAGGCATTGCAGATTAGATTGCTGGAGGTCTTTTTGTGAAGCTTAGGTCTTCATTCTTTTGTCGGTCGGCTCTGATATGTGGCACCGGGTAGTTAGGGAGACCGTTGGTGATTTGTGTGTATATGTACATGTTTCTTTTGGGATTGTACATGTATGATTGTATTTTGCAGACAAACTTTTCATGATATATATATATATGAGATTTCAGTACAGATTTTCCGCTTTCATTCTGTATCTGAATTGTGGGTAGTAGGAACTATGTTCCTCTGTTAATTGCTACCTGATTGTTGCATATCTTTATGAGCAGGTTTATGTGTATTTGGTTTCAAATTGATGTGACGTCTCCAGTCTATGCCGTGAATGTTTTAATTATACTCTGATTAACTGTTATCGCTTTAATTAATTGGGGGTATAGATTGGGGGTGTTACATATACAACACAAATCTATAATCAATTGCATAATTTTCTCTTCCTACCAAACCCTCTAACCTACAACCCAATTCCCAATTCTCACCAACAACATAACAGGGAGATCCTAACGATTTTCTACCCTCATACCACTACTATGCAACCCTTAAGAGATAGAGTGCCCCACCCTTACCTTAGGATTCTTGAAATCTTTCCTCAACAATGGAGCTCTTCTTGACCTAACTCTTCTCTGCTCTTTCTTCTCTTCTCCAAAACATGTACTGACCACCTTTCCTTTCTAACCCTTTTTCCTATTTATATTTTCCTTGTTATTCCCAAATATTATTATTATATAATATTATTATTATTATTATTATTATTTCACCCAAAATAAATAATAACAACAATCTCCTCAATAATTTAAATAATAATATTAACCAACTAGCCCATCCTCCAACACCTTATCCTTCATAACTCCAAGGGCACTACCCCTACCCTAAGGGTAACCCACACTTAATCCAAAACATATCCATACACGACACATACAATAATATTCAATTTAATTAGGAAAAATAATTAAATTAAATCGGGGTGTTACAACTCTCCCCCACTTGGAATATTTTCGTCCTCGAAAATTTACCTCATCCGAACAACTCTCGATACGACTCTCGTATCCTGCTCTCCAACTCCGAAGTCATATTTCCACCAGCAGCGCCTCCTCACACTACCTTCACAAGAGTGATTTCCTTGCCCCTCAGTTGCTTTACCTCGCGGTCTTCAATCCGTACTGGTAAGGCTTCAACTGTAAGGTTATCTCTTACTTCCACATTATCCATCGGAATCACATGCGACGGATCTGGAACATACTTCCGAAGCTGCGACACATGGAACACCTCACGCAAATTCGACAAATTGGGTGGCAACGCCACTCTGTAGGCAACAGGTCCAACTCTTGCAGATAACTAATATGGACCAATAAATCGAGGGGTAAGCTTCCTCGACTTCAACGCACGGCCAACCCCGGTCACTGGAGTGACTCTCAAAAACACATGGTCTCCTTCTTGAAACTCGAGATCTTTCCTTCTCTTATCATGGTAAATCTTATGCCTACTCTGCGAAGCTTTCATCTTTTCTCGAATCAACTTCACCTTTTCAGTAGTTTGTCGAACAATCTCGGGTCCAAGCACTACACTCTCACCAGATTTGTGCCAACACAAAGGCGTCCGACACCTACGACCATATAACGCCTCAAAAGGTGTCATTCTGATACTGGAATGATAACTGTTGTTATAAGTGAACTCGATCAGCGATAAATGATTATCCCAAGCACCTCTTTGTTCAAGCACACAAGCCCTCAACAGGTCTTCCAAAGACTGGATAGTTCTTTCTGTCTGACCATCCGTCTGCAGATGATAAGCCGAACTCAACCTCAACTTCGATCCCAAAGCTCCCTGCAAATTCTCCCAAAATCTGGAAGTGAACCTTGGATCTCGATTCGACACAATGCTCAACGGAATCCCATGAAGTTTCACAATCACTCGGATATAAATTTCCGCCAACTTCTGCAAAGGAAAACTGATATTAATCGGAATGAAATATGTCGACTTCGTCAGTCTATCCACTACTACCCAAATGGAATCATGTCCCCTCGGCGTATTAGGCAACCCGGTCACAAAATCCATAGAAATATTGTCCCACTTCCACTCTGGAATGTCTAACGGTTGCATCATACCAGCAGGTTTCTGATGTTCCACTTTCGACTTCTGACAATTCAAACAAGCATACACAAACTGAGCCACATCACGTTTCAATCCAGGCCACCAAAATATCTTCTTCAAGTCTTGATACATCTTAGTAGCTCCTGGATGGATACTCAAACTACTCCGATGACCTTCCTCTAAAATCATTCTCTTTAGCTCGGGATTATCAGGAATGCAAATCCTGTCACAGAATCTCAACACACCCTGCTCGTCCACCCGGTACTCATTACCTTCTACTTGGTTATCTCCAATTATCAAATCCACCAGCTTCACATCCAACTTTTGTTTGTCTCTGATATTATCAAGAAATTCATTGTTGATTGTCAGCATACCCAACATAACACCATGCGGTGTCTGATCGCAAACCAAACTCATATCTCTGAATTGTTCAATCAATTCTAACTCTTTAACCATCATAGCAGGCATATGCAACGATTTTCGACTCAGAGCATCAGCCACGACATTAGCTTTGCCGGGATGATAGTTCAATCCAAAATCATAATCCTTCAAGAATTCTAACCATCTTCTCTGCCTCATATTCAATTCCTTCTGATCAAACAGATACCTCAAGCTCTTATGATTACTATACACCTAAAATCTAGAACCATGGAGATAGTGCCTCCAAATTTTCAATACAAAGACCACTGCGGCTAACTCCAAATCATGAGTCGGATAATTCCTCTCATGTACTCTCAACTATCGTGAAGCATAAGCCACAACCTTACCATCCTGCATTAGCACACCTCCTAAACCCAACAAAGAAGCATCGCAATACACTACAAATGGTTCATTTGGTTTAGGTAGGACCAACACAGGGGCTGTAGTCAACCTCTTCTTCAGCTCAACGAAACTCTTCTCACACTGTACATCCCACACAAATGCTTTACCTTTGCACGTCAACTGAGTCAACGGAAGTGCCAACTTTGAAAACCCTTCAATAAATCTTCGGTAATAACTAGCTAAACCCAAGAAACTTCTAATCTCAGTTACCGACTTCGGAGTCTCCCATTGTAGAACCGCGTCTACCTTGGATGGATCTACAGCAATACCATCACCAAAAATAACATGACCAAGGAAACTTACCTCTCTCAACCAGAATTCACACTTAGACAACTTGGCATAGAGTTTCTTTTCTTTCAACACTTCCAACACAATCCGCAAATGTTCAGCGTGTTCTTCTTCTGACTTGGAATAGATCAGAATATCGTCGATAAAGACAACCACAAACTGATCCAAGTACTCATGAAAGATATGATTCATATATTACATGAATACACCGGGTGCATTAGTAACTCCGAATGGCATCACTACATACTCATAATGTCCATATCGAGTTCTGAAAGCCGTCTTTTGAATGTCTTCGTCTTTTACCCGTATCTGATGAAAACCCGACCTCAAGTCAATCTTACTAAACACACGGGCACCCAATAACTGGTCCATCAAGTCATCTATTCTCGGAAGTGGATACTTATTTTTAATCGTCACCTTATTCAACTGTCTATAATCGATACACAACCTCATACTACCATCCTTTTTCTTCACCAACAACACTGGAGCTCCCCAAGGTGATACACTTGGTCTCACAAATCTCTTCTCTAATAAGTCCTCCAGTTGCTTCTTCAGTTCTGACAACTCTGATGCCGACATCCTGTATGGAGCCATAGAAATAGGTCTGGTACCAGGGACAAGATCAATAGCGAATTCTACTTCCCTCTCTGGTGGTACATCGGCAATGTCATCTGGAAACACTTCAGGAAATCCACGCACCACTTGTAGTTCATTAATCACTGAATTACTCTCTACTGAAAGAGATGCAAACAATGCAAGCACCTGAGCTTCTTCTTCCAAGAGCTCCTTCAACTCTCTAGCAGACAGAAAACCATCTTCTTCCTCTTCCTTAGGAGCAAGAAATCGAACCGACTTGTTGAAATAGTTAATATGAACATGGTTAAACTCCAACCAGTTCATACCCAAGATTACGTCGAGACCTTCCAACGGTAAACAAATCAGGTCCACACCAAATTCCTTACCATAGATGGATAACGGACAATTCAAACAGACTAAAAAAGTAGTCACCGATCCCTTAGCAGGAGTTTCGATAACCATCTCTCCCTTCATAGGAGAAACAACAAGGCCTAGTCTTCTTACACAATCAGCAGCAATAAAGGAGTGCATAGCACCAGTATCAATAATAGCTAGCAAAGGCGTATTATTAATATAACATGTACCTCTGATCAATCTGTCCTCACTGGAAGTCTGAGTCCCTGTCAAAGCGAACACTTTTCCTCCAGCCGAAGCTTGCATTGGTTTCTGACAACGAGTACTAATATGGCCCTGTTCCCCACAATTGTAACAAGTAACCATATTAGCTTTGCAGTCAGCAATCAGATGTCCTGCCTGTCCATACTTGAAACACTTCTTCACATCGGTCGTGCACTCACTGACACGATGCCCCAACTCACCACACCTAAAACACTTCAGAGGAGCAGATGCACCTCCCCCACTCGGCTTCTTGCCATCAGCATGTTTCTGTTTACCCTTATCAGCTGGAGATGCGTAAGGCTTCCCACGATTCACCGGTTGTTTTCCTCTTCTCTCGGCCAGCCCCTTATAGTGAGCCGATCGAGCTTGGCTATCCTCCTCAAAGATCCTGCAGCAATCAACCAAGTCTGGAAACTATCTGATCCTCTGATAACCAATTTCCTGCTTGATCTCAGGCCTCAAACCATTCTTGAACTTGACACATTTTGAGAACTCAGTTGTCACCTCACTGTAATGAGGATAAAACTTTTCCAAATCCGAAAACTTAGCAGCATATTCAGTCACTGACATGCTACCCTGCTTCAGCTCCAAGAACTCTATCTCCTTATTCCCTCGGACATCTTCAGGAAATTACTTCCTTAAGAATTCCCTACTGAACACAGCCTAAGTAATGGCCTCACCTGCTGCTCCCAACACTTGACGAGTACTAACCCACCAGTCATCAGCCTCCTCAGCCAACATATGAGTACCCAACCGCACCTTATGTGCCTCAGGACATTCCATAACCCGGAAGATTCTCTCAATTTCCTTGAGCCAAGTCTGCGCTCCATCCGGATTATACCTTCCCTTGAAAGTAGGCGGGTTTTCTTTCGAAACTCATCATTCTCACTAGCACGCGGCGGATTCTGTACCGCTTGAGCCATAGCGTGCAAGGCAGCAGCAAGAGCAGCATCGTTCCTTCCAGCCATTCTAAATCTGTCACACACCAACAACAGAACACAATGGTTAAGGAACCAACACCGTCAACTAGACAACTAACACACGACAACGACTCGACAACTTGGTCGGATGGACCGACCTGCTCTGATACCACTTTGTAACACCCTAAACCCCCGCGACAATTTAAACGTAATTTATCAGAGTAAAAATAAAATACATGGATTTAGGATGCTACTTCTACTACTCAACTTAAACATGCACACAATAATAATACGATGATATTATAATTAAACATGACATTTTAACACTCATGCACAGCGAAAAAGTCAACTCAGGTAAAAACATGTTTAGTCACACACAACATTCTTAATTAAAATAGTAATAGTATATAACAGAATTCAAAAGACTCTAGTGTTCTGACACCCCCGGTGTTACAAACTTAGAGCAGAAGCGACTCGATAACTCACACCAGAAGACCTCGTTTTCACCACTCCACCTGCGACTACTCCTGCTTATCTGCACGTTACCCACGTAGAGGTAACATTCAAACAGAAGGGGTGAGATCCTCAATCAATATAAAGAATGCATAGCATAAGTATTAAAGCATAAAAACATACGGAATCCACCTTATCACAACAACATCATCACAACAACATTCATCATACAACAGATAATCAACATACAAGATTGAATACAATGAGACCCATGACTCGACTCAATGCATGTGGTACCAATCGATCCCTGTTTCATGATCACAGTTCCCGTCGGAACTCTTAACCCCTGTTTCATGGTCAAGTATGACCCCTATCTCATGATCACACCAACGACCCCTATTTCATGGTCACGTACGACCCCTATTTCATGATCGCACCAACAACAACGATTCCATCAAGGAATTCGGATAGACGATAACGCACCATCTGGGCACGCCATCTCACAACTATGCAACCTATCATGCATTCAATGACAACGCACAACAACCACGACAACAACAACGAATATAATAGTAATCACATGCACACGACAACCAACACATCAATACATCATAATACTAGGATGCAACTGCAGTTCATACCTGCCACAACAGCAATATACAAATATATCATGCATACACATCGACGACTCCATCGTCTCCACTCACCACACAAATAACACGCTCAATTTACATTTAGCACGTCAAAGGATTAGAATTCTGGTATTGAAATCAATTTTTATAAATAGTACGCGAACCCAGCTTTCCAACGCTTCGAACGGCGACGGAAACGGACCTACGGATCAAAAGATATGAATTTCTGAAGTTTCAGAGAATTTGGTTCGTCTCAGCCCAATTCGACTGATACTCGCCTAGCGAAGCACCAGCGAAACCACTTTCGCCTGGCGAAATCCCCATTCGCCTGGCGAATTCCACTTTCGCCTCCTGCTCACCTGGCGAAGCAGTGGCGAATCCACCTCCCCCATACAAAATCCAGAAACTCTGATTTTTCACTCCCCTTTCGCTTCTACATTCTCCTGGCGAATACCTGGCGAATCTACTTTCGCCTGGCGAGTTCCATTTTCGCCTGCCAAATCTGGGCGAATCAGCAATCTTGCGATTGCAATTCTGCACGATTCAGACCTCACAATTCCCCTGAATTTGGTATCATACAGTCCAGAAAACACCAATAAGGTAGCAGCAAATGACAGATACACATATACAACACAAATCTATAATCAATTGTATAATTTTATCTTCCTACCAAACCCTCTAACCTACAACCCAATTCTTAATTCTCACCAGCAACATAACAGGGAGATCCTAACGATTTTCTACCCTCATACCACTACTATGCAACCCTTAAGAGATAGAGAGCCCCACCCTTACCTTAGGATTCTTGAAATCTTTCCTCAACAATGGAGCTCTTCTTGACCTAACTCTTCTCTGCTCTTTCTTCTCTTCTCCAAAACACATACTGGCCACCTTTCCTTTCTAACCCTTTTTCCTATTTATATTTTCCTTGTTATTCCCAAATATTATTATTATCTAATATTATTATTATTATTATTTCACCCAAAATAAATAATAACAATAATCTCCTCAATAATTTAAATAATAATATTAACCAACTAACCCATCCTCCAACACCTTATCCTTCATAACTCCAAGGGCACTACCCCCACCCTAAGGGTAACCCACACTTAATCCAAAACACATCCATACACGACACATACAATAATATTCAATTTAATTAGGCAAAATAATTAAATTAAATCGGGGTGTTACAGTTTACATATACAATTCCAATTGATTCATAACATAACCAATACATTTTTTCTATTATAAATCAACAACTTCCACATAGCAATTCAAACCATCTGCAAAAAAATTTCACAGCAACATCAATTTAACACCTTCGTTACGATGAAGCCGCCATCACCTGCTGCTCCAGAGCATCAGCAATTTGTCATAACATCAAATTTCAATTGAACAAACTTGTTATAGCAAATCAATTTCCTGCAGAATAATTACCAATTGAATTTCCTCAATTCTTATTTCAAAATTCTTATTCAATTTCATAAAACTTACAAATTTTAACTTCTGCAATTTCTTTTTTCAGGGAATTCACAGCAGCCCCACTTGCAACATTCAGCAGCAGTAATTTACAAAGCATTATCTGCAGAACCTGCAACAATTGCAGCAGAAGAATCATACCTGATAAAATAACATTTTGCAGAAAATTGAACATTAACAGCTTCAAAAACTTGCAGAAATTCTAAAGGGCAGACGACATACAATAGGATTGAAACTTCCAATCATCAAAATCAAGACCTGTTACTACAGTCATCGCAATTCAATCTTCAAATCAGCCGCGAAAAACCGACGTCGTCGACACGTCGAATTCACCAACATCAATAGCTTCAACACTGAATCAATAGCTTCTTACCTGAATCAAACGACCACTGCGCCAGAAAGAAGAGAAGAGCGGAGAGTGGAACGCAACCACCACCGTGCACCGCCGCGATTCGAAATGAAAAGGGAAGCGCGTCGAGGAAAGGGGTTCGTCGCAAAAAAACAATCGCGATTTGGAAAGAAATCGCCGCCCTACTCCACTCATCAAAACACCGACGATTCGCAACTCAGAAGGCTGGAGACAAAAGGAATTGAGGATTCGCAGCATCGCACAGAGAAGACGTTCTGAAGAAGAAGGTCGTATCCTTCTGATCTTCTCTCTTATCCCAAATACTCCCTCTGTCCCACAATGAGTGACCCATTTGGAATAAAGTGGTGTCCCAAAAGATATGACCCATTTCAATTTCCAATGCAACTTTTCCTATTTTACCCTCTAATTAATATTACTTTCATCACTCTCAATACATCATAAGGGTACTTTAGTAAAAATATCATTATCTTTCTTTCATTTATTCCTTTTTTCTTAATCTGTGTGAAAAGTCAACTGGATCACTCATTGTGTGACGGAGGGAGTAATTACTTTCCTTTACTTATATTTATTTATTCTATAATATATATGTAATTTCACAAAAATCAAACAAAAACAAAAAAAAATCATTTTATTACTAACCTTTGGGCTCAGCCCAACTTTTTTTCCTTAATCACACTTCTCATTTTTTCTATAAAAAAATCCATGTTGTATTTTAATTACTTGATATTAATAATAATTGTTGACACTTAATTGTTAATTATCTTATTTAGTTTAACTAACATTGTTTAATTAGTTTATTTTACTAAACATTTTGGACTAAGTTAATTTAATCATTTGATTAATCACTTATTTGATTATTTGATTTCATAGATTATTCTTAGGACTATTTTCAATAAATTTTTTAAGCGATTAGTTAAATGTTTATTTTTCAATTCACTTATGATTTTGATTCAATTCTAATCACTTGATGTGATTTCCTCATGACAATATGAGACTTTGGGTTATTTTTATATAGTCTCTGTGTTTGCCTGCTCGTTTGGCTTTTCATCTGATGCAGGAATTCTTAATCAATATCTTGACAATCACTAAACGCTTAAAATTTTCGTCAGATACCTTCAGGCACTTCTGACGATCCTCTGCTCACGTGAAAATTCATCGGTGTCTGGTACACTCTTTATTTAACCTTTGCGTATATATCATGTTTACATTTACTTGCAAACAAGTATTTCCTGTAAATACACAGTACGGTGGTACGAAGAGAGGAATTATACGCGATAAAACCTCTCTCAATTTTCAAAAACACTTTTGGGCCTCTAATAGAGTGTAAGACCCAATCCTTGTTGTACATAAACCTTTTTGGGCCTCAGTCATTGTATAAGTCCCGATACGATTTTAAAATCTCGGCACGATCGCCATTTCAAAACAAAATCAACTGGGCCTACCCCTTGTGTTGTAAGTCCCATTTCTTTTCTTTTTCAAACACTTTGGGCCTCTCCTTGAGTTGTAAGACCTATCCCTTTGTACATAAAACCTCTTTTGGGCCTCAGTCGTTGTATAAGTCCCAGTATAATTTTCAGAACAACGGTACGATTACTATTTTTCATTTAGGCCTCTCCTTGAGTATAAGCCTCAATCTTCTTTTCAAAAACAACGTTTCCTTTTGATTTAGGTTCAAACTCATAGTTGTTATCAAAACTTTCTTTAATTTCTTGAACGACTAACCATACAGCTGTTACAATGAAAGCTTGCTCGCCTGTAAGTTTTAAACAGTTTTCTTTTACATACTTGCACATATATATATATATGAGAGGTTGTAGAAGAGCCTTCACTAGCAAAGGTTGTTTATGCCATCACCTATCCTCCTTGATTGCTCAGGTGTGTTCTTTCCTTTCTTTCACTCTTATTTAATAGTTATTGTCCTTTCATTGATGACAATGCATGTTTTAAGTGTGTGTGTGTGTGTGTGTGTGGGGGGGGGGGGGGACCATTTCTTTGTTTTGTTTTTTTTAGTTTTCTTCATTTTTGTGTTTTTTTTAAGTGAAAAAAAAATAGACTTAAAAACGCAATGCATCTTTTGAAATTTTTAGGCTATAGATTAATTTGAGGTTAGATTGGGGAGATTTGAGAAACATTCATAAGATCGGTATCGTTTTAACACCTTAAGTCTTCCGAGTATGGAACCCGATTTAATTACTTGTTATGACATAGCCTTGAGTTCTCATACTTTAATAGCTTTTAAGTAGTTTATCTAGCAGTCAGCACCATCTAGAAATCACACACTAAGTAATTAAGTTGATGCAAATAAGTGAATGATCATGTGCTTAATAAAAAATATAAATAGGAATCCGCCTTTTAAGTTAGGTGACCCTCACCCAGTC
Organism: Lathyrus tuberosus; assembly: GCA_022829125.1. Taxonomy (NCBI): domain Eukaryota; kingdom Viridiplantae; phylum Streptophyta; class Magnoliopsida; order Fabales; family Fabaceae; genus Lathyrus; species Lathyrus tuberosus. Next base: position 560,634 of record JALAZF010000439.1, read on the forward strand.
ACTGAGGCTAACGGTTGTGAAACCTTCAAAAAAAAAAAGAAAAAAAATGTTGTTGTTGTAAAGTGGTTAATTTTGAATTATTGACAAGATATGGATCATAGTCACTAACATGCTTATTTACCATGTGTGTGAATAGATAACGGGCTTAATGTGATTGCATTAGAATGAAAGAGAGCAAAAAGGAGGATGAGTAAGTTAGGCTTAGGCATAATAACATGATTTGGATTGGTTTGTATAGAAGGGAGGTTTATGACCGCACAATTGCGGATTTGTGTTCTTACGATATCCTTAGTGTGAAAAATTAGTACCTATCAATGCAATCTTGACCAAAGAAGAGTTTGTAGCCTAGAAGGAGTATCTAAATGCTATTGTTTTTCATGAGTCTTGATTCTATTTTGCTCGGAGTGCAAAAGTTCAAGTGTGGGAGAATTTGATCAGTGCATTTTAATGCATGTTCTCTTATGTTTGCACTTACGCATTTTCTTAGTTTGTTTTGTTTATTTTAGTGTTTTATTATGTTTTTATACTTAAGGCTTTGTTTGCCGTTAATCTATCTTTGCAGCTTATTCTCAGCTTAAGCGGTTATTTGATACCTGTCCACTGTTCGGATCATAACTGGAGCTACGAGAATAGGATTTACGCATTCTATCAGGCGCTGGAAAGCTGAGACACATAGCTACAACTTTCATGTTGTACGAAGAAGCTGGTTTGGAGTGTACCAGGCTCGAATAATTCGTTGAATTCAGGACCCAAATTCTGCCTTTAGGATTATTTAGTTTTGGGCCGGGTTTTTTATGTTTTTCGACCCAGTTGAGTTAGAACCAGATTTTGTTTTGCTTCCCTATACCTAGTAGCAGATATGCTACTGTACGTTAAGTTCTTTTTGTAACACCCCACTGTCCCAATTTAATAAAAATATACGAATATTACAAATATAATCAGAGTTCCCTTAAATAGTGGGATGTCACACCATAAAAACATAACCTGAATTTCTCTATTTACTTCATTCACTTCTTGTTTCTCAAAAATAAGTTAAAACAGCGGAATGAAATATCGAACCCCAAAATAACAAGGCCATAGGCCAACAAAATCATGGTCCACATAAACTCGTGGTTCACCATGTTTTAAAGTGAGTAGTGATACATAACACAATAAACAAAATATACAACAAAAGATGAAATTCCCATTATCTCGTGTTACGTATCAGAGCGACTCCTAAGACTCGATCAGGCAACACGTACTCCATGCACTACTCAAGTACCTAGATTATCTGTACTTCCCAAGAAGCACAGGCACAAGAAACAACAAAGGGGTGGGAACTACATTCAATAATTAGCGGTGTAAAATATATGCTAAGGAGTAGAAATCAAGCAATCACACACAATATGCACACATTCACGACACACTTGCCACTTTCTGATTATAATCCAACAAAGACATAATAATTCAATGTGACTCAATGACACAATGCAATGCAAGTGGTACCACACAACATGGTTCATTCAATTGAACCCGATTCATAAAAGAATTCGGATAAATCATATACACTCCCACTGAGCAATGATTTATCTCCATACAACTCCACATTGGAGTCTGGACAAATCACATACACTCCAACTGAGTAATGATTTGTCTCCATACAACTCCACATTGGAGTCCAGACAATACTAGGCACCCATCATGGATTCCCATCTAGCTGTCTCCACCAGACACATCATGAAATGCATGAAACGAATTATACATAAAACACATGTATAATAAAAAAAATTATACATCTTCGCGATCCGTATGATCACACGTGAGATAAATACTCACCGTAATACACAGTAGTATTACCATACTGTCAAATAAATTCACCATAATCCACATAATTAAGGAAAATACCTCACATGGCCTTAATTAGTTAATTATCTAATTAATCCATCCAAATTCCATTTTTAAATTATTTTTTCTACCATTCCTAAATTCAACAAGTTCTGACACCTATCCCAACCTCTCAGACCAAAAAGGAACTGCATCGGACGCGAAATCGGGAAAGAAATCACGAAACGGCAAAATTCTGCACTCTCGCTGGTCATACGCGTATTGCCCCCAGCCATACGCGTAATGCCCAATTTCTACCGCCAGCCATACGCGTATTGCCCTGAGGGTTACGCGTACGGGCAGAGACTGATTTCTCTCAAAAATTCCAGTTTGATTATATTTTAATCCTATTACGCATAGTACCACCTCCCTTACGCGTAATGCCTTGCCCCCTACGCGTACCATTACGCATTTCAGCAGAGGGTCGTGTCAAATGGGTTCCATACGCGTAACTCCTACATTTCGCTCTTCCCATACGCGTATTGCCCTACCCAATACGCGTATTGCCTTGCCCATTACGCGTATGGGCAGCGAATTCCCAGAATTTTCTGTTTTCACACCAGTCCAATTTCTGCTCAATACTAGCACCCAAATCTGCAATACCAGAATCATATAGCAGCAACAACATAGTGTTTTAAACATATCATGACAGAATGGATCGATTTACACACTTTCCATCACAATTTCAATCATTCAACAACAAATCCACAACAACATAATTATACATACAATTCCTATGAGGAGAAAGAACCCTCACTACCCTCTCATGTTAGCAACACCCATATTGAAATTCATTCTCCCCCTTACCTTGAATTCTCGATTAAATTCTGATGAAAATTGATGATGCCAAACTTAGCTTCTTCCTCTCCAACTTTCTCTCTTGGTGGAAATGTGATTATGACCCAATTTCTCCTAATCCTCCTCTTTTTCTTATTTTACTATCACTAACTCTATTATTACTAAAAATTCTGATTTTAGTTAATAATAACAATATTAATAGTAATAATAATAACCATAGTAATAATAATAATAATAATAATATTACTAATAATAATATTGGACATAAAAATAATAATACTCCTCTTTCTACTATTACTAAATATGTCCCCACATTATTCATTAGTACTTTATTATAATTCTGACATCTCTATTTTCCCCGTTCCGTTAAGGACCCTACACCAACACACTCAACTACACACACCCTAAACAAGGCCAAACAAATGAAATAACACACGACAATTAAATAAATTAAAATGGGGTGTTACAACTCTCCCCCACTTAAAATATTTTCGTCCTCGAAAATGTACCTGATGGAAACAATTTTGGATACGACTCTCGCATCTTGCTTTCCAATTCCCAGGTCACACTTCCTCCTGCAACTCCTCCCCAAGCTACCCTCACTAGAGGAATCTCTTTCCCTCTAAGTTGCTTCATCTTGCGATCCTCGATCCTGATCGGCATCGCTTCCACAGTAAGATTATCTCGAATCTGCACTTCATCCCTCTGGATAACATGAGATGGATCTGACACATACTTCCGAAGTTGCGATACATGAAATACGTCATGCAAGTTCGAAAGCTCCGGCGGTAACGCCACCCGGTAAGCAATTGTACCCACTCTTTGCAAGATCTGATACGGTCCAATGAATTTAGGATCCAACTTCTTCGATTTCAAAGCACGTCCAACACCTGTCACAGGGTTGACTCTTAGGAATACATGGTCACCTTCGCTAAATTCCAAGTCTTTCTTCCGATTATCATGATAACTTTTATGTCTACTCTGAGACGCTTTCATCTTTTCATGGATCATCTTAATTGTCTCAGTAGTTTGTTGCACAATTTCAGGCCCAAGCACAATATTCTCACCAGTTTCATACCAACACAGAGGCGTTCTACACCTCCTACCATACAAATCTTCGAAAGGTGCCATACCAATACTAGAATGGTGACTATTGTTATACGTAAACTCAATCAATGGAAAATGAGTATCCCACGCACCACCTTTCTCCAACACACAGGTTCTCAACAAATCTTCTAACGACTGAATAGTCCTCTCCGACTGACCATCGGTCTGTGGATGATAAGCCGAACTCAACTTCAGTTTAGAACCTAAAGCTTCCTGCAAACCCTTCCAGAATTCTGAAGTAAACCTCGGATCTCTATCTGACACTATACTTGACGGAACACCATGCAGTTTCACAATTATTCTGATATAAATCTCCATCAGCTTTGACAATGGGAAACTGATATTAATTGGTATAAAATGTGCGGATTTCGTAAGCCGGTCCAGCACTACCCAAATAGCATCAAAGCCTCTCGCCGTATTTGGCAAACCAGTAACAAAATCCATAGTAATACTATCCCACTTCCATTCTGGAATCTCCAATGGTTGCATCAACCCCGAAGGTTTCTGATGCTCCACTTTTGACTTTTGACATGTCAAACAAGCATAAGCGAACTGAGTTGCATCTCTCTTCATACCAGACCACCAAAATAATTTCTTTAAGTCTTGATACATTTTCGTGGCTCCCGGATGAATACTCAAGCTACTCCGGTGACTCTCCTCTAAGATCGCCTTTCTCAATTCCATATTATTCGGCACGAAAATCCTGCCCCGGAATCTCAGTACACCACCCTTATCCATCTTAAAATCACTATTAGGATCATTTCCTCCTGTAGGCATCATGTCCACAAGCTTCACATCAAGCCTCTGATTTTCCTTAATTTCATCTAAAAAGTCATTGTTCACTATAAGCATACCCAATCTAACACTTTCCGGTGTAGTTTCACAAACCATACTCAAGTCTCTGAACTGTTCAATTAATTCCATTTGTTTTATCATTAATGCCGACATATGGATTGTCTTACGACTTAGGGCATCCACTACAACATTAGCTTTCCTCGGATGGTAACTCAAATTAAACTCATAGTCCTTCAAGAACTCTAACCATCTTCTCTGCCTCATATTCAACTCCTTCTGATCAAACAAATACTTCAGACTCTTATGGTCACTGAATACTTCAAATCTCGATCCATACAAATAATGTCTCCAAATTTTTAATACAAAAACCACCGCAGCTAATTCAAGATCATGAGTAAGATAATTCCTCTCATGTACTCTCAATTGTCGTGAAGCATATGCCACTACCTTGCCATCTTGCATTAACACCCCGCCTAATCCCATCTTAGACGCATCACAATACACTACAAAAGATTCATTTGGATTTGGTAGAATCAATACTGGTGTTGTAGTCAATTTCTTTTTCAATTCTTCAAAACTTTCTTCACACGCCGTATCCAAGCAAAAGCTTGACTCTTTCTAGTTAACTGAGTCAACGGTAACACCAAATTAGAAAATCCTTCGATAGATCTTCGGTAATAACCTGTCAAACCCAAGAAGCTTCTAATTTTTGTCACAGTCTTCAGAGGTTCCCACTGAAGCACTACACTTACTTTAGATGGATCCAGTGCTATGCCATCACCCGAAATAACATGACCCAAGAAACTCACAGTCTTCAAGCAAAATTCACATTTTAAGAACTTTGCAAATAATTTATTATCCTTCAACACCTGCAATGCAATCCTCAAGTGTTCTGTATGATCCTCTTCAGACTTGGAGTAAACCAATATATCATCAATGAATACCACAATAAACTGATTCAGATAAGAATGAAAGATACGGTTCATATATTCCATAAACACACCTGGCGCATTAGACACTCTGAAAGGCATCACTGCATATTCGTAATGTCCATAGCGAGTTCTAAACGCAGTCTTCTGAATATCCCTTTCCTTCACTCTAATCTGATGGTAACCTGACCTCAAATCAATTTTACTAAAAACACGAGCCCCCACTAGCTGATCCATTAAGTCATCAATCCTTAGAAGTGGATATTTATTTTTAACGGTCACCTTATTCAACTGACGGTAATCGATGCACAGACGCATACTACCATCCTTCTTTTTCACCAACAACACTGGAGCTCCCCACGGCGACACACTTGGCCTAATAAACTTTTTATCAAGCAATTCTTAGATTTGAAATTTCAACTCCGCCAATTTTGATGCAGACATCCTGTATGGTGCCATAGATATAGGTCTGGTACCAGGAACAAGATCAATAGTAAATTCAATTTCTCTCGTCGGAGGCAATTCGGTAATATCATCCAGAAACACTTCAGGAAATTTCCTTACCACCGGTAACTCATTAACTGGTGTATTGCTTTCTATTGATAACCAGGCAACCACTGCAAACATCTTAGCTTCGTCTTCTGACAAGGTTCTCAATTCCTTAGTAGACAAATAATTAGCCAACACTTCCTCTTCAGGAGTAAGGAACAACAGCCTCTTCCTAAAGCAATCAATATAAACTCGGTTGAATTCTAACCAGTTTATTCCCAAAATGATATCCAGATTACTGAGTGGCAAACAAATCAAGTCCACGCCGAATTCTCTACCAAAAATAGTCAACGGACAATTCAAGCATGCTAAAGAAGTAACCACAGAACCAATAGATGGAGTTTCAATAGTCATCCTCTGATCCAAAGTAGACGGTATAATTCCTAATATCCTCACATAATCAAAAGAAATGAACGAGTGGGTTGCACCCGTGTCAATGATAGCAATCAAAGGAATGTCATTAATAAAATAAGTACCTTTGATGGAACGATCATCACCGGTAGGCAGGGCTCCGGCCAATGCGAACACTCTTCCACTTGTCTGAGATTTCTTAGGCTTCTGACAGTGAGTGCTGATATGACCCTGTTCTCCATAATTATAACAGGTAGGTATGGTAACCCTACAATTTGCCACAACGTGACCTGGTCGTCCACACTTGAAGCACTTCTTCTCCTCATTCTGACAATCATTAGCACGATGACCCGTGCCACCACATTTGAAACACTTGGTAGGATTGGGAGCCTTCTCTCCCCCACTCAGTTTCTTTCCCACAGCGGCTTTTTGTTTTCCTTTGTCAGTTAGAGCACTATAAGGCGTACCCCCATACCTCTACTTACCCTTCCGATCATTCAAGGCTTTGTAATGAGCAATCCGGGCCCTGTTATCATTATCATAAATTCGGATTCTGCTTACCAGTTCTGGATAACTCCTTATCTTCTGACAAGCAATGCCCTGTTTGATCTCAGGACGTAGCCCGTTCTCAAACTTCAAGCATTTTGAAGTCATAGCCTCATCGGTATTGTAGTGAGCACAATATTGCACCAACTCCTCAAACCGAGCAGCATACTCAACAACAGTCATGGTACCCTATTTCAGTTCCAGGAACTCAATCTCCCTTGCACTGCGAATATCTTCCGGGAAATACTTTTCCAGAAACTCACCTTGAAACACTGCCCACGTAACAAGAGTACCCGCAGCATCCAACCTCTGACGACTATTATCCCACCAAGCTTCAGCTTTGCCTTCTAGCATATAAGTGCCAAACTGCACTTTCTGAGCTTCATTACATCCCATGGTCCTGAAGATCTTTTCAATAGCCTTCAGTCACTTCTGTGCCGCTTTAGGATCAAGAATACCACCCTCAAATGTAGGCGGCTTATTGCTCTGAAACCTTTCTAAGTTACGGAACTGTGCCTCCTCAGCAATCTGATTGTTGTTCTGCACTGCCTGTGTCATAGCTTGCAGCGCCGCAGCAAGAGCAGCATCATTCCGCCCTGCCATACTGTTCAACAATCATAACACGGTTAGAAGAACACCCAAGTCTACTCCTATTCTAAGGACAGACTCTACTACAACATTTGGCCGGACGAACCGACCTGCTCTGATACCAATTGTAACACCCCACTGTCCCAATTTAACAAAAATATACGAATATTACAAATATAATCAGAGTTCCCTTAAATAGTGGGATGTCACACCATAAAAACATAACCTGAATTTCTCTATTTACTTTATTCACTTCTTGTTTCTCAAAAATAAGTTAAAACAGCGGAATGAAATATCGAACCCCAAAATAACAAGGCCATAGGCCAACAAAATCATGGTCCACATAAACTTGTGGTTCACCATGTTTTAAAGTGAGTAGTGATACATAACACAATAAACAAAATATACAAGAATCTTTGAGAACGATACTTGAGTTGTCGTTACCGTAACTATATTTTTTCAAAATACTCATTTTTGATCCGTGTGAGACAGCGGATCACTTCTACAACTTTGCTAATGAACTTTTCAATACACTCTCATAATGTTTTGTTCTTCCTTTGCATAATGGCATTGAGAACGACTATTTTCTTCTGTTTGTGTTTTTGTGGTGTGAAGTGGGATGTGAAACCTTTGCATAGTGGTCTCCAAAAACGGGTGGAGTTTTCTTCGAGGACTTTGAACTAGGTCATGGAAGCTCCCTTCAGTGTGAGGATAAAAATTTTGCATTTCATTGCTCCTCTAGTTTGGTCGTAATCTAGCACGGCATCCACGTGCTCGATGTGTTAGTTGGGATATTTTGTAGCGTCACAAGTTTCCAGATTTGGGGGCTTCTCTAAAGACATGAGGATGAGGCATTCAGGGATTTGTTTTATGAATGGGTTCTATGGACGATGCATCTTTCAGCGGAGTTGTGCATGTGCCTCTAATTCAAAAAGAAGAGGAAGGCCTCTTTAGACGACGATCTTCAAGTTCTATGTAGATAGTATCCTCGTCTTCAAGTTATGTAGAGGAGAATTATTGTCACAGTGATAAAGGCAATGTCTCACTGGCAACTCTTAAGCTTTTGACAATTGTGAATCGGCGTCAATGAGAGCTTACAACGGGATGGCTCCGGAGTGGTCGTGTTGTAAATGTTAAAGCAAGATTTGCTCTTGATGTTTTCCACTTAGGTTTTGATGATAACAACAGTATTAAAAAAAACAATGGTGTTATTTAATGTGTGATCATGTGTGCAGGTCATAATACTTAAAGAATATGTTAAGGAGGAACGGCAATTGCAAAGAAGAACATATTACCAAGTTATTTTCAGAAATGGATTCTGATTACCTCAGCATCTCATTAGTTCTACTCTCAGAATCGAAATTAACTTCTGATAAAGCATTCTGAATCTGTGACAAAATTCATGATTATCCGTACCAAAGATAAAGTACTACTATGTCCAATCAATTCTGCTGTTACAGTCTACAATCACAAGGCTCAAGAAGTATTGACATACTTTATGGATAATATCTCCCAACGGCTCTATAAGTACAGAATCCCTCTAAAGACTTATTGGTTAAAGAGCTCATCCCTTGTACCAAAAAGAGATCAAAGTACTTTCTGATCATTCATCCTTCAACGGCTAGTTCCCCAGAAATCTACTACTTAAGAAGCCGAAAGTTTTACTAAAAACTTGAACAAGAGAGAAATAATAAGCGACTAGAGGATAGAGTTATTCTACACATCTATCTGATTGAAGAAATAAAGATCAATAGTGAACATCTCTTGTGAACATGCAGAACCCATTGTTACTGTTGTAATAAGGCTTAAGGATTTCCTAAAATACTGAATATCCAGGAAATCCTTAAGTACTTAAAATCTTTGTTAGGATTATTCTCTGAAGCTGATACACCTTGTTCCCCTTTCTTCTGAATATGATGTTCTCTAAGCAAAGGAAAGTCTTAATCAGAGGCTGGTTAAGCAAAGGCAAAGTCTTGGACAGGAGGTCTAAGCAAAGAAGTCTTAGACATGTGCTCTAAGAAAAGGCAAAGTCTTGGACAGGAGGTCTGAGCAAAGAAGTCTTAGACGTGTGCTCTAAGTAAAGGCAAAGTCTTGGACAGGAGGTCTGAGCAAAGAAGTCTTAGTCTTAGACATGTGCTCTAAGCAAATTTGAAGTCTTGGACAGGAGGTCTGAGCAAAGAAGTCTTAGAGAATTGCTCTAAGTAAAGGCAATGTCTTTGACAGGTAGTCTGAGCAAAGATGTCTTAGAAATGTGCTCTGAGCAAAGGCAAAGTCTTGGACAGGAGGTCTGAGCAAAAAAGTCTTAGACACGAACTCTAAGCAAGGCAAAGTCTTAGGCAGGTGGTCTAAGCGAAAGAAGTCTCACTCATAAACTGATTGAGCAGGTAAAGTCTTAAGCACGAGCTCTAAGCAAGGCGAAGTCTTAGGCAGGTGGTATAAGTGAAAGAAGACTCACTCAGAAGCTGATTGAGCAGGTGAAGTCTTAGACATGAGCTCTAAGCAAAAGAAAGGTTTAATCAGGATCTGGTTAAACATAATTATTTATGATTGTGAGTTAGTGTTGTAAAAATTCTTATGTTTAAATACATAATCAAGTGTATTCAATTATTGATTATAGTAAAAATCTCTTTCTAAGCAAGGGGACTGGAGTACTCTCAGTTTGGAGAGGAACCTAGTATAAATCTGCTATGTTCTTGAGTTATGTTAATTTGTGTCTGGCTTCTGTTCCACTGCATTTATGACGTTCAGAATCATATCTCTCTTCTGAACATCTGAAGAATTGAGAAACAAATCTTCATTTTTTCCATAAACAAATCAACCCTCCCCCCTTCTTGTGTATTTTCCTTCAATTGGCATCAGAGCTTGGTTTGTGCATAACACTTCATAGTGGTGCAGACAAAGATCATGTGGGAGAATGTACTCTTCATTTCAGTATGAATTTAAGGGGAGTTGTTGAACTTAGTTATCTACCTGGACAATGGGTCTCAAGATCAAATGATGCTACGTAAACACCTTGTGTTCAACTTACTGGCTACTAGTCATATCACAAGCTCCGCATCAAAACTAACTTCTATTCCAGGATCAGAAATCTATCTAGATAAGTTCTACTTTATCTTTTTTTTCCTTATATCTGTATTCTTATTCTAATAAATTCGTTCTTAGATCCTTTAGAACCTGTGTCTTGAATATTTGTTCTCTCTGTATAATTAAATTTCTTTATAGCGCTTTTGTAGAAAGTTTTCTTTAAAAAAAATTAGAAGAATCTTAATCTAAACATTTGTCAGAAATTGTCTTTGTCAAAATCCTTGATAAAGAAAAGTCTTGTTCCAAGATGATCTCTGAAAGTGTTTCTGATTCAGATTCTTACGAAAAGGAGTTGTGTGTTGGTTGTGTTCTTTCATGCTTTGTGGATGAATTTGTTTTGACACCTGTATCTCACTTTACACTTGTATAAATTATTCTCCTTACGCTTATTACTTGAATTTGAAAAGAATTTAATTTTGTTCTTTTCCTATGTGCTTAATTGTCATTAATGTCTTTTATTTATTTCAACACCCTCTTAACACACATAGCCTTTTCTTTCACTATATACTCGTGTGCTCTAACTGAAAAACCCTAGAAAAACCTTTACCCTTCCTATGGCATCTTCTGTCAATCCTATAAACATTGCTTCCATTCAAAACCTTAAGATCAAACCAAAGACTTCTTCTCTAAATCAGGATGATATTAAGCTTCTTATTGAGCAAATTTTCGACTTTGAGAGCTTTGCTACAAACGGTTGTAGCCTGAGGAGTTACTTCGAGTCTCGAGGTTGGATGAACTACTTCAAAATGCTGAATGGACCTACTTATCCATCACTAGTTAAGGATTTTTGGGTTAGAGCCAAAGTGTATGATGAGTTCTCTGCCCAGACTGAAGAAATAATTGCTATAGCAAACAACAATAAATTGAAAGGAAAAACTAGAACTGAAATGGGTTTAAAGGAGTTCAAAGGTAAAGAAATTAGATCTGCAGTAATGGGTCTGGAAGTTACCATTACTCAAGAGCACATTGCTAAGTTAATTAGGGCTGAAAACAAAGGGTTGTTGATTCACAACAGAAAGGATGGAGGAACTTATGATAAATAAATTAAGGATGCTCTGTTCAAAAAGAAAAGTGACTTCGGAAAAGTAAAGAATATGCATTTGGAGCAGAAACTACTGTTCAAAATTCTTATTGGCTGTTTAATTCCTCGAGACGGATGTTCTGATCGAATTTCCTGGGATCACAAGTTGTTTCTCTGGTTTCTTACAACTGATCAAATATTAAATCTCCCAATTTACATATTTTATCACTTGTGCGAATCCATCAAAGACACCCCCTAGAAACTCAAAAAAAAAGTACCTTATTCAATGTTACTTTCTGAACTGTTCTATCAAAGCAAACGGGTCAATCTACTGACAGAATATGGAGCCACTCAGGATCTAGATGAAGTGTATGTAAGTGTATTATCTGCATCTGTTCTGGCTCACATGAAAGATAGACTGAAAAAGGATATTATAACAGTTGACAATCCTATCAGAATTAGAAAAGAGAAGAACAGGAAGTTTCTGAAGAACTTTCCTGCTATAACCAAGGAAGATTCTCCTAAAGTCATCAGAATGCTTATTGAAGAAACTAAGAAGGAATGCGGAGTAACCATTACTCAGGAACATATTAATCAGCTTCCCGATAGATCTCAGGATGTGTATAACTCAAGGTAAAAGATAAAAGGAATGGTAATCACCTATGATAATGAAGAGGATAAAGAAATGGAAGTAAAAAGACTTGTAAGAGAGAAGCTAATGGGAGATGCCCAGAAAGCTGTACAGGAGGAGGAAGAAAGATTTGTTTAGAAAACAGATGAGCATTTTAAAACAAAAGAAAATCTACAACTAGAAGTTGACAAGCTCAGAGAAACCACTAACATCCTTTCCTTCAAACCAAGAGGAGAATGATCAGACAATAACTCAGATAAAGAAATTACTGCATCCAAGAAAAGGAAATTGTCTAGCTTAACTCAATTATAAGAAAAATAAAGGGAAGCAAAAAGGGCTCAGGCCTTGGAACAGGTTGACAATTTCTTCACTATTGTCATCAATTCCTATTATGTGGTTGTAACAGAAGATATGATTAAAAAGAATCGTATCAAAGAAGCCACTGAGTTTAAAGAATCACATGAGGAAGTCTTGAGAAAACAGCTTGGAAGTAGACTGGAATCTATTATTAACTCATCTGAAGTTATCCAGTTGACACAAAAATTTCTCAGTAGCTGCAAAAAGAATGTCACTATTGAAGATAGGGTTGGAACAAGCAAAGATGTATATTCTGATGCATAAGATGTAGAGGAAACTCCTAAAGATAAATAATACTTCAGAAGTCCTATGAATATGAATCCAGATGACTCCAGTAGTGATACAAAGACTACAGATGAATTCGTCTCACCTACCATTGGATCAGGTACTGAGGCTGAACTCCAAATTGATTCCAAACTAAACACTTCACTGAGAAAGTCTCCTACACCCTCACCCCCTGAATCCAATCGAACTTCCACACTGTCCATTATTCCTCTAAACACTGACTTCTCCCTACTGAAAACTTCAACAATAACACCAAAACAAATCAACTATCTCTTAATTAAACCATCCAAGAAATTGATGCTTACATTCAAACTGATCCTTCTCTATCAGTTCCTGTTGAAACATGAAGTGGTTTGGATGTTAAGCCTCTCAACATTGCCTCACCTTCTAGCAGTTCCACCAAAACTATCTCAGGTCATCATGTCCAGGACCTCCCCTCTGACATTCCTTAACATGTTGTATCTGAGCAACCCTCTGAAAATAATGTCCAAACTTTTCTCTCACCTCAAATCCACCAAATATCTGATTAACACAAATCTCCATCGACTCATGCCCTAGAAAATGATACCACAGATGAATCTATTCCTGAAAACCAGAAAACTATATCTCATCATATGACCAATCATCAACCTTTACCCAATCATGTACTTTCTCGGCTATAAGTGTTCAAGACTGGAGTGTTTAATGAAGCTAAAGCACCTGTGGAAGAAGGATTTTCAGCCACTGACTCTGTTGCTATCAATGGAAAATGGGAAAGATTCAGAAGAACTGTCAATCTGATTATTGAAGAACTTAGAGATTTCTCTACTAAGGAAGTTGGTGTGCCTAGTCAAAAGCAACTACAGAGTCTTGAAGCTAAAGTAATTTCAGTTGTTGAACAGTAAGAGAATATGAGAAATCAGATGGCTACCAATCAACTTTCAGTGGATGCTAAGTTCAAATCTCTAGTTGAGAAGAAAGAAGAATTTGGTTATGATCTAAAGGCAATCATGGAATTATTGAAGAAACCTTAGGCCTAGGATTTAGAACATGTTTTGTGTTTTCTTTGTTTGCTGTTAAATATTGTTGTTTGAATTGATTTTGTTTTTAATTTACCAGTTATCATGTTATATCTATGAATTTCTATGTTTGTGCTCTTATCATTATTTTGTTTGTGTTGTTATGCCTCTTTAATATCTCTGAAAGTACTATGAGATTTGCTCTTGCTGGCGAAGTTAAGTTTTGAACTGATTCAAGGGAAAATATTCATTAAAAATATATATTACATTTGTAGAGATTTGATTGTACAATAAACTTGTCTATTTCTAGCCTTCTTTATTACTTCAGTCATCTCTCTCTGTGTTGCTTAAATATTCTCTCCAGTATTGATCTGCTTCCTCATCTTCAGCTGAAGAATCTTCAGAAGCATTCTTGTGCTTCTTTGATTCTGAAATCTGATCTCTGTAGGTAGTCAATCTGGTTTGAATACGCTTCTCTTCCTTCAGTTTCTGACTTTACTTTGCTGCATTTGCAAGATGTTGTGCAGAATGTTCCCTTATGGTCAAACTTCTGTCTTTTGATGTATCAACCTTCTTCAGTAAACTCTTTATTCCTGAGTGACCATGCTGCTCTTTTCTGACTGGCATGTAGCTATAAGTTTCTTTTTTCATAGCTAACTCTTGCTTGAAATTATTTCTGATGAACTGGATGAACACTTGAGATCTACTTTTATAATGTGTTCTAAGTAGTCAGTCAAGTACCTTACTGTACCAACCATCTTTGACCCTCTTGGAAATCGGTTCTACATGGTTCTGACCGCTTTAAAACCCTAAAAAGTACTTTTGACCATCTAGGGAGCTCTGTCTGCATCTCTGCTTTTTGTAGTACTTTACCCTTTTTTATGTGACAAAAGGGGGAGAAATATTGAAGTATTTAAAATGCTCTTGTTCTTTTTATTTTTTGTTATATTGCCCGGGTAACTAACTTTAAATCTTCTTACATTGATCTAAGAGGGATTTTACTTATTTCCTCTTTTCTGTCAGTGTAAAGAAAGTTAAAATTAATGTTTTCTTGAAAAATGGAACTTAGGATAAGTTCTCAGAACTTAACTTTGGACTACTAGACTCAGTGGCAGCTTACAAACCTCGTACCCTACTGCTGCTAAGAAAACTAAAAATATTTTAAAATTTCTTAGAAACAGAACTCGGGGGAAGCTTTCACACATCTTGCTCTAATGGTATCAAAGAAAATTTAAAATAGCCCAAACATTATTCTTTTAAATACTCTTGTTTGTCATCATCTAAAAGGGGGAGATTGTTAAAGCAAGGTTTGCTCTTGATGTTTCCCACTTATGTTTTGATGATAAAAACAGTATTAAAAAGAACAATGGTGTTATTTAATGTGTGATCATGTGTGCAGGTCATAATACTTAAAGAATATGTTAATGAGGAACGACTGTTGCAAAGAAGAACATATTACCAAGCTATTTTCTGAAATGGATTCTGATTATCTCAACATCTGAAGAAGCATCTCGTTAGTTATACTCTCAGAATCAAAATTAGCTTCTGATAAGGCATTCAGAATCTGTGACTAAATTCATGATTATCCGTACCAAAGATAAAGTACTACTATGTCCAATCAGTTTTGCTGCTACAGTCTACAATCACAAGGCTCAAGAAGTATTGACATACTTTATGGATAATCTCTCCCAACGTCTCTATAAGTACAAAATCCCTCTGAAGACTCAGTGGTTAAAGAGCTCATCCCTTGTACCAAAAAGAGATCAAAGTACTTTCTGATCATTTATCCCTCAACGGCTAGTTCCCCAGAAATCTACTATTTAAGAAGCCGAAAGTTTTACTAAAAACTTGAAGAAGAGAGAAATAAGAAGCGACTTGAGGATAGAAGTGTTCTGCACCTCTATCTGATTGAAGAAATAAAGATCAATAGTGAACATCTCTTGTGAACATGCAGAACCCATTGTTACTGTTGTAATAAGGCTTAAGGATTTCCTAAAATACTGAATATCCAGGAAATCCTTAAGTACTTAAAATCTTTGTTAGGATCATTCTTTGAAGCCGATATACCTTGTTCCCCTTTCTTCTGAATATGATGTTCTCTAAGCAAAAGAAAGTCTTAATCAGAGGCTAGTTAAGCAAAGGCAAAGTCTTGGACAGGAGGTCTGAGCAAAGAAGACTTAGACTTGTGCTCTAAGCAAAGGCAAAGTCTTGGACAGGAGGTATGAGCAAAGAAGTCTTAGACATGTGCTCTAAGTAAAGGCAAAGTCTTGGACTGGAGGTTTGAGTAAAGAAGTCTTAGGCATATGCTCTAAGCAAAGGCGACGTCTTGGACAGGAGGTCTGAGCAAAGAAGTCTTAGACATGTGCTCTAAGCAAAGGCAAAGTCTTGGACAGGAGGTTTGAGCAAAGAAGTCTTAGATACGAGCTCTAAGCAAGGCGAAGTCTTAGGCAGGTGGTCTAAGCGAAAGAAGTCTCATTCAGAAGCTGATTGAGCAGGTAAAGTCTTAGACACGATCTCTAAGCAAGGCGAAGTATTAGGCAGGTGGTCTAAGCGAAAGAAGTCTCACTCAGAAGTTGATTGAGCAGGTGAAGTCTTAGACACGAGCTCTAAGCTAAAGAAAGGTTTAATCAGGATCTGGTTAAACAAGATTTGTTTCTGACTGTAAGTCAGTTTTGTAAAAAGTCTTATGTTTAAATACATAAGCAAGTGTATTCAAGCATTGATTATAGTAAAAATATCTTGCTAAGCAAGGGGACTGGAGTACTCTCAATTGGGAGAGGAACCAGTATAAATTTGTTGTGTTCTTAAGCTGTGTTACTTTGTGTCTGACTTCTGTTCCGCTGCATTTATGATCCGATTTCGAACGTCAGTTCAGAATCATATCTCTCTTCTGAACATCTGAAGAATTGAGAAACATATCGCCATTTTTGCCATACACAATTTAACCCCTCCTCCCTTCTTGTTTATTTTCCCACCTTCAGTAAAACCTCTAATTTTGTTACAATCTTAGTTGTAATCTTTTCCTGGTTTTTTAGACGTGTAGGAACCTTGTAATTTATTGTTGATGCATATTTAAAAATTTCAACATAAGATCATTCACATTTAGTCGTCGAACGTTGATAAGAGTTACTGGAGGGGATGAAGTGGTGGTGAAAGTGAATTGTGATGCGGGAATGATGAGGTTCTGGTGAAGGGGGCGAAATGTGTGAAGGAGGAGGAAAAGGACAAGTTTCTTGAAATGAAGGTAGAGGAATCATCATTGAAACTTGGAGATCCAGTTGTAGGGGAAGTTCTTCTCCGATAGGAGAAAAAACTTGTGAAGTGTTGTCTGGAAGAATCTGAGCAGGTCATCAAAAATCGTTGGTGACACCTCATGTGCGAGTTTCTTTCAAATTGGCCATTGAAGAAATAGTATAAAGCAGTTACTATAATTACAGTTGCTCAGAACTGTAATTGGAAAATGGTTGTGACGATGCAACTAAGAAAAATTTAGATAATCAAAGGAAATTCGAGAGAATCAAATAAAATTGATTCCCACAGAAGACGCATCTATTTCATACTAGAACAAAAAATTATTGATATATTAATGATGATGATGATGATGACCACCTTGAAGATGATTTTGGTGCGATGGTGATAGTTTTCTAGTGACCATATAGGGTGCTTACAAAAAATATTAGCATTCTGACACTCAAGTCATTATGAGATTGAGGTGGAACATTGCAAGTATAATTTGAATCATACTTAGATGTTACTCAAAGTCACACTTGTATAGAGAAAATTGTTATAGCAGGCCCCAAATTGTTCTGCATAAAGTGCAGGTGGCCATTTTGATAAAGATCGACGACTCCAATAAAAAATGTAGATGAGCTTATGTGTTGTGCCAGGAGATGTAAACCTACTAGTGTGTTAGTGGTGTCTTAGAGCCCCTTGAGTAAAATGGAGATGCGTGTATTTATGAACATTTGTCCTACCTGAAACAAAAATTAAATTGAACAAGTGTTTTTACCGGTTTAACAAAATAATTTTTCAGTTTTAAAATAACTGTTGTTTAAAATTTTTGCACGTAAATTAAGGAATACAATAATATTGTTGTAAGATATTGCATTTTTACTAAATTAATCTTACTAATATATTAGAAATAGTGTACAAAATTATAATTAAAGCACATAAATAAAAATATAACAATCATTTCTACAATGAAAAATGATAATAACATTCATTTTAAAACAAATTGTCTTCTCTAAAACGTTAGTCATTTTGCAATAACGAGAGAGTAGTTACTTAAATTAGTTATTTTAATGTGAACCATTTTTGCAGATCATAAAGTAGTTATTTTAATGTGAACCATTTTTGCAGATAATTCAATTGTTAGACTAAAATGTCAACTAAATATTAACAGAGAGTAAACTTAAATTTTTCAATTTTATACGGGCTAAAAACATTTATTTTTATAATTGTTTTTTAAACTTGTTTTTTTCGTAAATCTTTTTTTCTAAAACTGTTTTTATAAATTTTATTTTTTATTATAAGAAAAACTACATAATCCTGTTTGTTAAGATAAAGAGAACTTATTTGTAAAGAAAATTTAAAACTGTTTAATTTTCAGAACAAAAATAAAATGTTAAGTGAGCCGTTGCAAAGTTTTAATTGTAGTCATTTTCAAATTTATGATTCAGTTCACAAAATATTTAATTGGTTTACATTGTTTGGTTTCAGTTTATTTTGCGCCCTTATTTTGGTTCTATTGTTGCAATTTGTGGCTTCATACGTATGGATGTATTTATGTTGCATACACCCCAAACAATTGATTATCGCTTATTAACAAAACATGCAATATCCTATTTGTGAACTTCTGAATATAGGTTCTAAATAACTGTGGAAATGGAATCTAAAATAGAGTAGAGCTGAAGAAGTAACCATTGAGGTAATGGACAACAAACTCGTACAAAACTGTATATATAAAATTTAACCCATGAAAGGTACCCAAAACTGAGACAAAATAATGATATTCACGATGCAATAAATATATCTTATCATTTTCATCTTAAACATTTAGCTTTCTTTGAATTTTTATTGTAAATTCCATATGAATTTCTCTTGTGCTCAGCCAAGAATAGCAATAAATCCTTGTCATTTTCTTTTTCTAAATGAGAATAAGCCTTCACAAAATAGCTGAACTCTTGTCCATACATGTACAATGCACATGCTGCTTTGTATGTGAGTAACTGTAAATCACCAGTTTTAATATTTGACTCAAACTTGTTATTGCTGAAATATTTTGTTAGCCACCACCGACATCGAAGATTCCAAGATTTTGCTGATATACCCTCTGTAAATATTTTTGGCGTTTCGCGAGAGGAGGAATATTGCAGGCCCTGTACTTTATCATTTTGAATGGAGCATGTAGACAAGATGTCTTCATCATGGAGAGACAATTTAGAAAAACATATAGCTAGCACCATCCATGTATTGTACTTTGCATCTGTAGCAGCATCCAAATGTAAAGCAATCATTTCCAGAAGAGATTCAAGACTATAATCTCCTGCAAAATATCAGAAGAAATCAATTAATGACTTAGGCACGGTGTGTAGTGTGTATAGTTGAGCTTGGGCATATAAAATATTGTGATGGGTCTATTAGTTGAGAGTTTTTAGTTAATTAGGATTAATTAGAGAGGTAGAAAAATTATTCAATTTATTTAAAAGAATTTGCTATGAATGAAGATACCTTCTTGGTGCATCGTCATAAGTTTTGCTATAGAATCACAACAGGTTGGATCCTTCTTTAATATATCCTCATAACAACTTTGAATCAAGAGATAGTTGTTTCGATCAAAATGCTCCAAGAGAACTGCTCGTAATCTGCAAACAAATGCATCAGTAACTTCATAACCCTACAAAAATAATAATAATAAAAATAATAACATTACGAGTAAATCACCATAACTTGCTTATCTCAAATTGCTTGTTTGATGACTATATACGTACATGTTTAAGTAGTGAATTTTAGATAAAGAGGCGAATAAACAATAGTGGGTTTTAGATAGAGAAAAGAGGAAGAATAAAGATTAAAATATAAATATGATTTGATGATTTGATGTTGCAAAAAAAATTAAGCACGGAGCCATACTTTCTGGGATACAAAACTCTTAATCCTAGTTGAATAGGGAAACCAAGCTTGATAAAAACAATAACAAGGAAACTGCTAAGATATGTATATAATTTGAATGATATTATGTTAAACAAGAATATCTCTATGATAAGGTTTATTGGTTCTTATTCCCATAAACAAGAGATTTGATGTAAATAATTTGTTATAAATAACAAGGTCAAGAGTAATTTCTTAATTAATCCAAATCAATTTGTTTGAATTCGCATTTATATTTGTGGTTTAGTATTTTCTCAGTCTTGTTAGGGTTTTTCAGCAACAGTAAGGGTTGACCCATTGTACTTGAAGAACCAAGTTAGAATCTCATTGAACCACTGTCACGCCCATATAATGAAACAAGACAAAATTTTGGAGAAGGTGACCAAACTTAGCAAGGATTGGTTTATGAAGGCAGGAATTGTGATCACTGATTCCGGCTTTCATAAACTAATTCTTCTACTTTCTGATCACGATTCCTGCTTTCATAAACTAATCCTTCTACTTTCTGATTACGATTCCTGCTTTCATAAAGCAATCCTTCCAAGTTTGGTCACCTTCTCCAAATTCACTCATCAGAAAGGAGAAGAATTGATTCGTCAGCACAATCATAATCAGAATCGAGGGAGAATCAACCCACCTAAAGCAAACAAAAGTAGAGATAAAATTCTCTCTGATTCTCATCCTAAGTATATTGATCTTGATGTTCTCATATCTAATAGGGATATTTGTTAGATACTGCACCAAACATACTCTCATTTGTCTTGCATAGAAATTCTGTATAGGAAGCTCTAAATGTTCCAAAGTGGAAGGAAGTTATGTCAGAGGATATGAAAGTGCTCGAGAAGAATAACATTTAGAATGTTATGACTTTACGAGCTGAAAAGAGAACTGTAAGTATTTACAGTAAAGTACAACTCCTATGGTTCAGTAGAAAGATATAAGACAAAGTTGGTAGTCAAACAGTGTACTGTAAGTATTTACAGTAGAATGTTATGACTTTACGAGCTGAAAAGAGAACTGTAAGTATTTACAGTAAAGTACAACTCCTATGGTTCAGTAGAAAGATATAAGACAAAGTAGTGTACTCAGACATAAGGCATACGGCACGGATGGCCCTCTCTAGGTTCTAAAGAAAAATTGGGATCAAAAGAGTGCAAATTGAAAAGGCCTTTTTATGGATTAAAATAGTCTCCAAGAGCTTGATTCAAAAATTTTACTCGGTCACTAAAATAATAGAGATACGCTCAAGGGCAATCAGATCACAATATATTCATCAAGTGTCATTCTAGTGAGAAAATGATTGTTCTGATCATTTATGTCATTGATAGAGCTCTTACAGGAGATGATGTGACAAAAATAGAGAAACTAAAGAGAAACCTGACAACAAAGTTTAAGAACAAAGACTTGGGGTTTCTAAAGTAATTCCTTGACATGGAAGTAGCTAGACCAAAGAAAGGAATAGCAATATCCCTTGATCTCTAACAAGAAACAAGTATGAAAGGATGTAGATCAACTGATACTCTCGTGGATCCAAATTCAAAACTTTGAGAAAAAGAGGACACGCATGTTGACACAACAAGAAGATACCAGAGGTTAGTAAGAAAATTGATTTACTTGGAACATACGAAACCTAATATTGCCTTCTCTATCAGCATTGGCAGTCAATTAATGCATGCCTCTAATGAAAAACACCTTGAGGATGTCAATAGAATTTTGAGATATTTGAAGGCTACCCCAGAAAATTCCAATTTTCCAAGGAAAAAAAAGTGACGAGAATGTGGTTATATTTACTGATGCAGATTGGGCAGGAATCGTTTACAGATTTAAAGTCATTTCACGTTATTGTTATTATATGTGGAGAAACTTGGCAACGTAGAGAACTAAGAAGCAATGAGTAGTTGCCCGAAGCAGTGTAGAGGCTGAATTTAGAGCATTGGTCCAAAGAATTTGTGAGGTTCTTTGGATTCAATTCATCGAATTCTAAAGGGGTTAAGGAAGTCGGTGGAACCGCCATTGAAGTTATATTGTGACAACAAGACCGCAATAAGCATAGCCCACAATTCAGTTCAACATGGTTGAACAAAGCATATTAAAATCGATTGTCACGAGTTTTGAGTATATGATAAGCAAGTTGGGCATGATTGATATCTATGCACCAACTTGAGGGGGGTGTTGAAATTTTTTATCATCGTCAGTTTGACACTACTTGATTTTACGTATATTTTTTTTTTTTCAAACCTTTAAATCACTCCTTAATTTATTGAGTGTCTTCATGTACTTTCTCCTATAAAACGAGGATCTTACGTTTTATTTCAATTCATCGATTTGATTTTATGTTTTTTTTGCACTGATATACAGCTATGCAATAGCACTATAGCTACTATTTAATAACACTAATATCACAATCATTGTAAAACTTTTTTTAACACATACATCCAATCAAATTGCTCTGTGATACCACTTTTTTTAAGTTAGTTTCAAAAATATCTCAACAAATATCTATTTGACATGATTTGATTGGATGCATCTGAAACAAAAAAATTACACAATATATTAATCTCTTATTGTATATGCATATTATATCATGTAAATATGGCTAGTATCTATTATATTTATTTTTGTAATTACTAATGATTACTTTATGCCTATATAAAGTTGGCTCCACTGTATAGTTCAAATATACGCTTTTGCCATATATCTCTTTCATGTTCTCTTTCAACAATGAGCAAGGGATATGTACCTAATTGGGAGTAGAGAGTATGAATTATCGCATTGTTGCTCAAGCAGAGTTAAAGCCTCATTAACTTGACCTCCAATCAGCAGCAGCTGTCAACAGAAAATAAAGTGACGCAATTGTTGATGTCTCTAAAAAATTCCATGTAGAAAACAATATATATCAAATTATTGTTTCAAGCAGATGCAAAAATATGCACGAGTATATGCATAAAGAAAAGAAAACTTAGTGCAGAGTTGCAGAGCACATTTTTAGATATTTTGTGCAAGTCTAGATGGAAAATTGATTTCAAAAAACCCAAGCCATGATATTTTCATATTAGGTTTGTACACATGCATGTGGAAGAAAAGAACAAATAGTAACAGTGCTCAAAGGACCAAGTATCCCAGCAGCTTAAATAGGGTGAGTTGAGATTTCAAAATGTATGCTCCATACCTGTATTAATGGAAGCAATGCTGCTGATGCAAAGGATGTTGAGTTAAGAGCTAGTTTTAAATACTCTAAGGCATTGTTATAGTACTCGTTAAATTGATTTCTGTGCATGATCATGAATTCCAACAAACCATTCACATTCTCAAAACGCAAGGGCAGCAACCACAAATCAAGCCTCCCTAAATAAATGCATAAGGTCAATATTAAAGTTACAAGTGATCTGAATAGCAATCACTATCTAAAATATACTGCGAAATTATAAATGCTGATTGCTGAGCAATATTTAGGCTGTGAGACTAATCAGAGGTTGCTTTAAAAAGAATAGTTGCGGGCAAAAGAAAATTAAAACTAACCTTATCAAACTATAATGCAAAACAAAATCAATATTTTCAATCTGAGAGAAAAAACTCAGATAAGACAAACTCAATATACAAGCATATGTGCGCGCACATTCTCATACAGATGTACAGCCACGTGAAAGAGTTAATCTCCTGTTAACAATTAATCAAAAAATAAAAAGCTTACCAAGAGCATTCAAGATATCTTGTGTAAGACCTCTGCTGTTAGAAAAAGGGTCTCCCGTTACTTGATTTTCATCAGAAGTCAAGTAAAAATCTTTCGGCTGAAAGATTTGACGCAATTTTTCTCTTTTATGGTCAGCATTAACATCCATGGGAACAATCATATCATTATTGAGGCCAACATCCTTAGACATTTGCCTATTATTCATGACGGATGAATTTGAGTGGCATTGATATTGGGAGTCTGCCATGTGGGACTCAACTGTATTATGCCACTCTGATTGTCTAACTTCGTTGCTGAATGAAGTTCCCTCTGTATGTGAGTTTTCTTGACCGTCGATTTGATCTGAATCTCTCCATTGAAATTCTTCAGGAATAGAAGAATACCACAGCTCATAGAATGTCAAACCCAACATCATCTTTGAAACAGGATCAATATCAACATTCTCTTGCTCAATGCTAAGGAAAACATAAAAAGACTAAATAAACAAGAGAGAAAGAGACGGCAAAGGGATAAGATGAAGGAAAAAACTAGTAGCCAGTAAGGAACCAATTTATTTTTGAAGTAAAAAAGATATCATTAATGAAGAACAAAATGCAGTATCAATGGAAAGTTTGCGATTGAAAAACATGTCAAAGGAATTTAAATCATATTTCAGTTGAGTTTCCTTTTTTCAAAAGAATTATCTTGCAGTGCTATCAAATATCGGCCATGGCAAAGCTATAGTGGATATAGATGGCAGCTTTTGTGCTCACCGCAATGGTTGTGATTTTTTCCACCATAATACTCCGCAAAGCGGCTGGTATGGCGGGATTTTGGCTCTCTGCAATGGACGCCATCAACAACACTGTTATCTTGACATTGACAATTTATATGTTTTACAGAACAGTTTATAACCCTGTCTCAAAGAATATAACAGTAATGGCATAACCAGCTGACCACATTATCTAGCAAAGGCAGGTTTTGAAACAATCCAATCCTCGGCATCATGATGCAACATATAGTTCTCCATAGAGGCAGAGGACTGAAAAAAAGACAACCTAAGGCTAGTGGTACCACAAAGCTCCTTCCACGGGTAGGCTCAATAAGAGTCGGATCTATTTGAGTTCATTGTAAGCAGCTTTACCTTGCATTTTGCAAGACACTAGTTTCATGTCTAAAACCTATGACTTTCTAGTGGTTACACAATAGCAACTATAATTATTGTGCCAAGTCTCCCTACAGGTAAAGGGCTAAGCATTAAATTTTAATATAACATACCATAGAGCAAGCTGATATGCCTCCACAGCATTGCCTTGCATGAAATGGAACAACAAGAACTCCAAAAGCACTGCACGTCTACTCTGCTTTCCAAGTAAAAATACACAATAAATTTGAATGCTTAACAATCAACCTAGCAGAATCAACTCGTAACAATTCTTCAATTGCAAGTATAATTATTTATCAACTAGAACTGAAGTTAATTGTCAAAACAAAACGAGAACAGAAGTTAGCAGAGAATTTGGTGAGATTATTTATCATTGAATGTTGTGCAACAGCAGGCTGCAACATAATGTAACGGGGAACAAACAAACGTATAACCATTAATCACAAACCTGATTACTCTCACTTGGCTTGCACGTGTAATAAATTAATAAGAAAATTTTACAAAAGTACTAGGAATTACATTTAAAACTTGGAGCATCTTTGAAAATTAAGCTAATCTTTGAAAACTAGGAAAGTTGCGAGCGAACTGAGTCTGAGAATTTTCAGCATCTAAAGTTCAGCTAGTCTGCTTAATAGATGGTAATTATAGTCTGCTTAATAGATGGTAATTATAACTGAGCATTAAAGTTGGAATGTGGTCAGTAGTAGAATAACAGCTATCAAGATCAGATCTTTTCTCTTACCTCACACTCTCTTACAATTAGAGTTTTTAGGATCTTTCCTAATGATTTTCAGAACATTCTTTGGATATTTTAATACCATAACCTACCTCTCTCTTGTGAGTTATTACAGGTCCCTTAATCTTTTTGTTCTTGTTTTCACTTTGCCAACTATGGCCTACAGCAAAGCGATGTTATAATGCTTATAATAACTTGTTAAAAAATTTCTAAAAGATAATTTAAAATATATTGTCCTTGTGAATTGAAAATCAACATTCCATAATTGTTGAACTATTCCCTATGCCAGAAGAAAATACATGAGCATTAGAAGACTAATCTTTTAATGAAATTGTTAAGTTTCTGTCACAGTCTTTTGTCATTCTTAACAATTTCTCTCAAACTTAATCCTGAAATTTTCCATCTTCATGATAAGTGACAACAACTAGGAATAAGCTATAAATTAAAAGTAGATAGTACCTAACGATCAAACAATTTGGAGAACATTTAATGTAAAGGTAGCCATGATAAATTACTTGGATGGGGATGTTTCTGAAACATACCTCTACTGCCCAAGTTTTCATTGATCGAATCTTCAATGATCCAATCTTCTTTGACCAAACGTCGTAGAGATTCGTGATCCTTTTTAAATTCATAGAATGGTTTCCCACATGCTTAAGAAGCTCTAGTAAAGCCTACACATAGACAGGCATACATTCTAGAATCAGGATATCAGTGATGAAAGAAATTACAGCAAAAATGTATATTTTCAGAATGAGGGATGAAAGGTTACAGAAACATGGGTGAGGCATTTCAATCACTTAAAAGATGCTTGCGTAATTTTGATTTGCATGTAGATTGTACAAAATATTCAAGAACCATGTTATCATCTCACTTCTATTAGTACCACAGGTTTAAATCTATAGAGGGAAGAAGGGTGCATACTCTCAAAATAAAAGTGAAAATTACACGAATGATAATCACAAAATATGAGCTCAAATCACAATCACAAAAAAAAACAGCGAAAATTGCACAAATGATAATTACAAAATATGAGCTCAAATCACAACCATATAAAGTGAGGTCATGGACACATCTACACGGGTATCAAATAAAATAGTGTCCGGCAATTTCTGGGCCTGTTACCCATGTCTAGCTACATAATAATCATCCGATATTCAAACAATCTTTTAAGGATGCACAGTTTAAGCTAATACTGAGGCACAGGAAGCTGGACATTTGAGTCAGCTTATAGCCTACCTTGGATTACTGACATAAGTATACAGTTCCTAATTTATTAGAAAGACATTATCAGTTTGTAGGCGCACAAGCTGACTTCAATTAATTTTGAGGTTATTATCTAGAAGGCTCGCAGTCAATGCTCAATGCAATATGATTTCAACATTTGTTTAACCACACCAGCACTAGTCAAGTGTAGCAAAAGGAGCTAGTCATGTGCGCCAACATTTGGGCTCACGACTCCTCAAACATGAATGAATCCCAAAAGACAAGACCTACAGTTTACAAAAAAAAAAAAAAACATTTCTCTCTTATAAGTGCTAAAAAGTTTTTCCAAACTGATTTTATATCATTGAATATAAAGGATATATGCACAGTCAGTCACCTTAGACCAGTTTTACATTGACATCCAATAAAAATCTATTGTTTTGCCAAGTCAAGCCACTTTCATACATGTATCTCAAAATCACATAGCAAAATATAGGGCTCCTATTGGATGACAGTAGTATATTTCGATCAAACTCATATATTCTTATCATCTCAAACCCGAGACCTTATTTGTTAAATCTTTCAAACAGATTGTAAGAAACAACCGCATAATCAACAACTGAACCTAAATAAACATTTAGCTAGCAAATGAGATACAATATAGCACAGCACATTCAAAAAATTAACCTAAAACAGAAATTTCACAATTAGGAATTTTCAAAAACAGCAAAGGGGAAATAAGCTATTACCCAAAACTTGAAACGGTTCTTCAAGATAGAAGTATCCTTAATAGTTCCTTTCAAGTAAACACTAAGAACACCACTAGCTCCAACCCAATCTTGTTGATTAACTAGCCTACGCAGCAGGTACTGCAATCTCCGACGATGTTCCGATCTGAAAGGTTTAGGACAGAGTCCGAGAACGTAGGAAGGCTTCGTTAACGATAAACGGATTCTCATCTCCTTCTTTTTGCGCTCCGACAGCTGACTAGTGTCGTCGTGCATGTACTCCTTTCTCTTGCCGAGGCATGTGGATTTCTTTGTTGTGACAACGTCGCCGCAGCCATTGTTGCTATCGTGTGGTATTATGTCCAATGTATCTACTTCCATTGTTAACGGAAAACAGCCTAATAGGTGAATGGTAGTGTGTGATTTAGATTCGGCTTATAGCCTTCTCCGTAGTGAGGCTCAATGATGGCAGCAACGCGGCGGTGGAAAGCAAGAGCGACGGAGATGGCGGTAGGTCGACGGCGAGCGGATGCGATGGTGTTTTGTATATTGGCGCAGTGTTTGGACTGACTTGGGTTGGTTTGAAGAGATTTTTCTTTTTAAATGTTTAGGGTTTTAAGGGTTTTTTCAAGGTAACTAGAACCGGACGGCCAGTTAGATCGGTTGAACCGGGAATCAGATCTGTATCCGGTTTGAAATAAAATCGAAAAAGAGACGGTTAAGCCGGTAGAAAATTGCTAAAACCAGACTAAACCGGCGGCTCTTGTGGTTTTTGCGGTTGGACCGCGTTTTGGTGTTTCAGTTAAACAGCAACTGATGAAAAAAATTATGCTTTTCTTGGTTTACATAGAATAAAAGACCAAGAGAAAGGAATAGATGAATTGAATATGTTTTTAGGGTTTACATAGAATAAAATTCCTATTGAAAGGAATAGATGAATTGAATATGTTTTTAGGGTTTACATAGAATAAAATTCCTATTGAAAATTTGAATGAAAGATGTTTGTTTTTTTATTGATGGTGTTCTATGGACTTACCATTAAAATTGGCTTATAAATAATAATCTAAATTTAAAAATATATATATATTAATATGTTAGGATGCTAATTGATAAACCCTAACAAATTAAAGAAAACTAAGAAAGGCAATAAAACTATAAGATAAAAATTAAAGATAATACTTTTTTTCATTGATTGATTCATTCTAAGGAATATTACACTTAATATAGAACTCTTAGAGTATCATAACCATACATGTGGCATAATCCTAATACTCTAAGAACATTCTAGAAATATTAAAATAACAACTAATTTATTAAAATATAAAATAAACTATTACTATTATAACCCTCTATCATTGCCGTCGGGTTCACTTGAACCTTGTCCTCAAGGTTCTAAAAAATAATCACAGAATTTTTTTCTTCTTCTTCCAGGATCCCAAAGCTTAAATTGAGACCAATTAAGCATAAACTTCAACAGAAACCAACTTGAGTGTAGAATCTTCCAGCTAAGGTATAGAGAAAAAATTGAAGATTCTTCAATATTGTAAAATATTTGATCCTTAGTTGACAAAACCAACTCCGTCTTTATGTCTAAGCAGAAATTAAAGCTTGTAGCAGTTGGTATAAGTGCTTGAAAACCAACATCACTACTATCAAAGAACATACGTGGCACAAATCTGAATACATTTATAAAATTTTTTATCCCTAATATAAAATTAAAAACAAGTGTATTTAAAATGCTAAGAATTATTGTGAATGGATTGGAAACAACAGTACCCCTTAAATTAAATTTAAATGCATAGGAGGGAGGTGTTACGATAGACATCATTGTCGACACTGCTTTTGAGAAAAGTGGGGACATATTCAAGCACTCACCACACAACTTTATTGACAAGATAATATACAATAAAGAAGTGTTCAATTTATTTGGAAAGGGTTGAGTGAGAATTGAGATATAAGAATAAATTAATGGCACGTGTCTAAAAGCAATTGGATGAAAATACCTCACACAGACTGTCACTTTGTTGAAGGATTCAGATGTGGTCAAATAAACAAGAACGCAATGGGAGAGATGACAACACATTTGAGTAGCTTTGAATAAATCAATTTTTTTATTTATCATCATTGAGTCTGATTTATCAAAGAAAATTTGTTGGCAACCCAACGATGGAGAACACTTTTGTTCTTTAGATGTAGAAACCCCATCCAACCATTCAGAGGCGTAAATTTGACATGAATTTAATGACTCAGATGAAGAAGTCACTGTGTAACGGAGGTTTGATGGATACCAGTTTTCTGCAATTGATACCAATCCATGGTTGATTTCTGGCGAACCCCAAGTCACTTCGAAATCTGGAGGTTTTGGTGGCAGCGGAAAGAACGGAATCAACGATAAACATGAAACTTTCTTTTTTGATTGGTTTGTTGATTGAGACAAATGTGGCAGAGCCGAAAATGCTGCTGATTTTTCTTCTGGGTTTTCCTCAACAATTACTGTTGTATTTTTCTTAGAGTTATCAAGGAAATAAGATACCTCTTTAGACTTCAACCATTCATCTTCTATTTGTTCAAGTGGTGGCTGATCTGGTGGTTCTGGTAATAATACCGGAGACGGTGCTGGAGATGTCGCCGGAGTGTAATACCCCGTAAATTATTTTACTCTGGATAATATTAGTTGTGATCAACTGAGTCCCAGTGTACTCTGATAAAATATCTGCAGAGATAATTAGGGTAACTGTTGGACTTAGAGTAAATCCAATTAATATTATCTAACTCTGAGATATTTAAATTTTTGGACTTTAGAGACTTTTTGGACAATTAGTAGTGTTGGTAATTGATGATGTTTACTATATTTTTTCCTTTTCCTCTCATTTTCCTCTTTAGAAGCAAAGGGAGAAAAAGATAGAAAGAAGTGGAGAGAAAGAAAAGAGAAGGAAAGGAAGAGAAAAAGAGGAAAAATTCAAGAGCAAGAACATCATCATCTCTCCATTAAATCTTCATCCAATCATCTTCAAATCTTCACCATCTTCATCTATTCAAGGTGGGTTTTAGTTAGATGCTTTTGTTTTAGATTTTCTTAGATTCTAAGATTTAGGTTAGAATTGTAAGGAAATTGGATTAATGGAAAAATCTTGGAAATTAACGGTTAAAATGTATTAGAAGCTGAGTAGTATGAGTCATATGAGTGTAGAATCATTTATGTTTGACTGTATGATGTTTGGATATGTTTTGGTGGGGTTTTGGGACCATGGGAGATCAGTTGTTACGCTGATGAAGTTTCTGAAATTCCCAGATTTGCACTGCGAATCCCCCAGCGAAGGGGAAATCGTGGGCTCGCTGGCAGCTCGCACTGCAGAGGCGAAGGTGAGCATTCGCCAGTGGTTTGCCCTGCGAACCTTACGTTGTTTTTGCCACTGCCTTGGTTCGCCAGCGTTCGCACTGCGAATGGTGCAGCGAACAAGTGTTGGCTAGGCGTTCGCTGGACGCTTCGCACTGCGAATGAAGTAGCGGGTGTTCGCTGGCTTCTTCGCAATGCGAACATAGCAGAACATCCATTTTGTTTCTTGCATAACTTTGGACTCGGTTATTCGTTTTGCGTATTCTTGGTATTGTTATGAAGCTAAAAACATATTCTAGCTGATGGTAGTGAGAAATACCTGGTTATTGCCCGATTAAATGAATCGGAGGAAACCGTAAATTGGTACAAATTGTGGTATGTTGAATTTTGGTGTTCCATTATGTGATTGACGATTACATGCCTATGTTATTATTGTTAAACATGTTAGAAAATGTATGCATGTTAAAATATGAATAGGTAGAGTGAGGAACATTACCGTAAATGATATCGAAGGTGTGTACATGACATGGTGACAACGCTCGTGCAAAAGAGGCCGAGGCGTGTATCTAGTAATAATAACTGGTTTACCTTGCGGTGTAGTTTCATGAGACTCGAGCACCTCCTCTGAAACGTATGCACAACTACTTTGCATGTTTGATTCCCGCGTATAGTACGATTGGAGCCTACGGGTAAAGAGACTTGTGACGGTGTACGGGCCGTGAGAAGTGACGGGTCACGGTGTACGGGTCGATGATCCCGAATCCAATTCGTATGCCAAGTAGATACAAGGATCCATGACTCGAATCGTCTTCTAGACATAGAAGCGGACGGGAATAGGGGATACCTTGGTACGGTTATTGAGTTGTGAGATTCTGGAGTAACATGCTCAGAACTTACTTTGGTACTTTTGTGAGTTAACAGGCTCACGAGTGTGAATGTAATTATATCGTGTGTGTACTCAAAGTCACTTCCCTTCCCTTTGACTTGAGTTAGGCTTATTAGAACCTTGTAAAGCCGAGAGGGCTATAAGATAGCGAACTCACTGAGATTTGATGTATCTCACCCCACTGTTGTTGTTTACATCACAGGTTCTGCAGGTTCGGTAAGGGTAAGGATAAGGTGGTTTGACTTTTCCTTACGGATAGTGGTTTTGAGATGGCATGGCTTCCGCTATGGCGTTTTATTTTGAGATCATTATATTGATCTAGTTCTTAGTGCCTTTTGGACATCTTGTATATGTTGTGCCGTAGACTTTAGAACTTTGTATTTAGGGCATTTAATGTATACAATGTGTTAACTAGGAACTTGTACATATATATTTCAGTACCAAACGTATTATTCATGTATGATATATGCTTTGATGTATGTATGTATATGTGGGCATTACAGTTGGTATCAGAGCAGGTCATATCCTCGACCTAGCCATGAAATAGTATAAGTGTTTCTTTCCGTTTCATATGTGTTGTGTCGCCATTGATCTTACGTGTTATATTTATGGTATTGAGCCTGATCAACTTAATCCTATCTGTATGACATTTAGGAACATGGCCGACCGACGCAGAAACAACCGTGGTAGACCGAGAACTACTCCAGCAGGGACAAATCCGCCAGTGGACGAAGGGAATGCCCCTTTGTATCAATTCATGCAACAGATGCAGCAGCAGCAAAATCAGTTTGTACAGCAGATGGTACAGCAAATGGCTGGTGGTGTGCATCCGCCAGTGGTTGTTCCTGAAGCTGCAGGGGGAACCTTTAGGGATTTTATTCGTATGAATCCTCCGGAGTTTCTGGGAGGGTTAGATCCAGTAAAGGCTCATGAATGGATATCCGGTGTGGAGCGGATTTTCTTGATCGTCCAGTGTAGTGAAGAAAATAAGGTTGTCTTCGCTTCTCACTTGTTAAAGGGTCCTGCTATGAGATGGTGGGAAAGCGTTTCAGCACTAATGACAATTCAAGAGGTACCGAAAGTGTGGGAGCAGTTTAGGATAACTTTTATGGAGAAGTATTTTCCAAGTTCCTTAAGGTCTCAAAAAGAATTCGAATTTCAACAGTTGAGGCAAGGTAACTTGACAGTGGCTTCTTATGCGGAAAAGTTCGAGGTTATGGCTGCTTATTCTAGACAAGCCATGTATGCTCCTGATGAAATGTGGAAGATTGATCAGTTTCTGTTTGGTTTAAGGGCTGAAATTTCACATAGTGTGTCTCAGAGAGAATTTACTAGCTATGCGGAATTGTTACGACAGTGTTATGTGGCGGAGCATAGTTTGAAAAAGGTACAAGCAGAAGGAGAGTTAAGTAGAGTGAATCAAAGTGATCGTGGGCGATCGAATCAATAATTTAGACCAAGACAACAACCTTTCAAAGGGAAACAAGTTCAGAGTTCTAAGTCTAGTGCGCCTCCGGTATGCCGTACTTGTGGTAGGAATCATTTTGGGAGGTGCAATTGGGATGGAATACGATGTTATCAGTGTAACGAGGTGGGTCATTTATCGAGGGATTGTCCTCATAAGAGGAATCAGATGCAAGAGAAGAATACCGGACGAGTGTATACCTTGGATGCAAGGAAGACAAATGGTGATAATTCCTTGATTGCGGGTATGTGTTTCGTGAATGGAAATCCTTGTTTTGTTTTATTTGATTGTGG
Organism: Lathyrus tuberosus; assembly: GCA_022829125.1. Lineage (NCBI taxonomy): Eukaryota > Viridiplantae > Streptophyta > Magnoliopsida > Fabales > Fabaceae > Lathyrus > Lathyrus tuberosus. Next base: position 594,172 of record JALAZF010000439.1, read on the forward strand.
GGCAACGCATTCTTTTGTGTCCACGCGGTGCGTGAAGCGACTCGGGTTGCAAGTTGTTCCTTTATCTCCACCCATGATGGTTACTACTGCCATGGATGAAATTGTTGAAACACCATTGATGTGTGAAAATTGTGTTTTGTCGGTGAATGAAAGAGTCTTCCAGATTGATCTTATTTGTTTGCCGCTTAAGAAAGTGGATGTTGTTCTGGGAATGGATTGGCTTTCAGCTAATTTGGTTTTTATCGGTTGTGAGGAGAAGTTAATCATTATTCCATCTACTGAAGCTACTTCGAAGGATGTGTTAACTACTATTTTAGAAGGTACGATTGGAATGATTAATTTCTTGTTTGAAGAGGAAAAGTTTGTTCTTATGATTCTTACTAAGGAGGGGAGTAGTAACCTTCAAGTTTCGAGTATTCCGGTAGTTTGTGACTTTCCTGAAGTTTTCCCCAAGGATATCACTTCTCTTCCTCCGGAGCGGGAAGTGGAATTTTCTATTGACCTGATACCGGGAACGGCTCCAATATCCGTTTCTCCGTATCAGATGGCACCACTTGAATTAAGAGAATTAAAGGACCAATTGGAAGAGTTGTTGGCTAAGCATTTTGTTCGACCCAGTGTTTCACCCTGGGGAGCTCCGGTGTTGTTGGTAAAGAAAAAAGATGGGGGAATGTGGTTGTGTATTGATTATCGTCAATTGAATAAGGTCACCATCAAGAACAAATACCCATTGCCAAGGATAGACGATTTGTTAGATCAATTGAAAGGAGCATGTGTGTTCTCGAAGATTGATTTACGGTCGGGTTATCATCAGATTCGGGTGAAGAGTTCAGACATACCAAAGACTGCGTTTAGAACCCGTTATGGTCATTATGAATTTTTGGTGATGCCTTTCGGTGTGACGAATGCTCCGGCAGTTTTCATGGATTACATGAATCGGATATTTCAACCTTACTTGGACAAATTTGTGGTGATTTTCATTGATGATATTCTTATCTATTCTCGTGACCCTCAAGAGCACGGAGAACACCTAAGAATCATTTTATCCATTTTGCAAGAAAGACAACTTTTCGCTAAGCTAAGTAAGTGTGAGTTTTGGATGTCGGAGGTGAATTTCCTTGGACATGTCATATCTCAATGGGGTGTAGCGGTTGATCCATCCAAAGTTAAAGCAGTGATAAATTGGGAGAGACCGGAGAATGTGTCTGAAGTTAGAAGCTTTTTGGGACTAGCAGTGTATTATAGAAGGTTTATTAAAGGCTTTTCCCAACTGGATTTACCGATGACGAGACTTACTCGGAAGGATCGTTATTATGAATGGGATTCGGCTTGTGAGCAAAGTTTTATGAATTTGAAGGAAAGGTTGACGACCTCTCCTGTTCTGGTTATTCCTGATCCTAGCAAGTTGTATGAGGTATATTGTGATGCGTCGAAGATGGGATTATGAGGGGTACTAATGCAAGATGGACATGTAGTGGCTTATGCTTCTAGACAGTTGAAAGTCCATGAAGAGAATTATCCAACACATGATTTAGAATTGGCGGCAGTTGTATTTACCTTGAAGGTGTGGCGTCACTATTTGTATGGTGTGCGTTTTGAGATGTTTAGTGACCACAAGAGCTTACAGTACCTCTTTAATCAGAAGGAATTGAACATGCGTCAACGGAGGTGGATGGAATATTTGAAAGATTATGACTTGGAACTAAGATACCATCCGGGTAAGGCGAATAAAGTGGCGGACGCTTTAAGCAGGAAAGTGTTGCATAGTATCGACTTGATGATGCTAGAGTATACTTTATTGGAGAAATTTAGAGATCTAAATCTTCAATTTAATTGGACTCCTGATTGTGTAATTATGGGGAATTTGGATATCAATTCTACTCTTAGGGAAGAAATCCAACAAGAGCAAGGGTTAGATGAGAAGTTGCAAGGAGTGTTATTGCAACTGGGTTTTGTGCGAGATATCGACAGAGTTATTGTATTTAACCGAAGGATTTGTGTTCCAGATAACACGGAGTTAAAAAGGAAGATTTTAGATGAAGCGCATAAGGGTGATTTTACTATACATCCGGGATCTTCAAAGATGTATCAAGATCTAAAGAGAGACTATTGATGGTCCGGGATGAAACGAGATATTGTGGTATATGTGTCAGAATGTGTGGTGTGTCAACAAGTCAAGATCGAGCACCAAAGGTCGGGTGGCTTGTTGCAACCTTTAGAAATTCCGGTGTGGAAATGGGATAGTATTTCGATGGAATTGACGGTGGGTTTACCCCGTGCCCAAGGTGGTTATGATTCAATTTGGGTGATTGTGGATCGGTTGACGAAGTCTGCTCATTTCTTGGTCGTAAAGACTACTTATAAGGCGAGTCATCTCGCAAGGTTGTTCATTTCGGAGATAGTGAGGTTGCATGGTATTCCTGCTAGTATTGTTTTGGATAGGGATCCAAAATTTACTTCTAGATTTTGGAGAGATTTTCAACAAGCGATGGGGACGAAGTTGTGTTTGAGCACTTCGAATCACCCACAAACGGATGGTCAGATGGAACGAACAATACAGACCATGGAGGATATGTTGAGAGCTTGTGTGTTGGAAAGTGGCGGAAATTGGATAGAACTTTTGCCATTGATTGAGTTCTCTTATAATAACAGTTATCATGCAAGTATTGGTATGGCTCCGTATGAGGCATTATATGGGAGGAAGTGTAGGACACCGTTGTATTGGGCAGAAGTGGGGGAAGATAGTATGTTGGGACCCGAGATTATTCATGAAACTACGGAGAAAATTAAGATGATCCGTGATAAGATCAAACAAGCCCAAGATCGTCAGAAGAGTTATGCGGATAACCGTAGAAGACCTTTAGAATTTGAAGAAAGCGATCACGTGTTTTTGAAAGTTACTCTGAGGTTGCGGTTGAAGGGACCGTTTCGATCGCGGAAGTTAAGTCCGAGATACGTAGGACCGTATCAGATCTTGGAAAGAATTGGAGAAGTAGCTTACAGGTTAGCCTTACCGCCTTCTTTGTCCGAGATGCACGATGTTTTTCATGTATCTCAGCTTAGGAAATTTGTACCAGATCCTCTTCAGCCAATTTTACCAGATACAATTGAGATAGAAGCAGATTTGACATTTGAGCCCCAACCGAGTCGTATCACCGGAAGAGAAACTAAAGTGTTAAGGAATAAAGAGATTCCTCTTGTTAAGGTCTAGTGGGATGAGACGCATCCGGGTGATGCAACTTGGGAATTGGAATCAGAGATGTGGGAGATCTATCCTCACCTTTTCAGGTAATTGTTTTAAATTCGTGGGCGAATTTCTATTTAAGGGGGGGGGAGGATGTAATACCCCGTAAATTATTTTACTCTGGATAATATTAGTTGTGATCAACTGAGTCCTAGTGTACTCTGATAAAATATCTGCAGAGATAATTAAGGTAACTGTTGGACTTAGAGTAAATCCAATTAATATTATCTAACTCTGAGATATTTAAATTTTTGGACTTTAGAGACTTTTTGGACAATTAGTAGTGTTGGTAATTGATGATGTTTACTATATCTTTTCCTTTTCCTCTCATTTTCCTCTTTAGAAGCAAAGGGAGAAAAAGATAGAAAGAAGTGGAGAGAAAGAAAAGAGAAGGAAAGGAAGAGAAAAAGAGGAAAAATTCAAGAGCAAGAACATCATCATCTCTCCATCAAATCTTCATCCAATCATCTTCAAATCTTCACCATCTTCATCTATTCAAGGTGGGTTTTAGTTAGATGCTTTTGTTTTAGATTTTCTTAGATTCTAAGATTTAGGTTAGAATTATAAGGAAATTGGATTAATGGAAAAATCTTGGAAATTAACGGTTAAAATGTGTTAGAAGCTGAGTAGTATGAGTCATATGAGTGTAGAATCATTTATGTTTGACTGTATAATGTTTGGATATGTTTTGGTGGGGTTTTGGGACCATGGGAGATCAGCTGTTACGCTGATGAAGTTTCTGAAATTCCCAGATTCGCACTGCGAATCCCCCAGCGAAGGGGAAATCGTGGGCTCGCTGGTAGCTCGCACTGCAAAGGCGAGCATTCGCCAGTGGTTTGCCCTGCGAACCTTACGTTGTTTTTGCCACTGCCTTGGTTCGCCAGCGTTCGTACTGCGAATGGTGCAGCGAACAAGTGTTGGCTAGGCGTTCGCTGGACGCTTCGCACTGCGAATGAAGTAGCGGGCGTTCGCTGGCTTCTTCGCAATGCGAACATAGCAGAACATCCATTTTGTTTCTTGCATAACTTTGGACTCGGTTATCCGTTTTGCGTATTCTTGGTATCGTTATGAAGCTAAAAACACATTCTAGCTTATGGTAGTGAGAAATACCTGGTTATTGCCCGATTAAATGAATCGGAGGGAACCGTAAATTGGTACAAATTGTGGTATGTTGAATTTTGGTGTTCCATTATGTGATTGACGATTATATGCCTATGTTATTATTGTTAAACATGTTAGAATATGTATGCATGTTAAAATATGAATAGGTAGAGTGAGGAACATTACCGTAAATGATATCGAAGGTGTGTACATGACATGGTGACAACGCTCGTGCAAAAGAGGCTGAGGCGTGTGTCTAGTAATAATAACCGGTTTACCTTGCGGTGTAGTTCCATGAGACTCGAGCACCTCCTCTGAAACGTATGCACAACTACTTGGCAGGTTTGATTCCCGCGTATAGTACGATTGGAGCCTACGGGTAAAGAGACTTGTGACGGTGTACGGGCCGTGAGAAGTGACGGATCACGGTGTACGGGCTGATGATCCCGAATCCAATTCGTATGCCAAGTAGATACAAGGATCCATGACTCGAATCGTCTTCTAGACGTAGAAGCGGACGGGAATAGGGGATACCTTGGTACGGTTATTGAGTTGTGAGATTCTGGAGTAACATGCTCAGAACTTACTTTGGTACTTTTGTGAGTTAACAGGCTCACGAGTGTGAATGTAATTATATCGTGTGTGTACTCAAAGTCACTTCCCTTCCCTTTGACTTGAGTTAGGCTTATTAGAACCTTGTAAAGTCTAGAGGACTATAAGATAGCGAACTCACTGAGATTTGATGTATCTCACCCCACTGTTGTTGTTTACATCACAGGTTCTGCAAGTTCGGCGAAGGGTAAGGATAAGGTGGTTTGACTTTTCCTTACGGATAGTGGTTTTGAGATGGCATGGCTTCCGCTATGGCGTTTTATTTTGAGATTATTATATTGATCTAGTTCTTAGTGCCTTTTGGACATCTTGTATATGTTGTGTCGTAGACTTTAGAACTTTATATTTAGGGCATTTAATGTATACAATGTGTTAACTAGGAACTTGTACATATATATTTCAGTACCAAACGTATTATTCATGTATGATATATGCTTTGATGTATGTATATATATGTGGGCGTTACACGGAGGCTGCTGCAAATCCGGTAGGTTGGCCGAAGGAGATGATACTGGAGTTGTCGTCGGAGGAGATTTGAGTGAATCTGAAGGGTTTGCAAATTTTTCTTTTTCCTTGAGTTCCCCTTGAGATATTTCATATTCAGATCTGTCAAAATCATCGATAATTTTTGAGAAATTTGCATCTACAATGACACTTTGCTCTATCAAGAATGACAATTCGTGAACCGGTTCTGAAACTCTTTCTTCTTCAATTTCTTTGTCTTTTTCTGATTTTTGTTCTTGATTTGTTTCAACGATAACTTTTTGAAACTTTTTTGTATTTTTTTTTTAATGAGAAAGCTTTTGAAATTTTTTTTGAGATATTTTTTTAAAACAGAGATGAAACACTTGCAAATGCTTCTCAAAATCTCTTATATTCCTAGAATGTGTTTGATATTTATGACAAATTATGGAGGAGGTGTTTGTTGGTTGTTGTTGTATGTGACCATTGTTGTAGTAGTATGAATAAAGAGATGTAGAATAGGATGAATATGGGTTAGGTGGAGGTGGTGTATACCCATGATTAAAATACAAACATGGTGATGGAGTTGTAACATATGGATTAGTGTAATAAGGGGAAAAAAGTTCCCATGGAAATGATGGAAATGAAGGTGTGGTAGGAGTGGTGTTTATGGTGGGATGATATTGGTATGCCATGGGAGGTTTTGGTGTTCAAGGATGAAAGCACCAATTGTTAGGATGCTAATTGATAAACCCTAACAAATTAAAGAAAACTAAGAAAGGCAATAAAACTATAAGATAAAAATTAAAGATAATACTTTTTTTCATTGATTGATTCATTCTAAGGAATATTACACTTAATATAGAACTCTTAGAGTACCATAACCATACATGTGGCATAATCCTAATACTCTAAGAACATTCTAGAAATATTAAAATAACAACTAATTTATTAAAATATAAAATAAACTATTACTATTATAACCCTCTGTCATAATACGTATTTATTCAAAAATAAAATAAAATTGGAATTTTTTTTGTTACAGGCCCAAGACCCAAAGAAATTACACCCTTAACTATTCTAGTATAATTTCTATCAATTAGATCATCAAAGTTTTGATAATATAGAAACACTTTTTATACATCATAATTAGGGATGGCAACGGCGCGGTGGCAGGTTTAACTATATCCGCACTCGCATTCGTCTCTATGTAACAGACTCGTTTTCGTTCTCAAACTCAATCGAGAGTAAAAATTTACCGCTCAGACTTGTTCCTAGTGGAAAACATGTGCACCCCGTCCCGTCCCCACCTGCAAAAAATTGATTTCATTTTAATTGTAATAAAAATTAATAATTTAATTAAAAATTGATTATTTTAATAAATTAATTAATTATTTAATTAAAAACTTAATTAATAAATGAATATTAACTTGATTAATTTGATTATTTTAATTGCAACAAGGGCGTTAATAATTTAATTAAAAAAATATAATTAATAAATAAATATTAAAATAAGTAAAATAAGGAAATTAAAGTAAAATGCATTATCCGTGGGCGGGGGTGGATCTTAGTGTAACACCCTTATTTACCCCACAAATATACACGGCAAAATACACAAATTATCAGAGTAAAAATCAGAACCACCTCAAAGGGTGCACATTTTCTCAATAAACTCAAAATAAAACATTTGCTCCGTAAACACGGGTTTCCTCAAAATATTCACAAACTGTCAAATTAGCAGCGGAACCACCATAATCACAATAATAAAAAGGGTTTTAAAATAAAAACCATAATCCTTCAGAAATAACAACAAAATAACAACTCAACATGGTTTGACTCAACGACACAACTCGATGTTACAATATCAGAGCAAGACCCTCTACATCGACCAAAAGGAAAATAAACTCCCAAAAGTCCTCGAAGGCATCCAGCTAAGCCTGATCACCTGCACGTTACCCACGTGGAGGCAACATTCAAACAGACAGGGTGGGTAATCACAATTCATTATAATCAATATAAAAACAGGATATGCATAAAATGGCGTCATTATCATATACAACATCATCATGATCATCACAAAGGAAAACATCATCAATCACGATATCATAAATCACATCAATGCAAAAAATATGCAATGCACAACAAGACTCATGCATGTGGTACCAATTCATCAAAGTCGATGGACACTAGGCCATCACCCTCCAAAGATCCCCGTCAATAGGATCGGCTCTACACAAGAACCGGAGCACGTCAAAATACCTCACATCCACATAATGGGATTGAAGCCACAATAAACCGAAGCCTAACTCGTTGGACCAAAGTCCTATAATCGTCAATAGACTGGAGTCTAACTCACTGGACCGAAGTCCTATAATGCTATGAATGCATGAATGCACAACGTCAATATCATCATCATCAACAAAAGTCATTGCGTGCATTCATCATTCATAAAAGTCTCATGTTAATCCATATCATTAATTAATCATCAAAACATCATGAATCATCATCTCATAATCATCAATATAGCTCATGGTAATTCATCAAAATAGTCATGTATCATCATCTCATAATCATCAATATAACTCATGGTAATTCACATCAAATAGTCAAGTATCATCAATATACTCGTGGTAATTCATATCATCATCTAATCATCAATTATCATGTATAAACATCTCATAATCATTAATATACTCCTAGCAATTCATCAAAACAGTCATGTATCATCATCATAAAACCATCAATATACTCATGGTAATTCATCAAAATAATCACAGCTTAAAACATCAAGATAGCACAAGAATCATAAAACAATTCGCGAACAGCAGCCATTCGCTGGAACGTTCGCTTTGCGATCTTGTTCGCTTTGGTGTTCGCCTAGCGAGCTGCCAGCGAACTCCAAAATCCCACACACAAAAACCAGAAAAACCCCATTTTGTCTCTCCTCGCTACCCTCCATCCGCCTAGCGAAGTTATTCGCTGGGAGGTTCGCTTTGCAAACTAAAAGTCATTTTTAAAATTCCACACCAGTATCTCAAACAGCATCATTGCGCATTCGCTGCGTTATTCGCTTTGCGAATCTGGAGCGAATGTTCGCTTTGCGAGGTCGCGATTTCCTGCAATCGCTGCTACGCACTAGTAGCACGTCAGACCCCAAAAACCGTACGGGTTCAGCCCCAATTACCCCAAAAATATCCCCAAAATATCCCTAAGGCATTATGGCAACAAAGGCATAAAACCTACGACTATTAGATCGATCTATTACACTGTCCTAAACCTCAAAATCGCATAAACCTTCAAAATACCCCAATATCATCATAACCCTCACAACCTCTTCTCCTTCATCATCAACCCACAAATACATCATAGTTTCTCCAGTTTACTCATAAACACACAAAAATCACATAAACCTCCAAATCCACTTTAAATACATCGAATCTCTGTATTGAAAACAATGAAAGGTAATACTCCCCATACCTTAGATTGTCGATTCCAAGCCTTTCTCTCTTTAGTTCTTGGAAACCTTCTCGAATCCTAAGCCTTTCCCTCTTTTCTCAGAGCTCTGACCTTTTCCTCCTTTTCAAGATCCGACAAAATGAATCATATTCCTCTCAAATTCTCTTTTTTGGTAAACCTAACCCTTGGGCCTCTAAATTGGGCTTTTCCTAATTTATCCTCACTAATCCTCCTCTGAAGTCCATCTTACCCTTAATTCATCTAATATTATTTAAATAAATAATAATACAATATATTCTATATTATATGCTATTATTTAAATAAATAACCAAAACTCCACAAAGTACCGACGTCAACACAAACCACCAAAATTCACTAAAATTCACGAATATTATATTTAAATAAATTAAATAAATATTCTTACAGATTTGGGGTGTTACAACTCTCCCCCACTTAAAGAATTTTCGCCCTCGAAAATTACCTAAAAGAAATAGAGTCGGATACTACTCCCTCATCTGATCTTCACGTTCCCAAGTCCAACTTTCTCCAGCTGATCCTCCCCACAATACCTTCACCAAGGTTATCTCTCTACCTCGCAATTGCTTCATCTCTCGACCATCAATCCACACAGGTAATGCTTTCACTGTCAGGTTATCCCTCACTTGTACATCATCCATCTGAATCACATGCGACAGATCCAAAATGTACTTCCTCAACTTAGACACATGGAACACGTCATGCAAATTCGCAAGCGACGGCGGTAAGGTAATCCGATATGCTACTTCTCCCACCCTCTGCGAAATTTGATACGGACCAACAAAACGTAGAGTGAGCTTCCTAGACTTCAAAGCTTGACCCACACCAGTCACTGGTGTCACCCTCAAAAACACGTGATCTCCCTCTTGGAATTCAAGTGTCTTCCTTCTCTTATCATGGTAGCTCTTCTGGCGACTCTGCGATGCTCTTATCCTTTCTTGGATCATCTTAATCTTCTCAGTCGTCTCTTGCACAATCTCAGGTTCGAGTACATCACTCTCGCCCGACTCATACTAATACAAAGGAGTCCTACACGTTTTCCCATACAAAGCTTCATAGGCCGTCATTCCAATACTAGCATGAAAATTATTATTGTACGTGAACTCAATCAACAGTAAATGGCTATCCCAAGATCCTCTGTGATCCAACACACAAGCCCTCAGCAAATACTCTAAGGATTGGATAGTCTTTTCTGTCTGACCGTCCGTCTGCGGATGATAGGCAGAACTCATCCTCAACTTAGTACCCAAAGCATCTTGCAAACTCTTCTAGAACCTAGATGTAAATCTCGGATCTCTATCCGACACAATACTCGAAGGTATCCCATGTAACTTCGCAATCTCCTCAACGTATATCTCGGCTAACTTCTGCATAGAATGATTAATCTTCACCGGTAAGAAATGAGCCGATTTAGTTAATCTATCCACAATCACACAAATAAAATCATTCCCTTTCTCAGTATTCGACAATCCCGACACAAAATCCATGGAAATACTATCCCATTTCCATTTTAGAATATTCAACGGTTGCATCATACCCAACGGCTTCTGATGTTCGATCTTCGACTTCTGACAAGTCAAACAAGCATAAACGAACTCAGCAATATCCTTCTTCATAGAATACTTTTCTCGATTTCTGGAACATCTGGAACACACACTCTATCTCGAAACCTCATCACACCATTCTCATCAATCCAGAATCCACCTCTGTTACCTTGGTTAATTAACGTCAATTGGTCCACCAACTTCAAATCCACTTGCTGACCCACTCTGATTTCCTCCAAAATACCACTTGTCATCTTCAACATTCCTAACTTCACATTGTCAAGAGTCTCTTCACACACCAAACTCAAATCTCGAAACTGTTCAATTAATTCCAATTCTTTCACCATAAGCATCGACATGTGCAATGACTTCTTGCTCAATGCACCAGCCACTACATTTGCTTTGCCAGGATGGTAACTCAAATCAAAATCAAAATCCTTCAATAACTCTAACCACCTCCTCTGCCTCAAATTCAATTCTTTCTGACCGAACAAGTACTTCAGATTCTTATGATCACTGAACACTTCAAATTTAGAGCCAAAAAGATAAGTCTTCAAATCTTCAACACAAACACCACAACGGCCAACTCTAAGTCATGCGTAGGATAATTCCTTTCGTGAACTCTAAAATGTCTCGAAGTATAAGCAACAACCTGTCCATTCTGCATCAATACTCCACATAGACCCATCTTCGACAGGTCACAATACACCACACAAGATTCACTCGGATTAGGCAAGATCAATACCGGAGCGGTCGTCAACCTCTTCTTCAATTCAACAAAGCTTGCCTCACAAGCAACATCCCACCACTAGATATCACATGGCCAAGGAAACTCACTTCCTTCAACCAGGACTCACACTTCAACAATCTCACATACAACTTCTTCTCTTTCAACACTTGCAACACAGTCCTTAAAAGCCCAGCATGCTCTTCTTCATGTTTAAAGTATATCAGAATATCGTCAATAAAAATCACCACAAACTTTTCCAAATACTCATGAAAAATCCAATTCATATACTCCATGAACACCAGGTGCATTAGATACACCAAACGACATCACAGTATACTCATAGTCACCATACCTCGTCCTGAAATCTGTCTACGGAAGATCATCAGGCTTAACACGAATCTGATGATAACCAGACCTCAAATTAATCTTGCTAAAACACAAGCGCCCACCAATTGATCTATCAAATCATCAATCCTCGAAAGTGGATACGTATTCTTGATCGTTACTTTATTCAACTGTCTATAATCCACATACAATCTCATAGTACCATCTTTCTTCTTTACCGACAACACAGGGGCACCCCACAGGGAAATACTCGGTCAAACAAACTTCATCCCAGGCAACTCTTCCAATTGTTTCTTCAATTCTCCAAACTTAGATGCAGACATCCGGTAAGGAGCCATTGACACCAGACTCATACCTGGTACCAAATCCGCCGCAACCTTTACCTCACGCTCTGGAGGCAAATCACTTACGTCATCAGGAAACACTTCCGAAATTTCACAAACAAAAGGCAAAACACCAACTTCTCCACCTTCGCTAATACTCCAAGTTGCCCTCAACATAAACATCTCAGCACCATCATGCATCGACTCATCAAAACAATTGTAAGCACTTGGCTTAACTCCAAACAATTCACTGTGCACACCACTTAAGCTCGCAAGACACGTCTATCCTATCCAACATGATCCCGTCTATTATCAACAAGAGATTAAGAGTGATCAGTTCCTCAATTTATCAATAGACTATCAGGAGGCGGTCCAAACTATCTTTACCAAACTATCGTAGCGTCCAACACCACACTTAACCATCGCTCCACACTTGAAGCATCTTGAAGTAGCATCATCTTCTCCCCCACTTATTTCATTCCCAAACTGCAAATGGAAAACAAAACAAGCACCGACAGTGTTTTCACACACATGTCGCACACTAGGGAATAAACAACATTAGACAACCTGCCCGGATGGATCGACCTGCTCTGATACCGCTAATGTAACACCCTTATTTACCCCACAAATATACACGACAAAATACACAAATTATCAGAGTAAAAATTAGAACCACCTCAAAGGGTGCACATTTTTTCAATAAACTCAAAATAAAACATTTGCTCCGTAAACACGGGTTTCCTCAAAATATTCACAAACCGACAAATTAGCAGCGGAACCACCATAACCACAATAATAAAAAGGGTTTTAAAATAAAAACCATAATCCTTCAGAAATAACAACAAAATAACAACTCAACATGGTTCGACTCAACGACCCTACCCGATGTTACAATATTAGAGCAAGACCCTCTACATCGACCAAAAGAAAAATAAACTCCCAGAAGTCCTCGAAGGCATCCAGCTAAGCCTGATTACCTGCACGTTACCCACGTGGAGGCAACATTCAAACAGGCAGGGTGGGTAATCACAAATTCATTATAATCAATATAAAAATAGGATATGCATAAAATAACGTCATTATCATATACAACATCATCAGGATCATCACAAAGGAAAACATCATCAATCACGATATCATAAATCACATCAATGTCAAAAATATGCAATGCACAACAAGACTCATGCATGTGGTACCAATTCGTCAAAGTCGATGGACACTAGGCCATCATCCTCCAAAGATCCCCGTCAATAGGATCGATTCTACACAAGAACCAGAGCATGTCAAAATACCTCACATCCACACAATGGGATTGAAGCCACAATAGACAGAAGCCTAACTCGTTGGACCAAAGTCCTATAATCGTCAATAGACCGAAGTCTAACTCACTGGACCGAAGTTCTATAATACTATGAATGCATGAATGCACAACGTCAATATCATCATCATCAACAAAAGTCATTATGTGCATTCATCATTCATCAAAATCTCATGTTAATCCATATCATCAATTAATCATCAAAACATCATGAATCATCATCTCATAATCATCAATATAGCTCATGGTAATTCATCAAAATAGTCATGTATCGTCATCTCATAATCATCAATATAACTCATGGTAATTCACATCAAATAGTCATGTATCATCAATATACTCGTGGTAATTCATATCATCATCTAATCATCAAACATCATGTATAAACATCTCATAATCATCAATATACTCCTAGCAATTCATCAAAACAGTCATGTATCATCATCATAAAACCATTAATATACTCATGGTAATTCATCAAAATAATCACAGCTTAAAACATCAAGACATCACAAGAATCATAAAACAATTCGCGAACAGCAACCATTCGCTGGAACGTTCGCTTTGCGAACTTGTTCGCTTTGGTGTTCGCCTAGCGAGCTGCCAGCGAACTCCAAAATCCCACACACAAAAACCAGAAAAACCCCATTTTGTCTCTCCTCGCTACCCTCCATCCGCCTAGTAAAGTTATTCGCTGGGAGGTTCGCTTTGCGAACTAAAAGTTATTTTTAAAATTCCACACCAGTATCTCAAACAGCATCATTGAGCATTTGCTGCGCTATTCGCTTTGCGAATCTGGAGCGAATGTTCACTTTGCGAAGGATTTGTTCGCTTTGAGAGGCCGCGATTTCCTGCAATCGCTGCTACGCACTAGTAGCACATCAGACCCCAAAAACCTTACGGGTTCAGCCCCAATTACCCCAAAAACATCCCCAAAACATCCTTAAGGCATTATTGCAACAAAGGCACAAAACCTACGACTATTAGATCGATCTATTACACTGTCATAAACCTCAAAATCACGTAAACCTTCAAAATACCCTAATATCATCATAACCCTCACAACCCCTTCACCTTCGTCATCAACCCACGAATACATCATAGTTTCTTCAGTTTACTCATAAACACACAAAAATCACATAAACCTCCAAATCCACTTTAAATACATCGAATCCCTATATTGAAAACTGAAAGCTCCGCTGATTTGAGCAAATTTTTGGGAAAAATAGAATGTCAAAAGATATGAAGAAGTCTGAAGATAGAAGACTGGTCAGAGATGATGTCCTAACAGATGTCTCGACATCACAGAATGTTTCTAAATATGGTGCAAGATTTAAGGAGCAATCAAAACATAGATCAAGGAGTCAACAAACAGAAGACTGAAGCCCAAGGAAGTAAAAGCCTATAAATAGAATACTTGGACCTAGGTTTTGATATGCCTTAGTACGTCTTTTGTAACCTTGCTTTCGTGCATGAGAAACAAGGGTTTAGGGTTTTGAGAGTCGTTGGCTCTCTAGGTTGTAAGTCTCTCTTTGTATCGTTTGATGCACTGTGGTAGATTTAGGTGTCGCACAGATCCATAAGCCTTGAGGTATTGGATTGTGTATTGTTCTTGGATGAAGCTTTTAAGCAGATCCGAGTTAGCTTATTTGTCAAGTATGCTTGACAGATTTCTGTATTAATGGGGATGATGTAGAAATCACAGTTGGTGATTAAGGAAAGTGAGTGGGGTATCTCATATCAGGGTTGTAAACGTTTGAGTTTAGCCTTGGTAAAGATGTTCATTGGGTAGATGTTAGGTATGAAGTTGTAAACGGGGGAGTTTAACTTTGTAACAGTCTACAGATAGTGGAGTCTTCTTCCTGGATTGGTATCCCCCAGATGTAGGTGAGTTGCACCGAACTGGGTTAACAATTACTGTGTTCTTTATTATTCTGCAGATTTACTTTTTCTGTTAGGGTTCATGATAAACATGTTGGATCAGATGTCATAACATTTGTGATTGTGCAGTTCTGATATTCAAGGTATTAGTCTGTTGTTGTGCCTCCGAGTTTAAATTATTATGTAGCACAATGTCTTGATATGTGTTAGGACATCTGTTATCTGCATAGGCTAGAATTTCAATTGGTATCAGAGTAGGCATCCTGTCTAGTTCTGGATGAGATATTTGGGAGATACTTTCTGGCGTTTAAACAAGGAGGAGTTTTGAAGATCAGATCAATCAACTCAGACATACTCAAGGGTATTAATGGATGAGATGGATGTTCTGGATCGAAGGGAGCAACCCAGAGTTTGTTCATGTTGTTGAGGAGATTCTACAACAACTACAGGAGAAGTGGCTAGTTCTCTTGTTGGTGTGTCTTATAGGATATTGTGACATCTTATTAGGGCAAGCAGGATTTGTTCCTTGGTGGTTCCGCTGCATGTGTTTCTGATGGAAGAACTCTAGAATTATGGGATTCTGGAGTTGTTACTGAAGACATTTAGTGGAAGGTCTCATTCGTCGGCCTCTATATTTAAAGATATCTGCATTCTTTTATTCCTAAGTCAGGAGCGATGGAGTGAAATGAGTTGTGGTTAGATATCTGGTATGATGACTTTGTACTTGGAAGCTTGGTTTCTTGGTGTAGTTGAAGTCAGTTGAAGAGGAGAGGAGTTGAGTTTAAGTTTATCAGGTTCTTGCTCTAGGAGTTTGATAAATTATTGGTCGGCTAGGTTGTCAAAGATACTTAAGAATTTTCTCAAGTCAACTCATAAAGCCATCTATGTCGTGTATCTGGAGTCTTCTAGTTACTCTTCTGGCTAGAAGGTGTTTCTTTGAAACACAATCTGAAGAAAGTGGAGGTGATTTATTTTCACCATCCAAAAACAACAAGGAAGGATTCATCTCTCTTCTTGACCCTAAGAGTGGATCCAATCTGATTGAAGAATTGTTGAGGTAAATAAGATTTGTTCAGAGAAAGTCTTAGTTACTTGAGTCAAGGGTGGCAGCCTTGGTATCTCAACATTGTCCTTTGAAGAAGATACTTGAAAAAAGATTGAATACTTTATAAGTATTCATGACATGATCTGGTGGAGCTCAGCTATAGCTGTGAAGAAGGGTTATTGGACAAGGATTTAAGATCAATTGCTATTTATGGAATCCACAAGTATTTAATTGATTATCCTTGAAAGTCAAGATTGTTGATGTTCAATAAGATGTTGGAACATCTCATCATCTGAGTTTGTGCAAAATCATGGGAGGGGTACTGCATACGCTTTAGCATCTGTTTTAGTCTTAGGTGGTGACCTAAGAAGTGGCTTCAGTCGGGTGTGACAGAAGCACGTGTTCTCTGGAGAGTTTCCTGGCAAGAAACTAGTCTGGACTTTGATACTGTTGAAGATGAAGATGAAGACATCATAATCTTGATGGTTACAGCTTGGATCAGTTTATTTCTGATCTAGGTGCTTTGGAGCATGGATCTTGCTCTTTATGTTGAAGGTCAAAGTTAAGTGGCAGTTATCTTTGATTTTCTATAGTCTGCTCTACTGAGGAAAGTGGCATTCTTTGGTATGGCTATGGGGTAGTCTTGGACTACTTATTTTCTAAAGATTTAGACGTGGCAGGTGTGAAGTCTTTGGAGTTTTAAAGCAGGATAAAGGTTGTCTAATCAAACTTGGTTGCTGAATCAAGTCTATAAGAGCATGAAACTCTTGTTCTGCAAAGGGAAAAAGTTCTTCTAAGTGGCAGAAGGAGGAGCTGAATTCAACAGTTGGATGTTATTTCAAAATGTTCTGACATCTAGCTCAACATCAGAGGTCTCAGCTGGTGGTGTGGCATATCAGTTTAAGATAAGGTGATCTATAGGAGAATGGAAGTTATGGATGCTTCAAAAAGGTCTATCTCATGCAGTTTGCGGGAGTTGTGGATGGGAAGATGTTACATGACTAAGAGGCTTGGTGGATCCAAGATGTCTTGCTATGGGGCAAGTAGTTCATGTGGCTTGAAGGTCTGATTTCATTAGTGGATCAGTGTATCTTGTGGGAGTTCTGAAGAAGATTGAGATCAATCAAAAAGTGGCATTTGGTTGGTTTCATTGTGTGCATTCAAGCAAGATGCTTGAAACTTATTGCTCTTGTACAGAAGAGTAGTTAGTTGAAATTGTAAGGAGGTTCTGGTTCTCTAAGAGCTTGTGCCAGAAGTTCTGGGTTGAGAATGGAAGCATACCTTCTTTTGGTGGATGAGAGTTTATTTCTCTCTGGGTTTCTGAAGTTCTCTTTGTTCAAGCTGGTGGTGCAGTGTTGTGTGAAGATCTTCAGTGTGGATTACTATGCTGATAGTAAGTCCAGTGGTGTAGCATATCAAGAACCATGGTGTGTGGTGTCTGTGATATGTGGAAGATGTCATAACTGATGTTAGAACATCTTTGGGTTAGTTATCCTTGGTGAAGGATTTCAGGTTCTGTGAGGAACTGGTTACTTACATCGTGTCTAAGAAGTATCTACATTGTCATATGGGAGAATGATGGAGTAGAAGAACTGTCTTGGAGGTCTGATGTAAGGTTTTTGGAAGACTGGAGTGGATCATGGGTTAATTGCATGAAGGTCTGGTTTCTGATGCGTTCAAAAGTGGATATTTACCAGAAAATCAGAAGTATTCCAGGTTATCATACGGGAGAATGATAAGGAATGACTGTCTTGGATTGTGGGTGTCTATCTCTATTGCTGGGTGGGTAAGGTCAGTGGAAAATCTTGCAAAGGGGATGTTGCCCCTGGCTGCAAGTCATGCTAGTAGTGGATCAGTTTAGCAGCTGTGAAGTTCAGGAGCATGCATACGATAGCTGACATCGTTATAACAAACTAAAGGGCCCAGTGCGTCTCTTTGAGGAATGTGAAGCATTCAGATTCAATTGGGTTGTATATCAGGGAACAAGGAGATATATACCTGAGAATTAAGGAGGAATTTGTGTGGTGTATGGATAGTTTCTGGACGAGAGGGATCAATGCAGCTTTGGTCTCAATCCAAGAGTTTGTTAGTTATGGTACAAGGATGCGTTCCTGGTACTCTCACTATATGATCATGAAGCTATCATAAGATATCATGTAGTGGTTTTGGGGTGGTTCTTGATGAAGAAGCATCAGTTGAGAGAGATATGGGGAGAACTTCTCTCTGATTTTGTACTGGTATGGTACATGGGTTGCTTGAAGGTTAAGCAGTAGGTGAATGTGTTCAGCAGGTGTGTTGAACAGAGGGTGCGCTCTTGAAGACATGAAGATGTGTCTTATGTTTTCCATTCATTAGCTTAGGTGTTATGTGGAGGAGCACTAGTTACCTTAGATAGGGGGAGATGCCCCTTGATCTAAGATGAATTACTGCGAGGATGCAGTTGAAGTTCCAGTTTGCATTTGTGCGTCAAGCAAGCTGAGATGTCAAGGAGGATGTCTTGACATTTTTTTTGTATTGTTGCAAGTTGGGGGAGACTTGGCAGTGCATGTGAAATGGTTCTTATTGGATGCTTAAGAATCATTGGTTGAGTCTGGGGGAATTTATTTTTCTCTGCAGACTGTAATCATAAAATTGTGAAGTTTTGTTCAATACAGAAATCTCTGGGTGCTAATTGGGAGCTTTCAGGGATAAGAAGCAGTCTCAGAAGTGTTCCGATCATATCTACCAAACGTCAGACTTTCTTTTTCTACCTAAGGAGTTTTAACCAAAAATATGTCAAAAGGGGGAGATTGAAAGCTCCGCTGATTTGAGCAAATTTTTGGGAAAAACAGAATGTCAAAAGATATGAAGAAGTCTGAAGAAAGAAGACTGGTCAGAGATGATATCCTAATATATGTCTCGACATCACAGGATGTTTCTAAATCTGGTGCAAGATTTAAGGAGCAATCAAGACATGGATCAAGGAATCAACTAACAGAATACTGAAGCCCAAGGAAGCAGAAGCCTATAAATAGAAGACTTAGACCTAGGTTTTGATATGTCTTAGTACGCCTTTTGTAACCTTGCTTTCTTGCGTAAGAAACAAGGTTTAGGGTTTTGAGAGTCGTTGGCTCTCTAGGTTGTAAGTCTCCATTTGTATCGTTTGATGCATTGTGGTAGATATAGGTGTCGCACAGATCCATAAGCCTTGAGGTATTGGATTGTGTATTGTTCTTGGATGAAGCTTTTAAGCAAATCCGAGTTAGCTTGTTTGTCAAGTATGCTTGACATATTTCTGTATTGATAGGGATGATGTAGAAATCACAGTTGGTGATTAAGGGAAGTGAGTGAGGTATCTCATATCAGGGTTGTAAACGTTTGAGTTTAGCCTTGGTAAAGATGTTCATTGGGTAGATGTTAGGCATGAAGTTGTAAATGGGGGAGTTTAACTTTGTAACAGTCTACAGATAGTGGAGTCTTCTTTCTGGATTGGTATCCCCCAAATGTAGGTGAGTTGCACCGAACTGGGTTAATAATTACTATGTTCTTTATCATTCTGCATATTTACTTTTTCTGTTAGGGTTCATGATAAACATGTTGGATCAGATGTCGTGACATCTGTGATTATGCAGTTCTGATATTCAAGGTACCAGTCTGCTGTTGCGCCTCTGAGTTTAAATGATTATGTAGCACAATGTCTAGACATGTGTTAGGACATCTGTTGTCTGCATAGGCCAGAATTTCAAAAACAACGAAAGGTAATACTCCCCATACCTTAGATTGTCGATTCCAAGCCTTTCTTTCTTTAGTTCTTGGAAACCTTCTCGAATCCTAAGTCTTTCCCTCTTTCCTCAGAGCTCTGGCCTTTTCCTCATTTTCAAGATCCAACAAAATGAATCCTATTCCTCTCAAATTCTCCTTTTTGGTAAACCTAACCCTTGGGCCTCTAAATTGGGCTTTTCCCAATTTACCCTCACTAATCCTCCTCCAAAGTCCATCTTACCCTTAATTCATCTAATATTATTTAAATAAATAATAATACAATATATTCTATATTATATGCTATTATTTAAATAAATAACCAAAACTCCACAAAGTATCGACGTCAACACAAACCACCAAAATTCACTAAAATTCATGAATATTATATTTAAATAAATTAAATAAATATTCTTACAGATTTGGGGTGTTACACTTAGTGTCTTCCCGCCCCTCCCCCGTAGTTAAGAATCGGGTTTTCCCCGCACCCGCACCCAATTAAATCGGGTTTTTCCCCGTTAATTTTGGGGCGGGTTCGGGTTTGTTTGCCATGCTTAATTATAACCCCATTATTTGTATTCCCTTTCTTTGCTCCTATTCACATCAGCCCATCAGCGCACTTTATAGTTTTTTTGGTAGATTTTCTCTAGTCCAACTTCTCAATCTCTATTCAACAACTTAATAATACTTTTTACTAGCTATTTACCAATTCTCAAATAGTTATTAGTAAAGAGTGTTAAGTAAGCATTATTATTATCAATACTCAACTCAATTTGCTTATAACCTCTGCTTGCTAGTATATTTAGTCCTTCATGAATACCCCAAAGTTTGGCTATATAAATTGTTGCATCTGGTGCCTTTATTTGTGTTATTTGTTATTTGTCTGCTAAAGGGCGAAAAGGTACAGGGGATACCTAAGGTGTTAGTCCTAAGTATGCTCGCCAAGATATCGCATCTGGTGCCTACGTATCTTGACGGGAATGGAATCAGAGCATTACTAGTTCCCCTCAATAAGGGTGAGAAACTTTTGGTTGTGGTCAAGGTTCCAAGGGAAAGGTAAGTGTCTATGGCAAGACCCCTACATAGAGTGTGGTGACTCTAAACCTAAGGCTAAGTTTAAAAAGGGGGGTAAGTGTTCACAACCATGACACTTACATGGAGTGCAGCGGCTCCAATTCTAAGGCTAGGATAAAAGGGAAGTAAGTTAGTCTCAATCGCACGGCGGCGGGGGATAAGGGAGTTAGTTGTGTATTTTTTATGGACGATGTTATGAAGCGTGTCCTTTTCGAAAAGTTTTAAACAGAAAAGCCAAGTGGCAAAATGATTTGAGATTTGTTGAATGTTTTTTAGAGTTTGAAAAGAGGTTAGATATGATTTTAAAAAATTTGTTTTTTTTTTTAGAAAAGAGATTTTAGTTTTAAGAGAAAAATACCCGATAAAAGATCGAGGTTTGAAAATTGCGTGATGGCGATTGCAAAAGGCAACCGACTTACGAGAGAAGTAGCCACTTGACGTTGGATAAAGGGTTTTGAGAAAAAGGTAGGTTGAATCCTAGTCCCTAAGGGTGATCCTAGTAAACGAAACCGCAACCAAAGTAAGAGAGAAAGTATTGGCATGAGGTTGATGGCGATTCTAAAATGCAGTCGACTTACAAGTTGAGGTATGACTTGATATATGAATCAAGAACGTTTTGGGCTTGGTTGATGGCGATCGTAGAAATAATCGACTTACAAGGTTTAAAGTGGCTTGATTAAATCAAAAATTAGTTTTAAAAGCAATTCTAAAAATACGGAAATAAAATGCATACACAATATTAACATCACACATCAAATGAATCAAAACGTAAATTGGAAAGAAAAGTACACGGATTAAAATCATGACGTAACTACGCGAATGAAGGTCGCGTGCGCGAAAATGTGCATGGCTACCACAAAAGTTAAATTCGGATCTAATCATAACAATGTCAGATCGTTGTTCTTACCATAAAAATACAAATTGCTACCGCGTAAGCGGTCATCGCAAATCGGATCAAGAAACAACATGGTAATAATATTAAATAAAATCACAAACTACAAATTGAAACGCGAATCGGTAAGTGCAGAAGTGGATCGCCACCATGCTAAACTGTATGACGCGAGTAAAATCGAAGTACAACAATAACCAATCATAGAATCGTACATAAACCAATAAGATCGACCAATAATTTGCTACACTCAACGTGATCATCGCAATGGATCCAAATCGTGCGGATATGGATTTATTAAAAAGAAACGCAAAGAAAAATGAATTTTAAATGTGATAAAAACTCAACAATGTTGCTAACGCGAAAATGCGATCATCACAACTGGATCGAACTAAACACAAATGTCACGCATCATGCATACAAATGTGCAAATAGCGTATCGACACAATTCGATCCGAATAATATAATTAAAACCATAAACTAAAACATTATCATATTTAACATATATATATATATATATATATATATATATATATATATATATATATATATATATATATATATATATATATATATATATATATATATATATATATATATAAACAAAACGTGACAGTTAGTATCAAACTATATAATATATACATATATGATAATAAGAAGTATCAAAAGTATAGGAAATATGTTGTCACTAATGCGAAACGAAAGCTGACGGTACCAATTGAAATAATAACATATAATTGAACAGTACCGTATTTCTTTGCCATTGAAACAGTGATACAACATATATATTATATAGTAGGAACTACCTGTATGTTATATGATAACAAAACAAGTATCGTCGGCCGCCGCTTATGATCTATCTTCTCCTCCTCCGGACTCTTTCTCCCCGCTTAGCAGTATCAGTATATATATATATATATATATATATATATATATATATATATATATATATATATATATAATGAGACAATTAGGTTAGGCTATTTTTAAATTGACCACTATGTCCTTAGAGCCCAAATTAAATAATATTAAAATTAAATAAATTCAAACAATTAAATTAATTAAAATAAATTTAAGATAAAAACTAAAAAATCTTATTTATTTATTATAAATATTTAGACAAAAAATGTAAAAATAAACGGACCCCAAATAAATAAAAGGCGGGCGTCCAAGTGTTCAAAAAATAAATCGAGTGCACTAAAATGATCAGCGCGAAATAAACGACTCAGAAAAATACAGCGTTTAGTCAGATTTTAAAATAAATTTTGACCCGTTAAAATGCTCAAACTGATCAAAATGCGACGAAAAATTATCGAAAAATTAAAACGAACACGTCCGGTTAAACTACGTGAACCGTAGATTAATATAATTGACGTTTGCAAACTCGATTTTGAAATTTTTTGTCCACTGATTTTATGCACCATTTAAATTTATTTTGACCAGTCTGTCTGTAAATCCGAGAAATTATTCTGACTGATATTTTAAGCAATATGTGAGATGAAATGCAGGATATGCTGTACAGATGATGCAAAATTAAAATAAAGTCAGTTAATTGAAAATTTTAAAATGCCCGGACAAAATTGGGGTATGACAAATGTCCCTATTTAATTAACTTGAACTAGAAGGTATGAATGACAATGATCTTCATACATTCGTGGTGGAAGATAATTAAATACGAAAGACCCGAATTTTTTCCGCTGAGAAAATGATATAAAATGGTATGCAAGACAGGGATCCTGTGGGGAATGATGTCATAGGGGATAACTGTATATGGAAATGTTGCTGAAAGCACAGCTAAAGAATGAAAGACCCAACGGGGAACAACATAGCAAACAAAGCAAGACTCCACGGGGAAAAGTATCAAGGAGACACGACCGCGGAATACAAGATATTATGGACATCTGCCAAGGTGACAAAGAGTATCCAATAATACTTGGAAAAAAGAGGGACAAAACCTGAATGGAGATACAAACATCCGGGAAAGCATCAGATGCTGAAAGGGTTACAGTCATCAGAAGTTTTGTCAGAAATGCATTGAACAAAACTCTGGGAAAATACAAAAACAACCATCAAAGACATTCAGGAGAGCATTGAATGACCTTTGGAATATAAACGGGCATCCATCAGTGATATTCAGAGCAACATTAAATAAGCGCCACTGGGGAATCAACAGTCATCATTCAGGAATGGAACTGGATGGAAAAGAGTCACAATATTCAGAAGATCATTAAATAAGGTGAGGAGAATTCAGAGAAATACATTAAGGACCTTCAAGTAAACATCAGAGGCATTCTGAAAAGCATTGAATAAACTCTGGGAAACATCAGAGATATTTGGAAAAACATCGAATAAACTCCGGAACACATCCAAAAAAGCATTGGATGGAAAATGGAAACAGACTTGAAAACAATCAACAGTTGTTAACCACAGTTAGAAATAAATTAAAGACATCTAGAAGAGCATTAGATGAAGACAAAGATTCTAAAGATTCATCTGAAACATCTAGAAAAGCATTTTGAAGACATGTCTGGAAGAACATCAGATAAGCAACATCATATATGGAAAACATCATTTAGACAAGGTCGTATATTGAAGAACGTCAAATAGACACCAAGAGGTTCTAGAAAAACATCAGAAGTAAAGTCGTATCTGGAAGAACGTCAGATAGACACAGAGGAGGTTCTGGAAAAACATCAGAATAAAAGACACATCTGGAAAATCATCAGACGGTAAAAGCAACAACACTCTGTAAAAGCATTAGAATTGCAAAGGTATATATATCTGGAAACTCATTGGGGAGTAAACCAAATTCTGGAAGGGTATCAGAATCACAATGGAAATATCTGGAAAAACGTCAGATAAGTTCTGGAAAAACATCAGAACAAAAGGCTCAATCTAGAAAAACATCAGAGAGATAAACATATATGGTTAAACCTCAGGTAGATTCCAGAAAAGCATCATAATCAAAAGGGTATATCTGGAAAAGCATCAGAATCAAAAGGGTATATCTGGAAAAACATCAGATAAGTTCTGGAAGAACATCAGAACAAAAGACTCAATCTGGTAAAGCATCAGAGAGACAGACACATGTGACATCCAAGAATGTCATTGGACGCAAAAAGAAGAACGGGCATATCTGAAAAAACAATCAGATAAGAAAGGTCATATCTGGAAGAACATCAGGTAGACACGACAATATCTGTTTGGTAGGTGCCAAGTAAGTTGAACTTTGACCACGAGGTAAGACGTGGATAACAACACGACCTGTGGAGAATGCAAATGAGGATGAAACACTCTTGCTATGCATATGCATATGAATTATGCAGATGATATGCAGACATCGATGACACGACTTGACTTTTTCAGGGAGAAGACATGACTGGAAGACTGATTCCTCAACACGGAGATCATTACCATTATGCTTTGAGACTAAAGATGCTACTGAACACAACTCTGCCACATTGGTAAACTGTATCAAGATGATGATCCCTGTAGGAAGGATGCAGAGTTGCTTGGGGATTTTTCAAGTAAATTTCCCTAGATTAGCTGACTGTTGTAGGTAAACTGATCATTGCTTCAGCTTGTCTGATTTTGAAAATGAATACTTTACTGTACACTAGGAATGCTTGCCTTAGTATAAGTCTTGAAGAGTCTTCTGGATAAACCAATTCTGAGAAGGACTTGCATTGAACCATAAATCATGAACTGATTCTCAATAGGATCTGGAAAGAACTTGCCCCTGAGTGGACCACCGACCAAGTTTCTTAACTATTTGAAAATTCCTTGAAAGGAAAGTCAGTTTGCAAACAAGAGTATTTGTTAAAATATGGTCATTTTAAAGCAAAGTCATGCAACTTTTGAAATCATTTCATTTTTGGGAGATGCAAAACATATGAGTCATTGGTCAGAACATGGCGGTTCAAAACACTCAAAGTGAAAGGTAAAGCAAAAGGTATGATGCCAAAACAAATTATCTGCAAAGATCTTTTGGAGTCAGTTTACGCAACCTTGTTATAGTATGCTTTCAAAATAACCTTGCTTCAGTTAGGTCTTTTGAGGGTTGTAACGTGGCCTGGTTCACGGTTTAAGAAACAAAGGATAAAGGCTCAAAGTTTATTTGTACCCACCCAATCTTCGTGATGACCTTCAGTCTTACGCTTAGTTAACTCAGACTATGCACTCAAGTTCCCATAGGTTAGGAATTGCACTGATGATAATGATGATGGTTTAGAAGTTAAGGGACT
The DNA here is from genome assembly GCA_022829125.1 of Lathyrus tuberosus. Lineage (NCBI taxonomy): Eukaryota > Viridiplantae > Streptophyta > Magnoliopsida > Fabales > Fabaceae > Lathyrus > Lathyrus tuberosus. The sequence continues at coordinate 620,214 of JALAZF010000439.1, forward strand.
CTTGAGATGGAAGTCACTGCTTCTTTACAACATTTGGTTGTTATTTTTTCTTGAAGGCTTTCATGGTAAGGATTTAGAGATTTACTTTTTTTATTATCCCTAACTTTTGTCTGAACTGTTTCTTTTGAAGCTTACAGACAGCGGGATGCCCTGGTTTTGTCTAAGTCTCCTTCTTAGGTTTTGACTTAGCGGGACTTTTTTTTTTAATTTTTAATTTTTTAATTTTTTATTTTTTTGAAAGAAAGTGATTGTCTGGCTTAATGATTACGGCGAACCATCATTGGCTTTCGACTTGAAGGACATATTCAACACCTGCTTGCTGTGTGCGAAGGAAAATTTGTGAATGCGACCTTTATCTGAAAGGTGCCTCGCATGAATGCACAACCAAGTTAACTGAGAACTACCCATCTCAAGGTTAAGATTGTGGGTTTTTGTAAAGAAAAGAAACTCCTACTTCAAGGCTCAAAGGGGTTGACGAGGGGTTATCTTCCTTATTTCTCCAGTGTTTGGGGATTGAAATAATGCCTTACATCATCAGCAAAGTTTTGATTTGAAAGTGTAACGCCCCAGTTTTTGTTAGATTTATTTAATCGAGTCGATTTAATTATTTTTATTATTATATTATTTTATTTTTGACTTTTATTTAATATATTATTTTTCATTGTTGTTATGTTTTATCGCGTTTTGAGAGCGTTTGCGAGATATTTGAGTGTAGGGGTATTTTGGTCATTTCACTTTATTTTTCTTTAAGTTAGTAAAATAGAAATAGAAAGAGAGAAAAATAGAAAGGAAAGAAAAAGAGAAGAAGAAAAAGAGAAAGAAGGAAAGGAAGAGAAGTAAAAGAGAGAAAACTTGGAGAAGAAGAAAACGATACAACCGACTTTTGAAAACACGATTAAATCGGGTAAGGGTGTGAAACTCGATTATCTTATCATTGTGTATGATTATGTATGTGTGTGTGTGGAAGTTTTTCTAGTTTTTCCATTATAGGTCGAAATGAGAAAAATGAATCGAAATCGATGTTTTCGCAGTCGGAAATTGATATGAATCGCGTTGTATGATCACACTGTGTTTATGAACAATTGCCTATATTTGTTTTGCTGTTGGAATTGAATTAGGATGAAAAATGGGGATTTTGGGGTGTTGGAATCGTGTAAAAACGCAGCAGAATTTTCTGGTTCTGGTGTAGGCCGTTAGGCGGTGGTTTGGGCGTCGGGCGACGCTTGAGTTGCGTTGCTGCTCCACCGGGCGATACACTAGAGGCGCAGCTTGTCACGCTGCTGACTCTTTTAGGCTTTGGTGGGGAGTTTTACGCCGCTGCTGCGCCGGGCGACACAGAGGCGAAGGGGCACCGCCGGGCGAAATTTTGGTACCGCCGGACGCTCTTAGGGATTTTTGCATTAGTTCTGTTTTCTTTTTACGTCCGTAACTTGTGTTTCGATTATCCGTTTTGAACATTCTTGGTATCATTAAAAATCTATTGAGATGTACTTTCTTATTAAAAGGGTTTTGAGATTGTTGGCCGATTTAATTATGTCGGGAATTTGGAATAGTGTCATTTTGTCGACTTTTACCGTTATAATTGTGTGTAATTGATGTGTATCATGCAATGAGCTGTTGATATGGATATCGTATAACTTGTGTGTTGTTGTGTGATGAAAATGCATGTGATGAAATATGGTGATGATGGTTTGTGGCCCGAGGGCAAGTAAATGCAATGTGTTGTATTTGATGATATATGCATGATTATGGATGTGTATATGTGTGCATTTGAATGTCATGAGTCATTGTATGCCAAGCATCATGATATGCATTCTTGTGATGTTGTGTGCCCTAGTGGGTATGAGTGACGAATCGATTCCAGAGGGAATCCGCTATAACATCGTCTGCCTTATACAAAGAGGTGTGAGCGATAATTATGGACGATCGTGTGCCTTATACAAAGAGGTGTGAGCGATCCATAAACGTCGTGTGCCTTATACAAAGAGGCGTGAGCGACGGGGAACATCGTTTGCCCGACGGGGAGTTACATTAAGTAACAAGCGATGGTTCCAATAGTTCCTGAGTGAACTAGTGATGAGATTGATGGATGGATGGTACCGCATTTGCATAGAGTCGTTGTGTCGGTCTCTTTGCATTTGCATAAATCATGAATGGATTGATTTTGTGTGGAATTGTGAATGGAATTGATGAGTTGAGATACATATATATATATATATATATATATATATATATATATATATATATATATATATATATATATATATATATATATATATATATATATGTCGGTGATAAATGTATTGTGCATGATTGATATGCCTTGATGATGGATATTTGAGATATGCATCATGTTGTTTTGTATTGGAATTCTGGTGTAAGTTGTGGTGAGAATATTTTACATGTGTATTTATGTGTTATTATATAATTGTATGCAATTATATTATGATTGTGTTTCTCACCCTTCTGCTGTTTTGAATGCTCTATGAGGCATTGCATATTAGATGCTGGAGGTCTTTTTGTGAAGCTTAGGTCTTCATTCTTTTGTCGGTCGGCTCTGATATGTAGCACCGGGTAGTCGGGGAGATCGTTATGATTTATGTGTATATGTATATATATCTTTTGGATTGTACATGTATGAATCTGTGTATGACAGACAAACTTTTATGTTATATGTATATGATATTCAGTTGCAGATTTTCCGCTTTTATTCTGTATCTGAATTGTCTGTAGTAGGAACTGAGTTCCTCTGTTATTTGCTACCTGATTGTTGCATATCTTTATGGGCAGGTTTATTGTGTTTTGTCTCAATTGATGTGACGCCTCCGTCTATGCCATGAATGTTTAATTATACTCTGATGAATTTTTTTATCGCTTTATCTATTTGGGGGTATAGATTGGGGGTGTTACATTAAGTGGTATCAGAGCAAGTCCGTGTCAGTTTGTGTCAGTCCTTGTTGGTCGTTGTGTGTGGGTGAGCTGTTTGTTTAACCATAGTTGTTGTTATTGGATATGAACAGACTATGGCTGGTAGGAACGATGCTGCTTTGGCTGCTGCTATGCAAGCTATGGCTCGGGCTGTTCAGGGTGCACCTAATGCTGGTGGGAATGATGAGTTCAGGAAGAACAAACCGTCTGTCTTCAAAGGGAGACATGATCCTGATGGTGCACAGATTTGGCTTAAAGAGATTGAAAGAATCTTTCGAGTAATGGACTGTGCTGAGGAACATAAGGTGAGACTGGGTACTCATATGTTGCAGGAGGAGGCTGATGATTTGTGGATTAGTGCGCGTCATGTCTGGGAAGTTACAGGTGAAGAGGTCACTTGGGCTTTGTTTAGCAGGGAATTTTTGAGGAAGTATTTTCCTGAAGATGTAAGAGGAAAGAAAGAGATAGAGTTCTTGGAATTGAAACAAGGTAACATGTCTGTTGTTGATTACACTGCTAGGTTTATGGAGCTTGTTCAGTTTTATCCACATTATACTGAAGCGACTGCAGAGTTTTCCAAGTGTGTGAAGTTTGAGAACGAATTGCGTCTTGAGATTAAGCAGGCAATCGGGTATCAAAGGATTATGAGGTTTTCAGATCTGGTGGATTATTGTAGGATTTATGAGGAAGATAGCAAAGCTCGTTCTACTAATTATAAGAGTGTGAACGAAAGGAAAGGGAAGCAACCGTTTTGTGGTGGTCCTTATGTGACGCCAGCTGACAAGGGTAAGCAAATGGGTAATTTTGAGAAAAGGCCAAGTGGGGGAGGTATGTCTAATACTCTGAGATGTTATAGGTGTGGTGACCTAGGACATCGTCAGTTCGAATGTAGGAAAGATATGAGAAAGTGTTCCAATTGTGGAGGTTTAGGGCATGTTGCAGCTGATCGTAAAAGGAATGTGGTGAAGTGTTTCAACTGTGGCGAACCTGGTCATGTTAGTACGAAGTGTCCGAAACCAAAGCAAGCTCCAGCTGGTGGGAAAGTTTTTGCATTGGCAGGGACTCAGACTACTAGTGCAGACTGTCTGATCAGAGGTACTTGTTTTATTAATAGTACGCCTTTAGTTGCTATTATTGATACTGGAGCGACTCATTCGTTTATTTCGTCTGAGTGCGCGAAGCATTTGAATCTTTTGTTGTCTTCGATGGGTGGAGAGATGGTCATTGATACTCCAGCAATGGGGTCAGTAACTACTTCTTTGGTTTTTTTAAGTTGCCCTTTGACCATTTATGGTAAAGATTTTGAGATGGATTTGGTGTGTTTGCCGTTGGAGGGTTTATATGTGGTTCTGGGAATGAATTGGTTGCAGTTCAACCGGGTTCATATTGATTGTTATCATAAGTTGGTAAGATTTCCTTCTCTTGAAGAAGACGAGGAATCGAGTTTCTTATCTACCAAAGAGTTGAAGAAACTTTTGGCGGATGAAGCTCAGTTGTTCGGGTTGTTTGCATCGTTGATGGTGGATAGTCAAGTTGTACTTGATGTGTTTCCAGTTGTGTGTGAATTTCCAGAGGTGTTTCTAGAGGATATTTCAGATGTGCTGCCAGAGAGAGAAAGATGGAGTTTTCTATAGATCTAGTTCCTGGTACTAGACCTGTGTCTATGGCACCTTATCGTATGTCGGCATCTGAGTTGGTTGAGTTGAAGATTAAGTTGAATGAATTATTAGAAAAGAGGTTTGTGAGACCGAGTGTGTCGCCTTGGGGTGCTCCAGTTTTGTTGGTGAAAAAGAAAGATGGAAGTATGCGATTGTGTATTGATTATCGCCAGTTAAATAAGGTGACGATTAAGAATAAGTATCCTCTTCCGAGAATTGATGATTTGATGGACCAGTTGGTAGGTGCTTGTGTGTTTAGTAAGATTGATTTGAGGTCAGGGTATCATCAGATTAGAGTGAAAGAGGAAGATATTCAGAAGACGGTTTTTAGGACACGTTACGGTCATTACGAATATTATGTGATGCCGTTTGGGGTTTCTAATGCGCCAGGTGTGTTTATGGAGTATATGAATCGTATTTTCCATGAGCATTTGGATCGATTTGTTGTTGTGTTTATTGATGACATCTTGATTTATTCTAAGTCCCGGGAGGAACATGCGGAACATTTGCGAATTATGTTGCAAATTTTGAAGGAAAGGAGACTTTTTGCCAAGTTGTCCAAGTGTGAGTTCCGGTTGTCATAAGTGAGTTTTCTTGGGCACGTGATTTCAGGTAATGGTATTGCTGTGGATCCATCTAAAGTAGATGCAGTTCTACAATGGGAGGCTCCTAGATCTGTTACTGAAATTAGAAGCTTTTTGGGTTTAGCTGGATATTATCGAAGGTTCATTGAAGGCTTTTCTAAGTTAGCACTTCCTTTGACCCAGTTGACTTGTAAAGGTAAAGCGTTCATTTGGGATATTCAGTGTGAGGAAAGTTTCAATGAGCTGAAGAGAAGATTGACTACAGCTCCGATTTTGGTCTTACCGAATCCTACTGAACCGTTTGTGGTGTATTGTGATGCTTCTTTGATTGGTTTAGGTGGAGTGTTGATGCAAGAAGGTAAGGTTATGGCTTATGCTTCGAGGCAATTGAGGATTCATGAGAAGAATTACCCTACTCATGATTTGGAATTAGCGGCCGTGGTTTTTGTGCTGAAAATTTGGAGGCATTATCTCTATGGTGCAAGATTCGAAGTCTTTAGTGATCATAAAAGTTTGAAATACTTGTTTGATTAGAAAGAGTTGAATATGAGGCAACAGAGATGGTTGGAATTTTTGAAGGACTACAATTTTAGCTTGAATTACCATCCTGGTAAAGCTAATGTGGTAGCCGATGCGTTGAGCCGGAAGTCTTTGCATATGTCTATTTTGATGGTTAAAGAGTGGGAACTTTTGGAAGTGTTTAGAGATTTGAGTTTTGTGTGTGAATTGACATCTGATAGGGTGAGGCTTGGTATGTTAAAGGTCACTAATGATTTTCTGTTAACCGTTAGCGAGAAACAGAAGTTGGATGTGAAATTTGTTGATTTGATGACAGTTGGAGATCAAAGTGTGAATGGTGACTTTAAAGTGGATGATAAGGGTGTTTTGAGATTTCGTGGTAGGATTTGTATTCCGGATGATTCGGACTTGAAAAAGATGATTTTAGAGGAAGGACACCAGAGTAATTTGAGTATACATTCGGGAGCTAATAAGATGTATCAAGATTTGAAGAAGATCTTTTGGTGGTCTGGATTGAAGAGGGATGTGGCTCAGTTTGTTTATGCTTGTTTGACGTGTCAGAAGTCAAAGGTAGAGCATCAGAAGCCTAGTGGATTGTTGCAACCGTTGGATATTCCCGAGTGGAAATGGGACAACATTTCTATGGATTTTGTGACAGGGTTGCCGAATACACAAAGGGGACATAATGCCATTTGGGTGATTGTGGATAGGCTGACTAAATCGGCGCATTTCATTCCGATTGACATCATTTTTTCTTTGGAGAGGTTGACTGAGATTTATATCAGTGTGATTGTGAAGTTACATGGTGTTCTATTGAGTATTGTTTCAGATCGAGATCCGAGGTTTACTTCCAGATTTTGGGAAAGTTTGCAAAAGGCGTTAGGTTCCAAGTTAAGATTGAGTTCGGCTTATCATCCGCAGACGGATGGTCAGACCGAGAGAACTATTCAGTCGTTGGAAGATTTGCTGAGAGCTTGTGTTCTTGAGCAAGGTGGTGCTTGGGATAGTTATCTTGCGTTGGTGGAATTAACGTATAACAACAGTTTCCATTCGAGTATTGGAATGACACCTTTTGAAGCGTTGTATGGAAGAAGATGTCGAACACCTTTGTGTTGGCATGAAACTGGTGAGAGTTCGGTGGTTGGACCGGAGCTAGTGCAACGGACTACGGAAAAGGTGAAACTTATTTGTGAGAAAATGAAGGCTTCTCAGAGTAGGCAGAAGAGTTATCATGATTGAAGGAGGAAAGATCTTGAGTTTCAAAAGGGCGATCATGTATTTTTGAGAGTTACACTGGTGACGGGTGTTGGTCGTGCATTGAAGTCGAAGAAGCTTACTTCTCGGTTTATTGGTCCTTACCAGATATCCGCGAGAGTGGGTGCTGTGGCTTATCGGGTGGCGTTGCCGCCGAGTCTTTCGAATTTGCACGATGTGTTCCATGTTTCACAGCTTCAGAAGTATGTTCCGGATCCGTCGCATGTGATTCCGATGGATGAAGTTGAGGTAAGGGAGAACCTTACGGTTAAGGCATTACCTGTGAGGATTTTGGATCGCGAGTTGAAGCGGTTAAGAGGCAAGGATATTGCGCTTGTGAAGGTAGCGTGGGGAGGCCCTGCTGAGGGCAATTTGACTTGGGAGTTGGAGAGTCGGATGCGGGAGTCGTATCCGGAGTTGTTCGTCTCAGGTAATATTTTCGAGGACGAAAATCTCTAAGTGGGGGAGAGTTGTAACGCCCCAGTTTTTGTTAGATTTATTTAATCGAGTCGATTTAATTATTTTTATTATTATATTATTTTATTTTTGACTTTTATTTGATAATATATTATTTTTCATTGTTGTTATGTTTTATCGCGTTTTGAGAGCGTTTGCGAGATATTTGAGTGTAGGGGTATTTTGGTCATTTCACTTTATTTTTCCTTAAGTTAGTAAAATAGAAATAGAAAGAGAGAAAAATAGAAAGGAAAGAAAAAGAGAAGAAGAAAAAGAGAACGAAGGAAAGGAAGAGAAGAAAAAGAGAGAAAACTTGGAGAAGAAGAAAACGATACAACCGACTTTTGAAAACATGATTAAATCGGGTAAGGGTGTGAAACTCGATTATCTTATCATTATGCATGATTATGTATGTGTGTGTGTGGAAGTTTTTCTAGTTTTTCCATTATAGGTCGAAATGATAAAAATGAATCGAAATCGATGTTTTCGCGGTCGGAAATCGATTGAATCGCGTTGTATGATCACACTGTGTTTATGAAAAATTGCATATATTTGTTTTGCTGTTGGAATTGAATTAGGATGAAAAATGGGGATTTTGGGGTGTTGGAATCGTGTAAAAACACAGCAGAATTTTCTGGTTCTGGTGTAGGCCGTCGGGCGGTGGTTTGGGCGCCGGGCGACGCTTGAGTTGCGTCGCTGCTCCGTCGGGCGATACACTAGAGGCGCAGCTTGTCACGCTGCTGACTCTTTTAGGCTTTGGTGGGGAGTTTTACACCGCTGCTACGCCGGGCGACGCAGAGGCGAAGGGGCACTGCCGGGCGAAATTTTGGTACCGCCGGGCGCTCCTGGGGATTTTTGCATTAGTTCTGTTTTCTTTTTTCGTCCGTAACTTGTGTTCCGATTATCCGTTTTGAACATTCTTGGTATCATTGTAAAGCTATTGAGATGTACTTTCTTATTAAAAGGGGTTTGAGATTGTTGGCTGATTTAATTATGTCGGGAATTTGGAATAGTGTCATTTTGTCGACTTTTACCGTTATAATTGTGTGTAATTGATGTGTATCATGCAATGTGCTATTGATATGGATATAGTATAACTTGTGTGATGTTGTGTGATGAAAATGCATGTGATGAAATGTGGTGATGATGGTTTGTGGCCCGAGGGCAAGTAAATGCAATGTGTTGTATTTGATGATATATGCATGATTATGGATGTGTATATGTGTGCATTTGAATGTCATGAGTCATTGTATGCCAAGCATCATGATATGCATTCTTGTGATGTCGTGTGCCCTAGTGGGTGTGAGCGACAAATTGATTCCAGAGGGAATCCGCTATAACATCGTGCGCCTTATACAAAGAGGTGTGAGCGATGATTATAGACGATCGTGTGCCTTATACAAAGAGGTGTGAGCGATCGGGTCGTGTGCCTTATACAAAGAGGTGTGAGCGATCCATAAATGTCGTGTGCCTTATACAAATAGGTGTGAGCAACGGGGAACATCGTTTGCCCGATGGGGAGTTACATTAAGTAACAAACGATGGTTCCAATAGTTTTTGAGTGAACTAGTGATGAGATTGACGGATGGATGGTACCGCATTTGCATAGAGTCGTTGTGTCGGTCTCTTTGCATTTGCATAAATCATGAATGGATTGATTTTGTGTGGAATTGTGAATGGAATTGATGAGTTGAGATACATATATATATATATATGTCGGTGATAAATGTATTGTGCATGATTGATATGCCTTGGTGATGGATATTTGAGATATGCATCGTGTTGTTTTGTATTGGAATTCTGGTGTAAGTTGTGGTGAGAATATTTTACATGTGTATTTCTATGTTATTATATAATTGTATGCAATTATATTATGATTGTGTTTCTCACCCTTCTGTTGTTTTGAATGCTCTATGAGGCATTGCATATTAGATGCTGGAGGTCTTTTTGTGAAGATTAGGTCTTCATTCTTTTGTCGGTCGACTCTGATATGTAGCACCAGGTAGTCGGGGAGATCGTTGTGATTTATGTGTATATGTATATATATCTTTTGGATTGTACATGTATGAATCTGTGTACGACAAAAAAACTTTTATGTTATATGTATATGATATTCAGTTGCAGATTTTCCGCTTTTATTCTGTATCTGAATTGTGGGTAGTAGGAACTAAGTTCCTCTGTTATTTGCTACCTGATTGTTGCATATCTTTATGGGTAGGTTTATTGTGTTTTGTCTCAATTGATGTGACGCCTCCGTCTATGCCATGAATGTTTAATTATACTCTGATGAATTTTTTTTATCGCTTTATCTATTTGGGGGTATAGATTAGGGGTGTTACAGAAAGCATACCAACAACATTTAGGGGTATTTACATTTTCATCATCCTCCCTCCAATATTTGCATAATAAAAAAGAAAGTGGAAATGAGATAAAATATATATATATTTTTTGACTTTTTTTATTTTTCTTGAAAAGAAAGCATAAAGATTTAAATAATGGACAAAATGAATTGAATCAAAAGTTGCAATGCTCATTTTATTAATTACGAAAGTACAAACATAATTTAAAAGCAAACAACTAATACAAATAAGGAAAATGCAAACAATAAGAAACATGGCCTAGTGACTAATCAACACAAGGATGAGTTTGAAGGTGTGAGAAAAACACAAGAAAGGGGGTTTGAATTGGATTTTCCACTTTGAAAGCTTGTCATTTGTACCACCAAATCAGGGTAGTGGAAAGGAACGTGCTTTATCTGTACTATGTACTATTTTCCCACGCAAACGTTTCATCTTCTTCTATTCATCAGAGGCTTCTGAGTTGATTTGATTGAAGCATGATCAGAAGAATGAATCATTGGGCCTTTAGAGTCTTGAGTCTTCAGAACTTGTTCAGCCGAACCTTGTCTTCAGAGTCTTCAACACTTCTTGTTCAGAACCCTTGGTTATCATAATACTCAAGTCTTCAGAGGCTTCAGAGCTTCGTTCAGCAGAACCTTGTCTTCAGAATCTTCAGCACTTAGTTTTCAGAACCTTTAATCTTCAGAATCCTTAAGTCGTCAGAGTCTTCAGAACTTCGTTCAGCAGAACCTTGTCTTCAGAATCTTCAACACTTAGTCTTCAGAAGTTAACGACCTCAGAAGCTATACAGGCTTCATAAATAGAACATCAGAGTTACGCTCAGAAATTAGAATCCAAGAGACGTTACAACAACAACATAGTGTCTTCTCAGAATCTTTCTGACGCACAGTAGATTAGAACCAATTCTTGCTTCTTCACATAGAAGTGACCATAGAGAATATCATAGTGACGTGGCACCTGGTCTTTATCAGAGTTAGAACTTGTTTGTTAAAGGCAATCAAAATAACAAACGTTAGAGCACCAAAATTATTCTCACACAAATACTTCATTATTATCATCAAAACATAGAGACAAGATGCATAACCAAATCTTGTTCTTACAATCTCCCCCTTTTTGATGATGACAAAACCATGTATTTTGATAGAACAATTTATACAGGGTGTTAGTTCTGCAGCTATGCAGTATGTATGTTGGCTAAATTTTGTTAAAACCTTTATGTTAGCTCTTATGTCACTGAAGGTGTTTTAACATGTTGTATGTGTATCTGCCATAATAGTTTAATTGCAGATTGTGATATGTCAAGTGGGATGTCGTGATATTGTGCTGCCCTAAGCTAGTATGAGTGCATGGTTATTTTATGGTGTGACAGAATTCCATTCTGCAGGAGTTTTCTAAGATGTCATGACATGTTGCACTTCACTGAACCTGAAGGTTAAGGTTCTGTGACGTGGCTGTTTATGCAGGGATGCTTCAGGATTTCTGTGTAATGTATTGACTGATGTATGATGCGCATTTTCCAAGATTGAAGCAGCTGCGCATCAGATAAATACAACTCTCAATCTATGCAACAAGTGGGGATTTTGGACTGAATGGTTTTATTGTGAGGGAGATTGTTAGGTCCTGACTTGGTTGATCAGACATCAGTACAGATGTGGTTATAATACTTGGCAGAATGTCGAGTAAGATGTTGAAGCATCATCAACTGTCATGGGAGTACTACTGTCTTATGTCATAACATCTTGATCTAGTACAACAGTATGTGGTTCAGACAGATGTCGAAGACAAATGTCATAACATCCTAATCTGGTACAGCAAGTGTTGTTATTTTGCTGTCATGTGATGGTTAATCAAGATGTTAAAGGAGATGTCACAACATCATTGTCTGTTACAGCAGGTGCTGCTATGGTATATCTCTTAACAGATTTGATTTAATCTGATGAGATCTTTTTGGATATACCTCATCATTATACACAGGTTAAGGAGATTTATTAGGAACAAAGTGCAAATTTAATTAGATTTCATAAAAAGGATCTTGGAGACTTTTTAGGAAACTATTTGGAGATTTGTTCCTATTTTTATGGAGAAGATCTTGCAGCTGAATATGGTACATCAAGATGTCTTGCTTGATGTCTTGACATGTGATTCTAATCTTCTGCAGGTGGTGTGTTTTTAGTATTGCAGGATTTGTGCATGATGTCAAACACGATGTTCTGACATCAGTATACAGAACTTCCAGTTCAGATTTTTAGGTTTTATTTGCTGCGCTGTTTTTAGTAATCTTTTATGTGTTTGTGTTGAGTGATTGCATGCGTAATTCTGGGAGTAAAATTATGTTGGAGTGATATTATTTGGAAGCAATCTGTTTGTGAAGAATAGGGTTAGCTATTTTCATGCATAAAGATTTGGAGAATAATTAGTTTTAATTATTAATTAAAACTAAGATCTGCTAATGCCCAAGCCCAATGTAAGGAATGTTTCTGGGAATATTATGTGGCGCTGTTTTATAGGTCTGGAAGATTCAAGTCAGAATCAAGAAGAATATTGAAGAATAATGACTTTCTAATTATGGAGATAAATTAGGAAGGAATTGATTGAAGACCTATTATGTAGCAGAAGTTTCTGCTGATTTGTAGCAGCTGTTATGCTGTGATTTGAAGCCCAAATCCAGTTGGGAATAAGTTATAAATAGAATGCTTGTAACCTAGAAAAAGCAGGAGTCCAAGATGTAGATCATTAGGGTTTTGTCTAAGTGAACCACTCGGGTTGTGAGATGGTCAATGTGTTCTAACTCAGAAACCTGTAGATAATGAGTTTTGTATTGTTCTTGGAGGAAGCTTTGAAGCAACTCCAAGGTGTGTCTTTGAAGTGTGTCTTCTACATTTTTGTGATTGAAGAGTCGTTGGAAATCAAGTTGTTGATGCAGTGGCTGAGGTGTTGACTACTAGACATCATTGCGATGATTGAAAGTGAGATGGAGTCTCTTATCTAAGGTGGACTTAGGTAGAAGGGTCATTGGGTAGTGATTAAGTGAGTAGATCATCAACGGGTGTGTTGATTGTAGGGTCTATGAATTGATACTGCTGATAGTGAACTTCCTTCCTGGCTTGGTATGCCCCCAGATGTAGGTTGTTAGACCGAACCGGATGAACAATTCTTGTGTTGTTTATGCTTTTCAGTACTGTTATTGTTTATACCTTGCCATGTTATCTGTAACAGACCAGATGTCTCGACATCCTGTAGGACATCTGGGATCTGTCATACCAGAATTTCAATTGGTATCAGAGCAGGCATCCTGTTCTGTTTCTGGGTGAGATCCAAGTAGGATACTTTCTGGTTCATGGTAAAGGAAGAAGGATGTTATACTGAAAAGCTGTTTGAACTTGATAGGTTCATATTGCTGTTTGAAGGGTCCCTAGAAGTGGAGGATGGACTGTTCATGACATGGTGTGTATTGGACGTGTCTGTTATCAGGCTTGTAGCTTTGGTGGTGAGCTGCTGTGTAGTTTGATTAATTTTCAACCTATGCTGACCTATTGCACCTGGAGTGTGGTGTTTGTGCAAAAGGTTATTAAGTTTTGTCTGAAGGTTGTAGAGGGGTTTTCTTTATTTATGTTCCGCTGCATATGTATCTGTCAGAAAACTCCTTGTGGTTTTGTGTGTTAAGGCTGCATCACTCTGTTCTCCTCTGATGGTGTATCACATGGTGTTGTGATACTTGAGGATAATATTGACTGACTTGTTAAAGTGACCAAAGATACTTGAGGTTTGACCCAAGTCCACTCATAAAGGCATTTTCAATAAGTGTGTTGACGAGAGATCAGAAGGATGCAATTTATTTTTGCTCTCTTCTCTGAAAGACCATCCACAGGTCTAAATTGAAGGATCTCATGGTGTTGTTCTTGAATGATGTTCTACCAGTTGTTGTGACATCAAAGCAGCCAGATGTAGGCAATCTTGTTTATGGCCATGGAACAAATTGTGTTTGAAAGGAGTTCTATGTGTGTACCAACCATAGAATGTGCAGCTATTGGAGGGGAGAATGAATAATTCCCTTAAGAGTTCTTAGCAGTTAATAAGGGGGAGTCCTTCATCCGATGTTGGAAGAACTAGAAGAAATGTCAGCATTATTTCTTGACATCTTTGTATTGAGAATTTATTTTTCTCAATATTTCTGGTGGTGTTTCTCAAAAACAGGATGAAGGTTGTTTACTCAAACTTGATATCACTATCAAGTCTATGAGAGCATGAAACTCCTGTTCTAGTTGAAGAGAAACTCAAAGGGCTGTGCTTAGAGGAGGTGTATTAATCTAACTGGTTGGCTGGTGTCTTCATTGTTGGATTGTCATCCAAACCATCTGGGATGAGCATTTCAGATTTGTGTTTGGAGCAAGGAGGAGTTGGTGTTTTTTTGGACCAAAAGATGATGGTTCCCTGGTATTTGCATGAGAAGGTTACCTTATCACATATGATAAATACCTTGACAGGAGTTGAGTATTTGTCTGCTTTTGATAAGGATGTGCATCTAACCGATAGTGGATACTCTGACGGGAGCTGTGCGTGTATCTAAGGTGTTGTGCTTTCAACTAATGACAAAATACATTGATGGGAGACTATGTATATGTCTGATGTAAAAGTGCAAGACTGCAGAAGTGTTGAGAATTTACTTTTCTCTATTTGGCTGTTTATTTCTTTTCATAGTGTGTGGTGTATGTGATGTGTCAAGAATGTCCTAACAGATATTAGAACATTTTCGGGGTTAGTTATCCTTGGAGTAGGACTCTGAGTTCACATCTTATCTAAGAAGTATTTATCTTGTCATACGGGAGAATGATGGGTAAAGGATTGTCTTGGAAGCCTGATGTGAATGGGACATGCTAGAAGTGGATAAGTTTAGTGCTTATGGAATAATTGGGCTGAAAATTCCTGGAACTTTGATCTCAAGTCAGTTGGTCGTGGTACACGGATGGGTTATGGGTATCCACACACTATATGATCATGAAGCTGTCATAGGATATCATGTAGTAGTTTTGGGGTGGTTCTTGCTGAAGAAGCATATGTTGAGAAAGATAGGGGGAAAGTAGAGAGTGTTGTAGTGTAGAATTATGTGGTGGTTGTTTGGTTTTCTGGGTTTTTTGGTTCCTTGGCTTAAGTGGGAGCTTGGAGATTCTGTTTTTATTTGGAATGTGGTGTTTTTCTTAGTGCAGCTGGATTCTAATCATGATGTCAAGACTGATGTCTTAACATCTGCTGACAGAACATTTTGTTCAGAATGTTATGGTTTTTGTCTCTAGAGAACACAAGCTTCTATCTGATTTATGTACTGTTATGGTACATGGTTTGCTTGAGGGTCAAGCAGTAGGTGAATATGTTCAGCAGGTGTGTTAAACAGAGGGTGCGCTCTTAAAGACATGAAGATGCGTCTTGTGTTTTCCAATCATTTTGGGTGTTCTTCTTGCAATGAAGCATTGGTTATCCATGACAGAGAGAGTACTGTAACCTGTCAGACAGTACAAGCTTCTGAGTAGGATGTGTTCTGCTACTGACTTGCTTGCTTTTGGTTGATTGTCCTTAAATGCATAGTTGTTTGGTTTGGCATATTATGGCTAATAAGGGGGAGATGGTTGTAAGTTGTAGTAGAGTTCCTTGGTTGTCTCCTTAAGGGGGAGCTGGTTGTGTTATCCAAAGGTTGTATGGATATTGCTCTGGTGTGCTATTGCTTTGCCAAATATGGCTAAAAAGGGGGAGAGTGTGTGATGTGATTGCATGATGTGCTGGTGTCTCTGTTTATTGGTTTTAGCCAAAATTTGCCAAAGAGGGAGTTTGTTAGTTCTGCAGCTATGCAGTATGTATGTTGGCTAAATTTTGTTAAAACCTTTATGTTAGCTCTTATGTCACTGAAGGTGTTTTAACATGTTGTATGTGTATCTGCCATAATAGTTTAATTGCAGATTGTGATATGTCAAGTGGGATGTCGTGACATTGTGCTGCACTAAGCTAGTATGAGTGCATGGTTATTTTAGGGTGTGACAGAATTCCATTCTGCAGGAGTTTTCTGAGATGTAATGACAGATGTCATGACATGTTACACTTCACTGAACCTGAAGGTTAAGGTTCTGTGACGTGGCTGTTTATGCAGGGATGCTTCAAGATTTCTGTGAAATGTATTGACTGATGTATGATGCGCATTTTCCAAGATTGAAGCAGCTGCGCATCAGATAAATACAACTCTCAACCTATGCAACAAGTGGGGATTTTGGACTGAATGGTTTTATTGTGAGGGTGATTGTTAGGTCCTGACTTGGTTGATCAGACATCAGTACAGATGTGGTTATAATACTTGGCAGAATGTCGAGTAAGATGTTGAAGCATCATCAGCTATCATGGCAGTACTACTGTCTTATGTCATAACATCTTGATCTGGTACAATAGTATATGGTTCAGACAGATGTTGAAGACAGATGTCATAACATCCTAATCTAGTACAACAAGTGTTGTTGTTTTGCTGTCATGTGATGGTTAATCAAGATGTTAAAGGAGATGTCACAACATCATTGTCTGTTACAGCAGGTGCTGCTATGGTATATCTCTTGACAGATTTGATTTGATCTGATGAGATATTTTTGGATATACCTCATCATTATACACAGGTCAAGGAGATTTATTAGGAACAAAGTGCAGATTTAATTGGATTTTATAAAAAGGATCTTGGAGACTTTTTAGGAAACTATTTGGAGATTTGTTCCTATTTTTATGGAGAAGATCTTGCAGCTGAATGTGGTACATCAAGATGTCTTGCTTGATGTCTTGACATGTGATTCTAATCTTCTGCAGGCGGTGTGTTTTTAGTATTGGAGGATTTGTGCATGATGTCAAACACGATGTTCTGACATCAGTAGACATAACTTCCAGTTCAGATTTTTAGGTTTTATTTGCTGCGCTGTTTTTAGCAATCTTTTGTGTGTTTGTGTTGAGTGATTGCATACGTAATTCTGGGAGTAAAATAATGTTGGAGTGATATTATTTGGAAGCAATCTGTTTGTGAAGAATAGGGTTGGCTATTTTCATGCATAAAGATTTGGAGAATAATTAGTTTTAATTATTAATTAAAACTAAAATCTGCTAATGCCCAAGCCCAATGTAAGGAATGTTTCTGGGAATATTATGTGGCGCTGTTTTATAGGTCTGGAAGATTCAAGTCAGAATCAAGAAGAATATTGAAGAATAATGACTTTCTAATTATGGAGATAAATTAGGAAGGAATTGATTGAAGACCTATTATGTAGCAGAAGTTTCTGCTGATTTGTAGCAGCTGTTATGCTGTGATTTGAAGCCCAAATCCAGTTGGGAATAAGTTATAAATAGAATGCTTGTAACCTAGAAAAAGCAGGAGTCCAAGATGTAGATCATTAGGGTTTTGTCTAAGTGAACCACTCGGGTTGTGAGATGGTCACTGTGTTCTAACTCAGAAACCTGTAGGTAATGAGTTTTGTATTGTTCTTGGAGGAACCTTTGAAGCAACTCTAAGGTGTGTCTTTGAAGTGTGTCTTCTACGTTTCTGTGATTGAAGAGTCGTTGGAAATCAAGCTGTTGATGCAGTGGCTGAGGTTTTGACTGCTAGACATCATTGCGATGATTGGAAGTGAGATGGAGTCTCTTATCTAAGGTGGACTTAGGTAGAAGGGTCATTGGGTAGTGATTAAGTGAGTAGATCATCAACGGGTGTGTTGATTGTAGGGTCTATGAATTGATACTGCTGATAGTGAACTTCCTTCCTGGCTTGGTATGCCCCCAGATGTAGGTTGTTAGACCGAACTGGGTGAACAATTCTTGTGTTGTTTATGCTTTTCAGTACTGTTATTGTTTATACCTTGCCGTGTTATCTGTAACAGACCAGATGTCTCGACATCCTGTAGGACATCTGGGATCTGTCATACCAGAATTTCACAGGGTAATCACTATAGTCTACAAATTCAGAGTTTAAGCTCTCAGCTCCCCCTGAATCTGTTAATCTCAAAATTTCATTTATGCTTGTTCAGAGTCTCCCCTAGATCCCAAGACTCACAAAATAAATTTTGAGTTCTTCAGAACATGACAATAGAGAAGGAATACTTCCCTACAACAACTCATCAGAGTCTGACTAGAACACTAGGTCTTCATCTCAGAACCTGGTTACTACCAGAACTTTGATGAAAAAATAAAAAAACTTCATTTTGAGTCTGATTGGATGATGTCGCGCATGTCGTATCAAAACTTCTTATCAGATCTTGATGGAGAATCACAACTTCTCAAGTATCAGAGTTTGATTGGAAGTGGCTTCTCTTTTGTCCATATTTTCTTAGATTCACCAATCTTATCAGATTCAGAGCCTGACTGATTTTATCAGAATATCATCCGTTGCAGAGCGTGTCTTCTGATTCAGAGAATTGACTTGACTTGTTTTCAAGGAGATTTATGCTTCTGACGCTTTGAGTATGAATTTCATACTTTCAGAAAGTTTACAACTTCTGAACACTATGATATCAAACAAGATTTCTTGACTTTCAGAAAGTTCATAACTTCTGAACAGTATTGGAACATCTGTTTGAATAGCCATATATTCTCAAAGTGTACAACTTCTAAACCATGAATTACCAGAGTTGAAATTATCCAAAAGATTTTCAATCTTAGAGAGTAGGATCTTTATATTCAACCTGTCTAGATTGCTAAGTGAACTTTTTAATTCAACCTGTCTAGAATGCTAAGTGAACTTTTTCAGAGTTCCTTAATTGAAACATCAAACAAACAGTTAGTTGTAAAAAGCATTATATAAGCATTATGTAATGTTTGAGTTCGAGATTCTGAGAATAAGTACTATCAAAATCATTTTACTTTCTCTCCCTTTTTGTCATAATAAAAAAGATAATGCAATAAATAGTGCAGTATTATGATAAATATGTGAGAAAGAAATTTCTAAGATAGGCCATATCACTCATAAACAAAGACAGTTTCATTAATAATGGATCGAAATACATTGGCATGACTCAAATACATAGCATCCTAAAGGCAAGACAGAAAACACAAGATACGACATGCTATTGATTAACCATCAAAGACTTCACAACGTTTCTTCAACCAACCATTTTCTAGACCTTCTGATTGGACAAGTTCAACAATTCCTTCTTTAAGAAGATTTCAGATAGAACTCTTCTAAAAGGTATGTAGGGCTTGATGAAATTGCCATTTCTGGAATCAGTAATGGATTTTTGCAAAAAAATAAAGATATTCTGAGGTAGATTAATTCGCATTAGAGCCATCAGGAGAAAAATGAAGACCCGATCATTATGAAATAGGATATTTTTGTTTTCTTCCCGAGGACGAAAATTAGTCAGCAAAAGCTTAAACCAAGCTTTGGAAATGGGAACAAGGTTTTGAGAATTGAGAGGTTCATATTTGGACGATGTGTTGTGAAGAGAGGCTAGTTCCTTAGAAATAAGATACCTTAACTTAACATGTTCAATAGTAAAGCCAATGTTCTCACAGCCAATTACTAGAGCAATGGTGAAGGGAGTAATGTTTATGGGGACACCAGAAACACGAGAAGAAATTGAGCGACCTCCATCATTAATGTAGGTATGTTTCCAAAAATCTTTTACAAGATTTAAGTGGACTGGTTTATCCAGAATCATGAAGTATTTTGCCCATCCTTGATAGTGCATGATTGAGATGATACTACTAGCAATTTCTCTGTTTCCAAGATGAAGAAGATTGATTTGTTCTTCTGATATGACCTCAAGAATGTTTTCATATCCTTGGAAAGTAATTAGAGACATGATAAGAAGATTTAGACAGTGAGGGTAATTTTGAACTAGTAAGCTCAAATACTTCAGATCATGAGATGAGGGATGAAGTATAGATATATATATATATATATATATATATATATATGGGTATGAGCCGTGATTGACTGAGAAAATGACATAGATCAAGGTGCGTATCATGCATAAGATATGCCAAGGACACAGTGGCAGAGTAAGAGACAAGAATATTAAGGAATAAGAAAGGAGTGTAGCAGTCTCTTAAAACTGAATATCCAAACAGGTCTCAAGGATACATTATTTAGGTTCTGACAGGAGTCAATAACTATGAATAAATGTATACTTATAAGTGGTAATTGAAAATTGACACATAATAAAGACAGAAGAAAGTATAGCTTATTTTCAAGAAAATCTTAACTCACATAAGTCTTATTGTTTATGCATGCACAGACATGGGGGAATGAGTAAAGATTTTAGCATATTCTCAAGAAGTTCATGTTACTCAATGTGTCAAACAGTTGTTATCATTATCATTCACACATTATCAAGATTTTAACTTAATCGCTTTGATTTGAAGAATTTAGATAAGTTAAATTTAGTCATTTTCTTTCCTTTTTATGGTAATCATTATGTAATGTTGTAAGACAAGATAAAGGTAAAAGAAAAATACTTCATTGACAACAAAACAACAAAACGCAGAAGCGCATTACAGAAACAGACTCATAAAACAAACAATGACAAGAACAATGGATAGGAGTAGTAATGACAAACGAAGTAAAGACCAAGCATCAAGCAACCCAAAAGACCAAAAGAACCACCCACCAACCAGCTATCAGAAATCCTCCACCTCATCAACCCTTTCACACCTTTCTTCAGCTGTAGCATCTTCTGGTCCAAGTATTCTGGCTAAAGTGATGGTTTCAGCCCTGTAGAATAACTCAGACAGAATTCTTCCATAAGGTATGAATGACTTATGTTGATTTCTGGAGATTTCAACATAGTTCTTCAGATGATTGAAGATGGTTTGTGGAAGATTCACTCGGACATTGTACATCATGAAATAGATAAACAGCCTATCATTATGAGTCAAGGTACTTTTGGCCATTCCTCTAGGGCGAAAGTTGGTTAGCAGTAGTTTAAACCACAACTTTCCATCAGGGAGGAGTCCTTCAGGATCATAGGGTTCATACTTGTCTCGAGACACATCATGAATCATAATGAGATCTCCAACAAAGGAATAGTTCAGATGGAATTCATCAACAGTCACTCCTGATTGAACACAGTGAATGGCTTGGGCGATGGAGGTAGGTGTTACTATGACCGGAACACCAAAAACGGAAGACCAAACGGAGTTGTTGTCTTCACCAATCTTTGCGTATTTCCAGAACTCTTTTACCATCACAGGATAAATGGGTCCATGCAGACTTGCAAAGTATCCTGACCATCCTTGGATTTGCATGCTGGTTGAAATGCAAATGCCTACATCTTTCAGTCTGGGAAGACATGGTCGTTTCTCATTAATGACCTCAAGGGTTTCTTCATTATCGGCGAAGGTTATGATAGACATGGTGAGAGCAAAAGGATAGACATTAAAAGCAAGTAGAATGGATGAGAAGTTATGAAGAGAAGTGTGGTATTTAAAGAGAACAAAGAGTGATGACCATAAATAGTAATAAAGACTGGATGAATTGAGACGAGATATTCATAATTTCCAATACAAGGAATACAGACAAGAGTAGGGAATGATGAAGAAGTGTATCAGTCTCCAAAAGATCACAAATCAGTATACGTTATTCATATTATGGTATCAATCAATAAATACAAATAAATGTTTACTTGAAAGTGAGAGGGCATAGTCTGACACAGAATAAAGGAGGAAAGACATGTGCTAAGTTCCAAGAAGTCTTTGTCTTACATGCATATTTATGAATGCCTAAGGAGGAAAGAAGACGTAAAGACTTACACACTTATCAAATAACTTGTCAAATCCAATGTTAAACATGATATTAATGCGTAATAGATAATAATTACTAAAACCCTAGTCACACAAAATCACAACGCTCAAGGTGACTTATGGACACGTTTTGATATCCTCAGAGTCTGGAAAACCAAAAGGTTTCCATCTGATCAGAGACACTTCTGACAAAGTGTCTTCTGATGACTAAGGTTTAAAACAAATGCTTCCTAGTTTAACATGAAAATCTGATATCTTCAGACTCTGACTAAACACATCTGATTCTGATGAAATCTTACTCTGGACAATAATGCATTTTCAGATGCTTCAGAATAAATAGAAATCTATCTTCAGCCAAGGGTTTTGTAAAGATATCAGCCCATTGATGGTCTGTATAGATTTTAAACATAAAATTCCCTTATGAACATAGTCTCTAATAAAATGATCTTTATGTGCTTAGTCCTAGAACGTAAAATTAGATTCTTACTTAAACATATAGCAGCTGTATTATCATAAAGGATAGAAATGTTACTCTTATCTATCTAATAGTCTTCTAGCTGGTTCTTCATCCACAGCTTCTGCGTACTGCATAGAGACATGGATATGTATTCTGCTTCTGCTGTTGAGAGAACACTTATAGATTGTCTCTTGCTTGATCATGAGATCATATTCTTCCAGAGATCCTGACAGTTTTTAGAGGTACTCTTTCTTTCCAATCTGTTTCTTGCGTAATCTCTTCCTTTTCAGAATACATGTTGGATGCATTGGAGTTTTAGCTGGTGTATCAGTCCATCATGTTGAATTTCTTCAGAAGTTCTTATGCATATTTGCTCTGATGAATGTACGTTCCTTCTAATTTTTGATCAACTTGGATTCACAGAAAGAATATGAGTTCTCCCATCAGACTTTATTTCGAATTCAGCCTTTCTCATCTAGCTTATTTCTGAACACCCATTTTAGTTCCAACGACGTGGACACCTTTGGGTTTCTGAACAAGATCCCATACGTCATTTCTGGTGAATTGATTCAGTTCTTCTTGCAAGACCAGAATCTACTCATTTTCGTTTAGAACTACATCAACTGTTGTTGGCTCTATCAGAGACACAAGACCCAGAAGAGTTTCTTCAGAATGTATGAAGGATGAACAGTTTCTGGCTAGATCAGCTTTATCTTCTGGAACCAATTCTTCAGAATGAGAAGTCTTTAATCTATTCTTCTGTTAATGAGGTGAGCTGTTCTCAGCTTCTGGTAAAGTTGTATTTGAATCTGGAGAATTTGCATCTTTGTCTTCTTCTCTTGAATCTTCTACTTCTTAGATTCTGATGACGTGATCTTTAGATCTGCAACCTTTCAACTAGCTTTGACTTTTCAGAGTCAAGCTTATCATTGAGTCTGAGATGAATTGATTCGTCTACAATTCTTGTTTCTGTGTTATGGATTCTGTAGCCTTTAGAGCGTTTAGAATATCCTAACAATAAACACTTTGAGCAACGAATCCAGAGCTAATGATTTCTTCTTTCTGGTTTCCTCAGAGACTGACGAAGCCTCTAGGCTTAAGTTCCAGACTTTGAAACATATGCCTTCTTCTCGTCATGAGTTGCGAGCAACTATTGTTCAGTTACCATGACTGGTGTTTCAACTGAGTCGCTAAGGATATTTCTGAGTCGGAGTCTGAGTCTGATTTAGGTTCTGATGATATTCAGTCTTCTGGTTCTCCATAAACTTCATCTTCAGTTCTTGCTGCTTGCGCAACATTTATTTGTTCTTCATCAGATTCTTCTTCTTCAGAATCAGAGTCGTCCCAAGTTGCCAATAGACCTTTCTTCGCTTTGGAGAAGTTCTTCTTAGGCTTCTTTGTCCTTCTTAACTTTTGGACACTCGTTCTTGTAATGACCTGACTCATTACACTCGTAGCAGATAACCTCCTTTCCAGAGTTATGCTTCTTCTGTCCAGATGATGACTCAGAGTGGCCCTTGTTTCTTCTAGATCTTTTGAAGTTGCCTTGCCTATGCTTCCAGAGTTTGTTGATTCTTCTAGAGATTAATGACAACTCTTCTTATGATTCTTCATCAGAATCTTCTGATTCTTTCTCAGCTTGATAAGCCTTTGCCTTTCCAGGTTCAGACTTAAGAACGACGAATTTACTTTTCTTCTTCCTCCAGCTCTATCTCATGATTTCTCAAGGAACTAACACGTTCTTCAAACTTATGTTGTTGAGATATTTTGATAGCTTTAGAGCTGTTACCATAAGTATTCATTTCTTAGGAGGACTTCTGATGATCTTTTTCATATGGCCAACAGTTGAGTAGCCTTTGTCCAGAGCTTTGAGTTCTGCGACTAACATTTGTGACTTTGAAGACATGGTCTCAACTGTCTCATTATCCTCCATATTGAATGCCTCATATTTTTGGATTAAGGCAAGCACCTTTTGTCTTCTTAAATTGAGCATTTCCTTCATTAGTCATCCTAAGAGAATCAAGAATAGATTTGGCATCATCTTCTCATACTTAGTATAAGAGATAACATTTAGCAAAATGATTCTTGCCTTATGATGACTTTGTATTCTTTCTTCTGTTGGTTGGTTATATCACTTCTGGATATATTAGAACATGTAGCATCAACTGGGTGATTGTAGCCATCGACTACCTAATCCTAAAGATCTACATCATAATCAAGAAAGAAACTTTTCTATTCTGTCTTTCCAGTAGTCAAACTTTTCACCATCAACGACTGGTGGTTTGATACTGTATTGATCTTTCTTTTCAGTAGTGGTATTATCAGGAACTGCCATGTTATCTCACACAAATACTAGGTCGGTACTGAACACTGTTAAGTGCTGATAAAACGTTTATCACAATCAGAACCGGAGCTCAGATACCAATTGAAGGTGTGAGAAAAACACAAGAAATAGGGGGTTTGAATTGGGTTTTCCACTTTGAAAGCTTTTTATGAAACTCAAACAAAGATCATAAATAAACTAACAATAGAAAGACACACGATATATCCTGGTTCACTTGAAAACTATCAAGCTAATCCAGTCCACCCGCCAAGGTGATTTTGCCTTATACACAAGGACTTAATCCACTATAACCAAACTAATTACAATCAACGAGCAAACTGCTGGTGACTAACAACCTCTAAGACACACTAGTCCTAGACTTCTTAAGAATTCTGACCCAACTGGTCTCTTAAGGAATACAATGCACAAGCCAACTGCAAGTGACTAACAACACTAAGACACACTGTCTTAGTCTCCCTAAAAATTCTGACCCAACTGGTCCTTTAGAGAACGCAAACAACTATTTGCAACAAGGGTTTGTTTACAATAATGATGCTTCTACACAAGCAGGGTAAACATACATTTTAAGCTCAATCTAACTTAGAGAGAATCTATAGTAATAATATTCTTCTTCTTTGTATTGTGGTGCTTTACTGTTCACTCATATATTCTTCATTTTTTGAGTTGTTTTCTTCATATGCATCAGTGTTTTTGATATTTCTCTTTTTTTACACTGAGTACTACATCGTTTATTACTCATTTCATTCAATCATGCTTACACGCATGCATCTGCTCTCTTACGCTCATACTCATTAGCATCAGATTCGTTGAATGATCAAGTTTATATATATCCAGAAAAAGATCCGTTGAAGGGCATATCAGTAATATCAGAGAGAGTACTGGCAACTTAAATAATGCCGTTATGCTGGGTTGAAAATCGTACACTAAAGTTGTCCTTTATACCACCAAATCAGGATAGTGGAAAGGAACATGCTTTATCTGTACTATGTACTATTTTCCCACGCAAATGTTTCATCTTCTTCTATTCATCAGAGGCTTCTGAGTTGATTTGATTGAAGCATGATCAGAAGAATGAATCATTGGGTATTTAGAGTCTTGAGTCTTCAGAGTCTTCAGAACTTGTTCAGCCGAACCTTTTCTTCAGAGTCTTTAGTACTTCTTGTTTAGAACCCTTGGTTATCAGAATACTTAAGTCTTCAGAGTCTTCAGAGCTTCGTTCAGCAGAACCTTGTCTTAAGAATCTTCAGCACTTAGTTTTCAGAACCTTTAATCTTCAGAATCCTTAAGTCATCAGAGTCTTCAGAACTTCGTTTAGCAGAACCTTGTCTTCAGAATCTTTAGCACTTAGTCTTCAGAAGTTAACGACCTCAGAAGATATACAGGCTTCATAAATAGAACATTAGAGTCACGCTCAGAAATTAGAATCCAAGAGACGTTACAACAACAACATAGTGTCTTCTCAAAATCTTTCTGATGTACAATAGATTAGAACCAATTCTTGCTTCTTCACACAGAAGTGAGCATAGAGAATATTAGAGTGACGTGGCACATGGTCTTTATCAGAGTTAGAACCTGTTTGTTAAAGGCAATCAGAATAACAAACGTTAGAGCACCAAAATTGTTCTCACACAAATACTTCATTGTTATAATCAAAACATAGAGACAAGATGCAGAACTAAATCTTGTTCTTACAGAGTTGTCCTATCTAAAACACCGGCTTTTAGGAAAATAGTCTGCTGAAGTCGACCGAAGCTTCACTTGGCGTGTTCTGGCAGAGGATTTGTCTGGACATTAGGATTTGTGTCATGAAAGCTAAGGATTTCAACTTTAATCAAATCACGCACTCTAGCCTTTAGTGCATAGCAATTTTCTAAGTTGTGGCCTGCGACACCTTCATGGAATGCATAGTAGAGATCAGATCTGAATCCAACTGGAAGAGGATTTTGAGGAGGAGGCAGAGTCCTTGTGGTAATCAAGCCTTTCTGAACCAGACCAGGATAAAGTTCAGTGTACGTCATGGGAATTGGATCAAATTGATTCCTATTACGGTATTGGTTCTGTCTAACAGTTGGACGTTTAGGAGCTTGAGTTGGTCGTGGAGCAACAACCACAGTGTAGCGAGC
Organism: Lathyrus tuberosus; assembly: GCA_022829125.1. Lineage (NCBI taxonomy): Eukaryota > Viridiplantae > Streptophyta > Magnoliopsida > Fabales > Fabaceae > Lathyrus > Lathyrus tuberosus. The sequence goes on from JALAZF010000439.1 coordinate 646,645, forward strand.
GGTTTTGGACGTGGTTGCGAAGCACTACCGCTCATTGGTATCTACAGCTCGATTCATTTTTTATCCTATTAAAGCTTATGAAGGAAGGGAAATAGATGGCTCAAATTAACCCTGCTTGCAAACTGAGGTTAAACAGTCAAAACTGTTGGTTTACAGATGCTACAAAGATTCGAGGTCTCTATTAGGTTTATTTTTTTAAAAGTAGTGTTCGGTCGATTGGTGGGAGGTTAAGATGTTAGGACGGATGTATGAAAGTATGGGATTTTGGGTTTTTGTTTAGAGTGCTCGCTAAGATTTTTCTTTCAATCTTATGCCTACGTATTCCCGTTTTTTCCGAAATAGGGAAATCAGAGCGATCGTAGTTCCTCCTATTCTATGGGAGGAAGTGGTGTTTTGGTGTCTTGTTCAAAGCCTAAGACGTGAAGCTAAAGGTGGTTTGTATCTTGTTCAAAGCCCAAGATGTGAAGCTGAAGGGTCTACCAAATTTGTGAGGCCCAAATTTGTTTTGGTTAAAAGGCGATTGGGTCTTACACTCTATTAGAGGCCCAAGATGGTTTTAAGAAATGAAATGGGTCATACTACTCGAGGGTAGGCCCAGTTGGTTTAATTTTGAATTGGCAATTGCGCCGAGATTTTTGAAAATACAGTGGGACTTATACAATAAGCGAGGCCCACTATTTTGGTATTTTACAAAAGGGGGTTGAGTCTTACACTCTATTAGAGGCCCATGAGTGTTTGGAAATGATTTGTTTGAGTGAAAATCAAAGAAACCCTAATTTTATTCTTTAAAAGTAAATATTTAAAGAAAATCAATGAAAAATACCAAATATGTTTGAATAAACCACTTGTGATTTTTGTTTAAGGTTTGAAAAATGAGGTATAAATCATAAGAGGTATTAAAACTCATTTGGTCTTGATTTTTCAATATATTCATTTTAAAATGTTTAAAAACAAATAAAAATGAATTTATTCACAAAAATACTAATTATATTAAATAAATAATATAAACTTAATTTTTTTGTGGAATAAAATATTTTAACATTTTTGTGATTTTTTGCAAAAAGAACCAATAAAAAATAATTAAAATTGAAAGAGTTATTAATTTTCTAATTAATTAATAAAACATGAAAATATTGGAAAAAATGGCAAAATGTGAAAAAAACATAAAATGGCATGGGTGGGGTTTGAACCCAAGACCTCAAGGTTACAAGGCGCGCGCCTTACCACTGGGGTGGTGATACTTCCATTGTTTGAAACAAAATAACAAATATACAAGGCATGACTTGGTTTTAGGCCTGGCCCAAGGCAAGATTTGGCAAGTTTTGGCTCAGAAACGTGAAGGTCATAACTTTCTCAATTCTTAATGGTTTAAGACAAAATTTATATGCATCTGGACCAGAATTTCACAAGGAATCCAATGGTGGTGGTAGTTTTTTCAGATCACACTCCCTCATCAAAACCCGATAGTGGTTTTGAAAATGACCTATAATTGCATTTTCTATGCTACAACTTGGTACAGGCATGGATTACATGGTGAATTAGCTCAAACACAATATATACAACATGTATGAGATGTATATGATCAGTGGACTTCAAACCATTGCATGATTCAAAGATTCCAAGTTGTGAGGCTTACCTCTTTTTTTGAGATTTTGGAGCTTTTGTGCAATCTGTCAAGCCTCTTGTTCTAGAAATGATTTGATGCTTTAGACACACTCAAATGATCCCTTAGAAGCTTTTAGGATGATTGGAATTGGCTGGTACCTGCAAAAATGTAACACCCCCAATCTATACCCCCAATTAATTAAAGCGGTAAAAATAAAATTCAAAATTTCGTCAGAGTATAATTGAAATTCACAGCATAGACCGAGGGGTCACATCAATTTGAAACAATACATACAACACCTGCTAATAAAGATATGCAACAGTGGGGTAGCAATCAACAGAGGAACTCAGTCCCTACACCCACATTTCAGATTTTAGAATAAAAGCGGAAAATCTAAAACTGAATAACATATATATATATATATATATATATATATATATATATATATATCACATGAAAAGTTTATCGTACATCAGTTATACATGCACAAACCAAAAGATATATATATATATATATATATATATATATATATATATATATATATATATATATATACATAATACACAATAATCACTAACGACCTCCCTAACTACCCGGTGTCACATATCAGAGCCGACCGACAAAAGAATGAAGACGCAAAGCTTCACAAAAATACGTCCAGCAACTCTAATCTGCAATGCCTCATAGAGCATTATAAAACAGCAGAAGGGTGAGAAAAACAATCATAATACAATTGCATATAATTATATATATTAACACAGAAATGCACATATAGATTTCTCACCACAAACATACAACATAATCCAAATACCACACAACATCATACATATTGCATTTATCTAACACCAGTGCATATTAATCGTACACAATGCAATTATCACCAAGAATATCAATTCATCAATTCCACACACGATTAATCCATTCACAATTCTCACACATAGTCAATCATATTTATGATTTAGGCAAATGCACAGAGACCGACACAACGACTCTATGCACATGCCATGCGGTACCGACTTCCAATATTTCTCATAACTAGTTCACTCAGGAACTATTGGAACCATCGCTCGTTACATCACTGTAACTCCCCGTCGGGCATATGATGTTCCCCGTCGCTTTCGGTCCTCTTTGAATAAGGCTCACGACGTTTATGGATCGCTTTCGGTCCTCTTTGTATAAGGCTCACGATCCGATCGCTCACACCCCACATGGGCACAAGATCGTCTATAACCATCGCTTTCGGTCCTCTTATTTTTAAGGCTCACGATCCAATCAGATCGCTTTCAGTCCTCTTATTTTTAAGGCTCACAATGTTATAGCAGATTCCCTTTGGAATCAATCCGTCTCTCAGGACGTCACAACAATGCATATCATGATGCTTGGCATTCAATGACTCATGACATTTAATAGCACACATAAATGCATTCATCTCCATCAACTAAATCACACTTTACACTTAAGCCCAAAACAATGCATTTAATTATCATACGACCACCAATCATCACAACACCATTTAAACACATGCATTTACATTATACAACAACACCTTGCATGATACACATTAATTACGCATAATTACAACGACAAAAGTCGACAAACCGACACTATCCCAAATTCTCTACATAATTAAATCGGCTAACAAATTCCAAATCATCATAATGAGAAAGTACAGCTCAATAGCTTTCCAACTATACCAAGAATGTAAAAATCGGATAAACGGAATCCAAGTTACGAAAGAAAATGAAAAACGATATTTTGAAAAGTCCCATTTTACCATTCTCCTGCCCGTACGCGTAGTGCCCTGAGTCATACGCGTACGGCAAAACCTCATACGCGTACCATACGCAAATGGGCAGATGGCCGAGAAAAGTGACATCCCATACGCGTATTGGCCCAAGACTCGCCCATGTTACGCGTATTGCCAAGGTCCATACGCGTATGAACATGCCCCATACGCGTATCACCTGGAAAAACCAGAAAAATTTCTGCATGTTCTTGCTGTTACGGGTTCAACCTAAAATCCCCCAAATCATCATCCAATACTCAGAAAAACACCAATTTGAGGTATAACAATACATACCCAACATGCATAAGCAACAAGGAACACAATCAACATAAGTTTAGACACATTTGGATCAATTTTTACCAATTTCTAAACATTATGATTTTCACTATATTTATCATTTCAATCCAATAACAATCACAAACACACATACATAATCATACACAAGCATATAATAATCGAGTTTCGCACCCTTACCCGATTAAATCGATTCTAGAAGTTGTTTTCTTGAATTTTCCAAGTTTTTCTTACTATTTCTCTTCTTCTTCTCTTTTCTCCTCTTTTTCTTTCTTCTTCTTTTCTTTCTCTCTATTTTTCTCTCTTTCTATTTTCTATTTTCTACTTAATGAAAAATATTATGAAATGACTAAAATACCCCCACACTCAAATATCTCGCAAACGTTCCCAAAACCCGATAAAATATCACAACATTGAAAAATAACATATTTCCAAATAAAAGTCGAAAATAAAATAAAATAATAATAAAATAATCAAACGACTCGATTAAATAAAACTCACACAAAACCGGGGCATTACAAAAAACACAAACAGTCCCTTTCTTGCAAAAGGGGTTGGTAGAAACTCTCTCAAATGGTGTTCCAGATGTATGAAACCATTTGGGACAGTTCAAGGATGATATTTGGAGTGTGTTTGAGGTTTTATCTGGTATGGAAAGTGACTGAATCAGGACATGGTTTGAAAAATGCACAAAAGGCCTATTTTGAGGTTTTGAGAGGTGACTTTGTGATTTTGTGATTACAGGTCACTTGTGATAGTTTGCACAGATTACATATGATATATGTGAGGTGTGTGTATGATTGATTGTGATGGAAAAGCTCTCAAGCTCAAGAACTCAAAGTTGCCTTGCTAAAGAAGGCATTTTTGCCAAGAGAAAGAGGTTTTGAGGAAAGCATCTGTTTGATGGCTTTGGTGTACTCAAACTGAGCACAAATGAGCTCTATTTATAGTAGAGCAAGTTTGTTTTAGGATCCACAGTGAATGGCAACTGCAGCAGAGGTTTGGCCAATGTTGTCCAATGGAAATCCAAGTTTCCTTTAGCCATTGACTAGAGGTTATGGCACAGGGTTGTGGTTCCCTTGGTCTTGGATAAGTCTTGACTAAATTCAGTTGAGAAGGGCTCAGTCCATGCCACCTTGATGCTTCCATTGAATGCTCCAATCCAAAATTGGAGTCTTGTCCCTATTTTGGCAATTCTAGGTTCAACATGTTATTTCTTATTCCAAAGACTTTGGAGGCTTGGCTCAGTGATTGTCCCCTTTAGATTCAATCCTCAGAGGTGTCCAAGTGGATAGGAGTGTTTGGATTTGCAAAATTTTGGCAAATCGAGCAAAAGTACAAAATCTGTCTTGCCTTGACAGATTTCAACAAGGCAACTTGCCAATGTTATATCTCATGGCTCAAATTGAATTTGGTAATGTTCTTGGCCATTTTGGAAAGCCCTTATATGATACAACAACTGTTTGATCATATTTGGTTTTGATACTTTTTGAATCCAAGTGAAAAATGTACCTACATTTGGAAAAAAGTAAGGCAAAATCTGACTTAGTGAAAATTTCACTAAGTGTTGGAACAAAGTGACTTTTCTTGATTTTGATCACTCCATAACTCAAAATCCATGAGGAATTTGGACATAGGTCAGTATGAAGCTTTTGTAGAGGGCAATGAGATCTACAAATCAAGCTTTGGATGGGAGGAAATGGCTTTGTGGTTTAGGAGTTATGATCCTCCAAAGTTGGTACCCTAGCCACTTTATTTTTAACTTAGAAAAATTTCTAAGTTTTTATGGTTACCCCTTTTACAAGTTATCCAACTTTTCTTGATTTTTCTTGATGAATGATGATTCAAATCATACATTAACATCATTTTAGGGTTAAAAATCCATTTTAGTGAAAAATCTCAAAAAGTCAAAGTTGACTTTTGTGCACAGTTGACTTTTTATCTGATGAATTCCAAACTGTGCAATTCTTCAGGAAATCATGTCCTTGACCTAAATCAAACTTGATGGACATGTTATATGGATGGTATAGAGTGTATTGAATCATGTCTTAGGGCTTGGGAGCATGTCCTGGTCAAAAGTCAAAGTTACAGTTGGCTTTTCCCGCGAAACCCTAACTGTGGTTCAGATGAAATTGAAACTTGTTGCTCAAGCTTCTTGGATCAATCCATTGTTCCAAATGGATCAATATGGCATATTGGAGATCCTTAAATCCTCTCTTGAGGTCTTGGTTCATGATTGGTCCCAAAAGTCAACTTAGGGGTGAATTAGGTCAAGAAACCCTAATTCCTGATTTTTTATGGATGCATCCCCTGAGGCAAAATTGACTGGATGCTTGGGTCCATGAGGTTCCATGGAGCATATTAGGTTATGTTTTGGATCTTTGGCTCATGCTCAGAGGAAGATTTCCCATCTGGAGGCCCTGGTCGACCAAAATCCTAATTTGGTGACACTGGCGATCTTGAAGCTTGATCCACCTAGAAGGGAGCAACCTTGTGCTTAATCCTTGAAGTGGGAGTCCTCTTGATCCTTAGTATATACTTGAGAGGTTTAGACAAGTTGAGGATCATGTCATTCCTTGATTGATCCTTTGTCTAGAAGCTCTGAGAGGGCTTGAAACCCTGATTTTGATAGTAGTGAATATTCACCCATCTTTGGGGAGACTAAAGGTTCATCCATATTGTGATGATGATTTGTACAATGATGGGAAATCATGGTGGTCAAAATTTGGGGTATGACAGATGCCCCTATTTAATCTTCTTGGATCCGAAGGTGTGAATGACGAAGGTATTCGGGCATTCGGGGTGCAAGAGGATTAAATATCAGAATACCCGAAATTTTGATGGTGGTTATGAATGGCAGATCGCATTCATCTTCTTTTGCTGAGCAATGATGCTTAGAAAAGGTAAACTTCCCCTCGATCCTGGTCTTCAGCCAAGGAACTGGTCTCAGTTTTATTTTGTCAACTTCCCCTCGATCCTGGTTTCTTACCAAGGATCTGGTCTCAGTTTCTGATTTAAACTTCCCCTCGATATTGGTTTCCTACCAAGGAACTGGTCTAAGTTTCTGAAGTAAACTTCCCCTCGATCCTGGTTTCCTACCAAGGAGCTGGTCTTAGTTTCTTTTGTCAATAAACTTTATTGACAAGGGACGCTATGCGTAGCGGTTTTCCTCAAACTTCTCGCCGAATTTTCCTGGGGAGATGCCATTTGACAGAAAAACTCTGATGTCAGACTCGCTGGGAGGACCCAGTCGTCTGAGTTGTAGATGTGTACAAACTTCTCTGTTGGAGACGCCATTTGTTGATTCTACTTGGGGAATGCGAGTCCCTTGAGAGACTGCTTTCGCTTGGGGGTCTTACATCATATTTTTCTCGGGATCTTCCCGAAGAAATGCCATATGATGGGATCTAATTTTGAGGTGCCGATGACCTTTTCATCAATGAAATTTTTTTTTGTCGGAGAAAAACGGTTGCATTGCCGTCTCTCTGATTAAGAGGCTTTCTCTGGGGATTTTCCTTAATCCGAGAAAGCAAAGACATCATCTTCAATGGCGAAGAGTGATGTTTGTCGATGATTCTCTGGTGTTTCAGAGGTTCAAGTTATCAAAGTGGTCGAGGAGCCAACTTCATTCCAGAAGTAAACTGGAGGAGCAAGATCGTTCAGGCGCCGCGCTTCTTGACGAGACAAGAACTGATAACTCGATTGAGAGGACCGTTATCACTACAGGACAAGACCGACTGGAGTGATAGTGATGCAATATGAAATGTGAATGCAAAACAATAATGCATGATATATGTATGTTTATGCTGACAAAATTGACGCGACATACCAACTAAAAGATGAACATGACTGGATACTCGGCCATCGCGGGGCGAAGAAGTACCGCTGGTTCAAGATAGCAATTCTACCTTGCTTAGGAGAAGTAATCCTCGTAGGGAACTACCGTTGATCGGGCTTAGGAGATGAGAACTCGGCCGAAGACATCAGATGGATTAGTCGCATCTGACACTGTTGATCCTTCATTCAGGCGCACTGGCGTAGAAGGAGTACTTTGATTCTGCACTTTGAAGTTCGCTTACTTTTGGAGAAGCGGTTGATGCTCTTTTGATGTTCAACAGTCAAAAGAAATTGCCATCTTTATTTTAAAAGCAGAAAAAATTTTACAAGTAAATTCATTTTTGTTTTATTTCAAGAGTCATCGAGCATACTAAAATGTCGTTCTATAAAGCTAAAACAAGTAAGAATTGCAAACAAAAGCACAAGGGCTCAAATTTTATTGATAAGATGGAGATCAGCCAAACGCGTGATTCCAAAGAGTATATACAAAGTTAGAAAATGGTAATTTACAGGGAAAAGGGTTACGTTGAAACATAACGACTGCTATCCTTCTACCAACTTTGAATTTGGGACATCCTGAGCTTCTGTCGAAGATGACCGTGACTGGAGTTTTCCTCCGATGGATGGTGTAACTGCTGCTGAGGGATTCGCCTCGGTTGATCATAGTTACTTGCCATTATCCCTAATTTTTGCCTGAATTGTACTTTGATGTTTCCAATCCACCGGGATGATTTTTTTTCTTTTTTTTTTACTTTGTCTCTAACTTTTGCCTGGACCGCCCTTTCGGGTTTTCAATCCACCGAGACGTTTTTTTTAGGCGAAGTATTTCTTGACTACGTCAACATTTGTGGGGTAGGCAAATTCTTCTCCGTCCATGGTGGCAAGTCTCAAGGCGCCGCCTGAGAAAGCTTTCTTGACCACATAGGGGCCGTCATAGTTCGGAGTCCACTTGCCCCGAGAATCAGTGAGAAATGATTGTATCTTTTTGAGCACGAGGTCTCCTTTCCTGAAGATTCGAGGTCGGACCTTTTTGTCAAACGCCTTCTTCATTCTCTGTTGATACAACTGACCGTGGCATAGTGCCGTGATTCATTTTTCTTCGATCGGATTCAATTCGTCGTGTCGACTTTGACACCATTCAACTTCTGTTAGCTTAGCTTCCATCAATACCCGGATTGATGGGATCTATACCTTGATGGGAAGCACTACTTCCATGCCATATACTAGAGAGAAAGGGGTAGCCCCTGTTGAAGTGCGGACAGATGTGTGATAACCGTGAAGAGCAAAGGGTAGCATTTCGTGCCAATATTTGTAGGTTACAACCATCTTCTGAACAATCCTCTTGATGTTCTTGTTAGCCGCTTCTATCGCTCTGTTCATCTTGGGTCGGTAGGGAGATGAGTTATGGTGTTCAATCTTGAACTCTGCACACAACTCTTTCATCATCCTGTTGTTCAAGTTAGATTCATTATCTTTTATGATCTGGCTTGGAACACCATAACAGCAGATGATATTGTTTTTGATAAATTGGACCACCACTTGTCGGGTTACATTAGCGTACGACGCTGCTTCGACCCACTTGGTGAAGTAGTCAATGGCTACTAGGATGAACCGATGTCCGTTTGAAGCTTTGGGCTCAATCAAGCCAATCATGTCGATTCCCCATATGGAAAAAGGCCATGGGGAAGAAAGAACTTTGAGATGCGTTGGCGGTACATGAATTTTGTTGGAGTATATCTGACACTTGTGACACCTCCTCATGTACTTGTAGCAGTCGGATTCCATTGTTAACCAATAGTACCCTACTCTTAGAATTTTTCTCGCCATTGTGTGTCCGTTGGCATGAGTGCCAAAGGATCCTTCATGAATTTCTTTCATCAACGTGTCTGCTTCTGGTCTGTCTACACATCGGAGCAAGACCATGTCAAAATTCCTCTTATAGAGAGTATCACCGCTCAGGAAGAAGCTGCTTGCTAGTCTTCTGAGGGTTTTTCTGTCCTTCCTTAGTGCCCCAGGTGGGTATTCTTGTTTTTGAAGGAAGCATTTGATATCGTGATACCAAGGTTTGTCATCTATGACTGCTTCAATTATGAAGACGTAAGCGGGCCTTTCAAGGCGCATTATGTCGATCTTAGGTAGGTCGTTCCATTGACCTACACTAATCATGGAAGAGAGAGTGGCTAATGCATCAGCCATGTGATTCTCATCACGAGGGATGTGATGAAACTCGATTCTGTTGAAGAAAGGTAACAACCTTCTTGCATAGTCTTTGATCTGATTGATAACCAGGGCTGAGTCGCTGTATACGTCCAAGTTTTTGATCCTTAAATCAATCGCTTCCTCGAGACCCATAATACAAGCTTCGTATTCGGCCTCGTTGTTTGTACATTTGAACGTAAGTCGAGCAGTGAAAGGAATGTGGGTACCTTGAGGGGTAACTATTATTGCCCCAATTCCGTTTCCATAATGATTAACTGCTCCGTCAAAGATAAGTCCCCACTGGGAATCTGGTTCTGGCCCTTCATTGGGTAGCGGTTCGTCACAGTCTTTCATTTTTAGGTACATGACATCTTCGTCTGGGAAGTCGAACCCGATTGATTCTTGATTGTCAATCGGTTGATGAGCCAAATGATCGGCTAAAATACTTCCTTTAACAGCTTTTTGAGCGTGGTACTCTATGTCATATTCTGATAACAACATCTGCCAATGGGCAATCCTTCCCGTGAGAGCAGGTTTTTCAAATACATACTTGATTGGGTCCATCTCGGAGATCAACCAAGTAGTGTGACGAATCATGTACTGGCGAAGACGTTTGGCTGCCCAAGCCAAAGCGCAACAAGTTTTTTCGAGCATAGTGTACCGAGTTTCGCAGTCGGTGAACTTCTTGCTTAGATAGTAAATGGCAGACTCTTTCCATTTGGTTTCATCTTGTTGGCCAAGTACACACCCCATTGAGTCTTCCAAGACTGTGAGGTAGATGATCAGTAGTCTTCCTTCCACTGGAGGTGATAGAATCGGAGGATTCAACAGATATTCCTTAATACTGTCGAAGGTAGTTTGGCAGTCTTCTGCCCAAACGCAGTCCTGGTTCTTTTTGAGTAATTTGAAAATCGGCGCACATGTGGCGGTCATGAGGAATATGAATCTGGAGATGTATTTCAAACGTCCCAGGAATCCTCTGACTTGTTTTTTAGTTTTCGGAGAAGGCATTTCTTGAATGGCCTTGACCTTGTCAGGATCAACCTAAATTCCTTTCTGGCTGACGATGAACCCTAAGAGTTTCCCTAAACGGACACCGAAGGTGCACTTGTTGGGATTTAAGTGGAGTTTGTACTATCTCAAACGCTCGAATAGCTTTGACAGGTGGGTCACATGCTCCTCTTCTGTCTTAGATTTGACAATCATATCATCGACATATACCTCGATTTCTTTGTGTATCATGTCATGAAACAGAGTAGTCATGGCCCTTTGATAGGTTGCCCTGGCATTCTTCAAACTGAACGGCATTACCTTGTAACAAAAGGTACCACATGGGGTAATGAACGAAGTTTTCTCCATGTCTTTCGGCGCCATTTTAATCTGATTATAGCCCGAGAATCCATCCATGAAGGAGAAGACTTTGAACTTTGCTGTACTGTCAACCAGCATGTCAATGTGTGGTAAAGGAAAGTCGTCCTTTGGACTAGCCTTGTTTAAATCCCTGTAGTCGACACACATTCTGACCTTTCCGTCCTTTTTCGGAATAGGTACGATGTTAGCTAACCATTGAGGATATTCTGATGTAGCGAGGAATCCCGCGTCAATCTGTTTCTATACCTCCTCTTTGATTTTGATGGCCATGTCCGGGTGAGTGCGTCTCAACCTCTGCTTTACTGGCGGACATTCTGATCTTAACGGTAAATGATGTTCCACGATGCTGGTATCCAACCCTGGCATATCCTGATAGGACCAAGCAAATACATCGGGGAATTCTTTGAGAAGCTTTACCAAACCCTTTCTGGCAGTTGGACTGAGCAGTGCCCCAATCCTGATTTCTTTTCTCTCATTTTCTGAACCCAAGTTTACCGTTTCCAATGGCTCTTTGTGAGGTTCAATGGACCTTTCCTCTTGTCTGAGTAATCGGGAGATCTCTTCTGGAATTTCATTGTCAACTTCTTCTTCAGCCCCAAATACCAGGAACTCAAAGTTGGGAGAAGGCATCGGATTGTATGTTTCAACGGGGTTTAAAACAAGCAATCTGCATGACGTGATGATTCGTGTTTAGAAGAGATAGAGAAAATGCAAGTGTGTGCAGTGTATTTCTTTTACTGCTTGTTTTTATTATTGAATTGTTTTTTAGGATTACCATTTTCTGAGAAAAGTAAAAAGAGAAAACAACAATTAATGCGGAAATTACAGAACGACGTTATTTTATTAATGAACAAGTCGATCCTTGAAACTACAGCCCTATAAAACAAAACTCTGTCTCTTTGGGCGAAGCGAAGAGGGAAAATTTACAGAAAGCGAGCCCTATCAAAACATCCGTTTCACCTGGGTAGGGTGAAAGGTTAAAGATGGCAATTACTTTGATTAGTGAACGACCTTCGGAACATCGACAGCAACCCATTGGCGGCGAACTCCTCGGTGAATTACAAAGTCTGGCACCTTCCTTGATTTGTCTTTAGAAATAACGCTGATTTCTGGTGGAGCAGGATCATTGGAATCTGTCTCCCAGGCAGAATTGACGTAGGAGAATTCCTCTGTTGCATTTTGCATAGCATTTATGCTCTCAGCTGTATCTCCCCATCCAGTTGGCTGGATGTCTTCGAGTCTAATACGAGAGCTTTCAGGAGCAGTGTACTTGACCATATAGTCGTATTTTCCACTCGGTTGTCCCAGAGTGTCCCACACTTCTTTAGAACTGGAGGAGTCATCCCTCTCGATGACGTTGACCTCGGGAAAAGCATAGTTGATGAATTTAAGTCATGCAAACGTTGAGAATTCATCTTCATGTTGAGTAGTTTCTGAATGACCCGAGTGTTGATCCCATGACATGGTGGGGACACAGGTATTCTGTTCAATGATGCTCAGCTGAGTTTCATTACTCGGCTGACTTTCTGACCCCAAGTCTCCTGGGTAAGGCTGCCACATTGGCAGGCCATCCATCGGACCATAGTAATTGTTGTCAAAGTTATCTTTCATCAGAGTGTCCTCCTCTAATGAATTTGGCGGAGCATGACATCCTTCCGGATCACAACCTCCGTATATCATTTCGACATCTGACCGTGGTATAAATCTCGGACCCTGTGCGGGAGCAAAATGGCGTAGGCACCTCTTCCTGAGACATATAACCGTCCTCGTTAAGATAGGACTTCCATTCTTCATCCATGTCGGAGGGATCCTCCTCATTGATAGCATGGATTATTTGAGACACTGGGTGAAGGAACCCTCCACTGTGAAAGAAGTTCTGAATGGGATGAAGACTTTCATCGTTAGCAGTTGTCCGGGTACAAGTTACAGAAAAACCAAGACCCTTCTTTGTTGTATTGCTAGTAGGAATGACAAGCTATCCCCATCCTGTTGTATCAGTACTCTCGACCGCTTTAATAGCATCTTTGTATGAGGAAATCGAAGTTCCTCCTCTGGATTGATCGTCCTTGTGTAGCGACAGCGCTTGGAACTGGGTTCCGATTATCCCTTCTGGTTCCACATAAGTGGATGACGATAAATTACTGACGAGCAAGGCCTGTTCCCCACGGACTGTGATGAGTTAGTCGTTCTGGACGAACTTTAGCTTTTGGTGGAGGGTCGAGGTAACCGCTCCAGCCTGATGTATCCAAGGTCTTTCTAATAAACAACTGTACGTTGCCCGGATGTCCATGACCTGGAAGGTAACTTGGAAAGTGTGAGGACCAATAGTTATGGGAAGATCAACTTCGCCGATAACCATTTTTCTGGATCCGTCGAACGCTTTGACGACGACCTCGCTGGTTCTCATCGGAGGGCCTTTGAATGATAATTGAGTCAAAGTGGACTTCGGCATAACATTCAGGGCTGACCTTGTGTCTACCAGTACGCTGGCTAAAGCATCGTCCTGGCAGTTGACTGTGATATTGAGTGCCATGTTATGACGGCGACCCTCTTCAGGCAATTCCGCATCACTAAATGCTAAATTTTTGCAGGAAGTGATGTTAGAGACAATACTATCGAACTGTCTGATTATTACATCCTGTTCCACAAAGGCTTGATCCAAGACTTTCTGTAGAGCCTCCTTATGTGCTTCTGAACTGAGTAACAGTGATAATACAGAGATCTTTGAAGGAGTTTGTAACAGTTGATCAACAATGTTGTATTCACTCCTTTGGATGAGCTTCAGCATCTCATCATCATTTTTCGAAAGGTCGGGATTACTGGACTGACCGACTGATGGATCGGGAGCTTCTGTCTGAAGTTCCTTTTCTTTGTTGGACTCTCTAACTCCTCTGTTGAAGATTCTACCACTCCGTGTTACACGGCTGATGTCTGTAATATTCATGACGGAGGGTAATGGAATTTCCTTTCCATTCTCGATTATTGTTGCACCGTATTTGTAAGGGATTGCCTTAGCTGATTCATACGGTAGTGGTCCCCGCAGATAGATGACTATGGGAACCTTCTGGTTTTTCTGACCATCGTAGGTAATCTTGATCCGTTCCCGGTTGGGAACTTTGGATTCGTCAAGCAGAGGAATGATGGTGAAAACATCCCTAGTTCTTTGATGATCAGAGATTACAACAACGTCCTCAATTTGATCGGCAAGGTAGTTCGGCGCCCAGTTGATGGGTCCGGAACCTGGATATGGGCGAATCTCTCCAAGATCCACCTGCCCCTGGAGAGCTGCTCGCACAAGGTAACACCCTTGGTTACTTTCCGAACAGACTCCACAACGTTCATAATTGTGTGGTGGCACCTGGCCACGCCCACTTTGAATACAATGTAACCTCACTAGGTTAGCTTCCACAGATCAGACATCTTGACTTTGATGCCGAGTGGGGTTTCTGTTATTGATACTAATTTGCTGAGTATCTTCATCCATGTAGATTGGCATCCACCAATGATTTAACAAGTGTTGAAGTGCCTCCTGGACAAGGGCACATCCATGATCGTTTTCGCAACCCCCTTTACAGCTGTGATAATTATGTGATATCAGGAATCCGAGTCGGACCTGCTCAGCATGCAATTCTACCAAGTTGGTATTCATCAAGCGAATGTCGAAGATCTGAACCATATTGATATGATATGGATTCTTATCATGGTAGTCCTGGATCCATCCGAGATCCATCTGACGCTGGAGGGCCTCCCGTATGAAAGAGCATCCCTGTTTGTTTACCGAGCAAGTTAGACAAGAACTGTAATCGTGCCGCGACAGATTATGATACTGGCTTTACCTTAAATGCATTGCCACCAGGTTGACATTCATTGCACGGATGTCGTGGTTCTGAATGACGTTAGAATTCGTATAGACCATGTTAACTCCATGAACTCAATGCTCCTGGATCCATCCGAGATCCATCTATTCCTGTAGAGCTGCTTGCACCACAGAACATCCTTGATTGTTTTTAGAGCAGACATCACACTGGTGATAATTATGAGGTGGCATATGGCCGTACCCACTCTGTCTATAATGCATCTTGACCAGATTGGTCCTCAACAAGAGTACATCGTGAATTTGATAGACATTGTTAAATTCTTTCTCAATCAGGTTGACTGCAGCTTTCTCATGTTGAGGCAGCGGGTTCGTGAGAACATTGGGATTCGTATCTTTGAAAGATAAGAGCCCGCTCCTAACAAGCTTTTGCACGTCAGATTTGAAATTGAGACAATTCTCTATGTTATGCCCTGGTCCTCCTTGATGATAAGGGCATGTCTGATCCACCTTAAACCAAAAAGGCGGATTTTCCGATACTGTAAGAGGAGACTTAGTCTGGATGTGCTCCTTAGCCAGTAGTAACGGAAATAGTTATGCGTACAACATGGGTATAGGATCAAACCCTGACGGTCGTGTTGTACGGTTGTTATTATATGGAGGACGAACCTGCTGAAGAGGCTATTGTGTCCTTTGCTGATTAGGTTGGCTCTGCGCAACCTGAGGTTGATACGTAGGAACAGGCGCAGGGCTGATAGCAGGAGTTACAGCTGCTACTGGTTGATAACGTCACCTTTGCTTTCCGAGAGAGATATTCCCAATATCTTGCTCTTTTTTCTTAGGGAGAGTACTACCGTATCGTTTTGTACTACTCGATGATCCATCGTCTTTCACTAAACGTCCTTCCCGGACGACTTCCTCAAGACGAACCCCCATACCGACCATTTCGGTGAAATCACTGGGTGCACTGGCAACCATTCTGCCGTAGTAAAATGACCTTAAGGTCTTTAAGAAGATCTTTATCATCTCTTTTTCCTCAAGAGGTGGACAAATCTGAGCGACAATTTCACGCCATCTTTGAGCGTACTCCTTAAAGGTTTCCTTGTCCTTTTGTGACATTAATCTGAGTTGATCTCTGTCCGGTGCCATGTCCAAGTTGTATTTGTATTATTGGACGAAGGCAGTACCAAGATCTCTGAATGTACTAATCGTAGTACGGTTTAAACCCATGTACCATTTGAGTGCGGCACCGGTTAAACTATCCTGAAAGTAGTGAATCAGTAGGTCCTGATTCCTCGTCTGAGCTGACATTCCCCGAGCGTACATCACCAGATGGCTCTAAGGGCAAGAGTTACCCTTGTATTTTTCAAAGTCAGGCATTTGAAATTTGTGCGAAACTTTCACATTGGGGACCAAGCAGAGGTCTGCAGCATCCTTTCCAAATAATTCATGACCACGGATGGCTTGCAGTTCCTTCTGTATTTCCAGGAACTGTTCTTGGAATTCATCCATTCTATCAAACATAGTTTCCTTCTTGCCAGAAGGTATCGGTGGAATTTGTCCTTCCGGGACAGTGTACACCACAGGGGGTGGTACCGTGACTACGGCAGTGAATCTTGGCGTTTCCCGAAGTTTGTAACCTTCAGGAGTCTTCAGTATGCCCCTGGCATCTTCGCTTTCCCGAAGTTTGTAACCTTCAGGCCCATCGGCTTCTGTTATGATTCTCTGATCTTCAGTGATCGGTGGAATATATCCTTCCGGGATATAGTTAACAGGCATGCCCCAAGGACGATCTTTCGGCATTTGATACCTAGGATCATACTTCTCCACTATGGGCGTTGAGGTGATCTCTGAGATCACAGTCCTTTGTAGCTGAGCTTCTGCCATGGCTTGCATGTCGTTACGAAGCTTTCTCATATCCTCTCTTAGAGCGTCGATCTCTTCTTTCAACTCTCTGTTTTCTTCCTCAAGATCATCCATCTTTTTCTGACAATTGGCCCGAGTATTATACGAATGAGACAGTTTGACTCTAGAACCGAGACACAAACGTGAGATTCATAGGTAAGAAGAATACGCGATGTGAGAATGATGAATGCAATGATTATATTAATTGTTTTTTTTTGGTTTAATCAAAATAAACTTCGACAATTAGATTGCAAATATCAAACAGTGGGGAAACCCTTTTTTTATTGAATTCAAAGGATTACAGAAATGGAAATATAGTAGATTACAAGGTGCAGAAACAGAAACCTAAGCTAATGGGTCCTGAGTCTTCTCTGAAGAGAAATCGGGTGCTGATTCTGGTACTTTCCTTTTCTTTGACCGGGGCTCTTGGGCCGTTGTCGGGTTGTCATTCCTTTGCCAGGTGAAAGGAGTGAGCAAATTCCTTTGGTTGTCCTGATTATCCACAGCATGTTGCTCCAAAATTTCAATCAGAGCATCTTTATCTTTCAGTAGTTGCTGTATTTTGATGCACTCCATGTTGAGGGTGCGGTACTTGTTCTTCCAAGACCTCCTCTCCCGTTGAACTTTGTTAAGAGTAACCTGGAGCTTTTCAGTCTCAGTCATGAAGTACATGACAGACTCCCTCGGTGGAAGAACTCCATGACGAGGATAAGGCATCTTTAGCTTGAGAGCTCTAGTTTGCACCCAGTGGAGATAAGGCTCCACTGAGACACAATCCAGTTTTCCTAGAGACTCTCGTCTTTTCTTATGAACATGTTTCCAAGCGTGCACTATTTCCATCTTTAGTGCTCTGTCACTTTCTCCTTCCTTGAAGAAAAGACCTTCCAGATGAGCATTAAGTGGGACATGCCTCATCGGGTATCCAAATTGACGACGAAACAATACCGGATGGTAATTGATTCCTCCCTTAGTTCCTATAAGGGGTACGTTGGGGAAGTTTCCACAACGATTAATGATCCTGATTCCATCATAGATCCTATTGCACCAATCTATATCAGAGTTTATAAGAGACATGATCTTCTGCGACCAACGTAAGGCACTCTTATGATCCCAAAATGTAGCAGACTTGGGCAAATGGGAGATAAACCATTTATATAGCAGGGGTACACAACACGTGATCATTCCTCCGCTGTACAAATTTCCTAAGTGTACAGAATGATACGTATCTGCTAGCAAAGTCGGCACAGGGTTTCCAATGAGAAAAACCTTAATGGAGTTGATATCGACGAAGTTATTAATGTTGGGCAACAAGAATAACCCGTAGGTGAGTAAGACAAAGATGATTTCAAAAGCAGTCACGTTCCCGATACTGGCGAAGTACAGGGCTTTCTTTGTCAAGAACTGGGCTGGCAAACCTTGTATGCCACCCTTAGTGGTCATGTGAGTCCTGACCTCAGACTCGTCCAAATGAATTGCTCTTGCAATGGTCTGATTCTTTGGAATTTCTTCCAGTCCAGAAAATGGAGCTTGATCTGTAATGTGTAGATAAGTCAGATGAGAATATTCCTCCAGCGTTGGTGCTAGCTGGTAATCCGGGAACGTGAAACAGTGATAAACTGGATCGTAAAACTGGATGAGTGCATCCATGATTCCCTCAATCACATGTGAAATTCTGGTACATGTACAGAATTCAGATGTCCTAGAA
The DNA here is from genome assembly GCA_022829125.1 of Lathyrus tuberosus. NCBI lineage: Eukaryota > Viridiplantae > Streptophyta > Magnoliopsida > Fabales > Fabaceae > Lathyrus > Lathyrus tuberosus. The sequence goes on from JALAZF010000439.1 coordinate 665,162, forward strand.
CATGCCGTTCAACATCTGGTCTGACATGATCATAAAGGGCAAGGTATATTGCAAAAATCATGGTACTGAAAAGATAAAGGCAAGACACATAGAATTGTTAACCCAGTTCGGTCGAACACACCTACTCTGGGGGCTACCAAGCCAAGGATGAAGTCCACTATTAGTAGTATCAATTCAAAGCTAAACTACCTATTTACAGCTTATCACTTAATCACCACCTAATGACCCTTCTATCTAGATCCTCTCTAGATATGAGAAACCCTTCTCACTCTCAATCATCGCAATGATGTCTAGCAGTTGATAACCCGCCACTGCATCAACGGCTCTTAACCTATACAACAATTCAGCAAGGAAGACACCCTTCCAAGACACAACTCAAAGTTACTTAAAAGCTTCCTCCAAGAACAATACTCCTCTTACTTAACAGTTTCGAGGATCACACTAACAAACTGTCCAACTCACAGGTCGAGTGGTACAGGAACCAACCCTAATAATAGAACTTTACATCTTTGGTTGCCTACCTAACTAGGTTACAAAACATCTATTTATAACCTATTCCCAACTGGATTTGGGCCTACAAAAACCTAGCAAATGAGCTGCTACGAATCAGCAGAAACTTCTGCTACATAATAGGACTTCAATCTTTAACTTCCTAAAATATCTCCATATTTAGAAAGTGCATATTTTCCCATATTCTTCTCAAATTCAGACTTGAATCTTCAAACCTTTTAATTCAGCGCCACCTGGAATTTGCATATTATTTTCTGAAACTTCTGTATCTGTTAGGATATAACAAAATTCTACATTCTCTTCAGTTCTGGCACGATGTCGAATGAACCTGCATGGGACATCTCGATAGGACATGTTGTTCCAGATGTTAACACTACTTCAGCTCAACATGTTCTTCTTTAGCAAGATGAACAAAACTATATAACATATTGCTGCTATTATTTGTTTTACAAAATTAATGCCAACCCTTAAAATTAAAGAACTAACATTCTCCCCCTTTGGCAAATTTTGGCTAAAACAAATACATAAACATTACAACTCAGATTTCAGCAGCAATCACACTTCTATACTACTTGTCAGTAGTCATCAGCAACTACTGAACCTACCAGTAACCATCAATAGCTACTGTGAACAACAATCCTGGAGAAACATCTTCTAGGGAATATTTGAATGATGTTAGGACATCATGTCTGACAAATTTTTGGCAGCGCATTTCTATGAGCTCCATAACATCACCTTCGAGCATCCCACCACAATTACTTCAGGCAGCACATCAGGAGGTAAGAAGTAGAAAGTCCTGAAGTTATGCACACGAGGAAGAAGATATCCAATACTCCCCCTCAACTCAGGAATCTGAGGAACATTCTTCTACACATTTCTTTTTCCTTTCAAGAAGGATCCAGCTACATAGTAGAAGACTCCTCCAGAAAAGAAGCGTCTGTCTCAACACAAAGGACCAAAGGTGGCATATGAGATTTCTGCACACCTTGCTTGATCAGACGCCCCCAGTCAACCTGTGGCATAAGATGAAACTTAGGAAGTATCAATCTATTAACCCAGGTAACTCAGAACACAAGTCACAACTGTGTTCATAACTCAGGACACAAGTCACAATTTGAACTCAACACCAACTCAAGAATTTTAACACTCTCTTCGCAAACAATTGGAACTGCAGACTCAGTGCAGACTTAGAACAAGGCATCTGCATAACCCATTTCACACACCCTTTCTCCCCCTTTTTAGCCAAAACTTGGCAAAGAAGGCCCTCACAGAACCAGACCCAAGTGACACTTACCCAAATACGAACAAACTCCATAAGACTAGTGAAACAAGACACTCACTTGGCAGGAGGAGAAGAGAGCAGCCCCTATAAATAGCTGACCAGTAACTTAGGAATTAACGAGCCTTGAATATGTCAAGGTTCTTGGTCAAAGAAACGCTATTTTAGGTATCAAAAACCCCATTCAACATTCAATTCCTACCTTCCAAAAATTGCCTTGACTGCCTTAAATGTTTCTCAACTGAATCTTACCATAAATTAAGCCAATAACGTTCCATGCATAGGTAGGGACACGTGTTTTACCTTATCCTTATACCACCGTCCAGAGTAATTCCTTGTTTGGCCCAAGAAAAACATGTCCTGTACCATGTTCTGACATCTTATTAGACAATGTCTGCTTGCTCACAACATTATCCACCCAAAACTCCACAGAACACAAGCACATTTTCTTTTCTGATGGATACTGAGACGACTTCTCTCAATCCCTTCTAGATTCCTTCAAGGCAGTAGAGCAAAACTAAAGTCACCCAAAACCACCAAAACTGCTTTTTAGACCTCTCTCTACACAGCTATGATGTATCCCATCATGAAGTTTGACATCAAACTTGACCAGCGCACATGCTACACAGAAATCTGCACCTTTGCAGTAACAGACCATAGACAACAACTTTAACTCCCCTTGACATGAACAACCAAAGCTCCTTATGAAGATGAACACTTGACACCAGATGATAGCACAATGATATTGCCACATTCTCAACATCAAGAACTGCCACTTCTAGTATTTGTTGAGCATAATCTTACCAGGTTTATACCAAGTCCAACATAAAAGCCCACTTGATTTGGAATTTCACACATATTCCATAACAGATGTCTTTAGATTTATTGCAACACAAGATAAGGATTGCCACCACCTTTCACTTGTATTGGAAGAACCTTCAGCCCTTCTGATCAGATCAAACCACTGACAACACCCTTCTGTCCTTACATTCACAAGCACCTAATGAAGTCTTCATCATGAAAGTAGTCATGCATTGCCAGAACAAACTACTTATCATCAAGATCAGAATCTGCCCATTCTAATCCACATTATGTCAGGACTGCCACTTCAGACACTAATGCAGCTTTTTCCAACTCCACAAGCACTATCCCAGACCTTCATCCAGGATACACAACCAACAATGACATTGTAACATTATGTAGGACATTAGCATTGGATATAAGATCACACCTTCTGCATTTTATTCAGGTAATCACAACCACCTGATCACAACAGAGAGAAATAAACTCTCACATAATTCAGAAATCTGAATTGCATCCACACATCAGATAACTACCAAGCTCCCAACAAGGTATTAGTTATCCAAGAAGGATTCACAAATAGCAGATGATGCTCACTTCTTCATTCACACACTCTTGATACAGTCAGCTGATAAGGCTACCTCAGGTTGTCATCAACCACAACCACTCAGAAAGAATAAATTCCTGAACCATAATATCCAGACTGCAGACTTGCATAATTCTCTAGACAAATACTTAGTCTCCCGTCAAAGTATTTACCCTTATGCATACCATCAATAATAAATACTAAGTCTCCCGTCAAAGTATCTACTATTAGTCAGAAAAAGATTACCTTCTCACACAAGGTATGACAATTTGTTTGACATCTTCTTCTGCACACGTCTGACAACTTTTGATTCTTCTTTATGACAAATTGTCATGACATTTATTCACAAGTTACTTTAACTTGGATCAGTGGCTTGATCTTGGACTTCTTTTTGCGCAAAACAATCTTGGCTGAACAAGCAATAACCACCTGAATTGATGTTCCAACATCAATCTCAGTCACACATCTTCACATAGTTTTTCTGAAGATATCATCTATAGTAACACACGAGGATCACCCATCAGTAGCTGATCAAGCTTCCAGGTTATATCACAACCACATTCAGCAGCAGGAACATCTCAAGAGTCTTCTCACAACATCTTGTCTGACTCAACCAATCTGCCTCCTCTAACCCTTCAGCCAAACTCATCCCAGATAATTTGGATGATACTCCATGCACATGGTCACCAATCAACCCCACCAGTTGATTTAACTCCACAGTGCTTAGCCCTTAAAAGTTCTCCACTACACCAGAACAAGAGTTCCATGCTCTCATAGACTTGATAAATGTCATCAAGTTTAAGTAAACAACCTCCATCCTTCAAGGTCTTCTAAAACATCAGGTATTCTCCCTCAGAATCTGCCAAGAGCACTTCAGAGAATCATACATTCTCCCCTTTAATAGCAGCACAGACTGTGATTAGATCATATCAATCCTAAGCCCACACAGTTAATACATATCTAGCTTCACAAGATCATTCAGAACATGCCTCCAAATAACAGAAAAAAAACATGACCTTTTGATCTTTGACCTTCATGTCCAAGAAGTCTGCTAGAGATAATACTTCTTGAATCTCAGGTTCTCCACTTCTGCAGCAAGGACCATAAATAAACTGGCCACTCACACATCTAAGATAAGTTCCAGGACCAGAAGCTTCTAAAACATACCACCCAGATGCCTCCTCTTCCAGATCAGGAGTAGGCTCCAAACTCATGTGATCAACCCACATTAGTTTAACACCCAGAGCATTTGTTGTGCCATTCCTTCAGACAACATAATTTAGCACAATTCTGGCGTGATGTTCTAACACAAGATAGGATATCATTCCACTGAACACATCAAGAGATCAAAGACTGGAAATTAGTCCTTTTAGGAGTATAGGCAAAAGTAAATTACTTCTCTTCCTCACAACTTCACTTATCAATGCCTTTATGAGTGGACTTGAGCAATAATCTTCAAGTATCGTTGACACTGTAAGTTAAAGCAGTCTTGCATAAATCCCATCACCATAGGATATACATTCAGAGAAGAACAACCCTCTCAGTTACAACCTCAGGAGTTTTCAGATAGATTCGCAGCGGATCAAAATACAAACTCCTCAAAGCCTTCAGGTGTCACATATCAGCCCTAGCATCATAATTCAGGTGACACCACAATACCACAGGTTTGTCAATAAATCAAACCTAACATAACCACAACACAACAGCTTTTCAACCAAACCCCCAAGCTTCCAGCATATGCCACTGCCTGTCACGAACAGTCCATCCTCCACTTCTAGGGACCATTCTCACACCTATATGAACTACTCCAAGTTCAAACAACTTTTCAGTAGAAAGCTTCTACCTTGAACATGAACCAGAAAGTATCTTCCCTCGGATCTCATCCGGATATAGAACAGAATGACCTGCTCTGATACCAATTGAAATTCTGGTACAGGTACAGAATTTAGATGTCCTAGAACATGCCGTTCGACATCTGGTCTGACATGATCATAAAGGGCAAGGTATATTGCAAAAATCATGGTACTGAAAAGATAAAGGCAAGACACATAGAATTGTTAACCCAGTTCGGTCGAACACACATACTCTGGGGGCTACCAAGCCAGGGATGAAGTCCACTATTAGTAGTATCAATTCAAAGCTAAACTACCTGTTTACAGCTTATCACTTAATCACCACCTAATGACCCTTCTACCTAGATCCTCTCTAGATATGAGAAACCCTTCTCACTCCCAATCATCGCAATGATGTCTAGCAGTTGACAACCCGCCACTGCATCAACGGCTCTTAACCTATTCAATAATTCAGCAAGGAAGACACCCTTCCAAGACACAACTCAGAGTTACTTAAAAGCTTCCTCCAAGAACAATACTCCTCTTACTTAACAGTTTCGAGGATCACACTAACAAACTGTCCAACTCACAGGTTGAGTGGTACAGGAACCAACCCTAATAATAGAACTTTACATCTTTGGTTGCCTACCTAACTAGGTTACAAAACATCTATTTATAACCTATTCTCAACTGGATTTGGGCCTACAAAAACCTAGCAAATGAGCTGCTACGAATCAGCAGAAACTTCTGCTACATAATAGGACTTCAATCTTTAACTTCCTAAAATATCTCCATATTTAGAAAGTGCATATTTTCCCATATTCTTCTCAAATTCAGACTTGAATCTTCAAACCTTTTAATTCAGCGCCACCTGGAATTTGCATATTATTTCCTGAAACTTATGTATCTGTTAGGATATAACAGAATTCTACATTCTCTTCAGTTCTGGCGCGATGTCGAATGAACCTGCATGGGACATCTCGATAGGACATGTTGTTCCAGATGTTAACACTACTTCAGCTTAACATGTTCTTCTTTAGCAAGATGAACAAAACTATCTAACATATTGCTGCTATTATTTGTTTTACAAAATTAATGCCAACCCTTAAAATTAAAGAACTAACAACATGGACTCTTAGCAGCGATAGTAAACTTCCGTACTTGGCTCTGAAAGCCTCAGGGTTAGTGATCATCCTTGCTAACCTTCTCAAATCCTCTAGTTTTGGAACCTTGAAGGTGTACTCATGAGTTCTCCTTCTACCGAAATCCATTAGCGTAATTCTTTTCTCTGATATTTGCAATCACAGTCTTAGTTTAATTTGAAAAACAGAGAGACTAGAAGAGAAATTTTTTTTTGAATTTTTAATTTTTTTTAAATGAATGCATGAATGCAGCACATAAAAACATAGAAAAAACACGGGGTCAAAGGGTCGTTGTCATGAAGTCAAGGCTCTACCCATCCCTAAAGGTTTATACTAGGGTGATTTTTTGTACCTGTAATCAAAATCATCAGCTCCTCCCAGGATAACAAATAGCAAGCGGATCGCCAGCGAGCTGTATGAAATCTTAGAGTAAATGCCATTCACCGAGAATAGATCATCAGCCTCAAATGAGGGTAGTATCGCGTGACAACTATTTCTGATAGTTTCCTCACTACAAAAGGGTTGGCTCCTCAGCTTCTCGGACATCACAATCGGCCCATTGCCTATGAGAGGGAATGTGTTGCATTGGTCAGCCTCCACTGAGGTTGATGGTCGACCTCGTCGCCATCACTTATCTTAAGTGTATACCCAATCTTTCCACATGCGGCATCACACGCATTCCCATTAGCAGAAAAATAAACACATATATCAATTAGGAAAAGCAGTATATATTTGTCCTAATGTCCTAGACCTTTTAAAAGCTAAGAATCTTAAGTTCCTAACAGAAAATGGTTCCCCGGCGGAGAGGGACTTATACAATATGTGAGGCCCAAATTTGTTTTGGTTAAAAGGAGATTGGGTCTTACACTCTATTAGAGGCCCAAGATGGTTTTAAGAAATGAAATGGGTCTTACTACTCGAGGGTAGGCCCAGTTGGTTTGATTTTGAATTGGCGATTGCGCCGAGATTTTTGAAAATACAATGGGACTTATACAATAAGTGAGGCCCACTATTTTGGTATTTTACAAAAGGGGGTTAGGTCTTACACTCTATTAGAGGCTCATGAGTGTTTGGAAATGATTTGTTTGAGTGAAAATCAAAGAAACCCTAATTTTATTCTTTAAACGTAAATATTTAAAGAAAATCAATGAAAAATACCAAATAGGTTTGAATAAACCACTTGTGATTTTTGTTTAAGGTTTGAAAAATGAGGTATAAATCACAAGAGGTATTAAAACTCATTTGGTCTTGATTTTTCAAGATGAATATTCATTTTAAAATGTTTAAAAACAAATAAAAATGAATTTATTCACAAAAATACTAATTATATTAAATAAATAATATAAACTTAATTTTTTTGTGGAATAAAATATTTTAACATTTTTGTGATTTTTTGCAAAAAGAACCAATCAAAAATAAAAATTGAAAGAGTTATTAATTTTCCAATTAATTAATAAAACATGAAAATATTGGAAAAAATGGCAAAATGTGAAAAAACACAAAATGGCATAGGTGGGGTTTGAACCCAAGACCTCAAGGTTACAAGGCGCGCGCCTTACCACTGGGGTGGTGATACATCCATTGTTTGAAACAAAACAACAAATATACAAGGCATGACTTGGTTTTAGGCCTGGCCCAAGGCAAGATTTGGCAAGTTTTGGCTCAGAAACGTGAAGGTCATAACTTTCTCAATTCTTAATGGTTTGAGACAAAATTTATATGCATCTGGACCAGAATTTCACAAGGAATCCAATGGTGGTGGTAGTTTTTTCAGATCACACTCCCTCCTCAAAACCCGATAGTGGTTTTGAAAATGACCTATAATTGCATTTTCTATGCTACAACTTGGTACATGCATGGATTACATGGTGAATTAGCTCAAACACAACATATACAACATGTATGAGATGTATATGATCAGTGGACTTCAAAGCATTGCATGATTCAAAGATTCCAAGTTGTGAGGCTTAACTCTTTTTTTGAAATTTTGGAGCTTTTGTGCAATCTATTAAGCCTCTTGTTCCAGAAATGATTTGATGCTTTAGACACACTCAAATGATCCCTTAGAAGCTTTTAGGATGATTGGAATTGGCTGGTACCTGCAAAAACACAAACAGTCCCTTTCTTGCAAAAGGGGTTAAAAGTGACCAAAATAGCAACTCTCTCAAATGGTGTTCCAGATGTATGAAACCATTTGGGACAGTTCAAGGATGATATTTGGAGTGTGTTTGAGGTTTAATCTGGTTTGGAAAGTGACTGAATCAGGACATGGCTTGAAAAATGCACAAAAGGCCTATTTTGAGGTTTTGAGAGATGACTTTGTGATTTTGTGATTACAGGTCACTTGTGATAGTTTGCACAGCTTACATATGATATATGTGAGGTGTGTGTGTGATTGATTGTGATGGAAAAGCTCTCAAGCTCAAGAGCTCAAAGTTGCCTTGCTAAAGAAGGCATTTTTGCCAAGAGAAAGAGGTTTTGAGGAAAGCATCTGTTTGATGGATTTGGTGTACTCAAACTGAGCACAAATAAGCTCTATTTATAGTAGAGCAAGTTTGTTTTGGGATCCACAGTGAATGGCAACTGCAGCAGAGGTTTGGCCAATGTTGTCCAATGGAAATCCAAGTCTCCTCTAGCCATTGACTAGAGGTTAGGGCACAGGGATGTGGTTCCCTTGGTCTTGGATAAGTCTTGACTGAATTCAGTTGATAAGGGCTCAGTCCATGCCACCTTGATGCTTATATTGAATGCTCCAATCCAAAATTGGAGTCTTGTCCCTATTTTGGCAATTCTAGGTTCAACATGCTATTTCTTGTTCCAAAGACTTTGGAGGCTTGGCTCAGTGATTGTCCACTTTAGATTCAATCCTCAGAGGTGTCCAAGTGGATATGAGTGTTTGGATTTGCACAATTTTGGCAAATCGAGCAAAAGTGCAAAATCTGTCTTGCCTTGACAGATTTCAACAAGGCAACTTGCCAATGTTATATCTCATGGCTCAAATTGAATTTGGTAATGTTCTTGGCCATTTTGGAAAGCCCTTATATGATACAACAACTGTTTGATCATATTTGGTTTTGATACTTTTTGAATCCAAGTGAAAAATGTCCCTACATTTGGAAAAAAGTAAGGCAAAATCTGACTTAGTGAAATTTACACCAACTGTTGGAACAAAGTGACTTTTCTTGATTTTGATCACTCCATAACTCAAAATCCATGAGGATTTTGGACATAAGTCAGTATGAAGCTTTTGTAGAGGGAAATGAGATCTACAAATCAAGCTTTGGATGGGAGAAAATGGCTTTGTGGTTTAGGAGTTATGATCCTCCAAAGTTGGTACCCTAGCCACTTTATTTTTAACTTAGAAAAATTTCTAAGTTTTTATGGTTACCCCTTTTACAAGTTATCCAACTTTTCTTGATTTTTCTTGATGAATGATGATTAAAATCATACATTAACATCATTTTAGGGTTAAAAATCCATTTTAGTGAAAAATTTCAAAAAGTCAAAGTTGACTTTTGTGCACAGTTGACTTTTTATCCGATGAATTCCAAACTGTGCAATTCTTTAGGAAATCATGTCCTTGACCTAAATCAAACTTGATGGACATGTTATATGGATGTTATAGAGTGTATTGAATCATGTCTTAGGGCTTGGGAGCATGTCCTGGTCAAAAGTCAAAATTACAGTTGACTTTTCCCGCGAAACCCTAACTGTGGTTCAGATGAAATTGAAACTTGTTGCTCAAGCTTCTTGGATCAATCCATTGTTCCAAATGGATCAATATGGCATATTGGAGATCCTCAAATCCTCTCTTGAGGTCTTGGTTCATGATTGGTCCCAAAAGTCAACTTAGGGGTGAATTAGGTCAAGAAACCCTAATTCCTGATTTTTTATGGTTGCATCCCCTGAGGTAAAATTGACTGGATGCTTGGGTCCATGAGGTTCCATGGAGCATATTAGGTTATTTTTTGGATCTTTGGCTCATGCTCAGAGGAATATTTCCCATCTGGAGGCCCTGGTCGACCAAAACCCTAATTTGGTGACACTGGCGATCTTGAAGCTTGATCCACCTAGAAGGGAGCAACCTTGTGCTTAATCCTTGAAGTGAGAGTCCTCTTGATCCTTAGTATATACTTGAGAGGTTTAGACAAGTTAAGGATCATGTCATTCCTTGATTGATCCTTTGTCTAGAAGCTCTGAGAGGGCTTGAAACCCTGATTTTGATAGTAGTGAATATTCACCCATCTTTGGGGAGACTAAAGGTTCATCCATATTGTGATGATGATTTGCACAATGATGGGAAATCATAGTGGTCAAAATTTGGGGTATGACACACAGGAGTAACAGCAGCAATGGTAGGGTGATTGACATGCTGAGGTCTAGGACGAGGCCCTCTCACTTCAGTCATGACAACATTAGTATGGTCTTATCTCTTCTTCTGGAAGTTCCCATAAGATTTCTTCGCACCATTAGAAGATTCAGCAGCTTTTGATATTTTACCACTCTTGAGCCCTTCCTCGAGTCTTTGGCTGATAGTTGCCAAATCAGAGAAATTGGAGGAAACACTGCCAATCATCCTTTCCCAATAGAACGGAGACAAGGTGTCCATGAACATTTCAGTCAATTCATTCTCTGCCAAAGGAGGTTCAACTTGGGAAGCTAACTCTCTCCACCGCTGAGCATATTCCTTGAAAGACTCTTTCTCATTCTGAGACATATTTTGAAGTTAACGGCGGTCAGGAGCCATGTCGAGGTTGTACTTGTACTACTTCATAAAAGCATTAGCAAGATCCTGGAAGCAGTAGATATTGTTCTGTTCAAGATTCACATACCATTTGAGAGAAGCTTCACACAAGCTGTCTTGAAAACAATGGATAAGCAACTTCTGATTGTTGCTATAAGCAGCCATCTTTCGAAAGTACATGACCAAATGATCCCTTGGACAAGAGTGACCCTTATATTTCACAAACTCAGGAGTTTTAAATTTGGCAGGCATAACAAGGTCAGAAACCAGGCACATGTTGTCTGCGTCCACACTAAAAAAGTCAATACCTTCCACGACTTAAGTCTCTTGTCTATGGTCTGAAACTATTCATGGACAATCTCAGGTTCAACAAAGTCTTCACGGTCTTCACCCTGAGCACTGGCAGCATTGTACTCATAGAGAGGGTTCTCAAAAGGAGCTCGAGTAGTCTGAACTATAGGTCAAGGCTCGGCAAAAATAAGAGCTTGAAACACTGGTCTGACAGTTTGACCAATCATAGCAGTAGATGCAAGAGGAGGAGAATAATTATGGGGTAAACTAACCTCGGGCTAAGTTGAAGGTGGCACCTGAACAGGCTAAGGATCAACACTTGAAACCTCCTGGATAACAGTCCTTTGGGGTTGCTCTCCTCTAGCAATCAAGACCTTGAGCATTTCAGTGAGCTTTGTCATGCTTGACTTAAGATCATCGATCTCCATCTGGATGTTTGCGTTGTGGGCTTCTTGTTCTGACATCTTGCGTTTGTAGTTAGCCCTAGTCCTGTATTTGTGTCGAGGAATCAGCTTGACGACTGAAAGATGACACTGGAAGATAGAGACAATTGGAGATGAGTTGTTGGAAAAGACGGATGTATGCAATGAGTTATGCAAAGATGCAAATGATATGCAATGCGATGCAATAGGATCAAGGGTTCGAGATCACAACATGGGGTCTGGGTAAAGAACCAACCACAGGGTGTGTACTAGGGTTCTTGTATTCGTAGAACAGGGTTCTAAATAGTTCTTAGAGTCAATAACCCATCTTTCGGATATTATCGATTTCCCAAATAACTCAGTAGTCAATAATATTCTCAAGAGAGTCTCGTCCGAGTGTAGTATCGCGTATCAACTATTTTGGGACTACTCCCTTATAGTCATTGCACTACGTCCTAACAAGGCCAAAGTGGGTGAAAAGGTGACTAAAGGTCATCAGTGTCATGGGATCCTAGGTCGAAAGTAGCAATGTTTTCACGAATAACTCGTTCAACACGACTACTCCCAAGAGGGCCTCCACTGAGTGATGGTTTCTCAAGTCAACTTTTTCAGGAATCAACTCCCTCAAAGTCTCCTTGAATATAACATCATCCTCTCATAAGTGTACTCTCAAGTCCGGGTATAGGATTTATCCTCACCACTCAAAGTAACCACCCTGCATACAGAAAAACCCAAGCAGACAAATATATATAAATATACAATAACACATACAAAACAAGTTAGGGGTAACCCTCTTAAAGTTTCCCCAGTGAAGTCGCCATTTCTGTCACGGTGAGAATTAGATATCAAGCTATTAATTAACTTGAATCACAAATCTTAATTCACCACCGATCTTTAATTTATCCAAGGGAAGGGAAAAAGAACGAATAACCCATAAATATGCAATGCATGCAAAGCAAAAGAGAATCTAAGGTTCGGGGGTTGGTTATACCTAGGGAAGGTGTTAGCATCCTAAGTATATGTAGTACTCTACAGGAACCTCTTATTTTATTTGTGTTATTTGTTATTTGTCTGCTAAAGGGTGAAAAGGTACAAGGGATACCTAAGGTGTTAGTCCTAAGTATACTCTCCAAGACATCGCATCTCGTGCCTACGTATCCTGACGGGAATGGAATAAGAGCATTCGTAGTTCCCCTTAATAAGGGTGAGGAACTCTTGGTTGTGGTCAAGGTTCCAAGGGAAAGGTAAGTGTCTATGGCAAGACACCTACACAGAGTGCAACGACTCTAAACCTAAGGCTAAATTAAAAAAGGGGGTAAGTGTTCACAACCATGACACTTACATGGAGTGCAGCGACTCCAATCCTAAGGCTAGGGTAAAAGGGAAGTAAGTTAGTCTTGATCGCATGGTGGCGGGGGATAAGGGAGTTAGTTATGTATTTTTTATGGGCGATGCTATGAAGCGTGTCCTTTTCGAAAAGTTTTAAACAGAAAAGCCAAGTGGAAAAATGATTTGAGATTTGTTGAATGTTTTTTGGAGTTTGAAAAGAGGTTAGATATGATTAAAAAAAAATTGATTTTTTTTGAGAAAAGAGATTTTAGTTTTAAGAGAAAAATACCCGATAAAAGATCGAGATTTGAAAATTGCGTGATGGCGATTGTAAAAGGCAACCGACTTACGAGAGAAGTAGCCATTTCACGTTGGATCAAGGGTTTTGAGAAAAAGTTAGGTCAAATCCTAGTCCCTAAGGGTGATCATAGTAAATGAAACCGCAACCAAAATAAGAGAGAAAGTATTGGCAAGAGGTTGATGGCGATGCTAAAAAGCAGTCAACTTATAAGTTGGGGTATGGCTTGATATATGAATCAAGAATGTTTTGGGTTTGGTTGATGGCGATCGTAGAAATAATCGACTTACAGGGTTTAAAGTGGCTTGATTAAATCAAGAATTAGTTTTAAAAGCAATTCTAAAAATACGGAAATAAGATGCATACACAATATTAACATCACACATCAAATGAATCAAAACGTAAATTGGAAAGAAAAGTGCACGGATTAAAATCGTGACGCAACTACGCGAATGAAGGTCGTGTGCGCGAAAACGTGCAAGGCTACCACAAAAGTTAAATTCGGATTTAATCATAACGATGTCGGATCGTTGTTCTTACCATAAAAACACAAAATTGCTACCGCGTAAGTGGTCATCGCAAATCGGATCAAGAAACAACATGGTAATAATATTAAATAAAATCACAAACTACAAATTAAAACGTGAATCGGTAAGTGCAAAAGTGGATTGCCACCATGCTAAACCGTCTGACGCGAGTAAAATCGAAGTACAACAATAACCAATCATAGAATCGTACATAAATCAATAAGATCGACCAATAATTTGCTACACTCAACGTGATCATCGCAATGGATCCAAATCGTGCGGATATGAATTTATTAAAAAGAAACGCAAAGAAAAAGGAATTTTAAATGTGATAAAAACTCAACAATGTTGCTAACGCGAAAATGCGATCATCACAACTGGATCGAACTAAACACAAATGTCACGCATCATGCATACAAATGTGTAAATAACGTATCGACACAATTCGATCCGAATAATATAGTCAAAACCATAAATTAAAACATTATCATATTTAATATATATATATATATATATATATATATAACAAAACGTGACAGTTAGTATCAAACTATATAATATATACATATATGATAATAAGAAGTATTAAAAGCATAGGAAATATGTTGATAGTAATGCGAAACGAAAGCTGACAGCACCCATTGAAATAATAACATATAATTGAACAGTGTCGTATTTCTTTCCCATTGAAACAGTGATACAACATATATATTATATAGTAGGAACTACCTGTATATTGTATGATAACAAAACAAGTATCGTCGTCCGCCGTTTATGATCTATCTTCTCCTCCTCCGGTCCCTTCCGGCCCAAGGTATACTGAGGCCCGAGGCGAATTTTAAAATACCGTCTTTAAAATTTTTATATTTATATATTCTGAAAATTAAGTTATATATTAATTTATTATAATTAATTATATTTAATATTTTTTAGTTGATAATAAAATCATTATATTCTATTTTATCTGAAAAAAAGTTGAACTTAAATAAATTTTTATTTATTTTTAATTTAACTATTATTTATTCTTTTAATTTATATTAGTTAGCAACTTTTCCCACTTTAACAATATTAAATTAAATTTTTACTAATCAGAGATCAAATAAAGCTCGTCTATATACATTAAAGAAAAGTTAATTTTAAATAAATATTTACTTATTTCTATTTTAACTATTATTTATTATTTTTATTTTGACTATTGTAAGTTAACTATTCTCATCTTATTTCTAATTTAATTATATATATATATATGAGTTATTATTATTTATTTTTATTCAATTTGTAACAATTTTTAAAAGATTCAAACCACCGCAGACTTTGCATGTTAAAAGGTAACTAAAGCACAATATTAAAAACACAAATAAGTTTAACAGTACAAGCAATGAATAATATTAAATGATAGAAAATAATATTTGGAGGCCCAAGGCGGTGGCCTCAGTCGCCTACCCCTTGGGCCGGGCCTATATATATATATATATATATATATATATATATATATATATATATAAAAGGAGACAATTAAGTTAGGCTATTTTTAAATTGACCACAATGTCCGTAGAGCCCAAATTAAATAATATTAATACTAAATAAAATTTAAACAATTAAATTAATTAAAATAAATTTAAGATAAAAACTAAAAAAATTCTATTTATTTATTCTAAACATTTAGACAAAAAAATGTAAAAATAAACGGACTTCAAATAAATAAAAGTCGGCCGTCCAAGTGTTCAAAAAATAAATCGAGTGCACCAAAATAATCATCGCAAAATAAATGACTCAGAAAAATACAGCGTTTGGTCAGATTTTAAAATAAATTTTGACCCGTTAAAATGCTCAAACTGATCAAAATGCGACGAAAAATGGTCGAAAAATTAAAACGAACACGTCGGATTAAACTACGTGAATCATAGATTAATATAATTGACGTCTGCAAACTCGATTTTAAAATTTTTCGTCCACTGATTTTATGCACCATTGAAATTTATTTTGACCAGTCTGTCTGTAAATCTGAGAAATTATTTCGACTGATATTTTAAACAATATGCGAGATGAAATGCATGATATGCTGTACAGATGATGCAAAATTAAAATAAAGTCAGTTAATTGAAAAGTTTAAAATGCCCAGACAAAATTGGGGTATGACACTGACTGCTCGGGTTATTATTTAGATCCACTCTTTAGTATACAATCTAAAAAACTTTTCCTGGTGAGATGGCTCCACTATTTCCTTCCACAATTGCATTGGGATGCTGCAGCCCCGAAGGGCATGGACCACCATTTCAATCTTGTCTTCACAATCTTGAAAATAAGGATCTCCAATCCCCAAGTGAGCCAAAAAACTATTAGTTTTTATCCTAGTATGGTTAAGCATCTATATAAAGACTCTCACTTTTTCACAAGTGTGAATTTTCCAAATTTTGCTCCAACTGTCATTTTCCATTCCTAGTACAACCTGACTTATAACTTTAAAAGCTAATGAAATGGAGAACTTACTAGAATTTGTCCCTCCCCATAAGCATATGTCTTCACCCAACTCAATCCTAGGAGGCGACACTGCTTTGACTCTATCAACCATTTGAGCTGGAAACACTTGATGTATCTTATCCCAATATTAGTCCCACGTCTGACTAACAAGATCCTTGACCTTGAGCAACTATTATCTGCTAATAAAGCCTTTATGGTCTATGATGCAGTGATGATAGATTCAATCCAACAGTCTGTCAAAGCTCTAGCTATATGACCACTACCAATATTCCAATAAGTCATGCTTTCAAGAGTATGCCAAATCTCACCAATACTCTTCCATAGGCTCGATTCATACGCCAAATCTCGATTATTATTATTGCATCTAGCATACTTTCCTTTCAGCACTTCACACCATAGAGCTTTGTCCCTGGTTTAATATTCCATCCGAGCTTAGCAATACAAGATTTGTTCATCTCACTAAGTTTCCTTATAATCATGCTTCCTTTGTAACTCCGTAAACCCCAAAATACTTCTTTTATAAAAACATGCAGAATCATTTTAATTTAGAGACAGGATGTCACATATTTTCTCAACATAAAACATCTTTTTCAAAAATTATAATAAAACAGTGAAACTCAAAACATCATTTCAACTTTAATTGTCTCAAATTATAAATTACTTCATTTAAATAAAAGATGTGAGATATTGGATCGAACTCTAGTTAAGCATATCGTCGAAGTCTGCTCACATGTTGTTGTCGAAGACCTACATGCTGTAGTCGAATTGTGTTCTAGTATGTAGTTGTCGAATTGGGCCTTGTGTTAAGGATCCAACTGTTTAAGTTAGCTTGTACCATAAGTTAGCTTGTACCATAAGTTAGCTTGTAATGGGTAATTGTTAAAAAAACCTATTAGTTTAGTATGTTAGGTTTATCATAAATAACATACTAGTCTCTCATCATAAGTGTAGTGTGACAAATCCTAATTAGGGCGAGAAGGTTATTTATTATTCTTGAGTACTTGTAATCTGATTTAAAGAGAAAGTAAAGAATATCACTTATAATCAATCCTTGTTGTTCTCCTTGTTTTTCCTTAATCTTAATCCTTGTGTGTTTCTTGCCTACAAAGAAACCGTTTATACTTTGTTTAAAGGCATCCTAATTCACAACAAATTGGTGCGGTGGACGTGGAAAAGATGCCTTCAACAAAGTATGAGATTGAAAAGTTCACCGGAGTGAACGATTTCGGTCTGTGGTGCTTGAATATGAAAGCCCTTCTGGTTCAGTAGGGTTGTTTGGAAGCGTTGAAGGGAGAGGAAGCCATGGACGCTGAGTTAACGGAAAAAGAAAAGACAACCATGATAGAGAAAAGCACGCAGCGCAATATTGTTGAGCCTTGGTGATAAAGTTCTTCGATATGTATCAAAGGAGACTACGATATTGGGCTTATGGTTGAAACTTGAAAGTTTGTACATGACCAAATTTCTGATGAATCGACTCTACCTGAAGCAAGCTTTGTATTTATTCAAGATGAGTGAAGACAAAGTGTTGGCTGAGCAGTTGGATATGTTCAACAAGCTGAATCTTTATCTTGAAAATATTGATGTGAAGATCGACGATGAAGATCAAGCACTGTTGTTGTTGTGTGCTTTGCCCAAAACACATGCTCACTTTAAAGAAACTCTCCTGTATGGAAGGGAGTCCCTGAGCTTTGAAGAAGTTCAATCAGCCTTGTACTATAAGGACTTGAACGAATGAAATGAGGATAAACCTTTGGCGGTTGGTGAAGGTTTGGCCGTTAAGGGAAATTTTTTGCGAAAGGATGGTAAGTTTGACAAGAAGAAAGGTAAAAGTCAACATAAGTGTTATAATGGCGAAACATCAGGTATTTGATGCTATCATTGTAAGAAGGAGGGTCACATAAGAAAGGTGTGTCCTAAACGCATGAAAGATCATGGAGGTAAAGATAATGGCAACGCAACCACTGTTTAAGATGACTTCGAGTCATCTGATGTCCTTGTGGTTTCAAGCGGCGACTCAAGAAAAGAGTGGATTATGGATTCAAGTTACACTTGGCATATGACTCCAAACAGAGAATTGTTCGAGGAGCTATGTGATCAATATGGTGGATCAATGCTGCTGGGAAACAACAAAACTTGCAAAATTGCAGGTATTGGATATGTGAGATTCAAGCTCCATGATGAGTCAATAAGGTTATTGACTGAAGTCATGTATATACCTAATTTGAAGAGAAATTTGATTTCTCTTGGTGAATTCGATAAGAAGGGATATGTTTTTCAAGGAGAGAAAAATATCCTAAGAGTCGTGAAGGGGTCAAAGGAAGTCTTGAGAGGCGTGAAGAAACAAGGCTTGTATACCATTGAGGCTGAAGTTGTTAGTGGTTCAACAAATGTTGCATCCATGAAACCTTTGTCGAAGACAGAAATTTGGCACATGAGATTGGGCCATGTCAGTGAAAGGGGTCTGGCCGAATTGGGGAAACAAAATCTGTTTGGAGGAAATAAAGTCAAAAAGCTAAAATTTTGTGAACCCTGTGTACTTGGAAAATCTTGCAGAGTGAAGTTCAACAAAGGAAAACAAAGAACTCATGGATCCCTTGATTACATCCATGCTGATCTTTGGGGGCCTGCAAGGTGTCCATCACATTCAGGAGCAAGGTATTTTCTATCCATAGTCGATGATTATTCCAAAAAGTTATGGGTATTCATCCAGAAGACTATGAATGAAAATTTTGAGAATTTCAAAGGTTAGAAGACTCTGGTCGAAAATCAGACTGGCAGAAAGGTCAAGAGGTTGACAATCGACATTGGCCTTGAATTTTGCAATGAGGCGTTCGATAGATTTTGTACTGCCTCAGGTATTACAAGGAACAAAACTATTGCAGGTACTCCACAGCAAAATGGTTTGGCATAAAGATTTAACCGAACTATTTTGGAAAGAGTTAGATGCATGTTGACTAGTGTTGGGTTAAAGAAGGTGTTTTGGGCTGAGGCTGTTTCGACAACAACATATCTGATAAACAGATGTCCTTCGACTGCATTAGATATGAAGACACCTGAAGAAGTCTGGTCAGGACATCCATCTAGTCTCGACAGACAGAGAGTATTTGGTTGTGTTGCCTATGCTCACATTAGGCAAGACAAGGTCAAACCTGGAGCTCTGAAATGCATGTTCACGGGATACCCTGAAGGAGTCAAAGCTTATAGGCTATGGTGCCTAGAGCCAGGTCACAGGAGGTGTATCACTAGTCGAGATGTAGTTTTCAATGAAGCAGAGATGACCTTCAAGAAAACTGATGATGCTGACGAAGAGCTGGAACAATGAGAGATTTCTTTTGAGGTGGAGCATTTTGATGCTGAATTGTGTATCCCATAAGAAGTCGAAGAAGAAGCAAAAGCTATTGTCGAAGATGAGGAGACTGATAATGACTACCTGCTAGCAAGATATAGGTCGAGGAAAGTCATCAAGCCACCTCAGAGACTTGGGTATACAAATCTTATAGCTTATGCCTTAATCTCTACAAGTGAGGTTCTCAACGAAGAACCTAGAGACTATAAGGAAGTTATGAGGATTCGATAGAAGATTGAATGGCTGAAGGCCATGGATGATAAGATGAAATCTCTTCATGATAACAACACCTAGGAACTGATCAAGAAACCTGCTGGAGCCAGTTTAGTCAGCTGTAAATGGATTTTCAAAGTTAAGGAAGGAATCAAAGGAGTGGCGTTGAAGAGATACAAGGCAAGATTGCTCGCTAGGGGGTTCACTCAAAAAGAAGGTGCTGACTTCAATGATGTGTTCTCTCCTGTTGTGAAGCACATGTCTATTCTAATGTTGCTTTCCCGGTGGCACAGTTTGACCTTGAACTAGAACAGATGTGTAACACCCCAAAATTTGTCCTCTTATTTATTCCCAATAAGTGGCTTATGTTTCACCTTTTCATATGCATAAAGGTCATAAGCATCACACATACATCATTTTCCCAAGGCATGGGATCAGAGGTTTCCATGGCACGAATTGTTCAAAGCAAAGAGAATAAGGCTCCTCAAAGCCAAGACATCCCATTTGATTCATAATTTCATTAAGAAGGATTTCAAGTGGTCAGATGGTTGAAAATCAGACAAATTGGAAAAAAGTCAACTGATCAAGAAATAAGTCAACTCTCGATTTTTGGGTCAAACTCATGTTCATCATGTCAAATATGGTCCTTAAATGGAATTTGGTCAAGAAATATCAAAGGAATAAGGAAAAATCGAGAATTTTGGAAAGTTACCATTTTTGGAAAAACAAGGGTTTTAGAACTTTCCATTTTGGGAAAGTTTTTCATGCCATGAAACCAACTTTATGGTCATTTTTCTCTATAATCCAAGCCTCTTCGATTAGTCCGTATTTCCCAACTTTTGGTTGGTAATCTTTGTTTGGTATCCTTCATCCTAACTCTTGGTTGGTAATCATAGGTTTCATCCCGACTATTGGTTGGTATCTTTCATTGTGAGTACGCCTTTGGTCGGCGCCCTCGTTATCCTAACTCTTGGTTAGTATTTTCTTTCCCAACTCTTGGTTGGTAATCTTTGTTTGGTGTCTGTCATCCTAACTCTTGGTTAGTATCCTCTATTTCATCCTAACTCTTGGTTAGTATCCTCTATTTCATTATATCTCTCAGTTAGTATATCCTTTCCCAACTCTTGGTTGGAGCCTTTCGTTATGAGTTTGCCTTCGGTCGGCGTTCTCGTTATCCTACCTTTTGGTTAGTATCTCTCATCCTAAGTGTTGATTGGCGTCCCCGCCATCCTAACTATTGGTTAGTTTTGAGTTTTCCCTCGGTCGATGTTCCGTATGTCCGTTATCCTAACTCTTGGTTAGTACCCGTTACCCTAATCTCTTGGTGAGTATCTTTTATCCTAACTTTTGGTTAGTATTCTTCATTGTGAGTTCGCCTTCGGTCGGCGTCTTGTCTATCCTGACTCTTGGTTAGTACAATTTATCCTGACTCTTGATTGGTATCTTTCGTTATGGGTTCGCTCTCGGTCGGCATTCCGGTTGTTCTAATTCTTGATTAATGTTCCCTTATCCTAACTTTTGGTTAGTACCCGTCATTTCATTCTAACTTTTGGTTAGTATCCTTCCTTTATCCCAACTTTTGGTTAGTACCCTTCATTTCATTCTAACTTTTGGTTAATATCCTTCCTTTATCATAACTTTTAGTTAGTATCCGTTATCCGGTCTCTTAGTCAGTTTCCTCCATCCCAACTCTTGGTTGGTAATCTCTTGGTCAATAGCTTGTGTCTTAATATCTTGGTTGGTTACCCCTGTTCCGACTCTTGGGTGGTGTATTATCTCTTTCCCAACCATTGGTTGGCAATCTTTGGTTTTATCTCAACTTTTGGTTGATACCCTTTGTGAGCTCGCCTTCGGTCGGCGACTCCGTTATACTAATTGTCGATTAGTGTCCCGTATCCCAACTATTGGTTGGTACTTTGTCTTGTACCCTAGAGCGTGGTAGATATCACGTCCTTTATTCCCACTCTTGGTCGGTGTCCTTTGTCAGTGTCCTTTTCATCCCAACTCTTGGTTGGCGTCCTTTGTTGATTCATCTATCATCTTTCGCCATCTCAACTTTTATCTGGTATCCATTATCTTTGAGTCCACCTTCGGTTGGCAAACACTTTATTGTATATCTTCCCTCAGAGTGCAAATATTCAGGTTCTTTTGTATTCAATCACCTTCTACCTTAAACGTCTGAAAGTCGTTGCTATCATCCCTTCAAGTTTAAGTTGATTGAATAAGGGCAGCTGTAACACCCCGAAATTTGTCCTCTTATTTATTCCCAATAAGTGGCTTATGTTTCACATTTTCATATGCATTTAGGTCATAAGCATCACACATACATCATTTTCCCAAGGCATGGGATCAGAGGTTTCCATGGCACATATTGTTCAAAGTAAAGAGAATCAGGCTCCTCAAGGCCAAAACATCCCATTTGATTCATAATTTCATTAAGAAGGATTTCAAGTGGTCAGATGGTTGAAAATAAGACAAATTGGAAAAAAGTCAACTGATCGTGTGTATCTCGAAGCCTGTAGGTAAGAGATGTATTGTTCTTGGAGGAAGCTGTTAAGCAACTCTAAGTATTGTTCTTAGTCATGTGTGTCATGTCTAGGTATTGTCATTGAAGTGTGTCTTCTACTTTTCTGTGATTGAAGAGTTGTTGGAAATCAAGTTGTTGATGCAGTGGCCGAGGTGTTGACTGCTAGACATCATTGCGATGATTGGAAGTGAGATGGAGTCTCTTACCTAGAGAGGACTTAGGTAGAAGGGTCATTGGGTAGTTATTAAGTTAGGATATTGTCAACTGGGATTGTTGAGTCTGTAATTAATACTGCTAATAGTGGACTTCCTTCCTGGCTTGGTATGCCCCCAGATGTAGGTTGTTAGACCGAACTGGGTGAACAAATTCTGTGTGTTGTTTATGAGTTTTAGTATTGTTATTGTTTATACCTTGCCATGTTATCTGTAACAGACCAGATGTCTCGACATCCTGTAGGACATCTGGGATCTGTCATACCAGAATTTCAATTGGTATCAAAGCAGGCATCCTGTTCTGTTTCTGGGTGAGATCCTAGGGAAGATACTTTCTGGTCATGGGCAAGGTAGGTGGTACCTACTGAAAAGTTGTTTGAACTTGGAGAAGTTTATATTGTTGTTTGAATAGTCCCTAGAAGTGGAGGATGGACTGTTTATGACATGGTGTATTTTGGACCTGTCTGGATTGTCGCTTTGGTGGTGAGCTGCTGTGTGGTTTGATTTATTTTCAAACCTATGTTGACCTATTGCACATGGATTGAGGTGGTTGTGCAAAGGTTATTAAGTTTTGCCTGAAGGTTATTGAGGGGTTTTCTTTATCTGTGTTCCGCTGCTTATGTATCTGTTAGAAAACTCCTGGTGGTTTTGTGCGTTGAGGCTGCAACACTCTGTTCTCCTCTGAAGGTGTATCACATGGTGTTGTGATACTTGAGGATAATATTGACTGACTTATTAAAGTGACCAAAGATACTTGAGGTTTGACCCAAGTCCACTTATAAAGGCATTTTCAATAAGTTTGTTGATGAGAGATCAGAAGGATGCAATTTATTTTTGCTTTCTTCTCTGAAAGACCATCCACAGGTCTAAATTAAAGGATCCCATGGTGTTGTTCTTGAATGATGTTCTACCAGTTGTTGTGACATCAAACCAGCAGAGTGTGCAGAATCTTGTGGATAAAGATTTGGCATTGCAAATGTGTTTGGAACTTACTCCTGGCTTGCATAGAGGAGGTTGACTGTTGTCTTCCTTGTGGGAATGTCATCCAAACCATCTAGGATGAGCAGTTGTGTTTGGAGCAAAGAGGAGTTGGTGTTTTTTTTGGGACCAAAAGATTATGGTTCCCTGGTATTTGCATGAGAAGGTTCTTCTTAAGTTGGAGTTCAGTTGTGTGGTGTCCTCACATAATGGAAGAGCATCCTTGTAGGTTGAAGTGTTGGGAGAAGCATATTTTTTTAATCTGTTTGTGATGACCAGTCAATATTGTTTTTGCTCCAGAAACCTGTTAGAGGGAATCTCCTCTTTAGGTGCAGAAGGATGGTATCCAACATCTCAAAGTCAGACAAGAGGTCTAAACATTAGAAGTTTGAGAAGAAGATTCTTGAGATGTAGAGTATGCAGGTTCCTGCATATGTGTATGATCTGGTTTTGAAGGTTGGTCAGCTACTGATGGTTGATCCTCTTATGTCCCTTGCAAGAGATGTGTGTGGATTACTATGGTGGTTGTCTCCAAAGCCATGGTAGTTGTTTAATGTGATTTAGACTGATGTCAGAACTGATGTTGAAACATCATTTCAGTTCTTTGCTTTCTCAGCCAAAGAGAGTTAGTTGTGCTCATGGTGGAGTATCAGGTCAATCCACTTACCTAATCTGAAGTGATCAGTGGTGTGGATTGATAAAAGAGGGATCAGCTAGTGCCACAAGTGTGCAGGAAAAGAATGTCAGACCATACCAAATGTCGTACCTTGTGTGAGAAGGTTACCTTATCATATATGATAAATAGCTTGACAGCAGTTGAGTATTTGTCTGTTTTTGATAAGGTTGTGCATCTAACCGATAGTGAATACTCTGACGGGAGCTGAGCGTTTATCTAAGAGGTTGTGCATTCAACTAATGACAATATACATTGACGGGAGACTATGTATATGTCTGATGTAAAAGTGTAGGACTGCAGAAGTGTTGAGAATTTACTTTTCTCTATGAGGCTGTTTATTTCTCTATGTGGTGTGTTGGTGTGTGATGACCTGGGATTATTGCTTAGCATCTGTTCCTAGTAAGTATTGTGGTGGTGATGTTGAAGATGAAGATGGAAGACTATGAAGACATCATAATCTTGATGGTTACAACTTGGATCAGTTTATTTCTGATCTAAGTGGTTTGGAGCATGGTGTTTGCTCTGGTTGTGAAGGTCGAGGATAAGTGGCAGTTATCTCTGGCTTTCTACTGACGGCTCTACTAAGGGAAGTGACATTCTTTAGTATTGCTATGGGGTAGTCTTGGACTACTTATTTTCTGAAGATTCAGATATGGTAGGTTTGAAGTCTTTGGAGTTTCTAAGCAGGATGGAGGTTATTTACTCAAACTTGATTGTTGAATCAAGTCTATGAGAGCATGGAAATCTGGTTCTGCAAAGGGAGGAGGTTCTTCTGAGTGGCAGAAGGAGGAGCTGAATTCAACAATTGGATGTCATAATGTTCTGACATCTAGCTTAACATCAGAAGTCTCAGCTGGTGATGTGGCACATCAGCTTATGATAGGGTGATCTACAGGAATGAACAATAGGATGTTTCAAAAAGATCGTTCTCATGGCAGTTTGCGGGAGCTGCAGGGAGGAGGAGATGTTACATGACCATGGCTTAGGGAGTCTAAGTGTGTTTGTTATTGAGCAATTGGAACATGTGACTTGAAGATCAATTTTCCTTGGTGGATCAGGATATCTTTGTGAGAGTTCTAACAAACGTGAAAAAGGTCAAAATGTGGAATTTGGTTGATCTTAGAAGTGGATTCGAAGAATCAAGATAATCAGAGTGTGGCAGCTAGTTATTATTGAGGATTGTCTTGGAACAACTTACTCTTGGGGAGAAGGGTGATGAGTTGAAGACTCAAGGAGATTATTCGTCTTGAAGGTGGATGAGAGTTTATTTCTCTAGTTCTTTGGATTACTATGCCATAGTAAGTCCAGTTGGTGGAGCATATCAAGAATCATGGTGATGATGTCTTGGTGTGTGGCAGATGTTCTAACTTGTGTTGGGACATTATCTGGTTGGATATCCTTGGTGAAGGATGATTATGCTCTGGTTCAGAAGCGTGGTGCCTACATTATGCCTAAGGAGCGTCTACATAGTCATACAGGAGAATGATGAAGTAGAAGGTCTACCTTGGATGGAGAGTGTAGAGAAGACTGAAGTAGATCAGGTATTGATTGATTGGAAGTCTGAAGATGAAGAGTATGATAGGGAGTGACTACATTTGGAGAGTTGGGGGATCTACGTGACTTTGATCCTTATCTAACAGTTTGTTTAAAGGAGGATGGTGTTTCTTATGTTCCTCACGAATAGCCTAATTGTAACTTCATGTGGAGTTGGATGCTCAAGCATTATTATCAGAAGAGGTATTTCTGACTATGTGGATTAGAATGTGGAGATTCTGAGCTTGTTTTTAGTAGTATGGTCTGGCAAAGCATGACTACTAATTTTGAAGACTTCACTAGTATCAACAACTACTAGTGAATGTAATGGAAGAGGGATTGGGTCATATGATGTGATCTGATCAGAAAGTTTGTTTTAAGAGTTGTTCTTTCTTCTGCTGCAAGTATCTCTTGAAGAGATTGAATCTCAGTAAAGCTTTTAAGTAAGCTGAGAATTTATGGGGTCTGTATGAGCATGAAGATGTTCATGTGCTTGAACTGAGGATTGGTGTTTTTGTTTCCTTTGTGTGCCTCAGGAGGAGTAAAGTGGTGTTTTGTTTGATGTTTATGATGTCAGATCAGATGTCATGACTTTATGTCATGCGTGTACTACTGCTTAGGAAGAGTAGTTACTTTTTTGTTGCTGAACTTGTGCAACTATTTAGGGAGAGCATGATAGTCTGTCATGCCTGCTTGCTGCTGCTGAAAAGATGTGGAACTCCTTACTGTGTCTGGGAGAATTTATTTTTCTCTGCAGTTTTGTTTGGAAGAACTCTGTAGAGGTCTTTGTTGATGGGAGATGTCACACTTGTCTTGGTGTGTGTTATTAATTCAAAGTAAGAGGACTTTACTTAGAGTGTAGTGGAAGGCAGTGTGTTTATGCTTCAGAACTTGTGGGTGATTTGGTGGTGGTTCTTGTTAAATGTACTAGTGTTGTTTGAGGATCAAGCATTATGTGAATGCGTTCAGCAGGTGTGTTGAACAGAGGGTGCGATCTTGAAGACATGAAGATGAGTCTTATGTTTTCCATTCATTTAAGGTGTTCATCTTGCAAAGGAGCACTGGTTATCTTAGATAGGGGGAGTTGATCTTTTGTTGTTGAAGTAGTGCAGTTGTTTGTGGCTCTGGTGAGGGTGTTATGTCAGATAAGATGTCGTGACATTGTGCTACTAGTGAAGTTCATGGTGGACATGATAGTTTATACCTGGTGTGTTAATAGATTAAACCAGAAGTTTAGACACGATAGTTTACCCCAATGCTTGTCAATGTTTGGCCAAAAAGGGGGAGAGAAGTAGGTTTGTTCAGCTATTGTGAGATATAGAATAGTCTGTTCTGGTCTGAGTATATTGGTTGGATGGTTTAGAGTTTGCCTTTGGAATTTTTTTTGTGCTTGCTGCTATGTTCAGAGTTTGTTCAATTATGGCTAAAAAGGGGGAGAGTTAGCCTAGTGTTGTTGTTTGCTGTTGCCTATCAGTTTGCTGTGGTTCTTGTTTTGAGGGGAAGTTTTGTGTTGTGCAGCTTTGGAAGTTGTTGCTGCTGTTTGTATTGTTTTTTTTTGCTGCTGGTATCTCTGGTGTTGGCTGAGATTGTTTTAGCCAAAATTAGCCAAAGGGGGAGATTGTTAGTTCTTGTATTGGCTGCAATTTTGGTAAAACAATGTTGTTGTTGAAGATGTCATTTGTCTGATGTCTTAACATGAGTTCTTAACATTCAGTTTATGTTAAGTTATTTAGGGTTGCAGTTTTGTGTGCTGATGTTAAACTTAATGTCTTGACATCAGTTGATAGAACATCAGAACATCAGTCTGTTGTGTTTTGTTAGGGTTGCGTGTATCAGTTTATTTTGAGAGATCTGGTGGAGAGATTGCAGGCGAACATCTTGGTAAAGATATATTCAGTTGTAATCAGATATGGAGCAGATCTTGTTGCTGTTTTTAGGGCTGAAAGATATGAAAAGATTTGAAG
Organism: Lathyrus tuberosus; assembly: GCA_022829125.1. Lineage (NCBI taxonomy): Eukaryota > Viridiplantae > Streptophyta > Magnoliopsida > Fabales > Fabaceae > Lathyrus > Lathyrus tuberosus. The sequence continues at coordinate 692,856 of JALAZF010000439.1, forward strand.
ATAAAATCTGTTTTTAAATTCAAATCAAATCTGTAATTTTATAATGCACAAGCCCAATGTAAGGAATGTTTCGGGGAATACTATTGGAGAACTTTGTGGAGCTGATTTAGACATATGGAAGATTCAAGATAAAATCAAGAGAAGATTGAGTATTTAAATATGGAGATATTTTAGGAAGATTTGATTGAAGATCTAATTTGTAGGAGAATCTTTTGCAGATTTGTAGCAGCTGATATGTTGTGATTTGAAGCCCAAATTCAGTTGGGTTTAGGTTATAAATAGAAGCATTGTAACCTAGAAAAGCAAGTCAGCCATCATGTAAATTATAAGGGCTGTGTTGGTTGATGAACCACCCGGTTTGTGGGATGGTCATCGTGTGTATCTCGAAGCCTGTAAGTAAGAGATGTATTGTTCTTGGAGGAAGCTGTTAAGCAACTTTAAGTATTGTTCTTAGTCATGTGTGTCATGTCTAGGTATTGTCATTGAAGTGTGTCTTCTACTTTTCTGTGATTGAAGAGTTGTTGGAAATCAAGTTGTTGATGCAGTGGTTGAGGTGTTGACTGCTAGACATCATTGCGATGATTGGAAGTGAGATGGAGTCTCTTACCTAGGGAAGACTTAGGTAGAAGGGTCATTGGGTAGTTATTAAGTTAGGATATTGTCAACTGGGATTGTTCAGTCTGTAATTGATACTGCTAATAGTGGACTTCCTTCCTGGCTTGGTATGCCCCCAGATGTAGGTTGTTAGACCGAACTGGGTGAACAAATTCTGTGTGTTGTTTATGAGTTTTAGTACTGTTATTGTTTATACCTTGCCATGTTATCTGTAACAGACCAGATGTCTCGACATCCTGTAGGACATCTGGGATCTGTCATACCAGAATTTTAGTCATTTTTCTCTATGATCCAAGCCTCATTTGGAAATTATTTTGGAGACGAAAGTTGTAGCATGGATTCCAAGATTTCCAACCATATAAAGGATATTCCATTTGGATTTCTAGATCAAGAGTTATGATCAATCAAAGTTGGGATTATTAAGTTGTTCAACGAAAAAATTCTTAGTCCCAATATTCAGTGTTGTGACCATGTTTTCAATGACATTTTTCATGGTGTTCCAGACCTCAAATCCAATTCTTTTTGACATCAACTTTGTTCTATCAAATACCATCTTTCCAATGACATCAAAATCATGCAAATTGGTCCATTATCCTTTAAGAAATTCATCAATAAAGACACCTTCATGAACACTTTTTCATGCCATAAACCATAAAAATTCCATTTTTTTAAGTTACAAAATTTGGTAAGCAAATTGTGTTGGCTATGCTAACTATCATCTTACACCATTATTGTCATCATAATTCACTCCATGGAAACTAAAATACACCACCCACATAGTAAAATTCATACACCACCATAAACCTTCATTTTTCCAACTTTCACTAAACCACCTCTAACCAACTTTTAACCATGCTTAAGCTTTTAACCATACCCTAACACACCATATAAATTCCCATTCACCTTCTAACAGAAGTTAGTTACACCATTAGAGAGCAAATAGATCAAAAAACGAATTTCACACCCACAACTTCCATCTCCAAGATCTCTCTCATCTTAAGGTTTTTTTCTGGAATTCTTTCACCATCTTCATCATCTCATGGAGTAGAAGCTACTGTTTGCATTGATTCTTAACTGTAACCATTGTATCATCACCTACTAGTTCATCTTCTTCCATTATCAATTTGCAATTTTTTCAATATTTGAAGAGGTTAAGCATTTATTTTGCTTAAGGGAGATTCCAAGACCTTGCATCGAAGTTTTCCGGGTTTCTTAATTGCGAAGCATCACAAGAAGCGGTGGACTTTCTCCACTTGGTAAGAATATCTAAAAATTCCATGGCTCCCATACTTAGATTCACATGATTTAGGGTGTTAAAATATTGCTCATACATTGCATCTGGAAGTCCTGAAATGATGGCAGACCATGAATCTTGGAATTTAAGTTTATGTGTTATTCTTGATTTTGTGGTTTTCAATTTGAATCCGTGACTTTCGTGATAATTTTCACCATGTTAGAGCTATTATTTTGGGAAACTAATGGTATATTGTTGTTCTACGTTTCGTGGGCTTCAATTTTGTATATTATTTTGCATGATTTGATGAAATATTGAGCGAGTTATGAGTTGTAAAAGTTTGTTGTTTTCTACCATGGTTCTTAAGCATGAAATGGCAGAATTTTCTGCATGCATGATTGGTAGGGATGACATGTGTCGTCACGTCACAGGCCCCTGCGTTCTGCATTAAAAATCCCTGCCCAATTGATTAATGTATAGTGCAACGTTTTATTTATGTACATAGCATGGATAATGGAATAATAACACAACAATAATAACCATAGAACAAAGCTACAGCGGAATTTAATCACAGCCGTGTGATCTTGATCGTGTGCATGGAAATAAACATGAATATTAGCATGTGTAGAAGTAGTAAATGAAATCCTGGCCGTGTGATTCATCAAACGCGTGAGGGAGTGACACTTCATTAATGAGGCACACTTCCCTCACGTGCCAACTTTGGCTTCCCTTTCCTTGTGTTTTTATTTCAGCATGTGAGTCTTTTAGGCACGTTTTGGGCCTATGAGAATGGCTATACACACCGCTTATTTGAGCCCAAGTGGATATTCAACTAGAATATTACTAGTGCAACAGCCCCTTTGGTTTCTTTCTTGTTTTTTAATTTTCTTTTATGTGTACGTTACAAAATCGAATTTTAAAAATAATAAATATTGTTCTAAAATTATGGAAGAATTCATGCACATTCCTGAGGACCTTAATTAATTTTTAGTGAATTTTATTTTCACTTTTAGGTGAATTTAATATTTTTTTCCCAATTTCTGATTGGAATGTGTGCAAATTGGTATACCTTGTGAATCTAGCTTTGAAAAATAACTTTCCTCTAATAGTTGTGATCTAATTTTTTGTGTGTGATATGAACCTCCATTATGAGATCCTTAAATGTTAAATTAATGTCTTGATCATGTTTTTTAGGTTACTTGTTAAGTACTTTTTGTGACTTGTGTTTGCATGGTCATTAAGTGAGATGTGCTTAATATTTGCAATTAATTGGATACTTTTGGTGCATGATTTGGATCCAATCTTTTTCATGTGATCACCTAGTAGAATTAACATGACTTGGTTGATTGTTCATAATTTTTAAAGGTCATTTGCTATTTTTCACCAATTTTCCAATGTGAACATGTCATATGTAAACATGCTAGAACTAGGTCAAGTTTAATGCCAATGTGTGAGCTCCTTAAAACCAATTTTGAGAGCATGTTTGATCCTATATACAATGGCATTTTAGGTGCCTTTTTTATCCTTAAATGTTGCTTTTTGATCATGACTTAAATGATTCTTTTCGAACCCTAAGTTGTTTATTCGATTACGATTGATGTTTGCTTAGGTGTTTTAGGTTGATGATGTATTTGTGCTATCCTCTTTAGGATATTTTGTGTGAATCATTCTACATATCATTTTCCACTGCCTCATGTGTATATACACTTGATTAGCTTGACTTGGCTTCTTTTTTGTGTGACTTTTATAAGTCTTTTGGACATAGCTTGCAAATGATACTTGTTTAGGTGATGGCATATGACAAAACTTGACACTTTTGCATGCTCCCTTAGGACATTAACTTAGATAAGATGGAGTAGGGTTTGCTACTGCCCCTAGTAGGATCTCATACCTTTATAACACTTCTAACTTAGGTAGTTGTTTGATGTTCATCCAAGTGTAGTCTTAGGACTATAACATAGCCATAATTGCATGTTTGCACTCTTTGCTTTCAAATATTCATTAGTTGAGCTTGGCATGGAGATGGTAAGTTACTTGTGATACTTTGAATGTTATTTTACACTTACATGGTTCATTCTCCTCTCACTTCTTATTCACTTCTCTCTTTTGTGATTGTTTAGAATGATGTTTACTTGTGTTGATTCACATTATTCCTTAGGATTCCTAGCTCCACTTAATTTCTGATTAAGTGGGAGGTAGGTGAGACATTAGACTAGCAATCCATGTATGATAACAAGTAGGTTAGTCCCCTCTTAACTTTAACCATAAGGCCACCATTGCATGATAACATTATGATCTAGTTTCCCTTAGTGTTTTCTTTCAACTTTGAGTGTTTCTCTTCCCATCTAAAAACAAGTTCAAAATACATAATAAATACAACGAGTATTGTACGCCACGAGCTTTAATACATGGAAAATTAAGAATGAGGGGTCTCCCTTCACTTTTCTAGAGTGTTTAGCATACGTCCCGTTTGGGAGCGACCATGCGACGCATTCGCTCTTATGTCATAGACTTTAGTGCAATACAAGTTTCAAACTAACTTAATCCACTTCTGTCTTAAAAAAAAACACAAACCAAGTTCAACTCATTTTATCCTTCGGGATTAACTGGGTTTCAAATCATTTTCAGAAAAGGGCACGTTACTTCCGTTTTGTCGCAAACAGGCATCGACCCTAACTGTCGGACGCAAACTTAACGCCGCTCATAAAAAACACTTAATGACCTTGTAGGTTGAACTACGACTGCTCTGACTTCCTCTTTTCGGTCCGATTAAGGATACGTAGGCACAAGACGGCGATGTCTTGGCGAGCAACCTTCCCCCATAAATCCGTAGTCCGTCGAACTACGTCGACTATGATTCTTCATTCGTTCATGAAGATACGTAGGCATAGGATTGCGATGATCCTTGCGAGTCCTCTTTTGGTTTTCACCTTTTTTCTTTTCTTCCCCCGTTTTTCCGTTTCCTGTTCTTTTCCGTTTTAGTTAGCAGTTGAGCTTCAGATAACCTACACCCTTTGATCGATAACAACAAGCGTGGATCCCATCGAGTACGATGGACGCGAGGGGGTGCTAATACCTTTCTCTCGTGTAACCGACTCCCGAACCCAGGCTATGGTTGCGATGACCATTCCTTTCCCTTTGTTGAGGTTTTCTTCGATCGTTTCCTTTCCCCGCGTCGGGATAAATAATGTTCGGTGGCGACCCTTCTGTTCTTTTCCGTCGGTTGATTTTCGCAGATGTTGTTTCGACAACAACATATCTGATAAACAGATGTCCTTTGACTGCATTAGATATGAAAACACCTGAAGAAGTCTGGTCAGGACATCCACCTAGTCTCGACAGACAGAGAGTATTTGGTTGCGTTGCCTATGCTCACATTAGGCAAGACAAGGTCGAATCTAGAGCTTTGAAATGCATGTTCACGGGATACCCTAAAGGAGTCAAAGCTTATAGGCTATGGTGCCTAAAGCCAGGTCACAGGAGGTGTATCACTAATCGAGATGTAGTTTTCAATGAAGCAGAGATGACCTTCAAGAAAACTGATGATGTTGACGAAGAGCTGGAACAATGAGAGATTCCTGTTGAGGTGGAGCATGTTGATGCTGAATTGTGTATCCCAGATGAAGTCGAAGAAGAAGCAAAAGCTTCTGTCGAAGATGAGGAGACTGATAATGATTACCTGCTAGTAAGAGATAGGCCAAGGGGAGTCATCAAGCCACCTCTGAGACTTGGGTATGTAAATCTTATAGCTTATGCCTTAATCTCTACAAGTGAGGTTCTCAACGAAGAACCTAGAGACTATAAGGAAGTTATGAGGATTCGAGAGAAGATTGAATGGATGAAGGCCATGGATGATGAGATGAAATCTCTTCATGATAACAACACCTGGGAACTGATCAAGAAACCTGCTGGAGCCAGTTTAGTCAGCTGTAAATGGATTTTCAAAGTTAAGGAAGGAATCAAAGGAGTGGCGTCGAAGAGATACAAGGCAAGATTGGTCGCTAAGGGGTTCACTCAAGAAGAAGGTGTTGACTTCAATGATGTGTTCTCTCCTGTTGTGAAGCACAGGTCCATTCTAATGTTGCTTTCTCGGTGGCACAGTTTGACCTTGAACTAGAACCGATGGATGTGAAGACTGCATTCTTGTATGGTGATCTAGATGAAATAATCCTGATGAGGTAACCTGAAGGGCATGTCGAAAGGGGGAAGGAAGATTATGTGTGCAAATTGAAGAGATCTTTATATGGACTAAAATAATCTCCTCGATAGTGGAATAGGATATTCGACAAGTTCATGGCACAGATAAGTTTCATCAGAAGTCAGTTCAGCCATTATGTTTACTTTAGATTTTGACCCGGTAATTCATTTGTTATTTTGTTGCTTTATGTGGATGATATTCTAATAGCAAGCAACAATGTCGAAGATGTAATAAGGGTGAAGGCTGGTCTCAATAAGGAGTTTAACATGAAGGATCTGGGAGCTGCTTCCAGGATTCTTGGGATTGACATCTGAAGAGATAGAAAGCAGTCAAAATTATGCTTATCTCAAGAGGCATACCTACGAAAGATTCTTGAAAAGTATGGTATGTCGAATTCAAAGCCTGTTGTGACTTTGACAAACCCTCAATTTAAGCTGAATATAGATCAGTGTCCCACTACCGATGTCGAAAGAGATTATATGAATAACATTCTATATGCTAATATAGTGGGTTCTTTGATATATGTTATGGTCTGTACTAGACCTGACATAACATATGCAGTAAGTCTTGTAAGTAGGTACATGGCGAATCCTGGAAAGGCTCACTTGCAAGCATTAAAATGGATTCTAAGGTACATAAATGGGTCTCTAAATAGAGTCCTAAGTTATGGTGGAGCCTTGGGTGAAGATAGTAAAGCAGCAATCGAAGGATATGTCAACTCTGATTATCCAGGTTGTATGGATTCTAGAAAATCTATTTCTGGATATGTGTTCACTATGTTTGGGACAACAATCAGTTGGAAAGCAACACTTCAGAAGGTTGTTGCCTTATCAACCACTGAAGTGGAGTATATCGCCCTAACTGAAGTTGTGAAATAAGCATTGTGGCTTGAAGGTTTTGCAAAGGAGCTGAAACTTCAAGGTCGAAGTATCACGGTTAAATGTGATAGCCAATGTGCAATACACCTGTCGAAGAATTCAACCTATCATTAGCGAACCAAACACATTGATGTGAGGCTGCATTTCGTCAGAGGAGTAATCGAGCATGGAGAAGTCCAAGTTCTGAAGGTTTCAACATATCATAATGCTGCTAATATGATCACTAAGGCGTTGCCAAGTTGCAAGTTTTTCCACTGTATGCAAATGATAAAGTTGCGTGAAGAAAACTAGTTTGTTTCTTGATGTTATAGAGTTAGATTCAAAGTGGAGATTTGTGAGATATTGGATCGAACTCTAGTTAAGCATGTCGTCAAAGTCTTCTCACATGCTGTTGTCGAAGACCTATATGCTGTAGTCGAATTGTGTTTTAGTATGTAGTTTTCGAATTGGGCCTTGTGTTAAGGATCCAATTGTTTAAGTTGGCTTGTACCCTAAGTTAGCTTGTAATGGGTAATTGTTAAAAAGCCCATTAGTTTAGTATGTTAGGTTTATTATAAATAGCATACTAGTATCTCATCATAAGTATGGTGTGACAAATCCTAATTAGGGTGTGAAGGTTATTTGTTATTCTTGAGTACTTGTAATCTGATTTAAAGAGAAAGTAAAGAATAACAGTTATAACTAATCCTTGTTGTTCTCCTTGTTTTTCCTTAACCCTAATCCTTGTGTGTTTCTTGCCTATAAAGAAACCGTTTATACTTTGTTTAAAGGCATCCTAATTCACAATAAAAGAGGTTCAATAAACAAATAGCAAAACACAAATAGTAAAGGTAACCCCCTCCCCCCCAAGTGTTACACTATCAGAGTGACACGTGAAACTAAAATAAACTCAAAGCAATAAACCACGAAGAAGGCCATTATGCCATCCTCTAACTTAACAGCAGCTAAGCCTTCTTTAAATGAGTATTTGTACCACAAGGGTAAAGAATAACACATAAACAAACAAAGGGTGAAAATACATTCATAAATGTTAATGGTGTATAAAACAACAAACATAGTTCAATCAATCATCAAACATATAATCATCCACATCAATCATCATTCACCAGTACAGTTGTGTATATAATGCAATCAACACCTCTACTTCAGTGCATGTGGTACCAAGTTTTGAATATCAAAGTTATGTTACTGGTTTATCCATCACTGATGGTTCCTTCCGGTTCCTATCTGAACCAAAACTTATCCCAGGTCCCGACTTTTGAACCTGGAACACGTCATTGGACCGAAGTCCCAAACTCATCACTAGTCCCCACTTTTGAACCATATACTCATCTCTGGACCAAAGTCCATACACTTATCTTCGACATACATGATGCCAAATACTTGAAGCTTTGGCTCATCATTTGACTAGAAACTCAAACCATTTTATTCAACTCGACTCTAAAAATATCAAATACCTCAAACTCAACTCTAAAAATATCAAATACCTCAAACTCAACTCTAAGAATAGCACCAAAAATTATAGACTTATGCTAAAATTATGAAATTCTCCAATTTAAAAATTCGTTAAACATTATTTCTAATGCAACTGACCGCACCTCAAACGGACTTACGAAACTCAAGTAACGCATGAAACAAGATGACCAACGTTGGACTGAAATTTGACTACGCCTCTGGTATAAAAACTAGAGAAATTCTATTGTTGTAGATCTCCCTAGCCCAATTTCCTCACTTCAAAATAAAGGTTATTGTGTTAGTTTTCTAATGCAACTGATGACACTTCAAAAGGACTTACGAAACTCAACTTACGTATAAAACAAGACGGTTAATCCCTTTCCATGTCTATCCGCGATTTTCTGCATTTTTCTCCCTTTTGAACAGATCCAAAGCTCGCCCATTTTAGTCTCAACCGCCCCAATACACACAGATAAACATAAACATAAACAATATGAATCAAACATCATAGATTCAACATTTTATCACATCAAACATCACAAATTCAACATTTTATCACATCACTATTACATATTCAATCATTTAAGGATGAAACATTCTAACTACGGCCTTATCATAAGGCATACACATATATTAATTCAACCTTCACCTTATCACAAGACGTCAACACAATACACCATCAATTCAAAAGCTACAGTCAACAAGATATAAAAGAAAATCAAATTATATTAACAACCTTAGAAAGGTTTTGCTCGAACTTTCATCGACCTCAAACATCGTCAAAGAGGAAAAAATAAAGGGATCAAGGAAGGAGGGTAAGGAACCCTCACTATCCATCTAATTAAGCACCCATACATGAAAAATTTCTCCCCTACCACGAATTCAAAGAAATTTGAAGCTTTGGCAATGGAACAACCTTCTCCCACTCTTGCTCTCCTAGGGTTTGCTCTTCTCTCCCTTGCCTCTGTCACAACTTTTTCATGTACTAACAAAATCTCCCTATTTTTCTTTCTTAAATAAATAAAACCTAATTCTCCTTCATTTTAATAAATTTCTAAAAACTCCCCAACACTCTAAAACTCCACCCACCTCCCTAATTTATTTAAAAGTCTACTTTATTACCCCAAATGTAATATTCACATATTTTCTCTATTAATTAAATAATTAAAAATCTAATTAAATCTAGTTTACTATTAAACCACCAACCCTCATTTCTGCACTAATTCTAATCAAAACTCACCAATTTAAATTATTATACTAAAAACACTCCTAAAACTATATATAAAAATAAATATAAAAAATCGGGGTGTTACAACTCTCCCCCACTTAAAAAAATTTCTCCCTCGAAAATTACCTAAAGGAAACAACTATGGATAATACTCTCTCATCTGGTCCTCTTATCCCTCTTTTCACGCTACCCCCAACGATGATTGCAACTAAAGACATACCACTTATAAGACACGTACTTAGAATCCAATCATCAGGTCTAGAGGTTTCCTCACCACTCAGAGCAAAGACCTTTCCAATAGTCTTTGCGGCATCTGGGGCTTTCTTGGGCTTCTGACACTGGGTAATGATATGATTTAGTTCTCCACAGTTGTAACAAGTCGGAACATTACTCCTGCACTCAGCAACACGATGTTCATGTTTCCCACACTTGAACCACTTTAGGCTTGTGCTCTTGCACTCAGTAGGATAATGACCTACCTCTCCACATTTGAAACATCTCAAAGAAGTAGGGGTTCCTTCCTCACTTGTTTCTTTCCACCTGCAGCCTTCTGATATAACATTTGCTTTCCCTCTTCCACTGGAGTCACATACAAATTACCACAATTTTGGTTCTCATTTTTTTTCTCACTTAGCTCTTGTAGTGAGAAGATCTATCTCTATTATTTTCATCATAAATTCTACATTTGTTCACCAGCACTAAGAAACGATAGATCTCTTGATAACCAATGAACAGCTTGATCTCAGAACGTAAGTCACTCTCAAACTTTACACACTTAGACCCTTCAACTTCCACACCATTATAGTGAGGACAAAATCTTGACAACTCCTCAAAATTAGTCTCATAGTACGCCACATGCATACTACCTTACTTTAGCTGCAAGAACTCAATCTTCTTCCAGATGTGAACATCAGCTGGAAAATACTTCTCTAAAAACCCAGTCTTGAAATTATCCCAAGTAACTTCCGCATTAGCAGCTTCCATCCTCTGACGTGTATTCTCCCACCAATACTCAGTCTCCTTAGACAACATATGCATCCCGAACAACACCTTCTGCTCATTAGTGCACGCCATAACTTTGAAAATCTTCTCAATCTCCTGAAGCCAAGTCTGAGCACCTTCAGGATTGTACCTTCCCTTGAATGTAGGAGAGTTATTCCTCTGAAACTTTCCAAGCGCACGAAACTCATCAGCTTCACCATTCTATTTCTGATACTGATTAGCCTGCATAGCCGCATTCGCTTGCGCCATCGCTCCCAATGCTTCAACAATTGCTTGATCGTTTATACCTCCATCCTTTTATTTTTGTACGACCAGACAAAACACGTTAACTAATTGTAAATAGTAAAGCAAATAGTGATTAATGAATTCAAGCATCGACATTGTTCACATACATGTCGCACACCCGGGTGTAAACACGTTCACAAAAACTAGGCCGAATAAATCGAACTACTCTGATACCAACTATGTAACACCCTAGACCTCAAAACACTTCTTTTATAAAAACATGCAGAATAATTTCAACTCAGCAACAAGGTCTCACATCTTTTCTCAACATAAACATCTCTTTCAAAAATCTTAATAAAGCAGTGATACTTAAACATCATTTCAACTTTAATTGTCTCAAATCACAAATCACTTCATTTAAATAAAAGAGGTTCGATTAAATAACTAGCATAACATAAATAGTAAATGTAACCCCCTCCCAAGTGTTACACTATTAGAGCGACACACAGAACTAAAATAAACTCAAAGCGATATACCATAAAGAAGGTCACTGTGCCATCTTCCAACGCAACAACAACTAAGGCTCTTCTACCTGAGTATTTGTACCATATGGGTAAAGAACAACACAGAAACAAACAGGGAGTAAGAATACATTCATAAATGTTAACGGTATATAAAACAACAAGGATAGATCACTCAATCATCAAACATAAGAAACATCCACAACGATCACCATTCACCAATGTAGTTATGTATGCAATGCAATCAACACCTCTACTCAAATGCACGTGGTACATGTTTTTGGATATCAGAGTTATGTTACTGATTTATCCATCCACCGGTGGTTCCTCTCTGAACCAAAACTCATCCCAGGTACCCACTTTTGAACATAGAACTCGTTATTAGACCGAAGTCTCAGACTTGTCAATGGTCCCCACTTCTGAACCAAAAATCTGTTTTTGGACCAAAGTATGTACACCTATCTCCTACATAGATGATGCATGAAATGTAACAAGCAATACCAATGCGAAAATCATCTCCGGTTCCTCTCTGAACCCACATCATCACTAATATAAGGCCACCACAATAGTTTCTCTCTCAACTACACATCTTAACATAAATATCGCCAATATAAGGCCACCACAGTAGCTCCTCACTGAACTACATATCTCAACCTAATTCATCATGAATTTATAATTACAACTCAACTATATTTATAATTAAATAATTGCGCTCAACAATACTCATCAACAGAGTAAAAATAGGACTACACAACCCTAAGCATTCAACAGGGTCAACTCATAACTCAACAGAGTTCAAAACTAACTTTTCCACTTTTTATTCAAGTATTTCGAGTCACAAAGCGTACTTTAACCTTAACTCGGCTACTCATCAACTCGACTTTGAACATGTCAGATAACTAAAAAACTCAACCCTCTTGACACACACAACACTCCAAACACATCAACATAACTCAATAACTTACTTATAACTTTAAACATATAAAGTGGCTCAAAACTCAACCTCTTTTACTCATATTGTACGAGCCTTTCCACCTTGTTTGTCTCCTGGACAACGACTAAGCTCATCGCTTGATCTATGACTGAGAGATAAATGAGTAACAACAACTTCTCCCTCAGGCGAGTGAGAATGAGAGGTGATGCGAGGAAGGCCTTCACATTCGAGAAAGCCTATTCGCACTATGCAATCCATTCAAATTTCTCTTTCTTATTTAGGGCAGCAATGAAAAGGAAATCATTGTTGCCTGCGCATAAGATGAGCAATATAGGACACCAAGGCAACATGTAAGTTGTTACACTTCCTTGACATTGGTAGGGCTTCTCATGGTGATGATTGCCTGATCGAAAAAGGTGATGTTAACCCTTGTTTCCCCTCGTGCGCCCCTGGGGAAACCATGAGATATTACACTTGTTGTAAGCACCTGCCTTGCGTAGTTCCTTCGGGAATAACTAAAGTTACATCCACCAGCGAAACCTCCGGCTATGGTGTTTGTATTAAAGCATAGAGTTTGGTTGGCCACCTTCAGAGGGAAGATGGAAGGAATGAGAATGAAAGAGGTGTGTCTCAGGTTAGTTTTACCAGGGTTCCATAGTGGGTGCCATTATACTAGTAAAAAAGTACATATGTGCATGTTACCCTTGTAAGGGCAGGAGTAATCAAAAGTCTTTGCAGGTATATTATGATATATGGTGGTTAGGGCTTGCCCATGACGGAGAGAAGCCCTATATGTTGGTGTTTATGGTGGTTTATAGGACATTTTCACGTGAGGTGAGTGGCTCTCTGCATATGCTTGGTGCTTAAGTATAAGCGTATGAATTAGGATTTTTCATTTCTCCCATTAGGGGAGAGGTATTTATAGAGGCTTTGAGACTAAGGTTTCCTTGGGGAATGTCTTTGCCCACTTAGTCAATGGTGGATCGTTGAATCCCTATTTCCAAGGGGGATGTGGGTCAGCTACTTACTCTGACTTTTCTCTTCCCAAGAAACGTCTTATCCCAAGTTTCTCATGACTGGGTGAGAGTAAAGCATTGGAGTGAGGCAGTATCTCCCTGAGTACAACATATGGTCGTCTCTTTTCCTGAGGGTGGCATATGGTTATCTCCATTGATATGTCGTTTACAAATATAACACTACAACTCTATTAGTCCATGAAACAACAAACTTTTCTTTATAGGGTGTCAAACATGTTTCGTGCACATACGAAACAAATAAATGAATATCAACACATACTACCTCAAATTGCTTCAAGTGTTCCACAAACTCAAACTCCCTATTCGAATACGTGATTCTGTTCCATAGATCCATAAAATGCTCTTTCCTATTAGATCTGACATACTCCATACACTTCATTCTAACATTTTTTAAATATGTAACAAACACAACAAATGAGTTGAGTTTGGGAACATAACTTCCATGACATTCATTAACACAAGTTCCCAATGTGAGAACAAGATTTGGTTCCGCAATATTATCTCTAAGTTTTGATGATATCAAATGAGTATTTCTGCATGAACAATTTTGTACAACTAATGTTTGTTATCTGTGAGAACTTAACAAATAGGTTATGCTTCCGTAAATTGGCACGAACACAATGCTTAAAGGAAAATACTCCGCCTATACACTTGAAAAACAGAACTCATTTTAAGCTAATATGAAGTTCACAAGACTCTGATACAAAAGGAAAAGAGAACGAGTTCTGAAGATCTGAAGACAAAGGTTCTGATTGAACGAAGTCCAGATGCTGAAGACTTATGCTCTCTATCAAGGTTCTGAAGACCTAACCACAGTCTATACTCATGCTTCAACCATATACTATCAAAAGCCTCTGAAGATATGAAGACAACGCACCAAGAGAACAAGGTTCTGAAGACCAAGTGCTGAAGACTCTGAAGGCGTTGCTCTAAGGATTCGAAGACTTGATAATCTTAAGAACCAAGCTATGTTTTCCCTTCTTACTCATGCTCGTAAAAAGCCTCTGAAGTTGAGAAGCCAAGAAGACAAAGCTACACAGTACAACTGTACCATAATACAATGTGAAAATATCTTGGTAACAGTGCAACGGTACAAACGAAGATATTCTGACAAAACAGGACGCGCAACACGCAAAAGTTTTTATCTGTCCTCACGCTTCTAGCCGCCAGCCTAGTTAGCTATCATGATTACACTTCAACGGCTCTTTTTTACACGGATATAAAAGGAAGCAAAAGACTTGAAAAAAGATACACACGAACGAACTGCAAAAATACTTTCCAACTGAAATCTTTCTTAAGTCATTCTGGTCGAAACTGGTTTACATATTTCAGCTTGTATAAGAAGCATTTTTCTGTAAACGTAACTTATTCAAACTTAGGTTTGTGTTCCTTAAAAATACCGTGTGGTTGTATTTCTTGAGAAGTCTAGGGCGTGTTGTCTTAGAGGTTGTTCCTTGAGTAAGACCTGTGAGGTTGTATTACTTGAGAAGTCTAAAACTTAAGAGTTTTAGAGGTTGTGTTAGTCACCAGCATTTTGGCTAGTGGATTGTACTGATTTGATTGAATAGTGGATTAAGACCTCGTTGAGAGAGGCAAAATCACCTTGGCGGGTGGACTAGATTAACTTGAGTAATTCTCAAGTGAACTAGTATAAACATAACGTGTTCATCACTTGGTTCTCAACAAAGATCATTATTATTAAAAGAAAGAGTTTTATAAAAGGAACTTATTTTAAAAGAAACAATTTTATTTTGAAAAACCAATTCAAACCCCCCTTTCTTGTGTCTTTCACACCTTTAATTGGCATCAGAGCTCCGGTTCTGAGGTGATTAAAAGGTTGAATTTTTATCAAGCACTTAACAGTGTTCAGTACCGATCCAAGTGTGAAAAACAATGGCTACACTAACTCCTGAGTCAAGTGTCATTGTGAATGAAAGAGATTCTTATACTGCAAAACCTCTTATCTTTGATGGGGAAAAATTTGACTATTGGAAAGATAAAATTGAAAGTTACTTTTTGTCGTTTGACTTAAATCTATGGGATCTGATAGTTGATGGCTACAACCACCCTGTAGATTCGGCAGGCAAAACGATTGAGAGAAGTGCATTTACAAATATACAAAGAAAAAATTACAAGAATCATTAGAAAGCAAGAACTATTCTGTTAAATGCAATTTCATATACAGAATATGAAAAAATTACAAACAGAGAAACTGCAAAGTCTATTTTTGACTCTCTTCGTATGACTTATGAAGGCAACGCTCAAGTCAAGGAGATGAAGGCTCTTGCACTAATTCAAAAATATGAGGTCTTCAAAATGGAAGATGATGAATCCGTGGAAACCATGTTCTCAAGGTTTCAAATGCTTGTTGCAGGACTCAGAGTTCTGGACAAAGGATATTCTACTGCTGATCATGTCAAGAAAATTATCAGAAGTCTGCCTGTTAAATGGAGACCAATGGGACTGCTTTGAAACTGGCAAAGGATTTAAATAGTATAAGTCTAGAGGAACATATAAGTTCTTTAAGAAGTCATGAGATAGAGCTTCAAGGAGATGAACCTCAGAAGAAAAATAAACCCATTGCCCTAAAGGCCAAGTCCAAGAAGAAAAAGGCGTATCAGGCAGAAGAAGAAGTGGAAGATTCTGAAGAAGATTCAGATGAAGATGATATATCTCTCATATCAAGGAAAATAAGTCAATTATGGAAATACAGAAAGAATAAGTTCAGAGGACCAAGAAGAAGATCTGAATCTACATATGGTTAAAGGAGAAATTATGGAAGAGATGTTACGTGTTTTGAATGCAAGGAACCTGGACATATAAAAAATGATTGTCTAAAATTTAAGAAAGAGGAAAGACCTAAGAAAGCCAAAAAGGGTCTTATGGCAACCTGGGATGATTTAGAATCTGAGGATGATTTAGATGAAGAACGTGTCAACATGGAATTCATGGCAGAAGCCAACGATGTTTTACCAGAAGAAGATCTACCAGACTCTGACGACGAAAAAGAGGTACTTTCCTCCCTATCCCGTTCTGAAATTGAAATAAGATTATCTGAACTTATGGAAAGATATCAAATCCTTCTAAGAAAACACAAAACTCTGAAAAAGACGTTTGTGGTTCCTTCAGAAGATCTTACTAAAAGCAAACAAACCATCTTTGAATTAAATGAAAAGTTATTTTTCTTGGAAAAATCAAATGCTGTTTTAAAAAATAAAGTCTCTAAGTTAGAAGTGTCACGGTGAAAATTGGATACCAAAGTTATTTGTTAACTAGGATCGCATTTTTTAATGTCACCACCGGTCTTTGATTTTATCCAAGGGAAGGGAGAAAAACCGAATTCCCACAATGCAATGCAAATGCACTAAGATTCTAAGTTCGGGGGTTGGTTATACCTAGGGAAGGTGTTAGCATCTAGATATCTGTAGTACTCTACAGGAACCTCTTGATTTTATTTATGTTATTTGTTATTTGTTTTGCTAAGGGTTTAAGGGTAGGTGACCTAGAATTCTATTCCTAAGTGTGCTCGACAAGATATCGCATCTTGTGCCTACATATCCTGTCAGGAGGGAATCAGAGCACTTGTAGTTCCTTATTAAGGATACTAATTGTTTTAAAGGTTTAGGAGAGGAAGATGAGTCATCATCTTAAGAAAGACCACCACATTTTTGAAAATGTTTGTATTTTGTGGGGTATGGGATTGTATGTCCCTTTCTTTGAGATGATTAACATCTAATTCTCTTGTGTAGAGAATTAGGTAGGCTAAAGTTTGATTAAATAATCAAAATTGTGGGGGACTAACCTAGGAAATCTATCCTAAGTTGTCTAATTAACTTATCTTAAGGTATCGATTATGAAATGCAAATGATATGCACCATGCACAATAACGTGGTTATTATGCATGGGATTTTCCCTTGGATATTTTATGCGGTTAATTATGTTATTTAGGCGAGGGTGCTAGCAAAGTGATGCTAGACTTGTGTCTTGTGATCGATAGGTCGAATGCGATGCCCGAAGGCGATCGACTTATATAGGTGGAAAATTGGCTCGACGTTGGATCGAAAGTTTTTTAAGTTTGAAAAGGTTTAGACATACAAAGCATACATTCAAATAGAGGCATAGTAAACAGATAAACACGCAAGCATACACTCGGACGCGAGAGATTCTACACGAGTTTTGATTTATTAGGGAAAAAAGTTTTAATTTTCAAAGGGAGAATTAATATAAAAGATTATTATTAATTTGAAAAAAAGGGTTAAAGGTTTCCCTTATTAATTAAGAAGAGTTAGTTTTAATATTTAAAAAAGTTGTTTATATAAAGAGTTATTTAAAAAAAAAGGGGGATTAAAAGAGTTCTTATTAATGAAAAATGGTTTTAATTATTTTAAAGTTTTTAATATTATTTAGTTTAAAATTATGAGTTATTCAAATTTTCTTATTAATAAAGAGGGTTTTAGTTATTTTTAAAAGTTTTATTTTAGTTTTGAAGTTATATCAAAAGTTAACGAATAATAAAAGTTTCTTATTTATTAAAAAAGTTTTAATTTTATTATTTAATAAAGAAAAAAGGTTTTATTTTTAAGGAGGATTGTACTAATAAAAGGGGTTTATCAAAAGTTTAATTAATTTTTAGTTATATTTTAATAAAAAAGGTGACATTTTAAATATATAGAAAGGAAGTTATTATTATTATTATTATTTTAAAAGGGTTAAAAAGGTTCCAAATTTTAATTCTTAGTTGTGTTAAAAAAAGAGATTTTGGTTATTTGAAAAAAGATGAAATTCTGAATTTTATGAATTTATTTCTTAAAAAAAAAAGGGTTAAATTAAAATAGATTCAATATTTAAAACAAAAAAAGGAGGGATTAGGTGTTGCGCAAAGGGAGAGGGTCTAAGATAGAACCTCAGATCGTGGCTGTTTATCTCTCAATGCTATAATCTAACGTTCCAAATGTGAGGGTGTGAGATAGTGTAGTGTGTGCATGTGTACATGGAATCTGTGTAACTTCAGAAAAGACAAAAAAAGGAGTCTTCCCCTTTCGTCCCTCTTTCTCTCTCTCAGATGTTTCTTCCCTCATTCTCGCCTCTCTCGTTCTCAAACAAAAGGGTTTGAAACCCTAATCCGATCCTCGCCATCGCCTCTCGCTCTCTTGGTCTCTCCGATCAAGCATGCAAGCAAAACCCCAATCCCAGCAAGCCCGATACCCCATTTTTCACTATGATATTTACGATTATATATTACAGATACACATGATTAAAGTAAGAAAAAAAAGGGAATGGAGGCGGCGACGGTTGCGACGGCTCCGATCAGGGATGAACCTCCTTCTCTATTTACCTCCTTGCGTGCTTCGATTGCTTTGCATTGTCCTTTAATTCTTCTTCTTTCTGGATTTCTGATGATGGGTTTCGTATGTTTCTGGATTTTTCTTTTGAATTTGGTGACGGAACCTGTGATTTTGGTTGCCGTGATGAATCTTGTGAATGGTTTTATGATAAGAATTTTTTTTGGTGGTATGAATTGTGAATGGTTGTGTAATGATATGATGAGTTTGTGGTGTCAGATTTTTTCTCTCTTTTCTCACTGCAGAGCGTATCCTATTTATAATGCCCTGAAACCTTAAATCCTGAATCAATTGTATGAATGCTGATTTAATGAGTTTTGATTCTTGACTATTTTCCTTGTGATTTGTGTGATGAATGCTGAGGATAAATTCTTTCCCTCTCAGTTCAGTATGTTTGTATTGTTATAGAAATCACTTAAATCGTGTCTGATTATGTTTTTGCTAGTTTTAGGAAAGTTTTCGAAATTGTGTCTGATGTGCTTATTTGGTTTTAGAAAGCAATTGATATTGTCTACAACCTGTTGCTTTTATTTTGGAAGGAAATTGTGTTGTCTGATATTGGCTTTGGGAAGTTTTTAAGGGTTGTTTGAAGTTGTCTTCTCAAATTAGGAAACTTTAAATTGTTGACTGATTCTTGTTTGAACCTGTGTTTGATTTGGTTTTGAATTGTGTTGAACTTTATTATGGAAATTGAATTCCTTTCTGATTTAGTCTGGCGTTTATGCAGGATTTCGCATACCATTAATTACTCCTCCATCACTTCATCGTCAGTATCACGTAACAAGGTTCTTTGGCCAAGAATGCCACACAAGTTGATGCGCACATATCTGTCTATCCGTAACATTTCTCAACAAGAGTCGTCGGGTCCATTCAACACTTCTGTCATGAATTCACACCTCCTTGGTAGCATCGTAATAGTATGAGGGGAGCTTCTTAGAGACATTTAGAATATGGTCTGAACAAGTTTGAAAAGGTTTGTGGATGTTTGCTACAGCTAGGATTATGTCACTTTCTTAGGAAAATCACAGGAAGCAGTCCTTAGCTTATACGAATTCTTGTAATGCTTATGATTTGATAATGATGATGATACGTGTTGTTCCTGTATTTTCCTTGAGAGTTAAATGCTTCTTTTTTTTCACCCACGTCTTGGAGATTAGCATTGTGTTTTGGAATGTATCAGGTGTATACGGACTGTACTGACAGCTTTGGAACGGTGTTCGCTGTGTTCAATAAAGCCAACCTTAAGTGAAGCGCCAAAACAACTCTTACGACGATGCTAATGACGAATGCATTCGGAATTGAATTAACAAGATGTACCACCCTCTTACGAGGATATACATTTCTGCAGCTACTCCGCCAATAGACTCGAGCTTTCAAGGATGTGAACCAGGTTGACTAATAACTCCAGCCAGAAGATGCGGCAGCGGCAGGAGGGAAGACCATTATACACTCATAGTCCAATAATTTTGGTTCCCCAAGGTAATTACATAGAAACTCCATTTGCAATCTTGAAGTATTTTGATTCCCATTCTTGGTGTCTAGTTCTAATTTGCAATGAATGGCTGACTTTCCTCTCACTGCTGGACTCATGTTTCTCTCTACCCAGCTGTGGTTGATTGCAGGTTGCCTGAGGGTCATTTGAAGTTGGATTGTGGTGCAAGAGTGATCTGGCAATGGAGGCAAGATCGAGCTCGGTACAAGAGGATGTGTCGCAGATTCAAGATTTTACTTCTCCTCCTTCTTTTTGGTGTATTACTTTCACTGCTGAAATGACTTCCAGCTAAGTAGGGGCTGCGGTCTGTGTATTCAAAACTTCCCCCTTTTTTTTATATCACCTTCGATTAATGCTTGCGATTTCCTATTGGTATCTCGCGATAACCATGATTGATGGTGGCAATTCTGCTTGGTTGTAGGTCTTTGGAGATGCGAATGGGAAACAAGTGGCTTAAAGGTCTTTTCAATAGCAGTAGGAGGATCCACTGAAGATTTTAACGGTGAAGATGGAAATAATGCCGAGGATGGTGACGTTTTCGTTATACCTGTAGAAAGGGGCTCTGCAGACTTCATCATCTTCGAATCTGAAGGAGAAGATATCGTCACCGCCTGAGTGAGTTCTTCTCTATTATCCATTGGTGTATGATCTTGCACACATTTGTTATTCCGAGTCGATGGTGCACTGTGAAATCTTGAGATAGAAACAGGTGAACCTTGGATGTAAGACTCTTGATATCATTTCCTAACAATGGCCTCCACCATTTTTGTTTCAGTTCTTTTGCACGGTTTTTCTGGTTATGTACCCTCGATCATATTTCTGTTGTCTTAATTCCTTCTCGTTTGTAAACCTTCACAGGTGTAAATATATCTTTCTTGATTGATACCTGGCGTAGGAACAACAAGCATATCTTCTCGTACAAGAGCTGTTGGCAACTAAGCTGAAACAAAGATATTTGGAGAGTTTTGCTCACATGGGCAACAATCCTTTTTCCTACAAGAGTGACGATTCCAAATAGATACATGGCTTGAGGTTTATAGCATCACGAGACTCTTACGCTTGGAACTATCTATTTATAGTATTGCAACCTTGGGATGAAAATGACTTAAGGGGCCTTGTTTGACATGTGTGAATTAAATTATGAAAGGCTTTCATTAATTTGCATTTGATCACACAAATACCTTATGTCCTTTGTACTTTAGAAACAACATAGGATGTAACAAGACTTGGAGATACTGACGTAAGATATTATTGGTGTAATGATCTCGTAATGTAGCACATCCCTCTTTAGATGGTGATGAATATCATGAACCTTAGTATACCTTGGAATTAATATGAACTTAACTTTGGAGTCTGCACTCTTTTACTTATATTCAAATTGAGCTTGATTTCTTTTGTCTCGAATAATAAAAACAAAACTCTTGCGATGGTTTGAGGTGAACGTCAACTTGTAGTGCTACAAAATATTTTTTTTGAAATTATATCCTGAACACAGACTTTTATGATTTCATGATAGCGTGTGGATCATTACTTGCCAAAGTTTATGGATTTAAAAAAAGGAAAGCCTTAGGCCTTGATTTTGAACTTCAACGAACATGTTCTTAAATTCTATCTTAAGAACTCTTCGCAAACGCTTGTTTTAAATCGTTTATCTAAACCTCAACACTTTAAAGCATACCGATCTTCGACAAGAAAAAAAATCAATCTCTTAAGATTAAAAGAAACAACTTCATGAACAAGAATAAAGTCTTGCTTGAGAGATCTTTTGAAAGTGAGGATATCCCTCGCAATGCGACACTCCACAAAATTCCAACCAAATCTCACGTGATCACAACCAACGGGACAAGAACCCTAATCCTCCTTGAATCTTTGAGAAAGCCTAGGACATGATGTCGTTTGTATTGACCAGAGGACCATGAGAATGAGGGCATATCTCCACAGGCTTTCAACGTAACTTGCAAGGACTATAACTTCAATGAGCATACACACAGTCTCCATGAAATTTGAAACATTTGCAGCAACATCTAACTTCACAAATAAAACAAACAACAAAGTCTAGATAAAGTGGTTAGTTATGCACTAATGATCGGCCTAAGATGTTATGAAAAAAGGCAAAGCAGGGATCTTAGGGTAAAAAATTAGGGTGCGACAGATGCCCCTATTTAAGTTCCTCCTATTCGGAGATATGGAGATTGAAATCTTCGTCTCGACGTGATAGGAGAGACTTAAATACAAACATGCACAATTTTTTGGCCCTAAGATGCCACCAGATGCACATGATATGGTATGAAATGATATGCTATGCAAGGCAGAGAAACCTGTGAGGAAAAATGACACAGAGGATAACCGAGGTTGAAACATAAAGAAAGAAAGACCCGACGAGGACGACTCAGCAAGACAAGACTCCACGGGGAAAGAGACTACCAACTGACAATCACAAAGTGTCTTGAGCAGTAGGGTGTGCTCCAATGAAAACAATAGTGTATATTGCAAAGATGATAAGAAAACATGTTTCCCGGCATGGTTCAACTTCTTATTTAACTGGATGTTGCAACGTCTTGAAATAAAATGCCACGAGGTTGTCTGCCTCGAGCCAAAATCCACTTGAAAAGGGTAAAAAATAAACTTCCCCTCGTCTCGGGTCATAAGCCACGGACTGGTCTCAGTTTCTTCTTTAATCAAGCATTTCACTTGAAAAGGGTAAAAATAAACCTCCCCTAGTCTCGGGTCATAAGCCACGGACTGGTCTCAGTTTCTTCTTTAATCAAGCATTTCACTTGAAAAGGGTAAAAATAAACCTCCCCTTGTCCCAGGTCATAAGCCACGGACTGGTCTCAGTTTCTTCTTTAATCAAGCATTTCACTTGAAAAGGGTAAAAATAAACCTCCCCTTGTCCCAGGTCATAAGCCACGGACTGGTCTCAGTTTCTTCTTTAATCAAGCATTTCACTTGAAAAGGGTAAAAATAAACCTCCCCTTGTCCCAGGTCATAAGCCACGGACTGGTCTCAGTTTCTTCTTTAATCAAGCATTTCACTTGAAAAGGGTAAAAATAAACCTCCCCTAGTCTCGGGTCATAAGCCACGGACTGGTCTCAGTTTCTTCTTTAATCAAGCATTTCACTTGAAAAGGGTAAAAATAAACCTCCCCTAGTCTCGGGTCATAAGCCACGGACTGGTCTCGGTTTCTTCTTTGGGGGACATAATATCTACTACCGGTTTACTGAGTAGTCCTCCAAGAAAATATTACCTGCTACAGATTTACTGGGTAGTCCACAAAAAGGTAATTTTGCTACCGGTTTACTGGGTAGTTCAGCAAAGAAAAGATTACTGCTACCGATTTATTGGGTAGTAAAATGTTACCTACTACCAATTTACTGGGTAGTCCATAAAGAAGATATCATCTGCTACCGATTTACTGGGTAGGAAAAATATTATTTGCTACCGATTTACTGGGTAGAATATTACCTGCTACCGATTTACTGGGTAGTCAGCAAAGAAAAGACCATATGCTACCGGTTTACTGGGTAGTCCTTAGAGAAAATATTGTCTGCTACCGATTTACTGGGTAGTCAGTGAAGAAAGAAGAATTATCTGTTGGGGATAGACAAACTGCCTTGAGGAGACTATCATTTATCGTAGCAATCTTGATAACCAAACTGCTCGAATAAAGAGCCGCTACTTGCCATATGGCATGTGTTCCAAGGAAATGTAGTAATAACCGTTGGAGAAGTAATTTCCGTCTTCCGCGGAGATTTTCAAATAAGCTCTTCTTGGGGAGACAAAGTGAAAACTAAATGCACGCTCGGTCCGGGTTCAACAACTCGAAGATGTCCAAAATTTGTGATTGTCAGGGACCAAAGTTCAATCCAGGAAATAACTGGGAAGAAACTGTCAAACAAGGACTCCGTCCATTGAGGACTGAGCTCAACGGGGTTTATCTTTATCTACATATGGAAAAGAAAACTGAAGCAACCAACTTCCACGAGGATCGAACTCAGTGGGGAGTTTAGAAAGTATGTGCTTTTTTTGCCTAGGGCTGACGACTCTACTTGGAGGGAGCAGACAAAACCCAGTCCCTTGGGGATAAGCGCAACCAAATTGAAAGAACAAACAAACAAACACAAAGAAATGCAAGATGCAAAAAAAAAAGCGCACATGCCATAAACCTAAATGCAAAGATGCCATGCTATGCTTATGCTCATGCTGACAAAACAAAACAAAGGGGAAGAAAACCAGAGGTGAGAAACAACATCTCGATACGAATACTCGGCCGATCTTCGCAAGATAAGAAGCATCACTGGGGATGAATGGAAATCCATATATAGAAACAAGTCCCACTTCACAGCTTTAAACTTCGTCTGGGGAAAACAGAGTACTCCACTTGGGGATGAACATCATGACTTCATTTAGGATTGTCAAGATGAACCTTGTGATTCTGTTGAGGACGAGAAAGATTCACTGGGAACGAATCAAACTCAATTATCGAAAAGACTTCATGGGGGATAAAATAAATATCCACTACGAGCTGAAGTAATCTGAATGAGCGTTGTAACTGGATAAAATAAATATCCACTTCATCAGGGAAGCTGGAATCGATAATAGTTGAAATGTCAGAAATAAAACTTCGAGGGGATGAAATAAACATCCGCCTTTACTGGAGAAGATTGAGATAGTGATAGAATCCAATGAGGAGTGAAATAAACACTCGCTTCGCTGGGAAAGGTTGAAATCCAAGAAATTTACTGAGGATTCTTAGGTTGTCGACTGCGGAAACCTTGCGTCAAACGTGCCATAACTTCTTGAAGTAGAGGTTCACGGGGGAATAGTCGTGACTATTTGTAGCAAAGACTTACAGGGGAGTCATCACATTACTTGAGACAAAACTCTTTGGGGATGGGCAAAGAATGTTGTGAGACTGATGTAACTCTGCATTGATGACCTGCATGGTAGTCGCCATTTTGAACAACAGTTGCTATGAATGAATGAAAAGTAATCTTCACTCCTCAAAATGCCCCAGATCACATGGTTGATGAGAAGAAGTGATCTCAAGAGGATTTTACAGAAAACTTGGCATCCAACTATTCCAATGTCTTCAAACTCTTGTAGAGATTTGCCAAATCTCGACGTAACTGGCTCAGATTGACTGTGTTCTGTACAACTGAGTCTTCAAATTTGGAGAGATTTGTCAAATCTCGACGTAACTGCCCCAGATTGACGGTGATCTGAGTCTTCAAAATATTTGAGAGATTTACCAAATCTCGACGTAATTGGCCCGGATTGACTGTGTTCTGTAACCGAGTCTTCAAATTCTTTGAGAGATTTACCAAATCTCGACGTAACTGCCCCAGATTGACGGTGTTCTGAGTCTTCAAACTTTGTTCATTGAGGTCAGACAGCGAAAGAAACAGCTGGGAAACAACTTGCCCCTGCTCAGCAAGGTCTTCAGGTGACATGCCCCTGGATACTATCATCTCCTTGAAACAATACTAAATTTTAGCTCATCAATGCCACACGTATGTTAATTTCTACGATGTCAAGCAATGTTAGCAAGTAGAAAATGTTAATTCCGAAACAGATAATGCAACGTATGTTTGTCTTGAAGTTTTATTTAAAATATTTTTGTGATTAAACTACCAAATTTATAATGCCAAGACAAATTTGAGCATAGCTCATAGGAGTCAGGAAACGTCATCTCATTGAGTATGCCTTTGAAATAGACCCTGCTTCAATTAGGACTTTTAAGGGTTGTATCGTGGCTTGGTTCACGGTTTAAGAAACAAAGGATATAAGGCTCAAAGTATGTTTGTGCCCAACCAATCTTCGTAATATTTTACTCCATTTTTTTTACTGAAAATTACCTTGCCCCAGGTTAGGAATGAGGGTTTTTTATTTGGAGAAGAAAACTCCTACTTCAAAGGCTCAAAAGGGTTAACGAGGGTCTATCTCCTTATATCTCCGGTGTCTAGGACTTTGAAACAACGCCTCATATCATTAGCGGAATTTTATTCAAAAGCATACAACAAGAGATCTTGCGTTTGATTTCATCATCCTCCATTCAATTCTCCGCCGAGGCAAGAGATTGGGCAGCATTGGCATTATAAAATTAAAAAAAGCATTTTAAAACGAGTGAAACGAATGGATTTCTTCAAGACAAACATTATTCATTGCATCAATTATTAAAAAATAATAAGTTCTTACACGCAAATAACAAATGCATTAACAAACAAAGAGCATTACATGCGAAGAGCAGTAAATTAACTAAAGCTTTGAGGAGACTGTCTCAGTCTGAGCTTATGGTTTTCACATTAGGTCCAGAGTTTTCAAAAGACAAAACACCACGTCGCATTAGCCTTTGTACTTCATGTTTCAAAGGAAAACAGTCTTCGATGTCGTGTCCGGGCGCACCTTGATGGAAAGCACAACGAGCCTCAGGTTTATACCACCACGGGAGATCCTTCGGGATGGCTGGCGGAGCTCGTGTCTGCACCATATTCCTTTGTATAAAAAATGGATACAATTTCGCGTAGGTCATCGGAATCGGATCAAACTGTCTTTAAACACGGTTTTGATTATTGAATGAGAGACGAGCCTGTGGTTGATAAGCAGTAGTGTTGGTGACGGGAGATATAGCGGCGATATATTGAGGTCGCTGATACCTTCTTCTTTTTGGTCGTCCTTGATGCACAACACTTACTTCTTGTTCCTTCTTTTTCCCGAAGTTACTTCCATGTTTCTTGGCGTTGTTGGAAGCAATTCCTTCTCTAACCAATCTTCCTTCACGGACACCTTCTTCCAAATGCATCCCCATATTTACCATCTCAGTAAAATCACTAGGGGCGTTTGCTACCATCCTCTCATAGAAAAACAGGCTCAGTGTTTTTAGAAAAATTATAGTCATCTCTCTCTCCTCCAGAGGTGGAGTAACTTGAGCAGCTAGTTCACGCCAACGCTAGGCGTATTCCTTAAAATTCTCTCTTTCTTTCTGGGCCATGGCTCTCAGCTGGTCTCTATCTGGTGCCATGTCGACATTATATTTATATTGCTGAATAAAAGAGTCACAGAGATCGTTAAAGTTGCGGATCTTTGAACTATCTAACCCCATGTACCACTTGAGGGCTGCACCAGTCAAACTATCCTGGAAATAATGTATCAGCAGTGGGTCATTATCCTTCTGAGTAGACATTTTCCGCGCATACATAACTATATGACTATGTGGGCAAGAATTTCCTTTATACTTCTCAAACTCAGGGAGTTTGAACTTTGGAGGAACCTTAACGTTAGGAACCAAACACAGCTCGGAAGCACTCTTTCCAAACAGCTCTTTCCCACGAAGGGCCTTGATTTTTTTCTGCATTTCCAAAAACTGGTCCTGGAAATCATCCATTCATTCTTCCATTCCAATACTCTCACTAGGAGCGGCATGAAACACAGGCTCTTTTAGCTGGAAAGGAGTAGTATTGACCACAGGTGGTGGCATAGTCATTACAACAGTTGTGGTAATAACTTGAGAAACAGGTGGGCGGTATCCAGCAGGAGTAGAGTTAAGAGGCATCCCCCACGGGAAACCAGGAGGCATGGAATACTGAACTTCACCTGTAGTGGGCGCCACTGGGATCGGTGCAGACATTATCTCAGAGATAACGGTGCTATATGATGGCGTACTATGTGATGGCTGATTATGAGCAGCCCTTAACGCTTCCACCATCCCAATGATCTTCTCCATACTTTCTTTTAATATTGAAACCTCTTCTCGAAGTGCTCTGTTTTCCTGCTCGAGTTGATCCATTCTTTTCTTGCGACCGGCTCGAGTATCGTATCGATGATTCGGAGTCTGAGAAGAAAGACACGAATGAGAACCTGGAATGCAAAGGAATGCAAATGCAAATGATGCGCATGATGCGACAAGATTCATGGAACTCAGCTATTTATAATCATCATGGAATATCAAAAGACGCATTTTTTATTTATTTATTATTTTATTTTTTTTAACGGTTACAACCATTAGTATCGGAATACTAAAAGATTGATTTATTAAAATTGATTACAAACACGTCTGTACGCCTTAAAAGAGTATTGACATAAAAAAGCTAAATAAAAGTTATTAATGATGGATCTAAGGAGACTCTTCCAACGGTCTTCTCTTGAGTCGTTGACTTTCTTCCAACTGAGCTTCTTCTAGAATAAGCTTGTCGACGAAGTGTTGACTGATGGGATAAGACGTCTTGAGCTTTCTGTTTCTTACAATAAGTAGTTTTTTTTCCAGAAATTCTCCTTTTGTAGTCATCTTAGCTTGAATATTAATCGAAGATGGGAAATGGACGTATATCTTAAATTAGTAACTCTATCAGCTGA
The DNA here is from genome assembly GCA_022829125.1 of Lathyrus tuberosus. NCBI lineage: Eukaryota > Viridiplantae > Streptophyta > Magnoliopsida > Fabales > Fabaceae > Lathyrus > Lathyrus tuberosus. The sequence goes on from JALAZF010000439.1 coordinate 721,369, forward strand.
GGATATTCTTTATGAGTTGACAACAGCTAGTAATCTGGAATAGTGATAGGCTGCAGTAGAACGAAGATGATAGCTTCCTAATTTGGGTTTGAACCTTTCTTCATTTGTCAGCAAGGTCTCCAGTCCCCTTAGATCGTCCAGGTTATGACTCTTGTAAAGGTACTTCAATATTTTTCTTTATTTTATTTTATTTTATTATTTTTTTTAGAGTCCATGATATCCCTATGATGTTTACAGACAAGGCTAAGTTCCATGAAACTTTATGATATGATGCTTATGAATGCAGGGATGCAAACACACAAAGCACAAAACACAAGTAAAACAAAAAAGTCCTAGGTTTGAAAGGTCACAGCATGGAGCCAAGGTCTACCCATCCCAATAGGAGTGCACTATAGTTTCAAATGTACATGCCGAACGGGTTCTACAAAGTTCCCAGAGTCTACAATCCATCTTTTAGATATTATCGACTTTCCAATTCACTTGGTGGTCAATAATATTCTCAAGAGAATCTCGTCTGAGTGTAGTATCGCGTAGCGACTATTACAGAAATAGACTCCCGCATAGTCCCCGCACTACATCCTAATAGGCCAAGTTGGGTTAAAGGTAACTACGGTCCCCAGTCTCGATGGCCTTTAGTTCGAAATAATAACGTCTTCACGAATAGACTCGTTGGACAAAATTAAATTCGAGAGGGCCTAGACTGAGTGGTGAAGTCTCAATTCAACTTCTTCAGGAATCGACTCCCTCAAAGTATCCTTGAATTCTCACCGTTCCTATCATAATTTTCACTCTAGTCCGGGTGTAGGACTTTGTCTCACCACACAAGTAATAACCCAAGCAAACATGACAGATACAAATATAATTAAACAAGTTAGGGGGAACCCTCTTATGAGAGTCCCCAGTGAAGTCGCCATTTCTGTCGCGGTGAAAATTGGATACTAAAGTTATTTGTTAACTAGGATCGCATTTTTTAATGTCACCACCGGTCTTTGATTTTATCCAAGGGAAGGGAGAAAAACCGAATTCCCACAATGCAATGCAAATGCACTAAGATTCTAAGTTCGGGGGTTGGTTATACCTAGGGAAGGTGTTAGCATCCTACATATCTGTAGTACTCTACAGGAACCTCTTG